>OZ010599.1:51613579-51786079 GCA_963932145.1 Acanthosepion lycidas | reverse complement strand
ACGCTCGCGGGCCCGACAGAAGACGCCTCCGCCGCCCCCCGAGGTGGGGGAGGGTGGAGTTTAGAGTGCGACTTCCGCCTACGGACACCGCTCGTCGACCTGCACGCCGGGAACGGGTCGCGACGACGGACCGGAGGGGAAGTGCGTCCGGTGCCGGCCGTGCGGATGTGAGCGTCGCGCCGAAGCGCCCGCGCCATATGATGCCGAGCGAAGAAGAGGTGCGGGTGATCGCGAGGAATGGAGAGGAGGAGCCACGACGGCAGCGACGGCGGCCACGGCGGCAGCAGCAGCAGCAGCGACGCGAATCGCCGCCACAGCGGCGGCAGCTGCGACAGCGGCGACCGCCGCGCTCTCCTCGTTCCCCGCGGCCCGTCTCTCCCGTCGGCGACGCGAGCGCAAAAGCAGAATCCGGTGGGCGACGAGGGGGACGAGTTTGCAGGCAGAGCCAACAAGACAGCGACACACCCCCGCCGGTGACCCCCGGAACGACGTCCGCGCCGGCCTGTGATGGGCGCCGCCGCCCGGAACAAAAATGCCCGAGCAAGCAACCAAATCGAGTTTGGGCCACGTTCGGCAGCACCGGACTGAGTCCCCCCGCGATCGCGGTGAGCGGTCCCACCCGTTTACCCCTGGGCGGTTTCACGTTCTCTTGAACTCTCTCTCCAAAGTTCTTTTCAACTTTCCCTCACGGTACTTGTCGACTATCGGACTCGTCCCGGTATTTAGCCTTGGATGGAGCTTACCACCCGATTTGGGCTGCGTTCCCAAGCAACCCGACTCTCGGATCGAAGGCCGTCGCTCGCCGTCCGCACCGAATGGGCCTGGCACCCGCCGCGGGCGGCCCCGATCGAGGGAACTCCGAACTACGCGAGACGAAAACGAGCGGCTGCCTTCGACCCATGCGCCACACGTCCCGAAGCCGTTTACTTGCGACGGGATTCGGCGTTGGGCTTCTCCCGGTTCACTCGCCGTTACTAAGGGAATCCCGGTTGGTTTCTTTTCCTCCGCTTAGCGATATGCTTAAGTTCAGCGGGTCGTCTCGTCCGAGCCGAGGGCGGCGGTGTTTTTGCGTTTTGTGATGCAAGAAAAACAAAAACGACGCGACCATGCACAAAAGACGGCGTTGTGCGTCGGCGGCGGCAGAGACTGGCTTCGAGACGCCCAAGGTTTGTATTTCGACCTCCGAGAGCGAAACGATGCTGCCCCGCAACTCCGCGTTGGTCGTAAGTCATCGTCTTGCAATCAACGACTGCTCGCGGTCGTAACGGAAGCGACCCCGCGGTCTGCAAGCGGGAGACGAAGGTAGGAAGAGGAGACCCTCCTGCGACGTCCCGGTTTCCTCCGCGCGAGAAAAGGCAATTCTTTCCGGAAAGAAAGAAAGACGCGGGGGACGGTGAGATGCCTCTCCACTTTATCGAGCGAGAAGACATGCCATTTTCCGCCTCTCGACCGGACGGGGCCCCGAGACAAGGGATCTCGAGGCCGCAATGTGCGTTCGAGGTGTCGATGTTCACTGAGTCCTGCAATTCGCATCAGTTCTCGCGGCTGGCCGCGCTCTTCATCGACGGACGAGCCGAGTGATCCCCCGTCCAGGGTTTTTTGTTTGTTTTATTTATTTATTTTTGCGGCAAGTTTAAAAATGTGTGCGAGAAAGAGGAGCAAGGAGGCCGAGACGTTGCGCCCGCGCGCGCGACCGAAGCGGTACTAGTCCACAGCAGACTGGCACCTCGGCAACTACCACAATTTTGTCGAGGACATTGACGGCGGCGTGGACCGGACACGTCACCACGTCGACTTAGGCGGCAGACGGACGCGTGGCGGCGGCATCCGTCTCGCGATCGTGGCTGGCAGTGGCGGCCCCTCGAATCGCGTGCACGTCTAACCGTACTCGACCTCCACTCACAGGGCGGGGACGTAGAAGCGGCGGCACATGAAAACGGAGTGGCTGGACGTAATACGGCTCGAGACGGGCGCCCATCTCGCGCAGAGAGCAGACGATATTTGCGTCGGACGAGTAGTTAGGAGCAGCAAGCAGCAGAAGCAAACAGACGCAAGGAGGCGGGCCGTCCATGCGACGGTGGCGCGGCCAATTCGGCGGCCTGCTGCAGCTGCCGCTAAACGAGCGTAAACTGCCCTACGTTTTTCGCCGACTAATAACGTGCTTCCCGCGACCGACCAAGCACTCCTGACGGCGGTACACGCACGCTACGAGTCCCGACCGACGAGTAGTCTCCCGGAGACGGCGGGGAGAACAGAGAGCGACCCGTCGGCGTTTCGAAAAAAAGCAAGCAAAACAGCGAAGACGACGCATGTCATCGATAATGATCCTTCCGCAGGTTCACCTACGGAAACCTTGTTACGACTTTTACTTCCTCTAAACGATCGGGTTCGGTCGTCTTCTCCAGGCATCGAACGCCGAGGCGAGTACGACACGCGCGGGAAACGACGGCGGCAAAACCGCCGCCGCTGCGCCACGTGCACGCTGCCCGGCGGCGTCGTCGGCCAGATCCGAGGACCTCACCGGACCGTTCGATCGGTAGTAGCGACGGGCGGTGTGTACAAAGGGCAGGGACGTGATCGACGCGGGCTGTTGACCCGCGCCTACCGGGAATTCCTCGTTCACGGGGTTGGTTACAGGCCCCGATCCCTATCACGGGAGGTGGTTAAGAGGTTTCCCGACCCTCTCGGGCCGGGGCGAAGTCCCCGCTGATACCTCCAGTGTAGCGCGCGTGCGGCCCCGGACATCTAAGGGCATCACAGACCTGTTATCGCTCCGCCTCGTGTGGCTTTCTGCCACCCGTCCCTCTAAGAAGTGCGTGAGAAAACCGACCCGGACCCGGGCGCTGCGATGAACGCCGAGCCCGCCGTTGAATAAACACACACATCGGCGCACTAGTTAGCAGGCCGGAGTCTCGTTCGTTATCGGAATCAACCAGACGGATCGCTCCACCAACTAAGAACGGCCATGCACCACCACCCACCGAATCGAGAAAGAGCTATCGATCTGTCAATCCTACCGGTGTCCGGACCGGGTGAGTTTTCCCGTGTTGAGTCAAATTAAGCCGCAGGCTCCACTCCTGGTGGTGCCCTTCCGTCAATTCCTTTAAGTTTCAGCTTTGCAACCATACTCCCCCCGGAACCGAACTCTGGTTTCCCGCAGGCTACCCGCCGGGTCATGGAAGCGAACGCCGGCGGATCGCCGGTCGGCATCGTTTACGGTCGGAACTACGACGGTATCTGATCGTCTTCGAACCTCCGACTTTCGCTCTTGATCGAGGAAAACGTGCTTGCCACACGCCATCGCTGCAGTTCGTCTTGCGACGATCCAAGAATTTCACCTCTAACGTCGCAATACGAGTGGCCCCGACCGCTCCCTTCGATCATTGCCTCGCCGTAGACGGAGACCGACAGACGTAGACGAGGCCCTCTTCCATCATTCCATGCTTATCGTATGCAAGCTTGAACAGCCCGCTCTGAGCACTCTAATTTTTTCAAAGTGAACGTACCGGCCGCCGCGGACACTCGGTCAAGAGCACCCTTGGAGGAGAAACCGCCGACCGCGCACGCGCGCAAAACGGACGCGAAGATTAGACGCGGAGAGCAGGGCCCGAGGGAAGATTGGAGGACGAGAGGAGGCCACCGCGCGGCAACGGCAGGGAACGCCCGCAGGCGACAACGCGAGACGGAGGCGACGCGACCCACGCCCACCCGCCCCTTTAGGCGACGACGGCGACGCAGACGACGAGTGGACGCCGCTGGCCGCCGCCGACAGGGGGTTGGGGGGAGAAAGGCCGCGTTTGATCGCAACCGCCTTTAGACCGCGGCGCGCGCCCAAACGAACTACCCCCGGCGCCGATGCACCGCGGACGGCGACGCTCGCTGGACCCGCTACCTCCGCGGCAAACCCAGAGACACCTGCTACTCCCCCGCGTAACTTCGCCGGCAGGACCGCGTGGCGGATATGCAAGCGGTTGACACCGGCGGAAAGGGCCGGGAATGCGCACGGACGACCAAAGTCAACGATGGACGATGGCGCCGCCGCCCCGGGGCCGCAAACGCGACCACGAACCCGAGTTCGGACTACGAGCTTTTTAACCGCAACAACTTTAATATACGCTACCGGAGCTGGAATTACCGCGGCTGCTGGCACCAGACTTGCCCTCCGGTTGGTCCTCGTTAACGGATTTGAAGTGTACTCATTCCGATCGCGGGGCCTCGACAGAGTCCCGCGTCGTTATTTTTCGTCACTACCTCCCCGTGCCGGGAGTGGGTAATTTGCGCGCCTGCTGCCTTCCTTGGATGTGGTAGCCGTTTCGCATGCTCCCTCTCCGGAATCGAACCCCGATTCCCCGTTACCCGTAGTAACCACGGTAGGCACTTAACCGACCGTCGACAGTTGATAGGGCGGACCCTCGAGAGACCCGTCGCCAGGCGTGAAAGCCAGTGCGATCGACCAGTGAGTTATCCAGAGTCACCAAAGCGGAGCGCGCCGCCCTTTGGCCCCACCGCGAAACGCCGCCCGACGGCCGCCGCTCACCACCCAGAGGGAACAAGACGACGACCACGACGACGGCGACCACGACGAGAGGACGGAATGACGCGCATCGGTCTCAGTCTAATATGTAGCGCCGCGACCCGTAACGGCCGACGCGGGTGCCCACGCGCGTGACGGCACGCAGGCGACGACGCGACGACCGATCGCGGCCTGTGTCACATGTATTAGCTCTAGAATTGCCACAGTTATCCATCGCCTCCGAGGAGGATTACGGTCCCGAGGATTAGGTCCGGTTCCTGAGCCATTCGCGGTTTCGCCCGTTCTAATGCGTGGCGTGAACTTACACTTGCATGGCTTAAGCTTTGAGACAAGCATATGACTACTGGCAGGATCAACCAGGTATCGTTCTTTTTCGTGCTCGCGTTCATCTCGTCAACGGCATCGACGAAGACGAACGCTGGTCGGGAGGCGCAACCGACGCCTCGCTTTCCTGCTTTCTTCGGCGGCAACTTTGGCGTGCGTAAGAAGGAAGAAGCGAGACTTTTACGACACCATCTCGTGCAGCAGGACCGGCGGCGGCGTACCTCCCGGCTTTGATCGTTAAAAAGACGTTTTTTACGGACGTTAAGTTTTTCGCATAGTCGACACGCGGCGCCGGCGTGAGATACGCGAAACCGAAGGAGAGACGAGAAGGCTGTGTGAGAGGCGCAACAACGACAGTTCCACCGAAACCGAAGGATCGAGTAACGAACGGAAACGGAATCGTTCGCCGTCACCGGTCGATCGAGCGTTCCGGGAGAAATTCGCCATTTAACCGACGAGCATTAGCCGCGTGTCTCGCGATGAAGACGAGCCAAATGGTGGTAGACAAAGGCTGCTTCCGAGGAGGAGGACGACGACTAGAAGGCGGGCGGTTGAAGAAGGCGGGCGAGACCTCAGAACTTTCGACTGGGCCGACACGGTGACTGGACGTCCGAGAATTGCGTGGAGAATAGACAAGTTAGTTGAGGACCGAAAGTTTGGCAGGAAACTGCGAAGGCGGTGGGAGACGGACGAAGAAACATTCGACGTCCCGGGATGTCCTCCAACCATCAGCGGCGGCAGCTTCCCGGTGTCTGTCACAACGAACGAGCTACTGCCCTGACGGAGCCGTAGGGCGGCGGTGTCATCGCGGATAGAGATGGACAGATCTTCGCGACACGTACACGGTCCGTCAATGTTTACCCGACGCGTAAGAAAGCGGCCAAAACACGCGGGTAAGAACAGCCCTCGGTGGCGGCGATTCGAGACCGACGAAACAACCTGGGAGTCGGCGATCGAATAACGAACGGAAACGAACGAGCGTTCAGGAGGAAATCACCATTTAACCGACGAGCAGTAGACGCGTGTCTTGCGATGAAGACGAGCCAGATGGTAGACAAATGGCTGCTTCGGAGTAGCAGGAGGACGACGACTACAGCGAGAAGGCGGTCGGTTGAAGAAGGCGGGCGACACCCGGAACTTTCGACTGCGCCGAGACGGGAGACTAGTCGCGGACCGAAAATTTGGCAAGAAACTGCGAAGGCGGCGGCAGGTTCCCGGAACGAACGGGCTACTTCCCTGACGGAGCCGAGGGGTCGGCGGTGTCATTGCGGATAGAGATGGACTGATCTTCGCGACACGTACACGGTCCGTCAAGCTGTTTTCCCGACGCTGGGGAAGAACAGACCTCGGCGGCGGCGATTCGATTCGTGACCGACGAAACAACCTGGGAGTCGGCGATAATGAAATTATTGAAAATCGATATGAAATCAATCAAAACTTAGTGATTTTAACTAGTTTCAGAAATTTTGACAAAGTTATATTAAAGATTTTATGTTTTATAAAGCTTTTAATTACATAGCGATTTAGATGCAAAATCGAGCTGTTTTGACTACTTTTTAACGCTAGTTTGTAAATAAAATATCAATAACTGTTTGAAAACATTAGAAAAACAATGAAATTATTGAAAATCGATATGAAATCAATCAAAACTTATTGATTCTAACTAGTTTCAGAAGTTTTGACAAAGTTATATTTAAGATTTTATGTTTTACACAGCTTTTAATTACATAGCGATTTAGATGCAAAATCTAGCTGTTTTGACTACTTTTTAACGCTAGTTTGTAAATATCAATAACTGTGTGAAAACATTAGAAAAACAATGAAATTATTGAAAATCGATATGAAATCAATCAAAACTTATTGATTCTAACTAGTTTCAGAAGTTTTGACAAAGTTATATTTAAGATTTTATGTTTTACACAGCTTTTAATTACATAGCGATTTAGATGCAAAATCTAGCTGTTTTGACTACTTTTTAACGCTAGTTTGTAAATATCAATAACTGTTTGAAAACATTAGAAAAACAATGAAATTATTGAAAATCGATATGAAATCAATCAAAACTTATTGATTTTAACTAGTTTCAGAAGTTTTGACAAAGTTTTATTTAAGATTTTATGTTTTACGCAACTTTTAATTACATAGCGATTTACATGCAAAATCTAGCTTTTTTCACTACTTTTTCAACGCTAGTTTGTAAATATCAATAACTGTTTGAAAACATTAGAAAAACAATGAAATTACTGAAAATCGATATGAAATCAATCAATACTTATTGATTTTAACTAGTTTCAGAAATTTTGACAAAGTTATATTAAAGATTTTATGTTTTATAAAGCTTTTAATTACATAGCGATTTAGATGCAAAATCTAGCTGTTTTGACTACTTTTTAACGCTGGTTTGTAAATATCAATAACTGTTTGAAAACATTAGAAAAACAATGAAATTATTGAAAATCGATATGAAATCAATCAAAACTTATTGATTTTAACTAGTTTCAGAAGTTTTGATAAAGTTTTATTTAAGATTTTATGTTTTACACAACTTTTAATTACATATTGATTTACATGCAAAATCTAGATTTTTGACTACTTTTTAACGCTAGTTTGTAAATATCAATAACTGTTTGAAAACATTAGAAAAACAATGAAATTATTGAAAATCGATATGAAATCAATCAAAACTTATTGATTTTAACTAGTTTCAGAAGTTTTGACAAAGTTATATTTATGATTTTATATTTTACACACCTTTAATTTCATATCGATATCGATGCAAAATCTAGCTGTTTTGACTACTTTTTAACGCTAGTTTGTAAATATCAATAACTGTTTGAAAACATTAGAAAAACAATGAAATTATTGAAAATCGATATGAAATCAATCAAAACTTATTGATTCTAACTAGTTTCAGAAGTTTTGACAAAGTTATATTTAAGATTTTATGTTTTACACAGCTTTTAATTACATAGCGAATTAGATGCAAAAATTAGCTGTTTTGACTACTTTTTCAACGCTAGTTTGTAAATATAAATAACTGTTTGAAAACATTAGAAAAACAATGAAATTATTGAAAATCGATATGAAATCAATCAAAACTTATTGATTTTAACTAGTTTCAGAAGTTTTGACAAAGTTTTATTTAAGATTTTATGTTTTACACAACTTTTAATTACATAGCGATTTACATGCAAAATTTAGCTTTTTTCACTACTTTTTCAACGCTAGTGTGTAAATATAAATAACTGTTTGAAAACATTAGAAAAACAATGAAATTATTTAAAATCGATATGAAATCAATCAAAACTTATTGATTCTAACTAGTTTCAGAAGTTTTGACAAAGTTATATTTAAGATTTTATGTTTTACACAGCTTTTAATTACATAGCGATTTAGATACAAAATCTAGCTGTTTTGACTACTTTTTAACGCTAGTTTGTAAATATCAATAACTGTTTGAAAACATTAGAAAAACAATGAAATTTGTGAAAATCGATATGAAATCAATCAAAACTTATTGATTTTAACTAGTTTCTGAAGTTTTGACAAAGATTTATTTAAGATTTTGTTTTACACAACTTTTAATTACATAGCGATTTAGATGCAAAATCAAGCTTTTTTCACTACTTTTTCCACGCTAGTTTGTAAATATAAATAACTGTTTGAAAACATTAGAAAAACAATGAAATTATTGAAAATCGATATGAAATCAATCAAAACTTATTGATTTTAACTAGTTTCAGAAATTTTGACAAAGTTATATTAAAGATTTTATGTTTTATAAAGCTTTTAATTACATAGCGATTTAGATGCAAAATCTAGCTGTTTTGACTACTTTTTAACGCTAGTTTGTAAATATCAATAACTGTTTGAAAACATTAGAAAAACAATGAAATTATTGAAAATCGATATGAAATCAATCAAAACTTACTGATTTTAACTAGTTTCAGAAGTTTTGATAAAGTTTTATTTAAGATTTTATGTTTTACACAACTTTTAATTACATATTGATTTACATGCAAAATCTAGATTTTTGACTACTTTTTAACGCTACTTTGTAAATATCAATAACTGTTTGAAAACATTAGAAAAACAATGAAATTTGTGAAAATCGATATGAAATCAATCAAAACTTATTGATTTTAACTAGTTTCTGAAGTTTTGACAAAGATTTATTTAAGATTTTGTTTTACACAACTTTTAATTACATAGCGATTTAGATGCAAAATCAAGCTTTTTTCACTACTTTTTCCACGCTAGTTTGTAAATATAAATAACTGTTTGAAAACATTAGAAAAACAATGAAATTATTGAAAATCGATATGAAATCAATCAAAACTTATTGATTCTAACTAGTTTCAGAAGTTTTGACAAAGTTATATTTAAGATTTTATGTTTTACACAGCTTTTAATTACATAGCGATTTAGATGCAAAATCTAGCTGTTTTGACTACTTTTTAACGCTAGTTTGTAAATATCAATAACTGTTTGAAAACATTAGAAAAACAATGAAATTATTGAAAATCGATATGAAATCAATCAAAACTTATTGATTTTAACAAGTTTCAGAAGTTTTGACAAAGATTTATTTAAGATTTTATGTTTTACACAACTTTTAATTACATAGCGATTTAGATGCAAAATCTAGCTTTTTTCACTACTTTTTCAACGCTAGTTTGTAAATATAAATAACTGTTTGAAAACATTAGAAAAACAATGAAATTATTGAAAATCGATATGAAATCAATCAAAACTTATTGATTTTAACTAGTTTCAGAAGTTTTGACAAAGTTATATTAAAGATATTATGTTTTACACATCTTTTAATTACATAGCGATTTACATGCAAAATCTAGCTTTTTTCACTACTTTTTTAACGCTAGTGTGTAAATATCAATAACTGTTTGAAAACATTAGAAAAACAATGAAATTATTGGAAATCGATATGAAATCAATCAAAACTTATTGATTCTAACTAGTTTCAGAAGTTTTGACAAAGTTATATTTAAGATTTTATGTTTTACACAGCTTTTAATTACATTGCGATTTAGATGCAAAAATTAGCAGTTTTGACTACTTTTTCAAAGCTAGTTTGTAAATATAAATAACTGTTTGAAAACATTAGAAAAACAATGAAATTATTGAAAATCGATATTAAATCAATGAAAACTTATTGATTTTAACTAGTTTCAGAAGTTTTGACAGAGTTTTATTTAAGATTTTATGTTTTATGCAACTTTTAATTACATAGCGATTTACATGCAAAATCTAGTTTTTTCACTACTTTTTCAACGCTAGTTTGTAAATATCAATAACTGTTTGAAAACATTAGAAAAACAATGAAATTATTGAAAATCGATATGAAATCAATCAAAACATATTGATTTTAACTAGTTTCAGAAGTTTTGACAAAGTTATATTAAGTTTTTATGTTTTACACATAATTTAATTACATAGCGATTTACATGCAAAATCTAGCTTTTTTCACTACTTTTTTAACGCTAGTTTGTAAATATCAATAACTGTTTGAAAACATTAGAAAAACAGTGAAATTATTGAAAATCGATATGAAATCAATCAAAACTTATTGATTTTAACTAGTTTCAGAAATTTTGACAAAGTTATATTAAAGATTTTATGTTTTATAAAGCTTTTAATTATATAGCGATTTAGATGCAAAATCTAGCTGTTTTCACTACTTTTTAACGCTAGTTTGTAAATAAAATATCAATAAATGTTTGAAAACATTAGAAAAACAATGAAATTATTGAAAATCGATATGAAATCAATCAAAACTTATTGATTCTAACTAGTTTCAGAAGTTTTGACAAAGTTATATTTAAGATTTTATGTTTTACACAGCTTTTAATTACATAGCGATTTACATGCAAAAATTAGCTGTTTTGACTACTTTTTCAAAGCTAGTTTGTAAATATAAATAACTGTTTGAAAACATTAGAAAAACAATGAAATTATTGAAAATCGATATTAAATCAATCAAAACTTATTGATTTTAACTAGTTTCAGAAGTTTTGACAAAGTTTTATTTAAGATTTTATGTTTTACACAACTTTTAATTACATAGCGATTTACATGCAAAATCTAGCTTTTTTCACTACTTTTTCAACGCTAGTTTGTAAATATCAATAACTGTTTGAAAACATTAGAAAAACAATGAAATTATTGAAAATCGATATGAAAACAATCAAAACTTATTGATTCTAACTAGTTTCAGAAGTTTTGACAAAGTTATATTTAAGATTTTATGTTTTACACAGCTTTTAATTACATAGCGATTTAGATGCAAAAATTAGCTGTTTTGACTACTTTTTCAACGCTAGTTTGTAAATATAAATAACTGTTTGAAAACATTAGAAAAACAATGAAATTATTGAAAATCGATATTAAATCAATCAAAACTTATTGATTCTAACTAGTTTCAGAAGTTTTGACAAAGTTATATTTAAGATTTTATGTTTTACACAGCTTTTAATTACATAGCGATTTAGATGCAAAATCTAGCTGTTTTGACTACTTTTTAACGCTAGTTTGTAAATATCAATAACTGTTTGAAAACATTAGAAAAACAATGAAATTATTGAAAATCGATATGAAATCAATCAAAACTTATTGATTTTAACTAGTTTCAGAAGTTTTGACAAAGTTATATTTAAGATTTTATGTTTTACACAACTTTTAATTACATAGCGATTTACATGCAAAATCTAGCTTTTTTCACTACTTTTTCAACGCTAGTTTGTAAATATCAATAACTGTTTGAAAACATTAGAAAAACAATGAAATTATTGAAAATCGATATGAAATCAATCAAAACTTATTGATTTTAACTAGTTTCAGAAGTTTTGACAAAGTTTTATTTAAGATTTTATGTTTTACACAACTTTTAATTACATAGCGATTTACATGCAAAATCTAGCTTTTTTCACTACTTTTTCAACGCTAGTTTGTAAATATCAATAACTGTTTGAAAACATTAGAAAAACAATGAAATTATTGAAAATCGATATGAAAACAATCAAAACTTATTGATTCTAACTAGTTTCAGAAGTTTTGACAAAGTTATATTTAAGATTTTATGTTTTACACAGCTTTTAATTACATAGCGATAGATGCAAAAATTAGCTGTTTTGACTACTTTTTCAACGCTAGTTTGTAAATATAAATAACTGTTTGAAAACATTAGAAAAACAATGAAATTATTGAAAATCGATATTAAATCAATCAAAACTTATTGATTTTAACTAGTTTCAGAAGTTTTGACAAAGTTTTATTTAAGATTTTATGTTTTACACAACTTTTAATTACATAGCGATTTAGATGCAAAATCTAGCTTTTTTCACTACTTTTTCAACGCCAGTTTGTAAATATCAATAACTGTTTGAAAACATTAGAAAAACAATGAAATTATTTAAAATCGATATGAAATCAATCAAAACTTATTGATTTTAACTAGTTTCAGAAGTTTTCACAGTTTTATTTAAGATTTTATGTTTTACACAACTTTTAATTACATAGCGATTTACATGCAAAATCTAGCTTTTTTCACTACTTTTTCAACGCTAGTGTGTAAATATCAATAACTGTTTGAAAACATTAGAAAAACAATGAAATTATTGAAAATCGATATGAAATCAATCAAAACTTATTGATTCTAACTAGTTTCAGAAGTTTTGACAAAGTTATATTTAAGATTTTGTTTTACACAGCTTTTAATTACATAGCGATTTACATGCAAAATCTAGCTGTTTTGACTACTTTTTAACGCTAGTTTGTAAATATCAATAACTGTTTGAAAACATTAGAAAAACAATGAAATTATTGAAAATCGATATGAAATCAATCAAAACTTATTGATTTTAACTAGTTTCAGAAGTTTTGACAAAGTTTTATTTAAGATTTTCTGTTTTACACAACTTTTAATTACATAGCGATTTACATGCAAAATCTAGCTTTTTTCACTACTTTTCCAACGCTAGTGTGTAAATATCAATAACTGTTTGAAAACATTAGAAAAATAATGAAATTATTGAAAATCGATATGAAATCAATCAAACCTTATTGATTTTAACTAGTTTCAGAAGTTTTGACAAAGTTATATTTATGATTTTATATTTTACACACCTTTAATTTCATATCGATTTACATGCAAAATCTAGCTGTTTTGACTACTTTTTAACGCTAGTTTGTAAATATCAATAACTGTTTGAAAACATTAGAAAAACAACGAAATTATTGAAAATCGATATAAAATCAATCAAAACTTATTGATTTTAACTAGTTTCAGAAGTTTTGACAAAGTTTTATTTAAGTTTTTATGTTTTACACAACTTTTAATTACATAGCGATTTACATGCAAAATCTAGCTTTTTTCACTACTTTTTCAACGCTAGTTTGTAAATATCAATAACTGTTTGAAAACATTAGAAAAACAATGAAATAACAGAATCTGATATAATTGCATTTGATTTCAACATTTGTAATAGAAAAATAACAGAATCTGATATAATTCTATTTGATTTATACATTTTTATTTGAAAAATAACAGAATCTGATATAATTCCATTTGATTTCAACATTTTTAATTAAAAAATATTAGAATCTGATATAATTCCATTTGATTTCAACATTTTTAATTGAAAATAACAGAATGTGATATAATTCCATTTGATATCAACATTTTTAATTGAAAAATAATAGAATCTGATATAATTCCATTTGATTTCAACATTGATAATTCAAAAACAACAAAATATCATATAATTCCATTTGATTTCAACATTATTAATTGAAAAATAACAGAATCTGATATAATTCCATTTGATTTCAACATTTTTAATTGAAAAATAACAGAATCTGATATAATTCCATTTGATTTCAACATTTGTTATAGAAAATAACAAATTCTAATATAATTCTAATTGATTTCATCATTTTTAATTGAAAAATAACAGAATCTGATATAGTTCCCTTTGATTTCAATATTTTTAATAGAAAAATAACAGAATCTGATATAATTCCATTTGATTTCAACATTTATAATTCCAAAATAACAAAATCTGATATAGTTCCATTTGATTTCAACATTTTTAATTGAAAAATAACAAAATCTGATATAATTCCATTTGATTTCAACATTTTTAATAAAACATACAGAATCTGATATAATTCCATTCGATTTCAACATTTTAAATTCAAAAATAACTAAATCCCGATATAATTCCATTTGATTTCAACATTTGTAATTGAAAAATTAAAGAATCTGATATAATTCCATTTGATTTCAACATTTGTGATAGAAAAATAACAGAATCTGATATAATTCCTTTTTATTTCAACATTTTCAATTGAAAAATAAAAGAATCTGATATAATTCCATTTGATTTCAACATTTTTAATTGAAAAATAAAAGAAACTTATATAATTACATTTGATTTCAACTTTTTTAATTGAAAAATATCAGAATCTGATATAATTCCATTTGATTTCAACCTTTGTAATAGAAAAATAAAAGAATCTGATATAATTCCTTATGATTTCAGCATTTTTAATTCAAAAAGTACAAAATCTGATATAATTCCATTTGATTTAAACATTTTTAATTGAAAAATAAAAGAATCTGATATAATTGAATTTGTTTTCACGATTTTCTAAAGAAAAATAACAGAATCTGATATAATTCCATTTGATTTATACATTTTTATTTGAAAAATAAGAGAATCTGATATAATTCCATTTGATTTCAACATTTTTAATTGAAAAATATCAAAATCTGATATGATTCCATTTGATTTCAACATTTTTAATTGAAACATAACAGAATCTGATATAATTCTATTTGATTTCAACATTTTTAATTGAAAAATAACAGAATCTGATATAATTCAATTTGTTTTCAAGATTTTCTAAAGAAAAATAACAGAATCTGATATAATTCCATTTGATTTATACATTTTTATTTGAAAAATAAGAGAATCTGATATAATTACATTTGATTTCAACATTTTTAATTAAAATATACGGAATCTGATATAATTCCATTTCATTTCAACATTTTTAATTGAAAAATAACAGAATCTGATATAATTCCATTTGATTTCAACATTATTAATTGAAAAATAACAGAATCTGATATAATTCCATTTGATTTCAACATTTTTATTTGAACAATAACAGAATCTGATATAATTCCATTGATTTCAACATTGTTAATTGAAAAATACCAGAATCTGATATAATTGATTTCAACATTTGTGATAGAAAAATAACAGAATCTGATATAATTCCATTTGATTTCAACATTATTAATTGAAAAATAACAGAATCTGATATAATTCCATTTGATTTCAACATTATTAATTGAAAAATAACAGAATCTGATATAATTCCATGTGATTTCAACATTTATAATTGAAAAATAACAGAATCTGATATGATTCCATTTTATTTCATCATTTTTAATTGAAAAATAACAGAATCTGATATAATTCCATTTGATTTCAACATTTTCAATTAAAACATACAGAATCTGATATAATTCCATTTCATTTCAACATTTTTAATTGAAAAATAACAGAATCTGATATAATTATATTTGATTTCAACATTTTTAATTGAAAAATAACAGAATCTGATATAATTCCATTTATTTCAACATTTTTAATTGAAAAAAAACAGAATCTGACATACTTCCATTTGATTTCAAATTTTTAATTAAAAAATAACAAAATCTGATATAATTCCATTTGATTTCAACATTTGTAATAGAAAATAACAGAATCTGATATAATTCCAATTGATTTCAACATGTGTAATAGAAAAATAACAGAATCTGTCATAATTCCATCTGATTTCAACATTTTTAATTAAAAAATAACAACATCTGTTATAATTCCATTTGATTTCAACATTTTTAATTGAAAAATAACAGAATCTGATATAATTCCATTTGATTTCAACCTTTGTATTAGAAAAATAACAGAATCTGATATAATTCCATTTGATTTCATCATTTTTAATTCAAAAAGTACAAAATCTGATATAATTCTATTTGATTTAAACATTTTTAATTGAAAAATAACAGAATCTGATATAATTCCATTTCATTTCATCATTTTTAATAAAACATACAGAATATGATATCATTCCATTCGATTTCAACATTTTTAATTCAAAAATAACAAAATCTGATATAATTCCATTTGATTTCTTCATTTTTATTTGACAAATAACAGAATCTGATATAATTCCATTTGATTTCAACATTTTTAATTTAAAAATAACAGTATATGTTATAATTCAATTTGATTTCAACATTATTAATTGAAAAATAACAGAATCAGATATAATTCCATTTATTTCAACATTTTTAATTGAAAAATACCAGAATCTGATATAATTCCATTTGATTTCAACATTTTTAATTGAAAAATAACAGAATCTGATATAATTCCATTTGATTTCAACATTTTTAATTGAAAAATAACAGAATCTGATATAATTCCATTTGATTTCAACATTTTTAATTCAAAAATAACAAAATCTGATAAAATTCTAATTGATTTCAACATTTTTAATTGAAAAATAACAGAATCTGATATAATTCCATTTGATTTCAACATTTATAATTCAAGAATAACAGAATATGATATAAATCCATTTGATTTCAAAATTTTAATTAAAACATACAGAATCTGATATAATTCCATTCGATTTCAAAATTTTTAATTCAAAAATAACAAAATCTGATATAATTCCATTTGATTTATACATTTTTATTTGAAAAATAACAGAATCTGATATAATTCCATTTGATTTCATCATTTTTAATTGAAAAATAACAGAATCTGATATAATTCCCTTTGATTGCAATATTTGTAATAGAAAAATAACAGAATCTGATATAATTCCATTTGATTTCAACATTTATAATTCCAAAATAACAAAATCTGATATAGTTCCATTTGATTTCAACCTTTTTAATTGAAAAATAACAAAATCTGATATAATTCCATTTGATTTCAACATTTTTAATAAAACATACAGAATCTGATATAATTCCATTCAAATTCAACATTTTAAATTCAAAAATAACTAAATCCCGATATAATTCCATTTGATTTCAACATTTTTAATTGAAAAATTAAAGAATCTGATATAATTCCATTTGATTTCAACATTTGTGATAGAAAAATAACAGAATCTGATATAATTCCTTTTTATTTCAACATTTTCAATTGAAAAATAACAGAATCTGATATAATTCCATTTGATTTCAACATTTTTAATTGAAAAATAAAAGAAACTTCTATAATTACATTTGATTTCAACTTTTTTAATTGAAAAATATCAGAATCTGATATAATTCCATTTGATTTCAACCTTTGTAATAGAAAAATAAAAGAATCTGATATAATTCCTTATGATTTCAGCATTTTTAATTCAAAAAGTACAAAATCTGATATAATTCCATTTGATTTAAACATTTTTAATTGAAAAATATCAGAATCTGATATAATTCAATTTGTTTTCACGATTTTCTAAAGAAAAATAACAGAAACTGATATAAATCCAATTTATTTATACATTTTTATTTGAAAAATAAGAGAAGATGATATAATTCCATTTGATTTCAACATTTTTAATTGAAAAATATCAGAATCTGATATGATTCCATTTGATTTCAACATTTTTAATTGAAACATAACAGAATCTGATATAATTCTATTTGATTTCAACATTTTTAATTGAAAAATAACAGAATCTGATATAATTCAATTTGTTTTCAACATTTGTAATAGAAAAATAACAAAATCTGATATAATTCCATTTGATTTCAACATTTTTAATTGAAAAATAACAAAATCTGATATAATTCCATTTGATTTCAACATTTGTAATAGAAAAATAACAAAATCTGATATAATTCCATTTGATTTCAACATTTTTAATTGAAAAATAAAAGAAATCTGAAATAATGCCATTTGATTTCAACATATTTAATTGAAAAATAACAGAATCTGCTATAATTCCATTTGATTTCAACATTTTTAATTGAAAAATAACAGAATCCATATGATTTCAACATTTTTAATTGAAAAATAACAGAATCTGATATAATTCCATTTGATTTCAACATTTTTAATTGAAAAATAACAGAATCTGATATAATTCCATTTGATTTCAATATTTGTAATAGAAAAATAACAGAATCTGATATAATTCCATTTGATTTCAACATTTATATATCAAAAATAACAAAATGTGATATAATTCCATTTGATTTCAACATTTTTAATTGAAAAATAACAAAATCTGATATAATTCCATTTGATTTCAACATTTGTAATAGAAAAATAACAAAATCTGATATAATTCCATCTGATTTCAACATTTTTATTTGAAAAATGACACAATCTGAAATAATTCCATTTGATTTCAACATTTTTAATTGAAAAATAACAAGATCTGACATAATTCTATTTGATTTCATCATTTTTAATTGAAAAATAACAGAATCTGATATAATTCCATTTGATTTCAATATTTGTAATAGAAAAATAACAGAATCTGATATAATTCCATCTGATTTCAACATTTTTAATTGAAAAATGACAGAATCTGAAATAATTCCATTTGTTTTCAACATTTTTAATTAAAACATACAGAAACTGATATAATTCCATTTGATTTCAACATTTTTAATTAAAAAATAACAGAATCTGATATAATTCCATTTAATTTATACATTTTTATTTGAAAAATAACAGAATCTGATATAATTCCATTTGATTTCAACATTTTTAATTGAAAAATAACAGAATCTGATATAATTCCTTTTGATTTCAAAATTTTTAATTGGAAAATAACAGAATCCATATGACTTCAACATTTTTAATTGAAAAATAACTGAATCTGTTATAATTCCATTTGATTTCAACATTTATAATTGAAAAATAACAGAATCTGATATAATTCCATTTGATTTCAATATTTGTAATAGAAAAATAACAGAATCTGATATAATTCCATTTGATTTCAACATTTATAATTCAAAAATAACAAAATCTGATATAATTCCATTTGATTTCAATATTTGTAATAGAAAAATAACAAAATCTGATATAATTCCATCTTATTTCAACATTTTTAATTGAAAAATAACAAAATCTGATATAATTCCATTTGATTTCAACATTTTCAATTAAAAAATAACAAGATCTGACATAATTCGATTTGATTTCATCATTTTTAATTGAAAAATAACAGAATCTGATATAATTCCATTTGATTTCAATATTTGTAATAGAAAAATAAAAGAATCTGATATAATTCCATTTGATTTCAATATTCATAATTAAAAAATAACAAAATCTGATATAATTCCATTTGATTTCAACATTTTTAATTGAAAAATAACAAAATCTTATATAATTCCATTTGATTTCAACATTTGTAATAGAAAAATAACAAAATCTGATATAATTCCATTTGATTTCAACATTTTTAATTGAAAAATAACAGAATCTAATATAATTCCATTTGATTTCAACATTTTCAATTAAAACATACAGAATCTGATATAATTCCATTTGATTTCAACATTTCTAATTAAAAAATAACAGAATCTGATATAATTCCATTTAATTTATACATTTTTAATTGAAAAATAACAGAATCTGATATAATTCCATTTGATTTCAACATTTGTGATAGAAAAATAACAGAATCTGATATAATTCCATTTGATGTATACATTTCTATTTGAAAAAAACCTGAATCTGATATTATTCCATTTGATTTCAAAATTTTAATTAAAAAATATTAGAATCTGATATAATTCCATTTGATTTCAACATTTTTAATTGAAAAATAACAGAATCTGTTATAATTCCATTTGATTTCAACATTTGTGATAGAAAAATAACAGAATCTGATATAATTCCATTTCATGTATACATTTCTATTTGAAAAAAAAAAGAATCTGATATTATTCCATTTGATTTCAACATTTTTAATTAAAAAATATCAGAATCTGATATAATTCCATTTGATTTCAACATTTTTAATTGAAAAATAACAGAATCTGATATAATTCCATTTGATTTCAACATTTTTCATTAAAAAATATTAGAATCTGATATAATTCCATTTGATTTCAACATTTTTAATTGAAACATATCAGAATCTGATATGATTCAATTTGATTTCAACATTTTTAATTGAAAAATAAGAGAATCTGATATAATTACATTTGATTTCAACATTTTTAATTGAGAAATAACAAAATCTGATATAATTCCATTTGATTTCAATATTTGTAATAGAAAAATAACAGAATCTGATATAATTCCATTTGATTTCAACATTTTTAATTGAGAAATAACAAAATCTGATATAATTCCATTTGATTTCCATATTTGTAATAGAAAAATAACAGAACCTGATATAATTCCATTTGATTTATACATTTTTATTTGAAAAATAACAGAATCGTGTATAATTCCATTTGATTTCAACATTTTTAATTGAAAAATAACAAAATCTGATATAATTCCATTTGATTTCAACATTTTTATTTGAAAAATAACAGAATCTGATATAATTCCATTTGATTACAATATTTGTGATATAAAAATAACAGAATCTGATATAATTCCATTTGATGTATTCATTTTTATTTGAAAAATAACAGAATCTGATATAATTCCATTTGATTTCAACATTTGTAATAGAAAAATAACAAAATCTGATATAATTCCATTTGATTTCAACATTTGTAATTGAAAAATAACTGAATCTGATATAATTCCATTTGATTTCAACATTTGTAATAGAAAAGTAACAAAATCTGATATAATTCCATGTGATTTCAACATTTTTAATTGAAAAATAACAGACTCTGATATAATTCCATTTGATTTCAACATTTTTAATTAAAACATACAGAATCTGATATAATTCCATTTGATTTCAACATTTTCAATTGAAAAGTAACAGAATCTGATAGAATTCCATTTGATTTCAACATTTTTAATTGAAAAATAACAAAATATTATATAATTCCATTTGATTTCAACATTTATAATTCAAAAATAACAAAATCTGATATAATTCCATTTGATTTCAATATTTATAATAGAAAAATAACAAAATCTGATATAATTCCAATTGATTTCAACATTTTACATTAAAACATACAGAATCTGATATAATTCCATTTGATTTCAACATTTTTAATTAAAAAATAAAAGAATCTGATATAATTCCATTTAATTTATACATTTTTATTTGAAAAATAACAGAATCTGATATAATTCCATTTGATTTCAACATTTTTAATTGAAAAATAACAGAATCTGATATAATTCCATTTGATTTCAACATTTGTGATAGAAAAATAACAGAATCTGATATAATTCCATTTGATGTATACATTTCTATTTGAAAAAAACCTGAATCTGATATTATTCCATTTGATTTCAAAATTTTAATTAAAAAATATTAGAATCTGATATAATTCCATTTGATTTCAACATTTTTAATTGAAAAATAACAGAATCTGATATAATTCCATTTGATTTCAACATTTTTAATTAAAAAATATTAGAATCTGACATAATTCCATTTGATTTCAACATTTTTAATTGAAAAATAACAGAATCTGATATAATTCAATTTGATTTCAACATTTTTAATTGAAAAATAAGAGAATCTGATATAATTTCATTTGATTTCAACATTTTTAATTGAAAAATAACAGAATCTGATATTATTCCATTCGATTTCTACATTTTTTTTTTGAAAAAGAACAGAATCTGATATAATTCCGTTTGATTTCAACATTTTTAATTGAAAAATAACAGAATCTGATATAATTCCATTTGATTTCAACATTTTTAATTGAAAAATAACAGAATCTGATATAATTCCAATTGATTTCAATATTTGTAATAGAAAAATAACAGAATCTGATATAATTCCATTTGATTTCAACATTTGTAATAGAAAAATAACAAAATCTGATATAATTCCATTTGATTTCAACATTTTTAATTGAAAAATAACAAAATCTTATATAATTCCATTTGATTTCAACATTTGTAATAGAAAAATAACAAAATCTGATATAATTCCATTTGATTTCAACATTTTTAATTGAAAAATAACAGAATCTAATATAATTCCATTTGATTTCAACATTTTCAATTAAAACATACAGAATCTGATATAATTCCATTTGATTTCAACATTTCTAATTAAAAAATAACAGAATCTGATATAATTCCATTTAATTTATACATTTTTAATTGAAAAATAACAGAATCTGATATAATTCCATTTGATTTCAACATTTGTAATAGAAAAATAACAGAATCTGATATAATTCCATTTGATGTATACATTTCTATTTGAAAAAAACCTGAATCTGATATTATTCCATTTGATTTCAAAATTTTAATTAAAAAATATTAGAATCTGATATAATTCCATTTGATTTCAACATTTTTAATTGAAAAATAACAGAATCTGATATAATTCCATTTGATTTCAACATTTTTAATTAAAAAATATTAGAATCTGATATAATTCCATTTGATTTCAACATTTTTAATTGAAAAATAACAGAATCTGATATAATTCAATTTGATTTCAACATTTTTAATTGAAAAATAAGAGAATCTGATATAATTTCATTTGATTTCAACATTTTTAATTGAAAAATAACAGAATCTGATATTATTCCATTCGATTTCTACATTTTTTTTTTGAAAAAGAACAGAATCTGATATAATTCCGTTTGATTTCAACATTTTTAATTGAAAAATAACAGAATCTGATATAATTCCATTTGATTTCAACATTTTTAATTGAAAAATAACAGAATCTGATATAATTCCAATTGATTTCAATATTTGTAATAGAAAAATAACAGAATCTGATATAATTCCATTTGATTTCAACATTTGTAATAGAAAAATAACAAAATCTGATATAATTCCATTTGATTTCAACATTTTTAATTGAAAAATAACAAAATCTTATATAATTCCATTTGATTTCAACATTTGTAATAGAAAAATAACAAAATCTGATATAATTCCATTTGATTTCAACATTTTTAATTGAAAAATAACAGAATCTAATATAATTCCATTTGATTTCAACATTTTCAATTAAAACATACAGAATCTGATATAATTCCATTTGATTTCAACATTTCTAATTAAAAAATAACAGAATCTGATATAATTCCATTTAATTTATACATTTTTAATTGAAAAATAACAGAATCTGATATAATTCCATTTGATTTCAACATTTGTAATAGAAAAATAACAGAATCTGATATAATTCCATTTGATGTATACATTTCTATTTGAAAAAAACCTGAATCTGATATTATTCCATTTGATTTCAAAATTTTAATTAAAAAATATTAGAATCTGATATAATTCCATTTGATTTCAACATTTTTAATTGAAAAATAACAGAATCTGTTATAATTCCATTTGATTTCAACATTTGTGATAGAAAAATAACAGAATCTGATATAATTCCATTTGATGTATACATTTCTATTTGAAAAAAAACAGAATCTGATATTACTCCATTTGATTTCAACATTTTTAATTAAAAAATATCAGAATCTGATATAATTCCATTTGATTTCAACATTTTTAATTGAAAAATAACAGAATCTGATATAATTCCATTTGATTTCAACATTTTTCATTAAAAAATATTAGAATCTGATATAATTCCATTTGATTTCAACATTTTTAATTGAAACATAACAGAATCTGATATGATTCAATTTGATTTCAACATTTTTAATTGTAAAATAAGAGAATCTGATATAATTTCATTTGATTTCAACATTTTTAATTGAAAAATAACAGAATCTGATATAATTCCATTTGATTTCAATATTTGTAATAGAAAAATAACAGAATCTGATATAATTCCATTTGATTTCAACATTTTTAATTGAGAAATAACAAAATCTGATATAATTCCATTTGATTTCCATATTTGTAATAGAAAAATAACAGAACCTGATATAATTCCATTTGATTTATACATTTTTATTTGAAAAATAACAGAATCGTGTATAATTCCATTTGATTTCAACATTTTTAATTGAAAAATAACAAAATCTGATATAATTCCATTTGATTTCAACATTTTTATTTGAAAAATAACAGAATCTGATATAATTCCATTTGATTACAATATTTGTGATATAAAAATAACAGAATCTGATATAATTCCATTTGATGTATACATTTTTATTTGAAAAATAACAGAATCTGATATAATTCCATTTGATTTCAACATTTGTAATAGAAAAATAACAAAATCTGATATAATTCCATTTGATTTCAACATTTGTAATTGAAAAATAACTGAATCTGATATAATTCCATTTGATTTCAACATTTGTAATAGAAAAGTAACAAAATCTGATATAATTCCATGTGATTTCAACATTTTTAATTGAAAAATAACAGAATCTGATATAATTTCATTTGATTTCAACATTTTTAATTTAAAAATAACAGAATCTGATATTATTCTATTCGATTCAACAATTTTATTTGAAAAATAACAGAATCTGATATAATTCCATTTGATTTCAACATTTTTAATTGAAAGATAACAGAATCTGATATAATTCCATTTCATTTCAACATTTTTAATTGGAAAATAACAGAATCCTTATGATTTCAACATTTTTAATTGAAAAATAACAGAATCTGTTATAATTCCATTTCATTTCAACATTTTTAATTGAAAAATAACAGAATCTGATATAATTCCATTTGATTTCAAAATTTGTAATAGAAAAATAAGAAAATCTGATATAATTCCATCTGATTTCAACATTTTTAATTGAAAAATGACAGAATCTGAAATAATTCCATTTGATTTCTACATTTTTAATTGAAAAATAACAGAATCTGATATAATTCCATTTGATTTCAACATTTTTAATTGAAAAATAACAAAATCTGACATAATTCTATTTGATTTCATCATTTTTAATTGAAAAATAACAGAATCTGATATAATTCCATTTGATTTCAATATTTGTAATAGAAAAATAAAAGAATCTGATATAATTCCATTTGATTTCAAGATTTTTAATTGAAAAATAACAGAATCTGATATAATTCCATTTGATTTCAACATTTTTAATTGAAAAATAACAGAATCTGATATAATTCCATTTGATTTCAACATTTTTAATTGAAAAATGATAGAATCTGAAATAATTCCATTTGATTTCAACATTTTTAATTAAAACATTCAGAATTTTATATAATTCCATTTGATTTCCAAATTTTAATTCAAAAATATCAAAATCTGATATAATTCCATTTGATTTATACATTTTTATTTGAAAAATAACAGAATCTGGTATAATTCCATTTGATTTCAACATTTTTAATTGAAAAATGAAAAAATCTGATATAATTCCATTTGATTTCAACATTTTTAATTGAAAAATAACAGAATCTGATATAATTCCATTTGATTTCAACATTTGTGACAGAAAAATAACAAAATCTGATATAATTCAATTTGATGTATACATTTTTATTTTAAAAATAACAGAATCTGATATAATTCCATTTGATTTCAACATTTTTAATTAAAAGATGCAGAATCTGATATAATTCCATTTGATTCCAACATTTTTAATTGAAAAATAACAGAATCTGATATAATTCCATTTGATTTCAATATTTGTAATAGAAAAATAAAAGAATCTGATATAATTCCATTTGATTTCAATATTTATTATTCAAAAATAAGAAAATCTGATATAATTCCATTTGATTTCAACATTTGTAATAGAAAAATAACAAAATCTGATATAATTCCATTTGATTTCAACATTTGTAATAGAAAAATAAAAGAATCTGATATAATTCCATTTGATTTCAACATTTTTATTTGAAAAATAACAGAATCTTATATAATTCCATTTGATTTCAACATTTTTAATTAAGAAATATTAGAATCTGATATAATTCCATTTGATTTCAATATTTTTAATTGAAAAATAACAGAATCTGATATAATTCCATTTGATTTCAACATTTTTAATTGAAAAATAACAGAATCTGATATAATTCCATATTATTTCAACATTTGTAATAGAAAAATAACAAAATCTGATATAATTCCATTTGATTTCAACATTTTGAATTGACAAATAACAAAATCTGATATAAT
Organism: Acanthosepion lycidas; assembly: GCA_963932145.1. Taxonomy (NCBI): domain Eukaryota; kingdom Metazoa; phylum Mollusca; class Cephalopoda; order Sepiida; family Sepiidae; genus Acanthosepion; species Acanthosepion lycidas. Next base: position 51,759,957 of record OZ010599.1, on the reverse strand, counting down.
TCCATTTGATTTCAACATTTGTAATAGAAAAGTAACAAAATCTGATATAATTCCATCTGATTTCAACATTTTTAATTGAAAAATGACATAATCTGAAATAATTCCATTTGATTTCAACATTTTTAATTGAAAAATAACAGAATCTGATATAATTCCAGTTGATTTCAACATTTTTAATTGAAAAATAACAAAATCTGATATAATTCCACTTGATTTCAATATTTGTAATAGAAAAATAACAAAATCTGATATAATTCCATCTGATTTCAACATTTGTAATTCAAAAATAACAAAATCTGATATCATTCTATTTGATTTCATCATTTTTAATTGAAAAATAACAGAATCTGATATAATTCCATTTGATTTCAATATTTGTAATAGAAAAATAAAAGAATCTGATATAATTCCATTTGATTTCAACATTTGTAATAGAAAAATAACAAAATCTGATATAATTCCATTTGATTTCAACATTTTTAATTGAAAAATAAAAAAATCTGACATAATTCCATTTGATTTCAACATTTTTAATTAAAACATTCAGAATTTTATATAATTCCATTTGATTTCAACATTTTTAATTCAAAAATATCAAAATCTGATATAATTCCATTTGATTTATACATTTTTATTTGAAAAATAACAGAATCTGGTATAATTCCATTTGATTTCAACATTTTTAATTGAAAAATGACAAAATCTGATATAATTCCATTTGATTTCAACATTTTTAATTGAAAAATAACAGAATCTGATATAATTCCATTTGATTTCAACATGTGTGATAGAAAAATAACAAAATCTGATATAATTCAATTTGATGTATACATTTTTATTTTAAAAATAACAGAATCTGATATAATTCCATTTGATTTCAACATTTTTAATTAAAAGATGCAGAATCTGATATAATTCCATTTGATTTCAACATTTTTAATTGAAAAATAACAGAATCTGATATAATTCCATTTGATTTCAATATTTGTAATAGAAAAATAAAAGAATCTGATATAATTCCATTTGATTTCAATATTTATTATTCAAAAATAAGAAAATCTCATGTAATTCCATTTGATTTCAACATTTGTAATAGAAAAATAACAAAATCTGTTATAATTCCATTTGATTTCAACATTTGTAATAGAAAAATAAAAGAATCTGATATAATTCCATTTGATGTATACATTTTTATTTGAAAAATAACAGAATCTGATATAATTCCATTTGATTTCAACATTTTTAATTAAGAAATATTAGAATCTGATATAATTCCATTTGATTTCAATATTTGTAATAGAAAAATAAAAGAATCTGATATAATTCCATTTGATTTTGAGATTTTTAATTGAAAAATAACAGAATCTGATATAATTCCATTTGATTTCAACATTTTTAATTGAAAAATAACAGAATCTGATATAATTTCATTTGATTTCAACATTTTTAATTGAAAAAAATCAGAATCTGATATTATTCCATTTGATTTCAACATTTTTATTTGAAAAATAACAGAATCTGATATAATTCCATTTGATTACAACATTTGTGATAGAAAAATAACAGTATCTGATATAATTCCATTTGATGTATACATTTTATTTGAAAAATAACAGAATCTGATATAATTCCATTTGATTTCAACATTTTTAATTAAAAAATATTACAATCTGATATAATTCCATTTGATTTCAACATTTTTAATTGAAAAATAACAGAATCTGAAATAATTCCATTTGATTTCAACATTTTTAATTGAAAAATAACAGAATCTGATATAATTCCAGTTGATTTCAACATTTTTAATTGAAAAATAACAAAATCTGATATAATTCCATTTGATTTCAACATTTGTAATAGAAAAATAACAAAATCTGATATAATTCCATCTGATTTCAACATTTGTAATTCAAAAATAACAAAATCTGACATAATTCTATTTGATTTCATCATTTTTAATTGAAAAATAACAGAATCTGATATAATTCCATTTGATTTCAATATTTGTAATAGAAAAATAAAAGAATCTGATATAATTCCATTTGATTTTAATATTTATAATTCAAAAATAAGAAAATCCGATATAATTCCATTTGATTTCAATATTTGTAATAGAAAAATAACAAAATCTGATATAATTCCATTTGATTTCAACATTTTTAATTGAAAAATAACAAAATCTGATATAATTCCATTTGATTTCAACATTTGTAATAGAAAAATAACAAAATCTGATATAATTCCATCTGATTTCAACATTTTTAATTGAAAAATAATAAAATCTGATATAATTCCATTTGATTTCAACATTTTCAATTAAAACATTCAGAATTTTATATAATTCCATTTGATTTCATCATTTTTAATTCAAAAATATCAAAATCTGATATAATTCCATTTGATTTATACATTTTTATTTGAAAAATAACAGAATCTGGTATAATTCCATTTGATTTCAACATTTTTAATTGAAAAATAAAAAAATCTGACATAATTCCATTTGATTTCAACATTTTTAATTAAAACATTCAGAATTTTATATAATTCCATTTGATTTCAACATTTTTAATTCAAAAATATCAAAATCTGATATAATTCCATTTGATTTATACATTTTTATTTGAAAAATAACAGAATCTGGTATAATTCCATTTGATTTCAACATTTTTAATTGAAAAATGAAAAAATCTGATATAATTCCATTTGATTTCAACATTTTTAATTGAAAAATAACAGAATCTGATATAATTCCATTTGATTTCAACATTTGTGACAGAAAAATAACAAAATCTGATATAATTCAATTTGATGTATACATTTTTATTTTAAAAATAACAGAATCTGATATAATTCCATTTGATTTCAACATTTTTAATTAAAAGATGCAGAATGTGATATAATTCCATTTGATTCCAACATTTTTAATTGAAAAATAACAGAATCTGATATAATTCTATTTGATTTCAATATTTGTAATAGAAAAATAAAAGAATCTGATATAATTCCATTTGATTTCAATATTTATTATTCAAAAATAAGAAAATCTGATATAATTCCATTTGATTTCAACATTTGTAATAGAAAAATAACAAAATCTGATATAATTCCATTTGATTTCAACATTTGTAATAGAAAAATAAAAGAATCTGATATAATTCCATTTGATTTCAACATTTTTATTTGAAAAATAACAGAATCTTATATAATTCCATTTGATTTCAACATTTTTAATTAAGAAATATTAGAATCTGATATAATTCCATTTGATTTCAATATTTTTAATTGAAAAATAACAGAATCTGATATAATTCCATTTGATTTCAACATTTTTAATTGAAAAATAACAGAATCTGATATAATTCCATATTATTTCAACATTTGTAATTCAAAAATAACAAAATCTGATATAATTCCATTTGATTTCAACATTTTGAATTGACAAATAACAAAATCTGATATAATTCCATTTGATTTCAACATTTGTAATAGAAAAGTAACAAAATCTGATATAATTCCATCTGATTTCAACATTTTTAATTGAAAAATGACATAATCTGAAATAATTTCATTTGATTTCAACATTTTTAATTGAAAAATAACAGAATCTGATATAATTCCAGTTGATTTCAACATTTTTAATTGAAAAATAACAAAATCTGATATAATTCCACTTGATTTCAATATTTGTAATAGAAAAATAACAAAATCTGATATAATTCCATCTGATTTCAACATTTGTAATTCAAAAATAACAAAATCTGATATCATTCTATTTGATTTCATCATTTTTAATTGAAAAATAACAGAATCTGATATAATTCCATTTGATTTCAATATTTGTAATAGAAAAATAAAAGAATCTGATATAATTCCATTTGATTTCAATATTTATAATTCAAAAATAAGAAAATCTGATATAATTCCATTTGATTTCAATATTTGTAATAGAAAAATAACAAAATCTGATATAATTCCATTTGATTTCAACATTTTTAATTGAAAAATAACAAAATCTGATATAATTCCATTTGATTTCAACATTTGTAATAGAAAAATAACAAAATCTGATATAATTCCATTTGATTTCAACATTTTTAATTGAAAAATAAAAAAATCTGACATAATTCCATTTGATTTCAACATTTTTAATTAAAACATTCAGAATTTTATATAATTCCATTTGATTTCAACATTTTTAATTCAAAATTTCAAAATCTGATATAATTCCATTTGATTTATACATTTTTATTTGAAAAATAACAGAATCTGGTATAATTCCATTTGATTTCAACATTTTTAATTGAAAAATGACAAAATCTGATATAATTCCATTTGATTTCAACATTTTTAATTGAAAAATAACAGAATCTGATATAATTCCATTTGATTTCAACATGTGTGATAGAAAAATAACAAAATCTGATATAATTCAATTTGATGTATACATTTTTATTTTAAAAATAACAGAATCTGATATAATTCCATTTGATTTCAACATTTTTAATTAAAAGATGCAGAATCTGATATAATTCCATTTGATTTCAACATTTTTAATTGAAAAATAACAGAATCTGATATAATTCCATTTGATTTCAATATTTGTAATAGAAAAATAAAAGAATCTGATATAATTCCATTTGATTTCAATATTTATTATTCAAAAATAAGAAAATCTCATGTAATTCCATTTGATTTCAACATTTGTAATAGAAAAATAACAAAATCTGTTATAATTCCATTTGATTTCAACATTTGTAATAGAAAAATAAAAGAATCTGATATAATTCCATTTGATGTATACATTTTTATTTGAAAAATAACAGAATCTGATATAATTCCATTTGATTTCAACATTTTTAATTAAGAAATATTAGAATCTGATATAATTCCATTTGATTTCAATATTTGTAATAGAAAAATAAAAGAATCTGATATAATTCCATTTGATTTTGAGATTTTTAATTGAAAAATAACAGAATCTGATATAATTCCATTTGATTTCAACATGTGTGATAGAAAAATAACAAAATCTGATATAATTCAATTTGATGTATACATTTTTATTTTAAAAATAACAGAATCTGATATAATTCCATTTGATTTCAACATTTTTAATTAAAAGATGCAGAATCTGATATAATTCCATTTGATTTCAACATTTTTAATTGAAAAATAACAGAATCTGATATAATTCCATTTGATTTCAATATTTGTAATAGAAAAATAAAAGAATCTGATATAATTCCATTTGATTTCAATATTTATTATTCAAAAATAAGAAAATCTCATGTAATTCCATTTGATTTCAACATTTGTAATAGAAAAATAACAAAATCTGTTATAATTCCATTTGATTTCAACATTTGTAATAGAAAAATAAAAGAATCTGATATAATTCCATTTGATGTATACATTTTTATTTGAAAAATAACAGAATCTGATATAATTCCATTTGATTTCAACATTTTTAATTAAGAAATATTAGAATCTGATATAATTCCATTTGATTTCAATATTTGTAATAGAAAAATAAAAGAATCTGATATAATTCCATTTGATTTTGAGATTTTTAATTGAAAAATAACAGAATCTGATATAATTCCATTTGATTTCAACATTTTTAATTGAAAAATAACAGAATCTGATATAATTTCATTTGATTTCAACATTTTTAATTGAAAAAAATCAGAATCTGATATTATTCCATTTGATTTCAACATTTTTATTTGAAAAATAACAGAATCTGATATAATTCCATTTGATTACAACATTTGTGATAGAAAAATAACAGTATCTGATATAATTCCATTTGATGTATACATTTTATTTGAAAAATAACAGAATCTGATATAATTCCATTTGATTTCAACATTTTTAATTAAAAAATATTACAATCTGATATAATTCCATTTGATTTCAACATTTTTAATTGAAAAATAACAGAATCTGAAATAATTCCATTTGATTTCAACATTTTTAATTGAAAAATAACAGAATCTGATATAATTCCAGTTGATTTCAACATTTTTAATTGAAAAATAACAAAATCTGATATAATTCCATTTGATTTCAACATTTGTAATAGAAAAATAACAAAATCTGATATAATTCCATCTGATTTCAACATTTGTAATTCAAAAATAACAAAATCTGATATAATTCTATTTGATTTCATCATTTTTAATTGAAAAATAACAGAATCTGATATAATTCCATTTGATTTCAATATTTGTAATAGAAAAATAAAAGAATCTGATATAATTCCATTTGATTTCAATATTTATAATTCAAAAATAAGAAAATCCGATATAATTCCATTTGATTTCAATATTTGTAATAGAAAAATAACAAAATCTGATATAATTCCATTTGATTTCAACATTTTTAATTGAAAAATAACAAAATCTGATATAATTCCATTTGATTTCAACATTTGTAATAGAAAAATAACAAAATCTGATATAATTCCATCTGATTTCAACATTTTTAATTGAAAAATAATAAAATCTGATATAATTCCATTTGATTTCAACATTTTCAATTAAAACATTCAGAATTTTATATAATTCCATTTGATTTCATCATTTTTAATTCAAAAATATCAAAATCTGATATAATTCCATTTGATTTATACATTTTTATTTGAAAAATAACAGAATCTGGTATAATTCCATTTGATTTCAACATTTTTAATTGAAAAATAAAAAAATCTGACATAATTCCATTTGATTTCAACATTTTTAATTAAAACATTCAGAATTTTATATAATTCCATTTGATTTCAACATTTTTAATTCAAAAATATCAAAATCTGATATAATTCCATTTGATTTATACATTTTTATTTGAAAAATAACAGAATCTGGTATAATTCCATTTGATTTCAACATTTTTAATTGAAAAATGACAAAATCTGATATAATTCCATTTGATTTCAACATTTTTAATTGAAAAATAACAGAATCTGATATAATTCCATTTGATTTCAACATGTGTGATAGAAAAATAACAAAATCTAATATAATTCAATTTGATGTATACATTTTTATTTTAAAAATAACAGAATCTGATATAATTCCATTTGATTTCAACATTTTTAATTAAAAGATGCAGAATCTGATATAATTCCATTTGATTTCAACATTTTTAATTGAAAAATGACAGAATCTGAAATAATTCCATTTGATTTCTACATTTTTAATTGAAAAATAACAGAATCTGATATAATTCCATTTGATTTCAACATTTTTAATTGAAAAATAACAAAATCTGACATAATTCTATTTGATTTCATCATTTTTAATTGAAAAATAACAGAATCTGATATAATTCCATTTGATTTCAATATTTGTAATAGAAAAATAAAAGAATCTGATATAATTCCATTTGATTTCAATATTTATTGTTCAAAAATAAGAAAATCTGATATAATTCCATTTGATTTCATCATTTGTAATAGAAAAATAAGAAAATCTGATATAATTCCATTTGATTTCAACATTTGTAATGGAAAAATAAAAGAATCTGATATAATTCCATTTGATTTCAACATTTTTAATTGAAAAATAACAGAATCTGATATAATTCCATTTGATTTCAACATTTTTAATTGAAAAATAACAGAATCTGATATAATTCCATTTGATTTCAATATTTGTAATAGAAAAATAAAAGAATCTGATATAATTCCATTTGATTTCAACATTTTTAATTGAAAAATAACAGAATCTGATATAATTCCATTTGATTTCAACATTTTTAATTGAAAAATAACAGAATCTGATATAATTCCATCTGATTTGAACATTTGTAATAGAAAAATAATAGAATCTGATATAATTCCATCTGATTTCAACATTTGTAATAGAAAAATAACAGATTCTGATATAATTCCATTTGATTTCAACATTTTTAATTAAAAAATAACAGAATCTGGTGTAATTCCATTTGATTTCAACATTTTTATTTGAAAAATAACAAAATCTGATATAATTCCATTTGATTTCAACATTTTTAATTGAAAAATAACAAAATCTGACATAATTCCATTTGATTTCAACCTTTTTTATTCAAAAATAACAAAATCTGATATAATTCCATTTGATTTATACATTTTTATTTGAAAAATAACAGAATCTGCTATAATTCCATTTGATTTCAACATTTTTAATTGAAAAATAACAGAATCTGATATAATTCCATCTGATTTGAACATTTGTAATAGAAAAATAATAGAATCTGATATAATTCCATCTGATTTCAACATTTGTAATAGAAAAATAACAGAATCTGATATAATTCCATATTATTTCAACATTTGTAATTCAAAAATAACAAAATCTGATATAATTCCATTTGATTTCAACATTTTGAATTGACAAATAACAAAATCTGATATAATTCCATTTGATTTCAACATTTGTAATAGAAAAGTAACAAAATCTGATATAATTCCATCTGATTTCAACATTTTTAATTGAAAAATGACATAATCTGAAATAATTCCATTTGATTTCAACATTTTTAATTGAAAAATAACAGAATCTGATATAATTCCAGTTGATTTCAACATTTTTAATTGAAAAATAACAAAATCTGATATAATTCCACTTGATTTCAATATTTGTAATAGAAAAATAACAAAATCTGATATAATTCCATCTGATTTCAACATTTGTAATTCAAAAATAACAAAATCTGATATCATTCTATTTGATTTCATCATTTTTAATTGAAAAATAACAGAATCTGATATAATTCCATTTGATTTCAATATTTGTAATAGAAAAATAAAAGAATCTGATATAATTCCATTTGATTTCAATATTTATAATTCAAAAATAAGAAAATCTGATATAATTCCATTTGATTTCAATATTTGTAATAGAAAAATAACAAAATCTGATATAATTCCATTTGATTTCAACATTTTTAATTGAAAAATAACAAAATCTGATATAATTCCATTTGATTTCAACATTTGTAATAGAAAAATAACAAAATCTGATATAATTCCATTTGATTTCAACATTTTTAATTGAAAAATAAAAAAATCTGACATAATTCCATTTGATTTCAACATTTTTAATTAAAACATTCAGAATTTTATATAATTCCATTTGATTTCAACATTTTTAATTCAAAAATATCAAAATCTGATATAATTCCATTTGATTTATACATTTTTATTTGAAAAATAACAGAATCTGGTATAATTCCATTTGATTTCAACATTTTTAATTGAAAAATGACAAAATCTGATATAATTCCATTTGATTTCAACATTTTTAATTGAAAAATAACCGAATCTGATATAATTCCATTTGATTTCAACATGTGTGATAGAAAAATAACAAAATCTGATATAATTCAATTTGATGTATACATTTTTATTTTAAAAATAACAGAATCTGATATAATTCCATTTGATTTCAACATTTTTAATTAAAAGATGCAGAATCTGATATAATTCCATTTGATTTCAACATTTTTAATTGAAAAATAACAGAATCTGATATAATTCCATTTGATTTCAATATTTGTAATAGAAAAATAAAAGAATCTGATATAATTCCATTTGATTTCAATATTTATTATTCAAAAATAAGAAAATCTCATGTAATTCCATTTGATTTCAACATTTGTAATAGAAAAATAACAAAATCTGTTATAATTCCATTTGATTTCAACATTTGTAATAGAAAAATAAAAGAATCTGATATAATTCCATTTGATGTATACATTTTTATTTGAAAAATAACAGAATCTGATATAATTCCATTTGATTTCAACATTTTTAATTAAGAAATATTAGAATCTGATATAATTCCATTTGATTTCAATATTTGTAATAGAAAAATAAAAGAATCTGATATAATTCCATTTGATTTTGAGATTTTTAATTGAAAAATAACAGAATCTGATATAATTCCATTTGATTTCAACATTTTTAATTGAAAAATAACAGAATCTGATATAATTTCATTTGATTTCAACATTTTTAATTGAAAAAAATCAGAATCTGATATTATTCCATTTGATTTCAACATTTTTATTTGAAAAATAACAGAATCTGATATAATTCCATTTGATTACAACATTTGTGATAGAAAAATAACAGTATCTGATATAATTCCATTTGATGTATACATTTTTTTTGAAAAATAACAGAATCTGATATAATTCCATTTGATTTCAACATTTTTAATTAAAAAATATTACAATCTGATATAATTCCATTTGATTTCAACATTTTTAATTGAAAAATAACAGAATCTGAAATAATTCCATTTGATTTCAACATTTTTAATTGAAAAATAACAGAATCTGATATAATTCCAGTTGATTTCAACATTTTTAATTGAAAAATAACAAAATCTGATATAATTCCATTTGATTTCAACATTTGTAATAGAAAAATAACAAAATCTGATATAATTCCATCTGATTTCAACATTTGTAATTCAAAAATAACAAAATCTGATATAATTCTATTTGATTTCATCATTTTTAATTGAAAAATAACAGAATCTGATATAATTCCATTTGATTTCAATATTTGTAATAGAAAAATAAAAGAATCTGATATAATTCCATTTGATTTCAATATTTATAATTCAAAAATAAGAAAATCCGATATAATTCCATTTGATTTCAATATTTGTAATAGAAAAATAACAAAATCTGATATAATTCCATTTGATTTCAACATTTTTAATTGAAAAATAACAAAATCTGATATAATTCCATTTGATTTCAACATTTGTAATAGAAAAATAACAAAATCTGATATAATTCCATCTGATTTCAACATTTTTAATTGAAAAATAATAAAATCTGATATAATTCCATTTGATTTCAACATTTTCAATTAAAACATTCAGAATTTTATATAATTCCATTTGATTTCATCATTTTTAATTCAAAAATATCAAAATCTGATATAATTCCATTTGATTTATACATTTTTATTTGAAAAATAACAGAATCTGGTATAATTCCATTTGATTTCAACATTTTTAATTGAAAAATAAAAAAATCTGACATAATTCCATTTGATTTCAACATTTTTAATTAAAACATTCAGAATTTTATATAATTCCATTTGATTTCAACATTTTTAATTCAAAAATATCAAAATCTGATATAATTCCATTTGATTTATACATTTTTATTTGAAAAATAACAGAATCTGGTATAATTCCATTTGATTTCAACATTTTTAATTGAAAAATGACAAAATCTGATATAATTCCATTTGATTTCAACATTTTTAATTGAAAAATAACAGAATCTGATATAATTCCATTTGATTTCAACATGTGTGATAGAAAATAACAAAATCTGATATAATTCAATTTGATGTATACATTTTTATTTTAAAAATAACAGAATCTGATATAATTCCATTTGATTTCAACATTTTTAATTAAAAGATGCAGAATCTGATATAATTCCATTTGATTTCAACATTTTTAATTGAAAAATGACAGAATCTGAAATAATTCCATTTGATTTCTACATTTTTAATTGAAAAATAACAGAATCTGATATAATTCCATTTGATTTCAACATTTTTAATTGAAAAATAACAAAATCTGACATAATTCTATTTGATTTCATCATTTTTAATTGAAAAATAACAGAATCTGATATAATTCCATTTGATTTCAATATTTGTAATAGAAAAATAAAAGAATCTGATATAATTCCATTTGATTTCAATATTTATTGTTCAAAAATAAGAAAATCTGATATAATTCCATTTGATTTCAACATTTGTAATAGAAAAATAACAAAATCTGATATAATTCCATTTGATTTCAACATTTGTAATGGAAAAATAAAAGAATCTGATATAATTCCATTTGATTTCAACATTTTTAATTGAAAAATAACAGAATCTGATATAATTCCATTTGATTTCAACATTTTTAATTGAAAAATAACAGAATCTGATATAATTCCATTTGATTTCAATATTTGTAATAGAAAAATAAAAGAATCTGATATAATTCCATTTGATTTCAACATTTTTAATTGAAAAATAACAGAATCTGATATAATTCCATTTGATTTCAACATTTTTAATTGAAAAATAACAGAATCTGATATAATTCCATCTGATTTGAACATTTGTAATAGAAAAATAATAGAATCTGATATAATTCCATCTGATTTCAACATTTGTAATAGAAAAATAACAGATTCTGATATAATTCCATTTGATTTCAACATTTTTAATTAAAAAATAACAGAATCTGGTGTAATTCCATTTGATTTCAACATTTTTATTTGAAAAATAGCAAAATCTGATATAATTCCATTTGATTTCAACATTTTTAATTGAAAAATAACAGAATCTGATATAATTCCATTTGATTTCAACATTTTTAATTGAAAAATAACAAAATCTGACATAATTCCATTTGATTTCAACCTTTTTTATTCAAAAATAACAAAATCTGATATAATTCCATTTGATTTATACATTTTTATTTGAAAAATAACAGAATCTGCTATAATTCCATTTGATTTCAACATTTTTAATTGAAAAATAACAGAATCTGATATAATTCCATCTGATTTGAACATTTGTAATAAAAAAATTACAGAATCTGATATAATTACATTTTATTTCAATATTTTTAATTGAAAAATACCAAAATCTGATATAATTCCATTTGATTTCAACATTTGTTATAGAAAATAACAAAATCTGATATAATTCCATTTGATTTCAACATTTTTACTTAAAACATACAGAATCTGATGTAATTCCATTCGATTTCAACATTTTTAATTCAAAAATAACATAATCTGATATAATTCCATTTGATTTATAGATTTTTATTTGAAAAATAACAGAATCTGGTATAATTCCTTTTGATTTCAACATTTTTAATTGAAAAATAACAGAATCTGATATAATTCCATTTGATTTCAACATTTTTAATTGTAAAATAACAGAATCTGATATAATTCCATTCGATTTCAACATTTTTAATTAAAAAATAACAAAATCTGATATAATTCCATTTGATTTCAACATTTTCTATTAAAAAATAAGAGAATCTGATATAATTCCATTTGATTTCAACATTTTTAATTGAAAAATAACAGAATCTGATATAATTACATTTTATTTCAACATTTTTAATTGATAAATAACAAAATCTGATATAATTCCATTTGATTTCAACATTTGTTATAGAAAAATAACAAAATCTGATATAATTCCATTTGATTTCAACATTTGTTATAGAAAAATAACAAAATCTGATATAATTCCATTCGATTTCAACATTTTTAATACAAAAATAACAAAATCTGATATTGTGATGGTTACACACCTGGCCCAGGGTAGAATCCTTTGGTTACGGCGCCAACTGTGACGTCGCTCCTCCTGGTCGCTTCTCCTGGTCCCAAGCGTGCCGCTCCAACCTCTTGGTTAGATGATCACCAGCCTCGCCTTTCCCAACCCGCTTCCAATACCTGGTTGCTAAAGCAACTGTACTGATCTCCGGTCTGTCTACCCACGCTGTGTTTAGATCTTAGACAGACGGGACCAGCAGGGATTGGGCCGTATGCAAGTTGAGTCCGACGGGGGTGGCAAAACACAAGTAAAGAAAAAAAAAACTCACAAGACAAAAAAATTACTGATAAAAAAAAGGGTGACAACCTTTTATATCTAATGTCCGTTACATAAAGAAAAATTGTTCTCATTCCCGACCCGCTCTGTGGACTATGGCACCAAGCTTCTATCATACAACTTAACGATTTCGAATTGTCTACTCTCTAGAATTGTGTATGTCGGAGTGTGGTTTAGTTCGACACTGGGGCTAATTTCTATCAATCATTCGCAGTTGATTCTTCTCTTCGACTTGAGTTGTATTTATTCACTTCGATCTGGTTGGGTCGAATTCTGTTCTCGGTTGGGCTTGATTTTAACTTCTTCTTCTTCTTCCGTCCAGTAACTCTTTGGCCTTGTCTTCGACTTGGCTGCAACTTCTCCGCGGCTTTCGAGTAATCTTCTTCTTCGTCGACTTAGATAGAACTTCTCTTGTCTTTGACTTGGGCCGGAAGGATTTCTTGTTTTCGACTTGGGCTGGAAGGATTTCTTGCCGCAACTCAGCCGCAACTCTCTGTCGTCCGAGGTGATCTCTTCTCGCTGCCGTCCGGGGCTGAACTCATTTTTTTGTCGATTGGGGTCCTGCTTTTATTGACGCCGCAGCAAACCGGGGTGGGTCTGTCGGCGTCAGGGCTCTCTCGATAATCCCAAAAGTCGCATTAGTTCTGATTTCCCATTATCGCTATTATTTTCACCCCTACTTCCTCACAGTGCCTCTGGGGGGAAGACGCATACCCATCTCTCCCGGTCTCTCGTATGTCAGGTGACCGTTTTCGACCAATGGTTCTTGATCGAGCATTCTCCCTCCTCTTTCCGCATATCACGTGACCGCTTTCGGCTAATGAGACTGTGGTGGGACGCCTCCCGTCTCCAATCGGGCGTGGCTTACATCGTTCTTGTTCTAAAAAAAACAAAATCTAATTTGGCCTTTTTCACACGTACGAAAAATGATAATCTTGGCTTTTTCTCACCTGGGTTCTGTCAAAACAGCCTGCCGCTAATTAGATGTGACTTCAGGAAAGAATATTGGCGCTATCTGTGAGCCGAGACAATCGTTTTCTTTCCTTCTTTGTTTTTGGTCAGACCTGATAGTCAAAAATCTTAATTATCTGAATTGAAAATGTCTCCACTTCATCATCGTGGGGTTCCAATTTTTTAACAGGTCAGAATCTGTATACAGTTCCACCGGTCACCCCCTCAACACAAAAGACACCTTTCCTCTGATTAAAATTTCGTTTCCATTGTTCAAAAAAATCTTTATTGTTTCAGCCAACCTTAACAAACTTCCATCCTACGCGGACACGGAATTAGTTCAAGTGCTTGACCTGATAATTTTGACACATGTTAGGTGCTGGTCGCACGTGTGTGTTTTCGCTTACGACCTGGTTTCGTATTATGTTTCTGTCTTTCCTCTTCTTTTTGTTTTATTTTATTATCTCCAAACTCTATTTCTTCAACCAAATATAACAATTTCTATTTCCCTGGATTTCGGTCAGGTAATTTGACCTGATATATTTTGACACCTGTCTTGTCTTAGTTTTACTTATGACCGGGTTTTGTTTTATCTATTCCTCTTTCTCTTTCTTTTTATTATTTTTTTTTTCTTCTTCTCTTTGGATCGCCTAAATACAGTTAGAGAATTATTCTCAAAACTCAATTATTCTTCGTTTCTAAATAACTAACAACTGGTTAATAAACCGAATAAAAATTAAATCATATTTCTATGAATATCTCTTTTTAGTCTTTCTAAAAATTCAGGGTGCCACAATCCTTCCCTAACCGATTTGTCATTTACCCGTAAATGACACCTAAACCCAATTACATCATTTAACATGCACCATGCATTTGTCTCATGCAATTCTATTCTACTTTCTTACATGCAAGGGTAATGTTCTTTTCACCTTCTTTTGTTCTACATGCAATGTAATGTTCCTTTCATCTCTTTTTTTTTTTTTTCTACATGCAATGTAATGTTCTTTTTCATCTTCTTTTGTTCTACATGCAATGTAATGTTCTTTTCATCTTCTTTTGTTCTACATGCAATGTAATGTTCTTTTTCATCTTCTTTTGTTCTACATGCAATGTAATGTTCTTTTCATCTTCTTTTGTTCTACATGCAATGTAATGTTCTTTTTCATCTTCTTTTGTTCTACATGCAAGGGTAATGTTCTTTTTTCATTTTTTTTTTTTTTTTTTTTTGTTCTACATGCAAAAGTAATATGTGCGTGTGTCTGTGGGTGCAGATGTGTTTACTATGGTTTGTTCTTCTTGGTCAATGTTTTCCTCTCCGCTGTGGGAGGTTTTTCCGCCGCACGTGGTGGTCTCACGCCAGCCTCCTCCGTTGGTCTTTCAGCAATTTCTTCGCCCGTCCTGTCTGAGCGAGGAACACTGCTCGGCATCTCCCTCTCGAGTTGCTGCACGCTCACTAGATTGTCGTTCGCTAATCTCCTCTTACTCTTAACCTTCCATATTAATACACCCCCGATGGCTATAACTAGGAATGTACCCATTACTATTGACCAACTTATCGCGATCTGCTCATCGTCTTCCCAAGCCACACCTTCGTTTCCCAACGCACTTAACTTGTCTCTCAATTGATCCATATCGATCTTTTCTATTGGCTTCATTAATACTGGCATCTTATTTAAGGTAACATTAGAGAATCTCTTCACTATCGGCTCCCATAATTCTGTACAATTGACTAAGCCTCTACCAATCATCTCTATGATTGAATCTTTCTCTTCATATCTTTCTTCTTCCTGGTAATAGGGGGGTAAGGAAATGGATATTCCAACCGCCGAACATCCCATGGGTAGCGTCACCAGGGATAACGGTGGTCTTATTCTTAATGTCCTTGTGGACTCTCCCCCACATACCCTAGACAAGCTGATATGTCTCTGTGTGGCTACTGCCCACACCCCGTCTGAAACACTGATAGCTTGTGGTAATGCCGTGTTTGTTAATACCTCCACTTGGCAGATTCTTTTGATTCCTTCCCTTTTCCCATCAAACAATTCTAGTATGCACATTCTGCGATTACCAGTTTTATAGATAGGGCTTAACGAGGTACAAGTCACTAGAGCATCATCTCTACACCTTCCAGCTTCTTCAGCTGATAGCAACATGAATTTCGTTCTCCCCGAATTTAAAGCTATGTAGTCTGCTTCCACCTTGTACCTTGCTATCATTCCCAAACCTTGATCTCTTCTGGGGTAGGGGATGGGTAAGTTTATAACCTGGTATATCTCGAATACACTCTCGCTATCTAACAACGGAACAGATATCACAACCAATAGTCCCCTATTTTCTAACAAGGTCACACATCCTAGTGCATTATAATATTTCCACAATTCTTTGGTGGGGTCCACCGGCAGCCTTAAATGGTGGGGTAACTCGGCCTGTATTCCGAGTAGCGCTTCCCTTAGGTGACCCGGGTTTACTATGCTTGGGGAGAGGTGTCCTAATGACAGCATGTCTAATTGCGCCCTCACGTGTTCCAGCAAGGTCGTCAACGACTGACTCGTTTGTCGTACCTTATTCGTAATTGTCATCAGCTGGAAATATTTTTGCATGAATCCGCTCATTTCCTGTAATTCAATCATTACAGTTTCTGTATTATTAATTACCTCTTGTCTCAACCTCGCCAGGTTGTCTATTAACCAATTGATTCTGGCTCTATTTTTGGACACCTCTAACCTTGTCACATTTAATATTGTCACACTCTCCCTTGCCACCTGGGCAAGCGTCCTCTGGTTTACCTCCACTTCTCCCAGTTTCCTTCTTATGAATTTAACGTCATCTTCAGTCACTGTTCCAAACAGGACACTCAATGCCTTTCCCACAATCGGGACTACGGATCTCCTTTCCCGCGTCTGCAGTAACTCTATTCCCTGCAGGTAGTTTTGCATGTCTTTCCATTGAGCCTCTATCATAGTGGCTTCTGATTCTAGGGAGTGCAATAAACTGAGATACCCTTTTTGCTTGGGATAATCTTGTCCTACTTTCAACCGGGCTGCATCCAGTTGCGTTAGCTCGTTTCCTAACTTATTTAGTAGCGACTCATACGGGTTCAAATCTATCACGAATGTGACCAACCACTTAGACCTGGTTATTATTACTTCGCTCGTTTTTTTAAAAATGGTGTTTCGGCTGCGCTTCCCAGCTTCCGCCATCGTCACCATCAGCGTGGCTACCACCATCATCGTCATAACCAACCCTTTCATCTTGATCATTCCTGAAAGGTAACGAAATTCTTTTGTTGTTATTCTTCACAACTACTTCGTGTCGCTCAACTCATCACTCAATTATTTTATAACTTCTTACTAAGTTCAGCTCTTCCCTCCTCTAACCTCTAGCGGACAGAATGGTCTGGTCAGGTGTGCGTGGCGCCCACTCTAAAGGTTGTACTTCATGACACCACTGGTGATCAATCAACAATGCCAATGATCTTCTCCCGTCCCTTGTGAGGTGCAGCCCGCGACTCCATCCCCTCCACTCACATCTACCATAGTCAGCCAATAGGATTTTGGATGAGCCAGTGTCGTTATCTGTCGACACTAAATGCTTGTATTCTGCACAGCCCTTTTTGTTCTACTGAGATTTGGGGTTCTTCTCCCTCCCTGATCTCATCTTCTGAGGTGATTCCTGTTCAACCTCTAACCTTCTTCCTGTGTCTAACTTCCGTCCAGGAGGTTTTTTTTTTTTGTCCTCTTCTTCATCTCCTGATTCTTCTTTCTGTTTAGAGTCTTCGCCTTGAATGTCCTCAATACCTTTCGACTCTATGTCTAAATTTCTCCTGTTCCTTATCCTTTCCTTGAGCTTGGAAAGGGGTATTCGATCCTCCTCCTCCCACTCGCTGGGTCCTTCGTCCTGTTCAGGGTGCCTCTTTTTAGAGCCTTCGACTGCTTGATTGGACCTCCTCGTCTTTTTCTTCCTTTTCTTCGGACATGGGGGTGTGATGGCGATCTCACGGGGTCTTCTCTGTACCGATTCAGTCGACGACTGAACATCGCCAATCCCCGCTGAGGGTTCCAACTCTGTCACTCGGACTGCTTCGTTTATCTGGCCAAGTCGACCTATCTCCGCATCCTCCTCGGAGTCTTCTTCCGTTTCCATTTCTTCCGGTTCAACCAGAGTTACTTTCCTTTTCCTTGTCTTCTTAGGCCTCGGCTCGCTCATTTCCAGGTTAGCTATTTCAGCCTTCTTCAGATCATTGGCATGAACCCTCCTCGCTCGTCCTGCCACTTGATCCCATATTACATATGATACTGGGCCCGTCTGCTCTACTATCCGGTAGTACGGTTCCCATCTTTGGTCCAGCTTTCCCTCTCTCTGGTGGATTTTATAGTAGACAGGGTCTCCAACCTTCAATTCTACTACCTTTCTTTCAGCATTCACCCTCTCATTTCTTTTCTTCTGGGCCCTCTTTATTCTTCTTCTGGCCTGTACAAATATCTTATGTTGCTGTTCCAGCAATAGTTGGTGATGATCTTCTCCCATATACCTTCTTCGGGGCTTCAGTAGGTTATCCACAGGCAGGACCACGTCTCTGCCAAACAACAAAAAGTAAGGAGAAAATCTGGAGGTTTCGTTTATCGTAAACCTCACGGCCGCCAGAGCCTGCGTCAAATACAAGTCCCAATTTCCAGTGTTTTCTCTGACCAGCTTGGCCAATACATCTCCCAAGGTTTTATGAAACCTTTCCACTTTAGCATTTCCCTGGGGGTGATATGGGGATGTTTTTATGTGCTCTACATTCAAACCTGTCAAAACTTCTCTCATGATGCTGTTCACATTCTCCGTGCCATTGTCTGTTACCAATTGCACAGGGGCACCATACCTAGGGAAGATTTCACTTATTATCAACCCGGCCACAGTTCTGGCCTTCTTGTCTGGTACTGCAAATGCTTCAGGCCAATTTGTTAGCCAATCGACAAAACTCACTATATAGTTGTTTCCTTGTGCAGTTTCTCCATATGGTCCTGATACATCCATACTCACCTTCTCGAAGGGAAAGTTTGGTACGTCTGTTTCCTCCAAGGGTGCCATTTCCTGCCTTCTGCTCTGCGACTGGCACACTACACAACTCCGAACATAGTTAGTGACCTCTCCGTACAGTTTGGGCCAATAGTACTTTCTTCCTATGAGATCACATGTCCTATCAATTCCCATGTGACCCAACCTCTCGTGGCACTGCTCCAATATCTCTGGTCTTAAACTTTTGGGCACATACAACTTGGGCTTGACTTCTTCATCCCTGCCTGAGAGATAATACAGCCTTTCCTCTATTATGGCATACTTGGTGGTCTCTCCTGCCTTCACCTTCTCTCTCAGAGCAGCTATTTCACTGTCTGCTTGCTCCTTCTCAATTCCTTCTGTCCAGTAGGGATCGGTTATTATCTGGGCGTCCCCTTCTTCGTCCGATTCTAACATAGGGCGATCTTTTAGCTTATTAGAGTTAATTACTCCTATTCTATAGGCTTTATCATCTACTCCCTGTTCTACCTTTACAGATCTTTCTTCCAGTTGTTTCGGTATTCTTGAGAGTAAATCTGCGCACGTGTTTTCCTTTCCTGCCAAATACTCTATCTTACAGTGGTAGCCACTTAACTTAAGTGCCCACTGTTGAATTTTCTTATTATTTGTCCACTCTGCCTGCAATAGGTACTGCAAATGTTTGTGGTCTGTTTTTATAGTAAAGACCGCACCATTTAAATAGTAGTCCAGTTTTTGGAGAGCATACATGATGGCATATGCTTCTCTTTCTATTACTGGCCACCTCTGTTGTGTCTCTGAGAGCTTATGGGAGAGGAAGTATATCGGTACTTTCTCTGGTATGCCAGGCACTGGTCCTTCCTTATCAGGACACGGCTGGGTAAGTACTGCCCCTACACACTGCTCACTGGCATCCGTGTATAATATCATGGGCTTGCTGAGGTCTGGGTACGTCAGCAGTGGGACGGTTGTCAACTGTCCCTTTAGCGAATCAAATGCTCGTTGACAGTCCTCTGTCCACTTGAACCTAGCGTATTTCTTCGTCAGGGCTACTAGTGGTATGGCAATTCTTGAAAATGCCGGGACGAAGCGTCGGTAGTAGCCTATAGCTCCTATAAAACCTCTTACCTGTCTCACTGTCTTAGGCTCTGGCATTTCCCTTATGACCTTTACCTTATCCATGTCGGGTTTAATACCGTCTCCGTTTATGACGAAGCCTAAATACCTAGTTTCTTCCTTCAGAAACTGACACTCTGACAAATTTAATTTTAATCCGTGTTTCCTCAATCTTCCCAACACCTGTCCTAAATGAAAAAAGTGTTGTTCCACTGTCTCCGAAAATATCAAGATATCGTCCAAATACGCCATGGCAAAGCTCTCGTATCCTCCTAACACTATTGACATTAGCTGTTGGAAGACTCCCGGGGCATTAGCTAGACCGAATGGCATCACCCTGAACTGAAACAGTCCCAGGTGACACGCAAATGCGGCCTTCTCCTTGTCAGCCTCATCCAGGGCTACTTGCCAATACCCGGACCTCAAGTCCAACGTAGAGAAGTACTTTGCCTTCCCTAATAATGCCAAAATGTCGTCTATCAATGGCAATGGCACCGCCAACGGCTTCGATACAGAATTTAGCTTCCTAAAATCTACACAGAAACGATGCCCGCCATCTTTCTTACCTACTATTACTATTGGGAAGCTCCAAGGGGAGATCGATCTTTCGATCATCCCAGCTTCCAACATTTCCTCTACTGCCTCTTCTACAAGTGGTCTTTTATGTATAGGTGTCCGGTAGGGTTTCAATTTCACAGGGGGGTGGTCTCCGGTGTCGATTTTCATTTCGACTGTGTGGGTCTGACCTAGCTCCTTGTCTGACTGGGCCACCACATCTCGATTGTTCCTTAACAGACCCCCCACTCTGGCTCTAAATTGATCCGGTGCTAATATATCCTCATCTAAGATTCCCTCTGTTTGCTCTACTAGCTTCCTTCGTTCCTCCTCGAATCTCACCCGACTCAGAGTTCGTAGGGGAAGTGCTCTCCCTATCTTCTCCCCTCTCCTAACCTTTATAGTCTTTTGGGCCTGGTTCACCATCATTATGGGCACCAACTCGGCTGCCTCCACTACCGTTTCGCACAGGGTTACCTCGTTATCTTCTAGGCCCTTTCCTTCTACAGGGACCAACTGCAGGGGTCTTCTCCATACCCTTTTTCCTGACATTAACCTACCCTTTCCCGACACTGCGGTTCTAGGAGGTAACTTTACATCTTCCTCCACCACTATGGTTATCTCTTCCTCTGGTGGGCATCCCAATGGCGTTCTCTCGCCGTTCACCACCAACACAGTAGGATTAAACTCAATCTGGGCCCTCTGGCTCCGGAGCCAATCTTCTCCCAAGATTGCCTCCGTACACAGGTCGGGGGTTACGTAAAAATTTTGGGTGCTTTTTACTTTCCCAATCCTCACCGGGAGCCTCACCATCCCTTTTATCTTCAGGGGGGCTCCATCTGCTTCCCGTAACCTTCTCTTCCGTTTCACCCGCCTGTATGTTTCCTCTCTCATCAATGACACAGATGCTCCTGTGTCCACCAGAGCCCTCATCTCCCTACCCCCTATCTCTGCTCTACAGGATAGTTCTTTCTCTTGCGTTAGCGAAGAGAACACTTGAGCTTTCTTCTTCCTGGGTCTCCACCCTTGGGTCAACCCAGCCATGGGTGCCGGTAGTAATAAATCACCTTCATTTTTCTCATGAGGTGGAGTTCTGCGCCCCCTGCACCTGGGCGACCCCGGCCGGACCTCTCCCGGTCTCCCGCGTTCGTTTCTAAGGATACAGTTTCTCTTCAGGTGTCCTGGCCTCCTGCAAAACCAGCACCTTCTTGTTGGACAGCTTGCCGCAAAGTGGCCCGCCCGACCACATGTCCAACATTTTGCTCTTTTCCTTTTCAACTGGGTTGGCCTTGTGTCTATTCCCGGGGGAACCCGTCCTCTATTCAAGCGGTTCGCCCGTCCACTGGTCCAAGTTTTTATTTCTCTTCTTTTTAACTGGGCCACCCTCCCTCTTAATTCCGGGGTGGCCCGCTGGCTTTTCCCTGGGCCGGTCTCTTGGGCTCAGCCTTCTTTGTTAATATCGGTGGGGCACCCTTCCTCAGCCCGCACCACTTGGCCAGGTGTCCTTTCTTACCACACCTGGTGCATCTGTCCTGATCGAAGTCTGGGGGTAACCCCCACTTCGTCGGACATTCCGCCGCCCTGTGGTCCTCGTGCCCACAGGTCCAGCAGACCAGCCCGTATCGACCCGGCGTGGGCTTATAAAAGCCATGCCTGGTCGACCATGCTTTTCTATTGGGGTCCTCCTCCCATAATTCTGCCCGATCCACCTCATCCTTAACCCTCTGATTCCACGCGGGGGGTCTTCCGCCTACCCCCCTCTTTCCAGCCTCCTGACTTGGCATCTGCTTCTTCCCACACCTCTTCACTTTATCCCACACGGCCTGGCTCTCCCTGGCCAGCTCCACCGCTGCCGACAGTCTGAGCGGTCCTTCCTTCAGTACGTCGCTCAGCGCCTCTATATACAGGTCCGCCAGTTGGGCCTGCATAACTGCATTATCCCTGACCACTTCGGGGAATGCCAACGATGATAGCTTCCCCGCTCGGGTCCCTAATTCTCCCGGGGTTTCATCCCGTAGCTGTGTCAGTTTTAAAAGGGCCCTCATGGCCTCTATGGCCGTACCTTCGTCGGCGAACTCTTTGGTTAGCAGTCTTTTTATCTCTTCCCAAGACAAGCAGGGTTGATTTTCCAAGAGCCCCCTCACGAACTCAGACGCTTTTCCCTTTGTGGCATCGTATGCCAAATACAGGGTTTCTTGGTCCGAAAGCTCGTAGATGATTCGGCTCTTCTCAAGGATTGCCAGCCAGTTTTTAAACTCCTTCCCGCTGCCATCAAATACTGGGACCCTCGGTCCACCTAACAGCTTCCTTAAATCCACTGACAACCACCGCCTTACTTCCTCTTCACCCCCCACTGCTCTATCCGAATCACAGTCCGACATGTCTACAGAGAAAGACAATCTATGCAGCAACAATCGAGGTTGGGAAATAAAATAAGGTGTCCTACCTTGCAGACGATTCTGTTCTTGTTCCTTTCGGTCCCGGTCGTTTTGAGTTCCATTTGAATTTTCAGCAACGGCGGTCGATCGATGTGACGTGACGCGGCTGTCTCAGGGTTGATCCTGTTCGTCACGGCACCAATTGTGACGGGTACACACCTGGCCCAGGGTCGAATCCTTTGGTTACGGCGCCAACTGTGACGTCGCTCCTCCTGGTCGCTCCTCCTGGTCCCAAGCGTGCCGCTCCAACCTCTTGGTTAGATGATCACCAGCCTCGCCTTTCCCAACCCGCTTCCAATACCTGGTTGCTAAAGCAACTGTACTGATCTCCGGTCTGTCTACCCACGCTGTGTTTAGATCTTAGACAGACGGGACCAGCAGGGATTGGGCCGTATGCAAGTTGAGTCCGACGGGGGTGGCAAAACACAAGTAAAAGAAAAAAAAACTCACGAGACAAAAAAATTACTGATAAAAAAAAAAGGGTGACATCCTTTTATATCTAATATCCGTTACATAAAGAAAAATTGTTCTCATTCCCGACCCGCTCTGTGGACTATGGCACCAAGCTTCTATCATACAACTTAACGATTTCGAATTGTCTACTCTCTAGAATTGTGTATGTCGGAGTGTGGTTTAGTTCGACACTGGGGCTAATTTCTATCAATCATTCGCAGTTGATTCTTCTCTTCGACTTGAGTTGTATTTATTCACTTCGATCTGGTTGGGTCGAATTCTGTTCTCGGCTGGGCTTGATTTTAACTTCTTCTTCTTCTTCCGTCCAGTAACTCTTTGGCCTTGTCTTCGACTTGGCTGCAACTTCTCCGCGGCTTTCGAGTAATCTTCTCCTCCGTCGACTTAGATAGAACTTCTCTTGTCTTTGACTTGGGCCGGAAGGATTTCTTGTTTTCGACTTGGGCTGGAAGGATTTCTTGTTTTCGACTTGGGCTGGAAGGATTTCTTGCCGCAACTCAGCCGCAACTCTCTGTCGTCCGAGGTGATCTCTTCTCGCTGCCGTCCGGGGCTGAACTCATCTTTTTGTCGATTGGGGTCCTGCTTTTATTGACGCCGCAGCAAACCGGGGTGGGTCTGTCGGCGTCAGGGCTCTCTCGATAATCCCAAAAGTCGCATTAGTTCTGATTTCCCATTATCGCTATTATTTTCACCCCTACTTCCTCACAGTGCCTCTGGGGGGAAGACGCATACCCATCTCTCCCGGTCTCTCGTATGTCAGGTGACCGTTTTCGACCAATGGTTCTTGATCGAGCATTCTCACTCCTCTTTCCGCATATCACGTGACCGCTTTCGGCTAATGAGACTGTGGTGGGACGCCTCCCGTCTCCAATCGGGCGTGGCTTACATCGTTCTTGTTCTAAAAAAAACAAAATCTAATTTGGCCTTTTTCACACGTACGAAAAATGATAATCTTGGCTTTTTCTCACCTGGGTTCTGTCAAAACAGCCTGCCGCTAATTAGATGTGACTTCAGGAAAGAATATTGGCGCTATCTGTGAGCCGAGACAATCGTTTTCTTTCCTTCTTTGTTTTTGGTCAGACCTGATAGTCAAAAATCTTAATTATCTGAATTGAAAATGTCTCCACTTCATCATCGTGGGGTTCCAATTTTTAACAGGTCAGAATCTGTATACAGTTCCACCGGTCACCCCCCCCCAACACAAAAAAACACCTTTCCTCCGATTAAAATTTCGTTTCCATTGTTCTAAAAAATCTTTATTGTTTCAGCCAACCTTAACAACTTCCATCCTACGCGGACATGGAATTAGTTCAAGTGCTTGACCTGATAATTTTGACACTTGTTAGGTGCTGGTCGTACGTGTGTGTTTTCGCTTACGACCTGGTTTCGTATTATGTTTCTGTCTTTCCTCTTCTTTTTGTTTTATTTTATTATCTCCAAACTCTATTTCTTCAAACAAATATAACAATTTCTATTTCCCTGGATTTCGGTCAGGTAATTTGACCTGATATATTTTGACACCTGTCTTGTCTTAGTTTTACTTATGACCGGGTTTTGTATTATCTATTCCTCTTTCTCTTTCTTTTTATTATTTTTTTTTTCTTCTTCTCTTTGGATCGCCTAAATACAGTTAGAGAATTATTCTCAAAACTCAGTTATTCTTCGTTTCTAAATAACTAACAACTGGTTAATAAACCGAATAAAAATTAATTCATATTTCTATGAATATCTCTTTTTAGTCTTTCTAAAAATGCAGGGTGCCACACATTTGATTTCAACATTTGGAATAGAAAAATAACAAAATCTGATATAATTCCATTTGATTTCAACATTTTTAATTGAAAAATAACAGAATCTGATATAATTCCATTTGATTTCAAGATTTTAATTAAAACATAGAGAATCCGATATAATTCCATTCGATTTCAACATTTTTAATTGAAAAATAACAGAATCTGATATAATTCAATTTGTTTTCAAGATTTTATAAAGAAAAATAACAGAATCTGATATAATTCCATTTGACTTCAACATTTTTAATTGAAAAATAACAGAATCTGATATAATTCCATTTGATTTCAACATTTGTAATAGAAAAATAACAGAATCTGATATAATTCAATTTGTTTTAAGATTTTCTAAAGAAAAATAACAGTATCTGGTATAATTCCATTTGATTTCAATATTTTCAATTGAAAAATAACAGAATCTGATATAATTCCATTTGATTTCAACATTTTTAATTAAAAATTACAAAATCTGATATAATTCCATTTGATTTATACATTTTTATTTGAAAAAAAAGAGAATGTGATATAATTCCATTTGATTTCAATATTTTGAATTAAAAAATAACAGAATCTGATATAATTCCATTTGATTTCAACATTTGTAATAGAAAAATAACAGAATCTGATATAATTCCAATTGATTTCAACATTTTTAATTGAAAAATAACAGAATCTGATATAATTTCATTTGATTTCAACATTTTTAATTGAAAAATACCAGAATCTGATATTATTCCATTTGACTTCAAAATTTTTATTTGAAAAATAACAGAATCTGGTATAATTCCATTTGATTTCAATATTATCAATTGAAAAATAACAGAATCTGATATAATTCAATTTAATTCAACATTTTTAATTGAAAAATAACAAAATCTGATATAATTCCATTTGATTTCAACATTTTTAATTCAAAAATAACAGAATCTGATATAATTCCATTTGATTTCAACATTTTTAATTAAAAAATAACAAAATCTTATATAATTCCATTTGATTTCAACAATGGTAATAGAATAATAACAGTATCTGATATAATTCCATTTGATTTCAACATTTGTAATTGAAAAATAACAAAATGTGATATAATTCCATTTGATTTATACATTTTTATTTGAAAAATAACAGAATCTGATATAATTCCATTTGATTTCAACTTTTCTAATAGAAAAATAACAGAGTCTGATATAATTCCATTTGATTTCAACATTTATAATTCAAAAATAATAAAATCTGATATAATTCCATTTGATTTCAACATTTTTAATTAAAACATACAGAATCTGATATAATTCCATTTCATTTCAACATTTTTAATTCAAAAATAACAGAATCTGATATAATTCCATTTGATTTATACATTTTTATTTAAAAAATAACAGAATCTCATATAATTCCATTTGATGTATACATTTTTATTTGAAAAATAACAGAATATGATATAATTCCATTTGATTTCAACATTTTTAATTAAAACATACAGAATCTGATATAATTCCATTTGATTTCAACATTTTTACTTCAAAAATAAAAAAATCTGATATAATTCCATTTGATTTATACATTTTTATTTGAAAAATAACAGAATCGGGTATAATTCCATTTGATTTCAACATTTTTAATTGAAAAATAACAAAATCTGATATAATTCCATTTGATTTCAACATTTTTAATTGAAAAATAACAGAATCTGATATAATTCCATTTGATTACAACATTTGTGATAGAAAAATAACAGAATCTGATATAATTCCATTTGATTACAACATTTGTGATAGAAAAATAACAGAATCTGATATAATTCCATTTGATGTATACATTTTTATTTGAAAAATAACAGAATCTGATATAATTCCATTTGATTTCAACATTTTCAATTAAAAAATATTAGAATCTGATAGAATTCCATTTGATTTCAACATTTTTAATTGAAAAATAACAGAATCTGATATAATTCCATTTGATTTCAACATTTCTAATAGAAAAATAACAAAATCTGATATAATTCCATGTGATTTCAACATTTTGAATTGAAAAATTACAGTATGTGAAATAATTCCATTTGATTTCAACATTTTTGATTGAAAAATAACAGAATCTGATATAATTCCATTTGATTTCAACATTTATAATTCAAAAATAACAAAATCTGATATAATTCCATTTGATTTCAACATTTTTAATTGAAAAATAACAAAAACCGATATAATTCCATTTGATTTCAACATTTGTAATAGAAAAATAACAAAATCTGATTTAATTCCATCTGATTTCAACATTTGTAATTGAAAAATAACAGAATCTGATATAATTCCATTTGATTTCAACATTTTTAATTAAAACATACAGAATCTGATATAATTCCATTTGATTTCAACATTTGTAATTCAAAAATATCAAAATCTGATATAATTCCATTTGATTTATACATTTATATTTGAAAAATAACAGAATCTGGTATAATTCAATTTGTTTTCAAGATTTTCTAAAGAAAAATAACAGAATCTGATATAATTCCATTTGATTTATACATTTTTATTTCAAAAATAAGAGAATCTGATATAATTCCATTTGATTTCAACATTTTTAATTGAAAAATCATAGAATCTGATATAATTCCATTTGATTTCATCATTTGTAATAGAAAAATAAATTAATCTGATATAATTCCATCTGATTTCAACATTTTTAATTAAAAAATAACAAAATCTGATATAATTCCATTTGATTTCAACATTTTTAATTAAAAAATAATAGAATCTGATATAATTCCATTTGATTTCAACATTTGTAATAGAAAAATAAATGAATCTGATATAATTCCATTTGATTTCAACATTTTTAATTGAAAAATCACAGAATCTGATATAATTTCATTTGATTTCAACATTTTTAATTGAAAAATAACAGAATCTGATATTATTCCATTTGATTTATACATTTTTATTTGAAAAATAACAAAATCTCATATAATTCCATTTGATTTCAACATTTGTAATAGAAAATAAAAAAATCTGATATAATTCCATTTGTTTTCAACATTTTTGATTGAAAAATAACAGAATCTGATATAATTCCATTTGATTTCAACATTTGTAATTAAAACATACAGAATCTGATATAATTCCATTCGATTTCAACATTTGTGATAGAAAAATAACAGAATCTGATATAATTCCATTTGATTTCAACATTTTTAATTGAAAAATAAAAAATCTCATATAATTCCATTTGATTTCAACATTTTTAATTCAAAAATATCAAAATCTGATATAATTCCATTTGATTTCAACATTTGTTATAGAAAAATAACAGAATCTGATATAATTCCATTTGATTTCAACATTTTCAATTGAAAAATAACAGAATCTGATATAATTCCATTTGATTTCAAGATTTTCAATTGAAAAATAACAAAAGGTGATATAATTCCATTTGATTTCAACATTTGTGATAGAAAAATAACAGAATCTGATATAATTCCATTTGATTTCAACATTTTTAATTGAAAAATAAGAGAATATGATATAATTCCATTTGATTTATACATTTTTATTTGAAAAATAACATAATCTGATATAATTCCATTTGATTTCATCATTTTTAATTGAAAAATAACAAAATCTCATATAATTCCATTTGATTTCAACATTTGTAATAGAAAAATAAAAAAATCTGATATAATTCCATTTGATTTCAACATTTTTAATTCAAAAATAACAGAATCTGATATAATTCCATTTGATTTCAACATTTATAATTGAAAAATAACACAATCTGATATAATTCCATTTGATTTCAACATTTTTAATTAAAACATACAGAATCTGATATAATTCCATTTGATTTCAACATTTTTAATTAAAACATACAGAATCTTATATAATTCCATTCGATTTCAACATTTGTGATAGAAAAATAACAGAATCTGATATAATTCCATTTGATTTCAACATTTATAATTCAAAAATAACAAAATCTGATATAATTCCATTTGATTTATACATTTTCATTTGAAAAAAAAACAGAATCTGATATAATTGCATTTAATTTCAACATTTTTAATTGAAAAATAACACAATCTGATATAATTCAATTTGTTTTCAAGATTTTCTAAAGAAAAATTACAGAATCTGATATAATTCCATTCGATTTATACATTTTTTTTGAAAAATAAGAGAATCTGATAAAATTCCATTTGATTTCAACATTTTTAATTGAAAAATCATAGAATCTGATATAATTCCATTTGATTTCAACATTTGTAATAGAAAAATAAATGAATCTAATATAATTCCATCTGATTTCAACATTTTTAATTAAAAAATAACAAAATCTGATATAATTCCATTTGATTTCAACATTTTTAATTAAAAAATAATAGAATCTGATATAATTCCATTTGATTTCAACATTTGTAATAGAAAAATAACAGAATCTGATATAATTTTATTTGATTTCAACATTTTTAATTGAAAAATCACAGAATCTGATTTAATTTCATTTGATTTCAACATTTTTAATTGAAAAATAACAGAATCTGATATTATTCCATTTGATTTATACATTTTTATTTGAGAAATAACAGAATCTGATATAATTCCATTTGATTTCAACATTTTTAATTGAAAAATAACAGAATCTGATATAATTCCATTTGATTTCAAGATTTTCAATTGAAAAATAACAGAAGCTGATATCATTCCATTTGATTTCAACATTTTTGATAGAAAAATAACAGAATCTGATATTATTCCATTTGATTTCAACATTTTTAATTGAAAAATAAGAGAATATGACATAATTCCATTTGATTTATACATTTTTATTTGAAAAATAACATAATCTGATATAATTCCATTTGATTTCATCATTTTTAATTGAAAAATAACAAAATCTCATATAATTCCATTTAATTTCAACATTTGTAATAGAAAAATAAAAAAATCTGATATAATTCCATTTGATTTCAACATTTTTAATTCAAAAATAACAGAATCTGATATAATTCCATTTGATTTCAACATTTATAAATAAAAAAAAATAGAATCTGATATAATTCCATTTGATTTCAACATTTTTAATTAAAACATACAGAATCTGATATAATTCCATTCGATTTCAACATTTGTGATAGAAAAATAACAGAATCTGATATAATTCCATTTGATTTCAACATTTATAATTCAAAAATAACAAAATCTGATATAATTCCATTTGATTTATACATTTTCATTTGAAAAAAAACAGAATCTGATATAATTGCATTTAATTTCAACCTTTTTAATTGAAAAATTACAGAATCTGATATAATTCCATTTGATTTCAACATTTGTAATAGAAAAATAACAAAATCTGATATATTTCCATGTGATTTCAACATTTTTAATTGAAAAATAACAGAATCTGAAATAATTCCATTTGATTTCAACATTTTTAATTGAAAAATAAAACAATCTGATATAATTCAATTTGTTTTCAAGATTTTCTAAAGAAAAATTACAGAATCTGATATAATTCCATTTGATTTATACATTTTTATTTGAAAAATAAGAGAATCTGATATAATTCCATTTGATTTCAACATTTTTAATTGAAAAATAACAGAATCTGATATAATTCCATTTGATTTCAACATTTGTTATAGAAAAATAAATGAATCTGATATAATTCCAACTGATTTCAACATTTTTAATTAAAAAATAACAAAATCTGATATAATTCCATTTGATTTCAACATTTTTAATTAAAAAATAATAGAATCTGATATAATTCCATTTGATTTCAACATTTGTAATAGAAAAATAACAGAATCTGATATAATTCCATTTGATTTCAACATTTTTAATTGAAAAATCACAGAATCTGATATAATTTCATTTGATTTCAACATTTTTAATTGAAAAATAACAGAATCTGATATTATTCCATTTGATTTATACATTTTTATTTGAAAAATAACAGAATCTGATATAATTCCATTTGATTTCAACATTTTTAATTGAAAAATAACAGAATCTGATATAATTCCATTTGATTTCAAGATTTTCAATTGAAAAATAACAGAAGCTGATATCATTCCATTTGATTTCAACATTTGTGATAGAAAAATTACAGAATCTGATATAAATCCATTTGATTTCAACATTTTTAATTGAAAAATAAGAGAATATGATATAATTCCATTTGATTTATACATTGTTATTTGAAAAATAACATAATCTGATATAATTCCATTTGATTTCAACATTTTTAATTGAAAAATAACAAAATCTCATATAATTCCATTTGATTTCAACATTTGTAATAGAAAAATAAAATAATCTGATATAATTCCGTTTGATTTCAACATTTTTATTTGAAAAATAACAGAATCTGATATAATTCCATTTGATTTCAATATTTTTAATTAAAACATACAGAATCTGATATAATTCCATTCGATTTCAACATTTGTGATAGAAAAATAACAGAATCTGATGTAATTCATTTTGATTTCAACATTTTCAATTGAAAAATAACAGAATCAGATATAATTCCATTTGATTTCAACATTTTCAATTCAAAAATATCAAAATCTGATATAATTCCATTTGATTTCAACATTTGTTATAGAAAAATAACAGAATCTGATATAATTCCATTTGATTTCAACATTTTTAATTCAAAAATATCAAAATCTGATATACTTCCATTTGATTTCAACATTTTTAATTGAAAAATAACAAAATCTGATATAATTCCATTTGATTTCAAAATTTGTAATAGAAAAATAAGAGAATCTGATATAATTCGATTTGATTTCAACATTTTTAATTGAGAAATAACAAAATCTGATATAATTCCATTTGATTTCAACATTTGTAATAGAAAAATAAGAGAATCTGATATAATTCGATTTGATTTCAACATTTTTAATTGAGAAATAACAGAATCTGATATAATTACATTTGATTTCAACATTTTTAATTAAAACATACAGAATCTGATATAATTCCATTCGATTTCAACATTTGTGATAGAAAAATAACAGAATCTGATATAATTCCATTTGATTTCAACATTTTTAATTGAAAAATAACAAAATCTGATATAATTCCAATTGATTTCAACATTTTTAATTGAAAAATAACAGAATCTGATATAATATCATTTGATTTCAACATTTGTAATAGAAAAATAACGGAATCTGATATAATTCCATTTGATTTATGCATTTTTATTTGAA
Source organism: Acanthosepion lycidas (assembly GCA_963932145.1). NCBI lineage: Eukaryota > Metazoa > Mollusca > Cephalopoda > Sepiida > Sepiidae > Acanthosepion > Acanthosepion lycidas. The sequence continues at coordinate 51,726,735 of OZ010599.1, read as the reverse complement.
AAATAACAGAATCTGATATAATTCCGTTTGATTTCAACATTTTTAATTGAAAAATAACAGAATCTGATATAATTCCATTTGATTTCAACATTTTTAATTAAAACATACAGAATCTGATATAATTCCATTCGATTTCAACATTTGTGATAGAAAAATAACAGAATCTGATGTAATTCCTTTTGATTTCAACATTTTCAATTGAAAAATAACAGAATCTGATATAATTCCATTTGATTTCAACATTTTCAATTCAAAAATATCAAAATCTGATATAATTCCATTTGATTTCATCATTTGTTATAGAAAATAACAGAATCTGATATAATTCCATTTGATTTCAACATTTTTAATTAAAACATACAGAATCTGATATAATTCCATTCGATTTCAACATTTGTGATAGAAAAATAACAGAATCTGATATAATTCCATTTGATTTCAACATTTATAATTCAAAAATATTAAAATCTGATATAATTCCATTTGATTTATACATATTCATTTGAAAAAAAACAGAATCTGATATAATTGCATTTAATTTCAACCTTTTTAATTAAAAAATAACAGAATCTGATATAATTCCATTTGATTTCAACATTTGTAATAGAAAAATAACAAAATCTGATATAATTCCATTTCATTTCAACATTTGTAATAGAAAAATAACAGAATCTGAAATAATTCCATTTGATTTCAACATTTGTAATAGAAAAATAACAGAATCTGATATAATTCCATTTGATTTCAACATTTTAATTGAAAAATAACAGAATCTGATATAATTCCATTTGATTTCAACATTTTTAATTCAAAAATAACAAAATCTGATATAATTCCATTTGATTTATACATTCTTATTTGAAAAATAACAGAATCTGATATAATTCCATTTGATTTCAACATTTGTAAATGAAAAAACATAGAATCTGATATAATTCCAATTTATTTCAACATTTGTAATAGAAAAATAAATCAATCTGATATAATTCCATCTGATTTCAACATTTTTAATTAAAAAATAACAAAATCTGATATAATTCCATCTGATTTCAACATTTTTAATTGAAAAATAACAGAATCTGATATAATTCCATTTGATTTCAACATTTGTAATAGAAAAATAACAGAATCTGATATAATTCCATTTGATTTCATCATTTATAATAGAAAAATAACATAATCTGATATAAGTCCAATTGATTTCAACATTTTTAATTAAAAAATAACAGAATCTGATATAATTCCATTTCATTTCAATATTTGTAATAGAAAAATGACAGAATCTGAAATAATTCCATTTGATTTCAACATTTGTAATAGAAAAATAACAGAATCTGATATAATTCCATTTGATTTCAATATTTTAATTGAAAAATAACAGAATCTGATATAATTCCATTTGATTACAACATTTTTAATTCAAAAGTAACAAAATATGATATAATTCCATTTGATTTATACATTCTAATTTGAAAAATAACAGAATCTGATATAATTCCATTTGATTTCAACATTTGTAATTGAAAAATCATAGAATCTGATATAATTCCATTTGATTTCAACATTTGTAATAGAAAAATAAATTAATCTGATATAATTCCATCTGATTTCAACATTTTTAATTAAAAAATAACAAAATCTGATATAATTCCATTTGATTTCAACATTTTTAATTAAAAAATAATAGAATCTGATACAATTCCATTTGATTTCAACATTTTTAATAGAAAAATAACAGAATCTGTTATAATTCCATTTGATTTCAACATTTTTAATTGAAAAATCACAGAATCTGATATAATTTCATTTGATTTCAACATTTTCAATTGAAAAATAACAGAAACTGATATAATTCTAATGGATTTCAACATTTTTAATTGAAAAAAAACAGAATCTGATATAATTCCATTTGATTTTAACATTTATGTTTTAAAAATAACAAAATCTGATATAATTCCATTTGATTTCAACATTTTTAATTGAAAAATAACAAAATGTGATATAATTCTATTTGATTTCAACATTTGTATTAGAAAAATAACAAAATCTGATATGATTCAAGTTGATTTCAACATTTTTAATTGAAAAATAACAGAATCTGATATAATTCCAATTGATTTCAACATTTGTAATTGAAAAATAATAGAATCTGATATAATTCCATTTGAATTCAACATTTTTAATTGAAACATACAGAATATGATATAATTCCATTTGATTTCAAAATTTTTAATTAAAAAAAAAACAAAATCTGATATAATTCCATTTGATTTCAACATTTTTAATTGAAAAATAACAGAATCTGATATAATTCCATTTGATTTCAATATTTTTAATTAAAAAATAACAGAATCTGATATAATTCCATTTGATTTCAACATTTGTAATAGAAAAATAACAGAATCTGTTATAATTCCATCTGATTTCAACATTTTTAATTAAAAAATAACAAAATCTGATATAATTCCATCTGATTTCAACATTTTTATTTGAAAAATAAAAGAATCTGATATAATTCCATTTGATTTCAACATTTGTAATAGAAAAATAACAGAATCTGATATAATTCCATTTGATTTCAACATTTTTAATAGAAAAATAAAATAATCTGATATAAGTCCAATTGATTTCAACATTTTTAATAAAAAAATAACAGTATCTGATATAATTCCATTTCATTTCAACATTTGTAATAGAAAATTACAGAATCTGAAATAATTCCATTTGATTTCAACATTTGTAATCGAAAAATAACAGGATCTGATATAATTCCATTTGATTTCAACATTTTATATTGAAAAATAACAGAAGCTGATATAATTCCATTTGATTTCAACATTTGTAATTCAAAAATAACAAAATCTGATATAATTCCATTTGATTTATACATTCTTATTTGAAAAATAACGGAATCTGATATAATTCCATTTGATTTAAACATTTGTAATTGAAAAATAACAGAATCTAATATAATTCCATGTGATTTCAACATTTTAAATTGAAAAATAACAGAATCTGAAATAATTCCATTTGCTTTCAATATTTTTAATTGAAAAATAACAGAATCTGATATAATTCCATTTGATTTCAACATTTGTTATAGGAATATAACAAAATCTGATATAATTCCATTTGATTTCAACATTTTTAATTGAAAAATAACAGAATCTGATATAATTTCATTTGATTTCAATATTTTGAATTAAATCACACAGAATCTGATATAATTCCATTTGCTTTCAACAATTTTAATTCAAAAATAACAAAATCTGATATAATTCCATTAGATTTATACATTTTTATTTAAAAAATAAAAGAATCTGATATAATTCCATTTGATTTCAACATTTTTAATTAAAACATACAGAATCTGATATAATTCCATGTGATTTCAACATTTGTGATAGAAAAATAACAGAATCTGATATAATTGCATTTAATTTCAACTTTTTAATTAAAAAGAACAGAATCTGATATAATTCCATTTGATTTCAACATTTGTAATAGAAAAATAACAAAATCTGATATATTTCCATGTGATTTCAACATGTTTAATTGAAAAATAACAGAATCTGATATAATTTCATTTGATTTCAACACTTTTAATTGAAAAATAACAGAATCTGATATTATTCCATTTGATTTATACATTTTTATTTGAAAAATAACAGAATCTGATATAATTCCACTTGATTTCAACATTATTAATTGAAAAATAACAGAATCTGATATAATTCCATTTGATTTCAACATTTTCAATTGAAAAATAACAGAATCTGATATAATTCCATTTGATTTCAACATTTTTAGGTGAAAAATAAAGAAATCTGATATAATTCTAATGGATTTCAACATTTTTAATTGAAAAATAACAGAATCTGATATAATTCAATTTGATTTCAACATTTGTAATAGAAAAATAAGAGAATCTGATATAATTCCATTTGATTTCAACATTTATAATTCAAAAATAACAAAATCTGATATAATTCCATTTGATTTCAACATTTGTAATTGAAAAATAACTAAATGTGATATAATTCCATTTGATTTCAAAATATGTAATAGAAAAAAAATAAAATCTGATATGATTCAATTTTATTTCAACATTTTTAATTGAAAAATAACAAAATCTGATATAAATCCCTTTGATTTCAACATTTGTTATAAAAAAATAACAAAATCGGATATAATTCCATTTGATTTCAAACTTTTTAATTGAAAAATACCAGAATCTGATATAATTCCATTTGATTTCAATATTTTTAATTGAAACATACAGAATCTGATATAATTCCATTTGATTTCAACATTTTTAATTGAAAAATAACAGTATCTGATATAATTCCATTTGATTTCAACATTTTTAATTAAGAAATAACAGAATCTGATATAATTCCATTTGATTTCAACATTTGTAATAGAAAAATAACAGAATCTGATATAATTCCATCTGATTTCAACATTTCTAATTAAAAAATAACACAATCTGCTATAATTCTAATGGATTTCATCATTTTTAATTGAAAAATAACAGAATCTGATATAATTCCAATTGATTTCAACATTTTTAATTAAAAAATAACAGAATCTAATATAATTCCATTTGATTTATACATTTTTATTTGAAAAATAACAGAATCTGATATAATTCCATTTGATTTCAACATTTGTAATTGAAAAATAACAGAATCTGATATAATTCCATGTGATTTCAACATTTTGAATTGAAAAAAAAAAGAATCTGAAATAATTCCATTTGATTTCAACATTTGTAATAGAAAAATAACAGAATCTGATATAATTCCATTTGATTTCAACATTTTTAATTAAAAAATAACAGAATCTGATATAATTCCATTTGATTTCAACATTTGTAATAGAAAAATGACAGAATCTGAAATAATTCCATTTGATTTCAACATTTGTAATAGAAAAATAACAGAATCTGATATAATTCCATTTGATTTCAACATTTTTATTTCAAAAATAACAAAATCTGATATAATTCCATTTGATTTCAACATTTGTAATAGAAAAATATCAGAATCTGATATAATTCCATTTGATTTCAACATTTTTAATTGAAAAATAACGGAATGTGATATAATTCCAATTGATTTCAACATTTTTAATTGAAAAATAAAAGAATCTGATATAATTCCATTTGATTTCAACATTTTTAATTGAAACATAACAGAATCTGATATAATTCCATTTGATTTCAACATTTTTAATTGAAAAATTAGAGAATCTGATATAATTATATTTGTTTTCAAGATTTTCTAAAGAAAAATAACAGAATCTGATATAATTCCATTTGATTTCAACATTTGTTACAGAAAAATAACAGAATCTGATATAATTCCATTTGATTTCAACATTTTCAATTGAAAAATAACAGAATCTAATATAATTCCATTTGATTTCAACATTTTTAATTCAAAAATAACAAAATCTGATATAATTCCATTTGATTTATACAGTTTTATTTGAAAAATAAGAGAATCTGATATAATTCGATTTGATTTCAACATTTTTAATTGAAAAATAATAGAATCTGATATAATTCCATTTGATTTCAAAATTTGTAATAGAAAAATAACAGAATCGGATATAATTCCATTTGATTTCAATATTTTTAATTGAAAAATAACAGAATCTGATATAATTCCATTTGATTTCAACATTTTTAATTGATATATAACAGAATCTGATATAATATCATTTGATTTCAACATTTGTAATAGAAAAATAACAGAATCTGATTTAATTCCATTTGATTTATACATTTTTATTTGAAAAATAACAGAATCTGATATAATTCCATTTGATTTCAATATTTTTAATTGAAAAATAACAGAATCTGATATAATTCCATTTGATTTCAACATTTTTAATTGAAAAATAACAGAATCTGATATAATTCAATTTGTTTTCAAGATTTTCTAAAGAAAAATAACAGAATCTGATATAATTCCATTTGATTTCAGCCTTTGTAATAGAAAAATAACAGAATCTGATATAATTCCATTTGATTTCAACATTTTTAATTCAAAAAGAACAAAATCTGATATAATTCTATTTGATTTAAACATTTTGAATTGAAAAATAACAGAATCTGATATAATTCAATTTGTTTTCATGATTTTCTAAAGAAAAATAACAGAATCTGATATAATTCCATTTGATTTCAACATTTATGATTGAAAAATAACAAAATCTGATATAATTCCATTTGATTTCAACATTTTAATGGAAAAATAACAAAACCTGATATAATTCCATTTGATTTCAACATTTTTAATTGAAAGATAACAGAATCTGATATAATTCCATTTGATTTCAACATTTTTAATTGAAAAATAACAGAATCTGATATAATTCCATTTGATTTATACATTTGTGATAGAAAAATAACAGAATCTGATATAATTCCATTTGATTTCAACATTTTCAATTGAAAAATAACAGAATCTGATATAATTCCATTTGATTTCAACATTTTTAATTAAAACATACAGAGTCTGATATAATTCCATTTGATTTCAACATTTTTAATTCAAAAATAACAAAATCTGATATAATTCCATTTGATTTATACATTTTTATTTAAAAAATAACAGAATCTGATATAATTCCATTTGATTTCAACATTTTTAATTAAAAATAACAAAATCTGATATAATTCCATTTGATTTCAACATTTGTAATAGAAAAATAACAAAATCTGATATAATTCCATTTGATTTCAACATTTTTAATTGAAAAATAACAGAATCTGATATAATTCCATGTGATTTCAACATTTTTAATTCAAAAATAACAAAATATGAAATAATTCCATTTGATTTAAACATTTGTATTTGAAAAATAATAGAATCTGATATAATTCCATTTCATTTCAACGTTTATAATTGAAAAATAACAAAATCTGATATAATTCCATTTGATTTCAACATTTTTAATGGAAAAATAACAAAACCTGATATAATTCCATTTGATTTCAACATTTTTAATTGAAAAATAACAGAATCTGATATAATTCCATTTGATTTCAACATTTTTAATTGAAAAATAACAGAATCTGATATAATTCCATTTGATTTCAACATTTTGAATTGAAAAAAAAAAAGAATCTGAAATAATTCCATTTGATTTCAACATTTTTAATTGAAAAATAACAGAATCTGATATAATTCCATTTGATTTCAACATTTGTGATAGAAAAATAACAGAATCTGATATAATTCCATTTGATTTCAACATTTTCAATTGAAAAATAACAGAATCTGATATAATTCCATTTGATTTCAACATTTTTAATTAAAATATACAGAATCTGATATAATTCCATTTGATTTCAACATTTTTAATTCAAAAATAACAAAATCTGATATAATTCCATTAGATTTATACATTTTTATTTGAAAATTAAGAGAATCTGATATAATTCGATTTGATTTCAACATTTTTAATTGAAAAATAATAGAATCTGATATAATTCCATTTGATTTCAACATTTGTAATAGAAAAATAACAGAATCTAATATAATTCCATTTGATTTCAATATTTTTAATTGAAAAATAACAGAATCTGATATAATTCCATTTGATTTCAACATTTTTATTTGAAAAATAACAGAATCTGTTATAATTCCATTTGATTTCAACATTTTTAATAGAAAAATAACAGAATCTGATATAATTCCATTTGATTTCAACATTTTTAATTGAAAAATAAAAAAATCTGATATAATTCCAATTGATTTCAACATTTTTAATTGAAACATAAAAGAATCTGATATAATTCCATTTGATTTCAACATTTTTAATTGAAAAATAACAGAATCTGATATAATTCCATTTGATTTCAACATTTGTAATAGAAAAATAACAGAATCTGAAATAATTCCATTTGATTTCAACATTTGTAATAGAAAAATAACAGAATCTGATTTTATTCCATTTGATTTCAACATTTTTAATTGAAAAATAACAGAATCTGATATAATTCCATTTGATTTCAAAATTTTTAATTGAAACATAACAGAATCTGATATAATTCCATTTGATTTCAACATTTTTAATTGAAAAATAACAGAATCTGATATAATTCAATTTGTTTTCAAGATTTTCTAAAGAAAAATAACAGAATTTGATATAATTCCATTTGATTTCAACATTTTCAATTGAAAAATAAACGAATCTGATATAATTCCATTTGATTTCAACATTTTTAATTCAAAAATAACAAAATCTGATATAATCCCATTTGATTTATACATTTTTATTTGAAAAATAAGAGAATCTGATATAATTCCATTTGATTTCAACATTTGTAAAAGAAAAATAACAGAATCTGATATAATTCCATTTGATTTCAACATTTTGAATTGAAAAATAACAGAATCTGATATAATTCCATTTGATTTCAACATTTGTAATAGAAAAATAACAGAATCTGATATAATTCCATCTGATTTTAACATTTTTAATTAAAAAATAACAAAATCTGATATAATTCCATCTGATTTCAACATTTTTAATTGAAAAATAACAGAATCTGATATAATCCCATTTGATTTCAACATTTGTAATAGAAAAATAACAGAATCTGGTATAATTCCATTTGATTTCAACATTTTTAATAGAATAATAACATAATCTGATATGATTCCAATTGATTTCAACATTTTTAATTAAAAAATAACAGAATCTGATATAATTCCATTTGATTTCAACATTTGTAATAGAAAAATAACAGAATCTGAAATAATTCCATTTGATTTCAAAATTTGTAATAGAAAAATAACAGAATCTGATATAATTCCATTTGATTTCAACATTTTCAATTGAAAAATAACAGAAGCTGATATAATTCCATTTGATTTCAACATTTTTAATTAAAAAATAACAAAATCTGATATAATTCCATTTGATTTATACGTTTTATTTGAAAATTAACAAAATCTGATATAATTCCATTTGATTTCATCATTTGTAATTGAAAAGTAACAGAATCTTATATAATTCCATCTGATTTCAACATTTTGAATTGAAAAAAAACAGAATCTGATATAATTCCATTTGATTTCATCATTTTGAATTGAAAAATGACAGAATCTGATATAATTCCATTTGATTTCAACATTTTTAATTCAAAAATAACAAAATCTGATATAATTCCATTTGATTTCAACATTTGTAATAGAAAAATAACAGAATCTGATATAATTCCATTTGATTTCAACATTTTTAATTGAAAAATAACAGAATCTGATATAATTCCATTTGATTTCAACATTTTTAATTGAAACATAACAGAATCTGATATAATTCCATTTGATTTCAACATTTTTAATTGAAAAATTACAGAATCTGATATAATTATATTTGTTTTCAAGATTTTCTAAAGAAAAATAACAGAATCTGATATATTTCCATTTGATTTCAAAATTTTTAACTCAAAAATAACTAAATCTGATATAATTCCATTTGATTTATACATTTTTATTTGAAAAATAAGAGAATCTGATATAATTCGATTTGATTTCAACATTTTTAATTGAAAAATAATAGAATCTGATGTAATTCCATTTGATTTCTACATTTGTAATAGAAAAATAACAGAATCTGATATAATTCCATTTGATTTCAATATTTTTATTTGACAAATAACAGAATCTGATATAATTCCATTTGATTTCAACATTTTTAATTAAAGCATACAGAATATGATATAATTCCATTTGATTTCAACATTTGTAATAGGAAAATAACAGAATCTAATATAATTCCATCTGATTTTAACATTTTTAATTAAAAAATAACAAAATCTGATATAATTCCATCTGATTTCAACATTTTTAATAGAAAAATTACAGAATCTGGTATAATTCCATTTGATTTCAACATTTTTAATAGAATAATAACATAATCTGATATGATTCCAATTGATTTCAACATTTTTAATTAAAAAATAACAGAATCTGATATAATTCCATTTGATTTCAACATTTGTAATAGAAAAATAACAGAATCTGAAATAATTCCATTTGATTTCAACATTTGTAATAGAAAAATAACAGAATCTGATATAATTCCATTTGATTTCAACATTTTCAATTGAAAAATAACAGAAGCTGATATAATTCCATTTGATTTCAACATTTTTAATTAAAAAATAACAAAATCTGATATAATTCCATTTGATTTATACGTTTTATTTGAAAATTAACAAAATCTGATATAATTCCATTTGATTTCATCATTTGTAATTGAAAAGTAACAGAATCTTATATAATTCCATCTGATTTCAACATTTTGAATTGAAAAAAAACAGAATCTGAAATAATTCCATTTGATTTCAACATTTTTAATTGAAAAATAACAGAATCTGATATAATTCCATTTGATTTCAACATTTTTAATTCAAAAATAACAAAATCTGATATAATTCCATTTGATTTCAACATTTGTAATAGAAAAATAACAGAATCTGATATAATTCCATTTGATTTCAACATTTTTAATTGAAAAATAACAGAATCTGATATAATTCCATTTGATTTCAACATTTTGAATTGAAACATAACAGAATCTGATATAATTCCATTTGATTTGAACATTTTTAATTGAAAAATTACAGAATCTGATATAATTATATTTGTTTTCAAGATTTTCTAAAGAAAAGTAACAGAATCTGATATATTTCCATTTGATTTCAACATTTGTAATTTAAAAATAACAGAATCTGATATAATTCCATGTCATTTCAAAATTTTGAATTGAAAAAAAACAGAATCTTAAATAATTCCATTTGATTTCAACATTTTTAAATGAAAAATAACAGAATCTGATATAATTCCATTTGATTTCAACATTTTCAATTGAAAAATAACAAAATCTGATATAATTCCAATTGATTTCAACATTTTTAATTGAAAAATAACAGAATCTAATATAATATCATTTGATTTCAACATTTGTAATAGGAAAATAACAGAATCTGATATAATTCCATTTGATTTATACATTTTTATTTGAAAAATAACAGAATCTGATATAATTCCATTTGATTTCAACATTTTTAATTGAAACATAACAGAATCTGATATAATTCCATTTGATTTCAACATTTTTAACGGAAAAATTACAGAATCTGACATAATTCAATTTGTTTTCAAGATTTTCTAAAGAAAAATAACAGAATCTGATATAATTCCATTTGATTTCAACATTTGTTATAGAAAATAACAGAATCTGATATAATTCCATTTGATTTCAACATTTTCAATTGAAAAATAACAGAATCTGATATAATTCCATTTGATTTCAACATTTTTAATTCAAAAATAACAAAATCTGATATAATTCCATTTGATTTATACATTTTTATTTAAAAAAAACAGAATCTGATATAATTCCATTTGATTTCAACATTTGTAATTGAAAAATAATGGAATCTCATATAATTCCATTTGATTTCAACATTTGTAATAGAAAAATAACAGAATCTGATATAATTTCATTTGATTTCAACATTTTTAATTGAAAAATAACAGAATCTGATATAATTCCATTTGATTTAAACATTTTTATTTGAAAAATAACAGAATCTGATATAATTCCATTTGATTTCAACATTTTTAATTGAAAAATAACAAAATCTGATATAATTCCAATTGATTTCAACATTTTTAATTGATATATAACAGAATCTGATATAATATCATTTGATTTCAACATTTTTAATTGATATATAACAGAATCTGATATAATATCATTTGATTTCAACATTTGTAATAGAAAAATAACAGAATCTGATATAATTCCATTAGATTTATACATTTTTATTTGAAAAATAACAGAATCTGATATAATTCCATTTGATTTCAACATTTTTAATTGAAAAATAACAGAATCTGATATAATTCCATTTGATTTCAACATTTGTAATAGAAAAATAACAGAATCTGTTATAATTCAATTTGATTTCAACATTTTTAATAGAAAAATAACATAATCTGATATAATTCCATTTGATTTCACATTTTTAATTGAAACATAACAGAATCTGATATAATTCCATTTGATTTCATCATTTTCAATTGAAAAATACCAGAATCTGATATAATTCAATTTGTTTTCAAGATTTTCTAAAGAAAAATAACAGAATCTGATATAATTCCATTTGATTTCAACATTTGTTATAGAAAATAACAGAATCTGATATAATTCCATTTGATTTCAACATTTTTAATTGAAAAACAACAAAATCTGATATAATTCCAATTGATTTCAACATTTTTAATTCAAAAATAACAAAATCTGATATAATTCCATTTGATTTATACATTTTTATTTGAAAAATAAGAGAATCTGATATAATTCCATTTGATTTCAACATTTGTAATAGAAAAATAACAGAATCTGATATAATTCCATTTGATTTCAACATTTTTAATTGAAAAATAACAGAATCTGATATAATTCCATTTGATTTCAACATTTGTAAGAGAAAAATAACAGAATCTGGTATAATTCCATCTGATTTTAACATTTTTAATTAAAAAATAACAAAATCTGATATAATTCCATCTGATTTCAACATTTTTAATTGAAAAATAACAGAATCTGATATAATTCCATTTGATTTCAACATTTGTAATAGAAAAATAACAGAATCTGGTATAATTCCATTTGATTTCAACATTTTTAATAGAATAATAACATAATCTGATATGATTCCAATTGATTTCAACATTTTTAATTAAAAAATAACAGAATCTGATATAATTCCATTTGATTTCAACATTTGTAATAGAAAAATAACAGAATCTGAAATAATTCCATTTGATTTCAACATTTGTAATAGAAAAATAACAGAATCTGATATAATTCCATTTGATTTCAACATTTTCAATTGAAAAATAACAGAATCTAATATAATTCCATTTGATTTCAACATTTTTAATTCAAAAATAACTAAATCTGATATAATTCCATTTGATTTATACATTTTTATTTGAAAATTAACAAAATCTGATATAATTCCATTTGATTTCATCATTTGTAATTGAAAAGTAACAGAATCTTATATAATTCCATCTGATTTCAACATTTTGAATTGAAAAATAACAGAATCTGATATAATTCCATTTGATTTCAATATTTTTAATTGAAAAATAACAGAATCTGATATAATTCCATTTGATTTCAACATTTGTAATAGGAAAATAACAGAATCTAATATAATTCCATCTGATTTCAACATTTTTAATTAAAAAATATCAAAATCTGATATAATTCTAATGGATTTCAACATTTTTAATTGAAAAATAACAGAATCTGAAATAATTCCATTTGATTTCAACATTTGTAATAGGAAAATAACAGAATCTAATATAATTCCATCTAATTTCAACATTTTTAATTAAAAAATATCAAAATCTGATATAATTCTAGTGGATTTCAACATTTTTAATTGAAAAATAACAGAATCTGATATAATTCCATTTGATTTCAACATTTTTAATTGAAAAATAACAGAATCTGATATAATTCCATTTGATTTCAACATTTTTAATTCAAAAATAACAAAATCTGATATAATTCCATTTGATTTCAACATTTGTAATAGAAAAATAACAGAATCTGATATAATTCCATTTGATTTCAACATTTTTAATTGAAAAATAACAGAATCTGATATAATTCCATTTGATTTCAACATTTTTAATTGAAACATAACAGAATCTGATATAATTCCATTTGATTTCAACATTTTTAATTGAAAAATTACAGAATCTGATATAATTATATTTGTTTTCAAGATTTTCTAAAGAAAAATAACAGAATCTGATATATTTCCATTTGATTTCAACATTTTCAATTGAAAAATAACAGAATCTAATATAATTCCATTTGATTTCAAAATTTTTAATTCAAAAATAACTAAATCTGATATAATTCCATTTGATTTATACATTTTTATTTGAAAAATAAGAGAATCTGATATAATTCTATGTGATTTCAACATTTTTAATTGAAAAATAATAGAATCTGATGTAATTCCATTTGATTTCAACATTTGTAATAGAAAAATAACAGAATCTGATATAATTCCATTTGATTTCAATATTTTTATTTGAAAAATAACAGAATCTGATATAATTCCATTTGATTTCAACATTTTTAATTGAAACATACAGAATATGATATAATTCCATTTGATTTCAACATTTGTAATAGGAAAATAACAGAATCTAATATAATTCCATCTGATTTTAACATTTTTAATTAAAAAATAACAAAATCTGATGTAATTCCATCTGATTTCAACATTTTTAATTGAAAAATAACAGAATCTGATATAATTCTATTTGATTTCAACATTTGTAATAGAAAAATAACAGAATCTGGTATAATTCCATTTGATTTCAACATTTTTAATAGAATAATAACATAATCTGATATGATTCCAATTGATTTCAACATTTTTAATTAAAAAATAACAGAATCTGATATAATTCCATTTGATTTCAACATTTGTAATAGAAAAATAACAGAATCTGAAATAATTCCATTTGATTTCAACATTTGTAATAGAAAAATAACAGAAACTGATATAATTCCATTTGATTTCAACATTTTCAATTGAAAAATAACAGAAGCTGATATAATTCCATTTGATTTCAACATTTTTAATTAAAAAATAACAAAATCTGATATAATTCCATTTGATTTCTACGTTTTATTTGAAAATTAACAAAATCTGATATAATTCCATTTGATTTCATCATTTGTAATTGAAAAGTAACAGAATCTTATATAATTCCATCTGATTTCAACATTTTGAATTGAAAAAAAACAGAATCTGAAATAATTCCATTTGATTTCAACATTTTTAATTGAAAAATAACAGAATCTGATATAATTCCATTTGATTTCAACCTTTTTAATTCAAAAATAACAAAATCTGATATAATTCCATTTGATTTCAACATTTGTAATAGAAAAATAACAGAATCTGATATAATTCCATTTGATTTCAACATTTTTAATTGAAAAATAACAGAATCTGATATAATTCCATTTGATTTCAACATTTTTAATTGAAACATAACAGAATCTGATATAATTCCATTTAATTTGAACATTTTTAATTGAAAAATTACAGAATCTGATATAATTATATTTGTTTTCAAGATTTTCTAAAGAAAAATAACAGAATCTGATATATTTCCATTTGATTTCAACATTTGTTACAGGAAAATAACAGAATCTGATATAATTCCATTTGATTTCAACATTTTCAATTGAAAAATAACAGAATCTAATATAATTCCATTTGATTTCAAAATTTTTAATTCAAAAATAACTAAATCTGATATAATTCCATTTGATTTATACATTTTTATTTGAAAAATAAGAGAATCTGATATAATTCCATTTGATTTCAACATTTTTAATAGAAAAATAATAGAATCTGATGTAATTCCATTTGATTTCAACATTTGTAATAGAAAAATAACAGAATCTGATATAATTCCATTTGATTTCAATATTTTTAATTGAAAAATAACAGAATCTGATATAATTCCATTTGATTTCAACATTTGTAATAGAAAAATAACAGAATCTAATATAATTCCATCTGATTTCAACATTTTTAATTAAAAAATATCAAAATCTGATATAATTCTAGTGGATTTCAACATTTTTAATTGAAAAATAACAGAATCTGATATAATTCCATTTGATTTCAAGATTTGTAATTGAAAAATAACAGAATCTGATATAATTCCATGTGATTTTCAACATTTTGAATTGAAAAAAAAAGAATCTGATATAATTCCATTTGATTTCAACATTTTTAATTCAAAAATAACAAAATCTGATATAATTCCATTTAATTTCAACATTTGCAATAGAAAAATATCAGAATCTGATATAATTCCATTTGATTTCAACATTTTCAATTAAAAAATAACAGAATCTGATATAATTCCATTTGATTTCAACATTTGTAATAGAAAAATGACAGAATCTAAAATAATTCCATTTGATTTCAACATTTGTAATAGAAAAATAACAGAATCTGATATAATTCCATTTGATTTCAACATTTTCAATTGAAAAATAACAGAAGCTTATATAATTCCATTTGATTTCAACATTTTGAATTCCAAATTATCAAAATCTGATATAATTCCATTTGATTTATACATTTTTATTTGAAAAATAACAAAATCTGATATAATTACATTTGATTTCAACATTTGTAATTTAAAAATAACAGAATCTGATATAATTCCATGTCATTTCAAAATTTTGAATTGAAAAAAAACAGAATCTTAAATAATTCCATTTGATTTCAACATTTTTAAATGAAAAATAAAAGAATCTGATATAATTCCATTTGATTTCAACATTTTTAATTGAAAAATAACAAAATCTGATATAATTCCAATTGATTTCAACATTTTTAATTGAAAAATAACAGAATCTAATATAATATCATTTGATTTCAACATTTGTAATAGGAAAATAACAGAATCTGATATAATTCCATTTGATTTATACATTTTTATTTGAAAAATAACAGAATCTGATATAATTCCATTTGATTTCAACAATTTAATTGAAAAATAAAAGAATCTGATATAATTCCATTTGATTTCAACATTTGCAATAGAAAAATAACAGAATCTGATATAATTCCATTTGATTTAACATTTTTAATTGAAAAATAACAGAATCTGATATAATTCCATTTGATTTCAACATTTGTAATAGAAAAATAACAGAATCTGATATAATTCCATTTGATTTCAACATTTTTAATTGAAAAATAACAGAATCTGATATAATTCCATTTGATTTCAACATTTGTAATAGAAAAATAACAGAATCTGTTATAATTCAATTTGATTTCAACATTTTTAATTGAAAAATAACATAATCTGATATAATTCCATTTGATTTCACATTTTTAATTGAAACATAACAGAATCTGATATAATTCCATTTGATTTCATCATTTTTAATTGAAAAATAACAGAATCTGATATAATTCAATTTCTTTTCAAGATTTTCCAAAGAAAAATAACAGAATCTGATGTAATTCCATTTGATTTCAACATTTGTCATAGAAAATAACAGAATCTGATATAATTCCAATTGATTTCAACATTTTTAATTGAAAAATAACAGAATCTAATATAATATCATTTGATTTCAACATTTGTAATAGAAAAATAACAGAATCTGATATAATTCCATTTGATTTATACATTTTTATTTGAAAAATAAGAGAATCTGATATAATTCCATTTGATTTCAATATTTGTAATAGAAAATAACAGAATCTGATATAATTCCATTTGATTTCAACATTTTTAATTGAAAAATTACAGAATCTGATATAATTCCATTTGATTTCAACATTTGTAATAGAAAAATAACATAATCTGATATAATTCCAATTGATTTCAACATTTTTAATTAAAAAATAACAGAATCTGATATAATTCCATTTGATTTCAACATTTGTAATTGAAAAATAACAGAATCTTATATAATTCCATTTGATTTTAACATTTTTTATTGAAAAATAACAGAATCTGATATAATTCCATTTGATTTCAACATTTTTAATTCAAAAATAACAAAATCTGATATAATTCGGTTTGATTTCAACATTTTTAATTCAAAAATAATGGAATCTGATATAATTCCATTTGATTTCCACATTTGTAATAGAAAAATAACAGAATCTGATATAATTCCATTTTATTTCAACATTTTTAATTGAAAAATAACAGAATCTGATATAATTCCATTTGATTTCAACATTTTTAATTGAAACATAACAGAATCTGATATAATTCCATTTGCTTTCATCATTTGTAATAGAAAAATAACAGAATCTGATATAATTCCATTTGATTTCAAAATTTGTATTAGAAAAATAACAAAATCTGATATGATTGAATTTGATTTCAACATTTTTAATTGAAAAATAACAGAATCTGATATAATTCCATTTGATTTCAACATTTTTAATTGAAACATAACAGAATCTGATATAATTCCATTTGCTTTCATCATTTGTAATAGAAAAATAACAGAATCTGATATAATTCCATTTGATTTCAAAATTTGTATTAGAAAAATAACAAAATCTGATATGATTGAATTTGATTTCAACATTTTTAATTGAAAAATAACAGAATCTGATATAATTCCATTTGATTTCAACATTTGTTATAGAAAATAACAAAATCTGATATAATTCCATTTGATTTCAACATTTTTAAATGAAAAATAACAGTATCTGATATAATTCCATTTGATTTCAACATTTTTAATTCAAAAATAACAAATTCGGATATAATTCCATTTGATTTATACATTTTTATTTGAAAAATAACAGAATCTGATATAATTCCATCTGATTTCAACATTTTTAATTAAAAAATAACAAAATCTGATATAATTCTAATGGATTTCAACATTTTTCATTGAAAAATAACAGAATCTGATATAATTCCATTTGATTTCAACATTTGTAATAGAAAAATAACAGAATCTGATATAATTCCATTTGATTTCAGCATTTTTAATAGAAAAATAACATAATCTGATATAATTCCAATTGATTTCAACATTTTTAATTAAAAAATAACAGAATCTGATATAATTCCATTTGATTTCAATATTTGTAATAGAAAAATGACAGAATCTGAAATAATTCCATTTGATTTCAACATTTGTAATAGAAAAATAACAGAATCTGATATAATTCCATTTGATTTTAACATTTTCAATTGAAAAATAACAAAATCTGATATAATTCCATTTGATTTATACATTTTTATTTGAAAAATAACAGAATCTGATATAATTCCATTTGATTTCCACATTTGTAATTGAAAAATAACAGAATCTGATATAATTCCATTTGATTTCAACATTTTTAATTGAAAAATAACAGAATCTGATATAATTCCATTTGATTTCAACATTTGTAATAGAAAAAAATAAAAGAATCTGATATAATTCCATTTGATTTCAACATTTTTAATTGAAAAATAACAGAATCTGATATAATTCCATTTGATTTCAACATTTGTAATAGAAAATAACAGAATCTGATATAATTCCATTTGATTTCAACATTTTTAATTGAAAAATAACAGAATCTGATATAATTCCATTTGATTTCAACATTTTTAATTGAAAAATTACAGAATCTGGTATAATTATATTTGTTTTCAAGATTTTCTAAAGAAAAATAACAGAATCTGATATAATTCCATTTGATTTCAACATTTGTTATAGAAAATAACAGAATCTGATATAATTCCATTTGATTTCAACATTTTAAATTGGAAAATAACAGAATCTGATATAATTCCATTTGATTTCAACATTTTTAATTGAAAAATAACAGAATCTGATATAATTCCATTTGATTTATACATTTTTATTTAAAAATAACAGAATCTGATATAATTCGATTTGATTTCAACATTTGTAATTGAAAAATAGTGGAATCTCATATAATTCCATTTGATTTCAACATTTGTAATAAAAAAATAACAGAATCTGATATAATTCCATTTGATTTCAACATTTTTAATTGAAAAATAACAGAATCTGATATAATTGCATTTGATTTAAACATTTTTATTTGAAAAATAACAGAATCTGATATAATTCCATTTGATTTCAACATTTTTAATACAAAAATAACAGAATCTGATATAATTCCATTTGATTTCAACATTTTTAATTGAAAAATAACAAAATCTGATATAATTCCATTTGATTTCAACATTTTTAATTGATATATAACAGAATCTGATATAATATCATTTGATTTCAACATTTGTAATAGAAAAATAACAGAATCTGATATAATTCCATTAGATTTATACATTTTCATTTGAAAAATAACAGAATCTGATATAATTCCATTTGATTTCATCATTTTTAATTGAAAAATAACAGAATCTGATATAATTCAATTTCTTTTCAAGATTTTCTAAAGAAAAATAACAGAATCTGATGTAATTCCATTTGATTTCAACATTTGTCATAGAAAATAACAGAATCTGATATAATTCCATTTGATTTCAACATTTTTAATTGAAAAATAACAAAATCTGATATAATTCCAATTGATTTCAACATTTTTAATTGAAAAATAACAGAATCTAATATAATATCATTTGATTTCAACATTTGTAATAGAAAAATAACAGAATCTGATATAATTCCATTTGATTTATACATTTTTATTTGAAAAATAAGAGAATCTGATATAATTCCATTTGATTTCAATATTTGTAATAGAAAATAACAGAATCTGATATAATTCCATTTGATTTCAACATTTTTAATTAAAAAATAACAGAATCTGATATAATTCCATTTGATTTCAACATTTTTAATTCAAAAATAATAAAATCTGATATAATTCGGTTTGATTTCAACATTTTTAATTCAAAAATAATGGAATCTGATATAATTCCATTTGATTTCAACATTTGTAATAGAAAAATAACAGAATCTGATATAATTCCATTTGATTTCAACATTTTTAATTGAAAAATAACAGAATCTGATATAATTCCATTTGATTTCAACATTTTTAATTGAAACATAACAGAATCTGATATAATTCCATTTGCTTTCATCATTTGTAATAGAAAAATAACAGAATCTGATATAATTCCTTTTGATTTCAACATTAATATTTCAAAAATAACAAAATCTAATATAATTCCATTTGATTTCAACATTTTTAATTGAAAAATAACAAAATGTGATATAATTCCATTTGATTTCAACATTTGTATTAGAAAAATAACAAAATCTGATATGATTCAATTTGATTTCAACATTTTTAATTGAAAAATAACAGAATCTGATATAATTCCATTTGATTTCAACATTTGTTATTGAAAATAACAAAATCTGATATAATTCCATATGATTTCAAAATTTTTAATTGAAAAATAACAGAATCTGATATAATTCCATTTGATTTCAACATTTTTAATTGAAACATACAGAATATGATATAATTCCATTTGATTTCAACATTTTTAATTGAAAAATAACAAAATCTGATATAATTCCATTTGATTTCAACATTTGTAATAGAAAAATAACAAAATCTGATATAATTCCATTTGAGTTCAACATTTTTAAATGAAAAATAACAGTATCTGATATAATTCCATTTGATTTCAACATTTTTAATTCAAAAATAACAAAATCGGATATAATTCCATTTGATTTACACATTTTTATTTGAAAAATAACAGAATCTGATATAATTCCATCTGATTTCAACATTTTTAATTAAAAAATAACAAAATCTGATATAATTCTAATGGATTTCTACATTTTTCATTGAAAAATAACAGAATCTGATATAATTCCATTTGATTTCAACATTTGTAATAGAAAAATAACAGAATCTGATATAATTCCATTTGATTTCAGCATTTTTAATAGAAAAATAACATAATCTGATATAATTCCAATTGATTTCAACATTTTTAATTAAAAAATAACAGAATCTGATATAATTCCATTTGATTTCAATATTTGTAATAGAAAAATGACAGAATCTGAAATAATTCCATTTGATTTCAACATTTTCAATTGAAAAATAACAGAAGCTGATATAATTCCATTTGATTTTAACATTTTTAATTGAAAAATAACAAAATCTGATATAATTCCATTTGATTTCAACATTTGTAATAGAAAAAAATAAAAGAATCTGATATAATTCCATTTGATTTCAACATTTTTAATTGAAAAATAACAGAATCTGATATAATTCCATTTGATTTCAACATTTGTAATAGAAAAATAACAGAATCTGATATAATTCCATTTGATTTCAACATTTTTAATTGAAAAATAACAGAATCTGATATAATTCCATTTGATTTCAACATTTTTAATTGGAAAATAACAGAATCTGATATAATTCCATTTGATTTCAACATTTTTAATTGAAAAATAACAGAATCTGATATAATTCCATTTGATTTATACATTTTTATTTGAAAAATAACAGAATCTGATATAATTCCATTTGATTTCAACATTTTTAATTGAAAAATAATGGAATCTGATATAATTCCATTTGATTTCAACATTTGTAATAGAAAAATAACAGAATCTGATATAATTCCATTTGATTTCAACATTTTTAATTGAAAAATAACAGAATCTGATATAATTCCATTTGATTTCAACATTTGTATTAGAAAAATAACAAAATCTGATATGATTCAATTTGATTTCAACATTTTTAATTGAAAAATAACAGAATCTGATATAATTCCATTTGATTTCAACATTTGTTATAGAAAATAACAAAATCTGATATAATTCCATATGATTTCAAAATTTTTAATTGAAAAATAACAGAATCTGATATAATTCCATTTGATTTCAACATTTTTAATTGAAACATACAGAATATGATATAATTCCATTTGATTTCAACATTTTTAATTAAAAAATAACAGAATCTGATATAATTCCATTTGATTTCAATATTTGTAATAGAAAAATGACAGAATCTGAAATAATTCCATTTGATTTCAACATTTGTAATAGAAAAATAACAGAATCTGATATAATTCCATTTGATTTCAACATTTTCAATTGAAAAATAACAGAAGCTGATATAATTCCATTTGATTTCAACATTTGTAATTGAAAAATAACAAAATCTGATATAATTCCATTTGATTTATACATTTTTATTTGAAAAATAACAGAATCTGATATAATTCCATTTGATTTCCACATTTGTAATTGAAAGATAACAGAATCTGATATAATTCCATGTGATTTCAACATTTTGAATTGAAAAAAAAGAATCTGAAATAATTCCATTTGATTTCAACATTTTTAATTGAAAAATAACAGAATCTGATATAATTCCATGTGATTTCAACATTTTTAATTCAAAAATAACAAAATCTGATATAATTCCATTTGATTTCAACATTTGTAATAGAAAAATAACAGAATCTGATATAATTCCATTTGATTTCAACATTTTTAATTGAATAATAACAGAATCTGATATAATTCCATTTGATTTCAACATTTGTATTTGAAAAATAACACAATCTGATATAATTCCATTTGATTTCAACATTTTTAATAGAAAAATAACAGAATGTGATATAATTCCATTTGATTTCAACATTTTTAATTAAAACATACAGAATCTGATATAATTCCATTTGATTTCAACATTTTTAATTGAAAAATAACAGAATCGGATATAATTCCATTTGATTTCAATATTTGTAATAGAAAAATAACAGAATCTGATATAATTCAATTTGATTTCAACATTTTTAATTGAAACATAACAGAATCTGATATAATTCCATTTGATTTCATCATTTTTAATTGAAAAATAACAGAATCTGATATAATTCAATTTGTTTTCAAGATTTTCTAAAGAAAAATAACAGAATCTGATATAATTCCATTTGATTTCAACATTTGTAATAGAAAAATAACATAATCTGATATAATTCCAATTGATTTCAACCTTTTTAATTAAAAAAAAACAGAATCTGATATAATTCCATTTGATTTCAAAATTTGTAATAGAAAAATAACAGAATCTGATATAATTCCATTTGATTTCAACATTTGTAATAGAAAAATAACAGAATCTGATATAATTCCATTTGATTTCAACATTTTCAATTGAAAAATAACAGAAGCTGATATAATTCCATTTGATTTCAACATTTTTAATTAAAAAATAACAAAATCGGATATACTTCCATTTGATTTATAGATTTTTATTTGAAAAATAACAGAATCTGATATAATTCCATTTGATTTCAACATTTGTAATTGAAAAATAACAGAATCTTATATAATTCCATGTGATTTCAACATTTTGAATTGAAAAAAACAGAATCTGAAATAATTCCATTTGATTTCAACATTTTTAATTGAAAAATAACAGAATCTGATATAATTCCATTTGATTACAACATTTTTATTTGAAAAATAACAGAATCTGATATAATTCCATTTGATTTCAACATTTTTAATAGAAAAATAACAGAATCTGATATAATTCCATTTGATTTCAACAGTTTCAATTGAAAAATAACAAAATCTGATATAATTCCATTTGATTTCAACATTTGGAATAGAAAAATAACAAAATCTGATATAATTCCATTTGATTTCAACATTTTTAATTGAAAAATAACAGAATGTGATATAATTCCATTTGATTTCAACATTTTTAATTAAAACATAAAGAATCTGATATAATTCCATTTGATTTCAACATTTTTAATTGAAAAATAACAGAATCTGATATAATTCAATTTGTTTTCAAGATTTTATAACGAAAATAACAGTATGTGATATAATTCCATTTGACTTCAACATTTTTAATTGAAAAATAAAAGAATCTGATATAATTCCATTTGATTTCAACATTTGTAATAGAAAAATAATAGAGTCTGATATAATTCCATGGGATTTCAACATTTTGAATTGAAAAAAAACAGAATCTGAAATAATTCCATTTGATTTCAACATTTGTAATTGAAAAATAACAGAATCTGATAAAATTCCATTTGATTTCAACATTTTTAATTCAAAAATAACAAAATCTGATATAATTCCAATTGATTTCAACATTTATATTTGAAAAATAACAGAATCTAATATAATATCATTTGATTTCAAGATTTGTAATAGAAAAATAACAGAATCTGATATAATTCCATTTGATTTATACATTTTTATTTGAAAAATAACAGAATCTGATATAATTCCATTTGATTTCAACATTTTTATTTGAAAAATAACAGAATCTGATATAATTCCATTTGATTTCAACATTTGTAATAGAAAAAAATAACAGAATCTGATATAATTCCATTTGATTTCAACATTTTTAATTGAAAAATGACAGAATCTGATATAATTCCACTTGATTTCAACATTTGTAATAAAAAAATAACAGAATCTGATATAATTCCATTTGATTTCAACATTTTTAATTGAAAAATAACAGAATCTGATATAATTCCATTTGATTTCAACATTTTTAATTGAAACATAACAGAATCTGACATAATTCCATTTGATTTCAACATTTTTAATTGAAAAATAACAGAATCTGATATAATTCAATTTGTTTTCAAGATTTTCTCAAGAAAAATAACAGAATCTGATATAATTACAATTGATTTCAATATTTTCAATTGAAAAATAACAGAATCTGATATCATTCCATTTGATTTCAACATTTTTAATTAAAAATTACACAATCTGATATAATTCCATTTGATTTATGCATTTTTAATTGAAAAATAACAGAATCTGATATAATTCCAATTGATTTCAAAATTTTTAATTAAAAAATAACAGAATCTGATATAATTCCATTTGATTTCAATATTTGTAATAGGAAAATAACAGAATCTGGTATAATTCCATTTGATTTCAACATTTTTAATTGAAAAATAACAGAATGTGATATAATTCCAATTGATTTCAACATTTTTAATTAAAAAATAACAGAATCTGATATAATTCCATTTGATTTCAACATTCATAATTGAAAAATACCAAAATCTGATATAATTCCATTTGATTTCAACATTTTTAATTAAAAAATAACAGAATCTGATATAATTCCATTTGATTTCAACATTTGTAATAGAAAAAACAGAATCTGATATAATTCCAAATGATTTCAACATTTTTAATTGAAAAATAACAGAATCTGATATAATTTCATTTGATTTCAACATTTTTAATTGAAAAATAACAGAATCTGATATAATTCTAATTGATTTCAACATTTTTATTTAAAAAATAACAGAATCTGATATAATTCCATTAGATTTCAACATTTATAATTCAAAAATACCAAAATATGATATAATTCCATTTATTTCAACATTTTTAATTGAAAAATAACAAAATCTGATATAATTTCATTTGATTTCAACGTCTGTAATAGAACAATGACAAAATCTGATATAATTCCATTTGATTTCAACATTTTTAATTGAAAAATAACAGAATCTGATATAATTCCATTTGATTTCAACATTTTTAATAAAAAAATAACGAAATCTGTTATAATTCCATTTGATTTCAACATTTTCAATTGAAAAATAACAGAATGTGATATAATTCCAATTGATTTCCAAATTTTTAATTAAAAAATAACAGAATCTGATATAATTCCATTTGATTTCAACATTTGTAATAGCAAAATAACAGAATCTGATATAATTCCATTTGATTTCAACATTTTCAATTGAAAAATATCAGAATGTGATATAATTCTAATTGATTTAAACATTTTTAATTAAAAAATAATAGTATCTGATATAATTCCAATTGATTTCAACATTTTTAATTGAAAAATAACAAAATCTGATATAATTCCATTTGATTTCAACATTTGTTATAGAAAATAACAAAATCTGATATAATTCCATTTGATTTCAAAATTTTTAATTGAAAAATAACAGAATCTGATATAATTCCATTTGATTTCAACATTTTTAATTAAAACATACAGAATCTGATATAATTCCATTCGATTTCAACATTTTTAATTAAAAAATAACAAAATCTGATATAATTCCTTTTGATTTATACATTTTTATTTGAAAAATATCAAAATCTGATATAATTCCATTAGATTTCAACATTTTTAATTGAAAAATAACAGAATCTGATAAAATTCCATTTGATTTCAACATTTTTAATTGAAAAATAACAGAATCTGATATAATTCCATTTGATTTCAACATTTCTGATAGAAAATAAGAGAATCTGATATTATTCCATTTGATTTCAACATTTTTATTTGAAAAATAACAGAATCTGATATAATTCCATTTGATTTCAACATTTTTAATTGAAAAATAACAGAATCTGACATAATTCCATTTCATTTCAACATTTTTAATTGAAAAATAACAAAATCTGATATAATTCCATTTGATTTCAACATTTGGAATAGAAAAATAACAAAATCTGATATAATACCATTTGATTTCAACATTTTTAATTCAAAAAGAACAAAATCTGATATAATTCTATTTGATTTTAACATTTTTAATTGAAAAATAATAGAATCTGATATAATTCAATTTGTTTTCAAGATTTTCTAAAGAAAAATAACAGAATCTGATATAGTTCCATTTGATTTCAACATGATTAATTGAAAAACGACAGAATCTGATATAATTCCATGAGATTTCAACATTTTTAATTGAAAAGTAACAGAATCTGATATAATTCCTTTTGATTTTAACATTTTTAATTCAAAAATAACAGAAGCTGATATAATTCCATTTGATTTCAACATTTTTAATTGAAAAATAACAAAATCTGAGATAATTCCATTTGATTTCAACATTTTTAATAAAAAAATAACAAAATCTGATATAATTCCATTTGATTTCAACGTTTGTAATAGAAAAATAACAGAATCTGATATAATTCCATTTGATTTCAACATTTTCAATTGAAAAATAACAGAATGTGATATAATTCCAATTGATTTCAAAATTTTTAATTAAAAAATAACAAAATCTGATATCATTCCATTGGATTTCAACATTTGTTATAGTAAACAACAAATTCTGATATAATTCCATTTGATTTCAAAATTTGTAATTGAAAAACAACACAATCTGATATAATTCCATTTGATTTCATCATTTTTAATTAAAACATACAGAATCTGATATAATTCCATTCGATTTCAACATTTTTAATTAAAAAATAACAAAATCTGATATAATTCCTGTTGATTTATACATTTTTATTTGAAAAATATCAAAATCTGATATAATTCCATTAGATTTCAACATTTTTAATTGAAAAATAACAGAATCTGATAAAATTCCATTTGATTTCAACATTTCTGATAGAAAAATAAGAGAATCTTATATAATTCCATTTGATTTCAACATTTGTAATAGAAAATTAATAGAATCTGATATAATTCCATTTGATTTCAACATTTTTAATTGAAAGATAACAGAATCTGATATAATTTCATTTGATTTCAACATTTTTAATTGAAAAATAACAGAATCTGATATTATTCCATTTGATTTCAACATTTTTAATTGAAAAATAACAAAATCTGATATAATTCCATTTGATTTCAACATTTGGAATAGAAAAATAACAAAATCTGATATAATTCCATTTGATTTCAACATTTTTAATTCAAAAAGAACAAAATCTGATATAATTCTATTTGATTTTAACATTTTTAATTGAAAAATAATAGAATCTGATATAATTCAATTTGTTTTCAAGATTTTCTAAAGAAAAATAACAGAATCTGATATAGTTCCATTTGATTTCAACATGATTAATTGAAAAACGACAGAATCTGATATAATTCCATGAGATTTCAACATTTTTAATTGAAAAGTAACAGAATCTGATATAATTCCTTTTGATTTTAACATTTTTAATTCAAAAATAACAGAAGCTGATATAATTCCATTTGATTTCAACATTTTTAATTGAAAAATAACAAAATCTGAGATAATTCCATTTGATTTCAACATTTGTAATAGAAAAATAACAGAATCTGATATAATACCATTTAATTCAACATTTGAAATTGAAAAATAACAAAATCTGATAAAATTCCATTTGATTTCAACATTTTTAATGCAAAAATAACAAAACCTGATATAATTCCAATTGATTTCAACATTTTTAATTGAAAAATAACAGAATCTTATATAATTCCATTTGATTTCAACATTTTCTATGGAAAAATAACAAAACCTGATATAATTCCATTTGATTTCAACATTTTTAATTGAAAAATAACAGAATCTGATATAATTCCATTTGATTTCAACATTTTTAATTGAAAAATAACAAAATCTGATATAATTCCATTTGATTTCAACATTTGTTATAGAAAATAACAAAATCTGATATAATTCCATTTGATTTCAACATTTTTAATTGAAAAATAACAGAATCTGATATAATTCCATTTGATTTCAACATTTTTAATTAAAACATACAGAATCTGATATAATTCCATTTGATTTCAACATTTCTGATGGAAAAATAAGAGAATCTGATATAATTCCATTTGATTTCAACAATTTCAATTGAAAAATAACAGAATCTGATATAATTCCATTTGATTTCAACATTTTTAATTCAAAAATAACAAATTCTGATATAATTCCATTTGATTTGTACATTTTTATTTGAAAAATAACAGAATCTGATATAATTCCATTTGATTTCAACATTTTTAATTAAAAAATAATAGTATCTGATATAATTCCATTTGATTTCAACATTTTTAATTGAAAAATAACAAAATCTGATATAATTCCAATTGATTTCAACATTTGTTATAGAAAATAACAAAATCTGATATAATTCCATTTGATTTCAAAATTTTTAATTGAAAAATAACAGAATCTGATATTATTCCATTTGATTTCAACATTTTTATTTGAAAAATAACAGAATCTGATATAATTCCATTTGATTTCAACATTTTTAATTGAAAAATAACAGAATCTGATATAATTCCATTTCATTTCAACATTTTTAATTGAAAAATAACAAAATCTGATATAATTCCATTTGATTTCCACATTTGGAATAGAAAAATAACAAAATATGATATAATTCCATTTGATTTCAACATTTTTAATTCAAAAAGAACAAAATCTGATATAATTCTATTTGATTTTAACATTTTTAATTGAAAAATAATAGAATCTGATATAATTCAATTTGTTTTCAAGATTTTCTAAAGAAAAATAACAGAATCTGATATAGTTCCATTTGATTTCAACATGATTAACTGATAAATGACAGAATCTGATATAATTCCATGAGATTTCAACATTTTTAATTGAAAAGTAACAGAATCTGATATAATTCCTTTTGATTTTAACATTTTTAATTGAAAAATAACAGAAGCTGATATAATTCCATTTGATTTCAACATTTTTAATTGAAAAATAACAAAATCTGAGATAATTCCATTTGATTTCAACATTTGTAATAGAAAAATAACAGAATCTGATATAATTCCATTTAATTCAACATTTATAATTGAAAAATAACAAAATCTGATAAAATTCCATTTGATTTCAACATTTGTAATAGAAAAATAACAAAATCTGATATAATTCCATCTGATTTCAACATTTTTAATTGAAAAATGATAGAATCTGAAAAAATTCCATTTGATTTCAACATTGTTAATTAAAACATACAGAATCTGATATAATTCCATTTGATTTCAACATTTTTAATTGAAAAATAAGAGAATCTGATATAATTCCCTTTGATTTCACCATTTTCAATTGAAAAATAAATGAATCTGATATAATTCCATTTGATTTCAACATTTTTAATAAAAAATAAAAAAAATCTGATATAATTCCATTTGATTTCAACATTTGTAATAGAAAAATAACAGAATCTGATATAATTCCATTTGATTTCAACATTTTCAATTGAAAAATAACAGAATGTGATATAATTCCAATTGATTTCAAAATTTTTAATTAAAAAATAACAAAATCTGATATAATTCCATTTGATTTCAACATTTGTTATAGTAAACAACAAATTCTGATATAATTCCATTTGATTTCAAAATTTGTAATTGAAAAACAACACAATCTGATATAATTCCATTTGATTTCATCATTTTTAATTAAAACATACAGAATCTGATATAATTCCATTTGATTTCAACATTTTTAATTAAAAAATAACAAAATCTGATATAATTCCTTTTGATTTATACATTTTTATTTGAAAAATATCAGAATCTGATATAATTCCATTTGATTTCAACATTTTTAATTGAAAAATAACAGAATCTGATATAATTCCATTTGATTTCAACATTTTTAATTGAAAAATAACAGAATCTGATATAATTCCATTTGATTTCAACATTTTTAATTCAAAAATAACAAAATCTGATATAATTCCATTTGATTTATACATTTTTATTTGAAAAATAACAGAATCTGATATAATTCCATTTGATTTCAACATTTTTAATTGAAAAATAACAGAATCTGATATAATTCCATTTGATTTCAAGTTTTGTAATAGAAAAATAACAGAATGTGATATAATTCCATTTGATTTCAAACTTTGTAATAGAAAAATAACAGAATCTGATATAATTCCATTTGATTCCAACATTTTTAATTCAAAAAGAACAAAATCTGATATAATTCTATTTGATTTAAACATTTTTAATTGAAAAATAACAGAATCTGATATAATTCCATTTGATTTCAACATTGTTAATTAAAACATACAGAATCTGATATAATTCCATTTGATTTCAACATTTTTAATTGAAAAATAAGAGAATCTGATATAATTTCATTTGATTTCAACATTTGTTATAGAAAATAACAAAATCTGATATAATTCCATTTGATTTCACCATTTTCAATTGAAAAATAACAGAATCTGATATAATTCCATTTGATTTCAACATTTTTAATAAAAAATAAAAAAAATCTGATATAATTCCATTTGATTTCAACATTTGTAATAGAAAAATAACAGAATCTGATATAATTCCATTTGATTTCAACATTTTCAATTGAAAAATAACAGAATGTGATATAATTCCAATTGATTTCAAAATTTTGAATTAAAAAATAACAAAATCTGATATAATTCCATTTGATTTCAACATTTGTTATAGTAAACAACAAATTCTGATATAATTCCATTTGATTTCAAAATTTGTAATTGAAAAACAACACAATCTGATATAATTCCATTTGATTTCAACATTGTTTATTAAAACATACAGAATCTGATATAATTCCATTTGATTTCAACATTTTTAATTGAAAAATAAGAGAATCTGATATAATTTCATTTGATTTCAACATTTTTAATTGAAAAATAACAGAATCTGATATAATTCCATTTGATTTCAATATTTGTAATAGAAAAATAACAGAATCTAATATACTTCCATTTGATTTCAACATTTATAATTCAAAAATAACAAAATCTGATATAATTCCATTTGATTTCAACATTTTTAATTGAAAAATACCAAAATCTGATATAATTCCATTTGATGTATACATTTTTATTTGAAAAATAACAGAATCTGATATAATTCCATTTGATTTCAACATTTATAATTAAAAAATAACAAAATCTGATATAATTCCGTTTCATTTCAACATTTTTAATTGAAAAATAACAAAATCTGATATAATTCCATTTGATTTCAACATTTTTAATTGAAAAATAACAAAATCTGAGATAATTCCATTTGATTTCAACATTTGTAATAGAAAAATAACAGAATCTGATATAATTCCATTTAATTCAACATTTATAATTGAAAAATAACAAAATCTGATAAAATTCCATTTGATTTCAACATTTGTAATAGAAAAATAACAAAATCTGATATAATTCCATCTGATTTCAACATTTTTAATTGAAAAATGATAGAATCTGAAAAAATTCCATTTGATTTCAACATTGTTAATTAAAACATACAGAATCTGATATAATTCCATTTGATTTCAACATTTTTAATTGAAAAATAAGAGAATCTGATATAATTCCCTTTGATTTCACCATTTTCAATTGAAAAATAAATGAATCTGATATAATTCCATTTGATTTCAACATTTTTAATAAAAAATAAAAAAAATCTGATATAATTCCATTTGATTTCAACATTTGTAATAGAAAAATAACAGAATCTGATATAATTCCATTTGATTTCAACATTTTCAATTGAAAAATAACAGAATGTGATATAATTCCAATTGATTTCAAAATTTTTAATTAAAAAATAACAAAATCTGATATAATTCCATTTGATTTCAACATTTGTTATAGTAAACAACAAATTCTGATATAATTCCATTTGATTTCAAAATTTGTAATTGAAAAACAACACAATCTGATATAATTCCATTTGATTTCATCATTTTTAATTAAAACATACAGAATCTGATATAATTCCATTTGATTTCAACATTTTTAATTAAAAAATAACAAAATCTGATATAATTCCTTTTGATTTATACATTTTTATTTGAAAAATATCAGAATCTGATATAATTCCATTTGATTTCAACATTTTTAATTGAAAAATAACAGAATCTGATATAATTCCATTTGATTTCAACATTTTTAATTGAAAAATAACAGAATCTGATATAATTCCATTTGATTTCAACATTTTTAATTCAAAAATAACAAAATCTGATATAATTCCATTTGATTTATACATTTTTATTTGAAAAATAACAGAATCTGATATAATTCCATTTGATTTCAACATTTTTAATTGAAAAATAACAGAATCTGATATAATTCCATTTGATTTCAAGTTTTGTAATAGAAAAATAACAGAATGTGATATAATTCCATTTGATTTCAAACTTTGTAATAGAAAAATAACAGAATCTGATATAATTCCATTTGATTCCAACATTTTTAATTCAAAAAGAACAAAATCTGATATAATTCTATTTGATTTAAACATTTTTAATTGAAAAATAACAGAATCTGATATAATTCCATTTGATTTCAACATTGTTAATTAAAACATACAGAATCTGATATAATTCCATTTGATTTCAACATTTTTAATTGAAAAATAAGAGAATCTGATATAATTTCATTTGATTTCAACATTTGTTATAGAAAATAACAAAATCTGATATAATTCCATTTGATTTCACCATTTTCAATTGAAAAATAACAGAATCTGATATAATTCCATTTGATTTCAACATTTTTAATAAAAAATAAAAAAAATCTGATATAATTCCATTTGATTTCAACATTTGTAATAGAAAAATAACAGAATCTGATATAATTCCATTTGATTTCAACATTTTCAATTGAAAAATAACAGAATGTGATATAATTCCAATTGATTTCAAAATTTTGAATTAAAAAATAACAAAATCTGATATAATTCCATTTGATTTCAACATTTGTTATAGTAAACAACAAATTCTGATATAATTCCATTTGATTTCAAAATTTGTAATTGAAAAACAACACAATCTGATATAATTCCATTTGATTTCAACATTGTTTATTAAAACATACAGAATCTGATATAATTCCATTTGATTTCAACATTTTTAATTGAAAAATAAGAGAATCTGATATAATTTCATTTGATTTCAACATTTTTAATTGAAAAATAACAGAATCTGATATAATTCCATTTGATTTCAATATTTGTAATAGAAAAATAACAGAATCTAATATACTTCCATTTGATTTCAACATTTATAATTCAAAAATAACAAAATCTGATATAATTCCATTTGATTTCAACATTTTTAATTGAAAAATACCAAAATCTGATATAATTCCATTTGATGTATACATTTTTATTTGAAAAATAACAGAATCTGATATAATTCCATTTGATTTCAACATTTATAATTAAAAAATAACAAAATCTGATATAATTCCGTTTGATTTCAACATTTTTAATTGAAAAATAACAAAATCTGATATAATTCCATTTGATTTCAACATTTGTAATAGAAAAATAACAGAATCTGATATAATTCCATTTGAATTCAACATTTGTAATTCAAAAAATAACAAAATCTGATATAATTCCATTTGATTTCAACATTGGTAATAGAAAGATAACAAAATCTGATATAATTCCATCTGATTTCAACATTTTTAATTGAAAAATGACAGAATCTGAAGTAATTCCATTTTATTTCAAATTTTGAAATAGAAAAATAACAGAATCTGATATAATTCCATTTGATTTCAAACTTTGTAATAGAAAAATAACATAATCTGATATAATTCCAATTGATTTCAACAATTTTATTGAAACATAACAGAAGCTGATATAATTCCATTTGATTTCAACATTTGTAATAGAAAATAACAAAATCTGATATAATTCCATCTGATTTCAACATTTTTAATTGAAAAATGATAGAATCTGAAATAATTCCATTTGATTTCTACATTGTTAATTAAAACATACAGAATCTGATATAATTCCATTTGATTTCAACATTTTTAATTCAAAAATAACAAAATCGGATATAATTCCATTTGATTTATACATTTTTATTTGAAAAATACCAGAATCTGATATAAGTCCATTTGATTTCAACATTTTTAATTGAAAAATAACAGAATCTGATATAATTCCTTTTGATTTCAACATTTATAATTCAAAAATAACAAAATCTGATATAATTCCATTTCATTTAAACATTTTTAATTGAAAAATAACAAAATCTGAGATAATTCCATTTGATTTCAACATTTGTAATAGAAAAATAACAGAATCTGATATAATTCCATTTAATTCAACATTTATAATGGAAAAATAACAAAATCTGATAAAATTCCATTTGATTTCAACATTTGTAATAGGAAAATAACAAAATCTGATATAATTCCATCTGATTTCAACATTTTTAATTGAAAAATGATAGAATCTGAAATAATTCCATTTGATTTCAGATTCTGTATGTTTTAATTAACAATGTGTTAATTAAAACATACAGAATCTGATATAATTTCATTTGATTTCAACATTTTTAATTGAAAAATAAGAGAATCTGATATAATTTCATTTGATTTCAACATTTGTTATAGAAAATAACAAAATCTGATATAATTCCATTTGATTTCACCATTTTCAATTGAAAAATAACAGAATGTGATATAATTCCAATTGATTTCAAAATTTTTAATTAAAAAATAACAAAATCTGATATAATTCCATTTGATTTCAACATTTGTTATAGTAAACAACAAATTCTGATATAATTCCATTTGATTTCAAAATTTTTAATTGAAAAACAACAGAATCTGATATAATTCCATTTGATTTCATCATTTTTAATTAAAACATACAGAATCTGATATAATTCCATTCGATTTCAACATTTTTAATTAAAAAATAACAAAATCTGATATAATTCCTTTTGATTTATACATTTTTATTTGAAAAATATCAGAATCTGATATAATTCCATTTGATTTCAACATTTTTAATTGAAAAATAACAGAATCTGATATAATTCCATTTGATTTCAACATTTTTAATTGAAAAATAAGAGAATCTGATATAATTCCATTTGATTTCAACATTTCTGATCGAAAAATAAGAGAATCTGATATAATTCCATTTGATTTCAACATTTTCAATTGAAAAATAACAGAATCTGATATAATTCCATTTGATTTCAACATTTTTAATTCAAAAATAACAAAATCTGATATAATTCCATTTGATTTATACATTTTTATTTGAAAAATAACAGAATCTGACATAATTCCATTTGATTTCAACATTTTTAATTGAAAAATAACAGAATCTGATATAATTCCATTTGATTTCAAGTTTTGTAATAGAAAAATAACAGAATCTGATATAATTCCATTTGATTTCAACCTTTGTAATAGAAAAATAACAGAATCTGATATAATTCCATTTGATTTCAACATTTTTAATTCAAAAAGAACAAAATCTGATATAATTCTATTTGATTTAAACATTTTTAATTGAAAAATAACAGAATCTGATATAATTCAATTTGTTTTCAAGATTTTTTAAAGAAAAATAACAGAATCTGATATAATTCCATTTGATTTCAACATTTTAAATTGAAAAATAACAGAATCTGATATAATTCCATTTGATTTCAACATGATTAATTGAAAAGTAACAGAATCTGATATAATTCCATGAGATTTCAACATTTTTAATTGAAAAATAACAGAATCTGATATAATTCCATTTGATTTCAACATTTTTAATAGAAAAATAACAGAATCTGATATAATTCCATTTGATTTCAACATTTGTAATTAAAAAATAACAGAATCTGATATAATTCCATTTGATTTCAACATTTGTAATAGAAAAATAACAAAATCTGATATAATTCCATCTGATGTCAAAATTTTTAATTGAAAAATGATAGAATCTGAAATAATTCCATTTGATTTCAACATTGTTAATTAAAACATACAGAATCTGATATAATTCCATTTGATTTCAACATTTTTAATTGAAAAATAAGAGAATCTGATATAATTTCATTTGATTTCAAAATTTTTAATTGAAAAATAACAGAATCTGATATAATTCCATTTGATTTCAACATTTTTAATTAAAACATACAGAATCTGATATAATTCCATTCGATTTCAACATTTTTAATTAAAAAATAACAAAATCTGATATAATTCCTTTTGATTTATACATTTTTATTTGAAAAATATCAAAATCTGATATAATTCCATTTGATTTCAACATTTTTAATTGAAAAATAACAGAATCTGATAAAATTCCATTTGATGTCAACATTTTTAATTGAAAAATAACAGAATCTGATATAATTCCATTTGATTTCAACATTTTTAATTCAAAAATAACAAAATCTGATATAATTCCATTTGATTTATACATTTTTATTTGAAAAATAACAGAATCTGATATAATTCCATTTGATTTCAACATTTTTAATTAAAAAATAACAGAATCTGATATAATTCCATTTGATTTCAACATTTGTAATAGAAAAATAATAGAATCTGATATAATTCCATTTGATTTCAACATTTTTAATTGAAAGATAACAGAATCTGATATAATTTCATTTGATTTTTAACATTTTTAATTGAAAAATAACAGAATCTGTTATTGTTCCATTTGATTTCAACATTTTTATTTGAAAAATAACAGAATCTGATATAATTCCATTTGATTTCAACATTTTTAATTGAAAAATAACAGAATCTGATATATTTCCATTTGATTTCAAAATTTTTAATTAAAAATAACACAATCTGATATAATTCTAATTGATTTCAACATTTTTAATTGAAAAAAAACAGAATCTGATATAATTCCATTTGATTTCAACATTTATAATTCAAAAATAACAAAATATGATATAATTCCATTTGATTTCAACATTTTGAATTGAAAAATAACAAAATCTGAAATAATTCCATTTGATTTCAACCTTTTTAATTGAAAAATAACAGAATCTGATATAAGTCCATTTGATTTCAACATTTCTGATAGAAAAATAAGAGAATCTGATATAATTCCATTTGATTTCAACATTTTCAATTGAAAAAAAACAGAATCTGATATAATTCTATTTGATTTCAACATTTTTAATTCAAAAATAACAAAATCTGATATAATTCCATTTGATTTATACATTTTTATTTGAAAAATAACAGAATCTGATATAATTCCATTTGATTTCAACATTTCTAATTGAAAAATAACAGAATCTGATATAATTCCATTTGATTTCAAGTTTTGTAATAGAAAATAACAGAATCTGATATAATTCCATTTGATTTCAACCTTTGTAATAGAAAAATAACAGAATCTGATATAATTCCATTTGATTTCAACATTTTTCATTCAAAAAGAACAAAATCTGATATAATTCTATTTGATTTAAACATTTTTAATTGAAAAATAACAGAATCTGATATAATTCAATTTGTTTTCAAGATTTTTTAAAGGAAAATAACAGAATCTGATATAATTCCATTTGATTTCAACATTTTTAATTGAAAAATAACAGAATCTGATATAATTCTATTTGATTTCAACATTTCTGATAGAAAAATAAGAGAATCTGATATAATTCCATTTGATTTCAACATTTTCAATTGAAAAATAACAGAATCTGATATAATTCCATTTGATTTCAACATTTTAAATAGAAAAATAACAGAATCTGATATAATTCCATTTAATTTCAACATTTTTAATTAAAAAATAACAGAATCTGATATAATTCCATTTGATTTCAACATTTGTAATAGAAAAATAACAAAATCTGATATAATTCCATCTGATGTCAAAATTTTTAATTGAAAAATGATAGAATCTGAAATAATTCCATTTGATTTCAACATTGTTAATTAAAACATACAGATTCTGATATAATTCCATTTGATTTCAACATTTTTAATTGAAAAATAAGAGAATCTGATATAATTTCATTTGATTTCAACATTTTTAATTGAAAAATAACAGAATCTGATATAATTCCATTTGATTTCAACATTTTTAATTAAAACATACAGAATCTGATATAATTCCATTCGATTTCAACATTTTTAATTAAAAAATAACAAAATCTGATATAATTCCTTTTGATTTATACATTTTTATTTGAAAAATATCAAAATCTGATATAATTCCATTTGATTTCAACATTTTTAATTGGAAAATAACAGAATCTGATAAAATTCCATTTGATTTCAACATTTTTAATTGAAAAATAACAGAATCTGATATAATTCCATTTGATTTCAACATTTTTAATTCAAAAATAACAAAATCTGATATAATTCCATTTGATTTATACATTTTTATTTGAAAAATAACAGAATCTGATATAATTCCATTTGATTTCAACATTTCTAATTAAAAAATAACAGAATCTGATATAATTCCATTTGATTTCAACATTTGTAATAGAAAAATAATAGAATCTGATATAATTCCATTTGATTTCAACATTTTTAATTGAAAGATAACAGAATCTGATATAATTTCACTTGATTTCAACATTTTTAATTGAAAAATAACAGAATCTGTTATTGTTCCATTTGATTTCAATATTTTTATTTGAAAAATAACAGAATCTGATATAATTCCATTTGATTTCAACATTTTTAATTGAAAAATGACAGAATCTGATATATTTCCATTTGATTTCAACATTTTTAATTAAAAATAACACAATCTGATATAATTCTAATTGATTTCAACATTTTTAATTGAAAAAAAACAGAATCTGATATAATTTCATTTGATTTCAACATTTATAATTCAAAAATAACAAAATATGATATAATTCCATTTGATTTCAACATTTTGAATTGAAAAAAAACAAAATCTGAAATAATTCCATTTGATTTCAACCTTTTTAATTGAAAAATAACAGAATCTGATATAATTCCATTTGATTTCAACATTTTTAATTCAAAAAGATCAAAATCTGATATAATTCTATTTGATTTAAACATTTTTAATTGAAAAATAACAGAATCTGATATAATTCAATTTGTTTTCAAGATTTTTAAAGAAAAATAACAGAATCTGATATAATTCCATTTGATTTCAACATTTTTAATTGAAAAATAACAGAATCTGATATAATTCCATTTGATTTCAACATGATTAATTGAAAAGTAACAGAATCTGATATAATTCCATGAGATTTCAACATTTTTAATTGAAAAATAACAGAATCTGATATAATTACATTTGATTTCAACATTTTTAATAGAAAAATAACAGAATCTGATATAATTCCATTTGATTTCAACATTTTTAATTAAAAAATAACAGAATCTGATATAATTCCATTTGATTTCAACATTTGTAATAGAAAAATAACAAAATCTGATATAATTCCATCTGATTTCAACATTTTTAATTGAAAAATGATAGAATCTGAAATAATTCCATTTGATTTCAACATTGTTAATTAAAACATACAGAATCTGATATAATTCCATTTGATTTCAACATTTTTAATTGAAAAATAAGAGAATCTGATATAATTTCATTTGATTTCAACATTTTTAATTGAAAAATAACAGAATCTGATATAATTCCATTTGATTTCAACATTTTTAATTGAAAAATAACAGAATGTGATATAATTCCAATTGATTTCAACATTTTTAATTAAAAAATAACAGAATCTGATATAATTCCATTTGATTTCAACATTTATAATTGAAAAATAACAAAATCTGATATAATTCCATTTGATTTCAACATTTTTAATTAAAAAATAACAGGATCTGATATAATTCCATTTGTTTTCTACATTTGTAATAGAAAAAAACAGAATCTGATATAATTCCAAATGATTTCAACATTTTTAATTGAAAAATAACAGAATCTGATATAATTTCATTTGATTTCAACATTTTTATTTGAAAAATAACAGAATCTGATATAATTCTAATTGATTTCAACATTTTTATTTGAAAAATAACAGAATCTGATATAATTCTATTAGATTTCAACATTTATAATTCAAAAATACCAAAATATGATATAATTCCATTTATTTCAACATTTTTAATTGAAAAATAACAAAATCTGATATAATTTCATTTGATTTCAACATCTGTAATAGAACAATAACAAAATCTGATATAATTCCATTTGATTTCAACATTTTTAATTGAAAAATAACAGAATCTGATATAATTCCATTTGATTTCAACATTTTTAATTGAAAAATAACAAAATCTGATATAATTCCATTTGATTTCAACATTTGTAATAGAAAAATAACAAAATCTGATATAATTCCATCTGATTTCAACATTTTTAACTGAAAAATTATAGAATCTGAAATAATTCCATTTGATTTCAACATTGTTAATTAAAACATACAGAATCTGATATAATTCCATTTGATTTCAACATTTTTAATTGAAAAATAAGAGAATCTGATATAATTTCATTTGATTTCAACATTTTTAATTGAAAAATAACAGAATCTGAAATAATTCCATTTGATTTCAATATTTGTAATATAAAAATAACAGAATCTGATATAATTCCATTTGATTTCAACATTTATAATTCAAAAATAACAAAATCTGATATAATTCCATTTGATTTCAACATTTTTAATTGAAAAATACCAAAATCTGATATAATTCCATTTGATGTATACATTTTTATTTGAAAAATAACAGAATCTGATATAATTCCATTTGATTTCAACATTTATAATTAAAAAATAACAAAATCTGATATAATTCCGTTTGATTTCAACATTTTTAATTAAAAAATAACAAAGTCTAATATAATTCCATTTGATTTCAACATTTGTAATAGAAAAATAACAGAATCTGATATAATTCCATTTGACTTCAACATTTTTAATTCAAAAAATAACAAAATCTGATATAATTCCATTTGATTTCAACATTGGTAATAGAAAGATAACAAAATCTGATATAATTCCATCTGATTTCAACATTTTTAATTGAAAAATGACAGAATCTGAAGTAATTCCATTTTATTTCAAATTTTGTAATAGAAAAATAACAGAATCTAATATAATTCCATTTGATTTCAAACTTTGTAATAGAAAAATAACATAATCTGATATAATTCCAATTGATTTCAACAATTTTATTGAAACATAACAGAAGCTGATATAATTCCATTTGATTTCAACATTTGTAATAGAAAATAACAAAATCTGATATAATTCCATCTGATTTCAACATTTTTAATTGAAAAATGATAGAATCTGAAATAATTCCATTTGATTTCTACATTGTTAATTAAAACATACAGAATCTGATATAATTCCATTTGATTTCAACATTTTTAATTCAAAAATAACAAAATCGGATATAATTCCATTTGATTTATACATTTTTATTTGAAAAATACCAGAATCTGATATAAGTCCATTTGATTTCAACATTTTTAATTGAAAAATAACAGAATCTGATATAATTCCTTTTGATTTCAACATTTGTGATAGAAAAATAACAGAATCAGATATAATTCCATTTGATGTATATATTTTTATTTGAAAAATAACAGAATCTGATATAATTCCATTTGATTTCAACATTTATAATTCAAAAATAACAAAATCTGATATAATTCCATTTCATTTAAACATTTTTAATTGAAAAATAACAAAATCTGATATAATTCCATTTGATTTCAACATTTGTAATAGAAAAATTATAGAATCTGATATAATTCCATTTGATTTCAACATTTTTAATTCAAAAAATAACAAAATCTTATATAATTTCATTTGATTTCAACATCTGTAATAGAACAATAACAAAATCTGATATAATTCCATTTGATTTCAACATTTTCAATTGAAAAATAACAGAATCTGATATAATTCCATTTGATTTCAACATTTTTAATTCAAAAATAACAAAATCTGATATAATTCCATTTGATTTATACATTTTTATTTGAAAAATAACAGAATCTGATATAATTCCATTTGATTTCAAGTTTTGTAATAGAAAAATAACAGAATCTGATATAATTCCATTTGATTTCAACCTTTGTAATAGAAAAATAACAGAATCTGATATAATTCCATTTGATTTCAACATTTTTAATTCTAAAAGAACAAAATCTGATATAATTCTAATTGATTTAAACATTTTTAATTGAAAAATAACAGAATC
Organism: Acanthosepion lycidas; assembly: GCA_963932145.1. NCBI lineage: Eukaryota > Metazoa > Mollusca > Cephalopoda > Sepiida > Sepiidae > Acanthosepion > Acanthosepion lycidas. Next base: position 51,683,385 of record OZ010599.1, on the reverse strand, counting down.
TGATATAATTCAATTTGTTTTCAAGATTTTTTAAAGAAAAATAATAGAATCTGATATAATTCCTTTTGATTTCAACATTTTTAATTGAAAAATAACAGAATCTGATATAATTCCATTTGATTTCAACATGATTAATTGAAAAGTAACAGAATCTGATATAATTCCATGAGATTTCAACATTTTTAATTGAAAAATAACAGAATCTGATATAATTCCATTTGATTTCAACCTTTTTAATAGAAAAATAACAGAATCTGATATAATTCCATTTGATTTCAACATTTTTAATTAAAAAATAACAGAATGTGATATAATTCCATTTGATTTCAACATTTGTTATAGTAAACAACAAATTCTGATATAATTCCATTTGATTTCAAAATTTGTAATTGAAAAACAACACAATCTGATATAATTCCATTTGATTTCAACATTGTTTATTAAAACATACAGAATCTGATATAATTCCATTTGATTTCAACATTTTTAATTGAAAAATAAGAGAATCTGATATAATTTCATTTGATTTCAACATTTTTAATTGAAAAACAACAGAATCTGATATAATTCCATTTGATTTCAATATTTGTAATAGAAAAATAACAGAATCTGATATAATTCCATTTGATTTCAACATTTATAATTCAAAAATAACAAAATCTGATATAATTCCATTTGATTTCAACATTTTTAATTGAAAAATAACAAAATCTGATATAATTCCATTTGATTTCAACATTTTTAATTGAAAAATAACAAAATCTGATATAATTCCATTTGATGTATACATTTTTTTTTGAAAAATAACAGAATCTGATATAATTCCATTTGATTTCAACATTTATAATTAAAAAATAACAAAATCTGATATAATTCCGTTTGATTTCAACATTTTTAATTGAAAAATAACAAAATCTGATATAATTCCATTTGATTTCAACATTTTTAATTAAAAAATAACAAAATCTAATATAATTCCATTTGATTTCAACATTTGTAATAGAAAAATAACAGAATCTGATATAATTCCATTTGATTTCAACATTTTTAATTCAAAAAATAACAAAATCTGATATAATTCCATTTGACTTCAACATTTTTAATTTAAAAAAATAACAAAATCTGATATAATTCCATTTGATTTCAACATTGGTAATAGAAAGATAGCAAAATCTGATATAATTCCATCTGATTTCAACATTTTTAATTGAAAAATGACAGAATCTGAAGTAATTCCGTTTTCTTTCAAATTTTGTAATAGAAAAATAACAGAATCTGATATAATTCCATTTGATTTCAACATTTATAATTCAAAAATAACAAAATCTGATATAATTCCATTTCATTTAAACATTTTTAATTGAAAAATAACAAAATCTGATATAATTCCATTTGATTTAAACATTTTTAATTAAAAAATAACAAAATCTGATATAATTCCATTTGATTTCAACATTTGTAATAGAAAAATAACAGAATCTGATATAATTCCATTTGATTTCAACATTTTTAATTCAAAAAATAACAAAATCTTATATAATTCCATTTGATTTCAAGATTTTCTAAAGAAAAATAACAGAATCTGATATAATTCCATTTGATTTCAACCTTTTTAATTGAAAAATAACAGAATCTGATATAATTCCATTTGATTTCAATATTTTTAATTGAAAAATAATAGAATCTGATATAATTCCATTTGATTTCAACATTTGTAATAGAAAAATAACAAAATCTGATATAATTCCAAGTGATTTAAACATTTTTAATTAAAACATACAGAATCTGATATAATTCCATTTCATTTCAACATTTTTAATTGAAAAATAACAGAATCTGATATAATTCCATTTGATTTCAACATTTTTATTTTAAAAAATAACAAAATGTTATATAATTCCATTTGATTTCAACATTTTAAATGGAAAAATGACAAAATCTGATATAATTCCATTTGATTTCAACATTTTTAATTCAAAAATAACAAAATCAGATATAATTACATTTGATTTATACATTTTTATTTGAAAAATAACAGAATCTGATATAATTCGATTTGATTTCAACATTTTTAATTGAAAAATAACAAAATCTGATATAATTCCATTTGATTTCAACATTTGTAACAGAAAAATAACAAAACCTGATGTAAATCCATTTGATTTCAATATTTTTATTTGAAAAATAACAGAATCTGATATAATTCCATTTGATTTCAACATTTTTAATTAAAAAATAACAAAATCTTATGTAATTCCATTTGATTTCAACATTGGTAATAGAAAAATAACACAATCTGATATAATACCATTTGATTTCAACATTTTTAATTGAAAAATAACAAAATCTGATATAATTCCATTTGATTTCAACATTTGTAATAGAAAAATAACAAAATCTTATATAATTCCATGTGATTTCAACATTTTTAATTGAAAAATGACAGAATCTGAAATAATTCCATTTGATTTCAACATTTGTAATAGAAAAATAACAGAATCTGATATAATTCCATTTGATTTCAACATTTTTAATTGAAAAATAACAGAATCTGAAATAATTCCATATGATTTCAACATTTTCAATTAAAACATACAGAACCTGTTATAATTCCATATGATTTCAATATTTTTAATTAAAAAATAAAAAAGTCTGATATAATTCCAATTGATTTCAACATTTTCAATTGAAAAATAACAGAATCTGATATAATTCCATTCGATTTCAACATTTTTAATTGAAAAATAACACAATCTGATATAATTCCATTTGATTTCAACATTTTTAATTGAAAAATAACAGAAACTTATATAATTCCATTTGATTTCAACTTTTTTAATTGAAAAATACCAGAATCTGATATAATTCCATTTGATTTCAACCATTGTAATAGAAAAATAACAGAATCTGATATAATTCCATTTGATTTAAACATTTTTAATTCAAAAAGAACAAAATCTGATATAATTCCATTTGATTTAAAAATTTTTAATTGAAAAATAACAGAATATGATATAATTCAATAAGTTTTCAAGATTTTCAAAAGAAAAATAACAGAATCTGATATAATTTCATTTGATTTCAACATTTTTAATTGAAAAATAACAGAATCTGATATAATTCACTTTGATTTCAACATTATTAATTGAAAAATAACAGAATCTGATATAATTCCATGTGATTTCAACATTTTTAATTGAAAAATAACAGAATCTGATATAATTCCATTTGATTTCAACATTTTTAATTAAAAAATAACAGAATCTGATATAATTCCATTTGATTTCAACATTTGTAATAGAAAAATAAAAAAATCTGATATAATTCCATGTGATATCAACATTTTTAATTGAAAAATAACAGAATCTGAAATAATTCCATTTGATTTCAACATTTTTAATTAAAACATACAGAATCTGATATAATTCCATTTCATTTCAACATTTTTAATTGAAAAATAACAGAATCTGATATAATTCCATTTGATTTCAACATTTTTAATTAAAAAATGACAAAATCTAATATAATTCCATTTGATTTGAACATTTGTAATAGAAAAATAACAAAATCTGAAATAATTCCATGTGATTTCAAAATTTTTAATTGAAAAATAACAGAATCTGGTATAATTCCATTTGATTTCAACATTTTTAATTATAACATACAGAATCTGATATAATTCCATTTCATTTCAACATTTCTAATTGAAAAATAACAGAATCTGATATAATTCCATTTAATTTCAACATTTTTAATTCAAAAATAACAAAATCTGAGATAATTCCATTTGATTTCAACATTTGTAATAGAAAAATAACAGAATCTGATATAATTCCATTTGATTTCAACATTTTTAATTGAAAAATAACAGAATGTGATATAATTCCAATTGATTTCAACATTTTTAACTAAAAATATCTGAATCTGATATAATTCCATTTGATTTCAACATTGGTAATAGAAAAATCACAGAATCAATTATGATTCCATGTGATTTCAACATTTTTAATTGAAAAATAACGGAATCTGATATAATTCCATTTGATTTCAACATTTTTATTTTAAAAAATAACAAAATCTTACATAATTCCATTTGATGTCAAACTTTGTAATAGAAAAATAACAGAATCTGATATAATTCCATTTGATTTCTCACATTCTTAATTCAAAAAGAACAAAATCTTATGTAATTCTATTTGATGTAAACATTTTTAATTGAAAAATAACAGAATTTGATAAAATTCAATTTGTTTTCAAGATTTTCTAAAGAAAAATAACAGAATCTGATATAATTCCATTTGATTTCAACATTATTAATTGAAAAATAACAGAATCTGATATAATTCCATGTGATTTCAACATTTCTAATTGAAAAATAACAGAATCTGATATAATTCCATTTGATTTCAACATTATTAATTGAAAAATAACAGAATCTGATATAATTCCATGTGATTTCAACATTTTTAATTGAAAAAAAACAGAATCTGATATAATTCCATTTGATTTCAACATTTTTATTTTAAAAAATAACAAAATCTTATCTAATTCCATTTGATGTCAACCTTTGTAATAGAAAAATAACAGAATCTGATATAATTCCATTTGATGTCAACCTTTGTAATAGAAAAATAACAGAATCTGATATAATTCCATTTGATTTCAACATCTTTATTTCAAAAAGAACAAAATCTGATATAATTCTATTTGATTTAAACATTTTTAATTGAAAAATAACAGAATCTGATAAAATTCAATTTGTTTTCAAGATTTTCTAAAGAAAAATAACAGAATCTGATATAATTCCATTTGATTTCAACATTATTAATTGAAAAATACCAGAATCTGATATAATTCCATGTGATTTCAACATTTTCAATTGAAAAATAACAGAATCTGATATAATTCCATTTGATTTCAACATTTTTATTTTAAAAAATAACAAAATCTTACATAATTCCATTTGATTTCAACATTGCTGATAGAAAAATAAAATGTCAACCTTTGTAATAGAAAAATAACAGAATCTGATATAATTCCAATTGATTTCAACATTTGTAATAGAAAATAACAGAATGTGATATAATTCCATTTGATGTCAACCTTTGTAATAGAAAAATAACAGAATCTGAGATAATTCCATTTGATTTCAACATTTGTAATAGAAAATAACAGAATCTGATATAATTAAATTTGATTTCAACATTTTTAATTGAAAAATAACAGAATTTGATATAATTCCAATTGATTTCAACATTTTTAACTAAAAAATAACAGAATCTGATATAATTCCATTTGATTTCAACATTGGTAATAGAAAAATAACAGAATCTGATATAATTCCATGTGATTTAAACATTTTTAATTGAAAAATAACAGAATGTGATTTCAACATTTTTAATTGAAAAATAACAGAATCTGATATAATTCCATTTGATTTCAAAATTTTTAATTGAAAAATAACAGAATCTGATATAATTCCATTTGATTTCAACATTTTTAATTGAAAAATAACAAAATCTGATATAATTCCTTTTGATTTCAACATTTGTAATAGAAAAATAACAAAATCTGATATAATTCCATGTGATTTCAACATTTTTAATAGAAAAATAACAGAATCTGAAATAATTCCATTTGATTTCAACATTTTCAATTAAAACATACAGAATCTGATATAATTCCATTTCATTTCAACATTTTTAATTGAAAAATAAGAGAATCTGATATAATTACATTTGATTTCAACATTTTTAATTAAAACATACAGAATCTGATATAATTCCATTTGATTTCAACATTTTTAATTCAAAATATCAAAATCTGATATAATTCCATTTGATTTATACATTTTTATTTGAAAAATAACAGAATCTGTTATAATCCCATTTGATTTCAACATTTTTAATTGAAAAATGACAAAATCTGATATAATTCCGTTTGATTTCAACATTTTTAATTGAAAAATAACAGAATCTGATATAATTGCATTTGATTTCAACATTTGTGATAGAAAAATAACAGAGTCTGATATAATTCCTTATGATGTATACATTTTTATTTGAAAAATAACAGAATCTGATATAATTCCATTTGATTTCAACATTTTTAATTAAAACATACAGAATCTGATATAATTCCATTTGATTTCAACATTTTTAATTAAAAAATAACAAAATCTGGTATAATTCCATTTGATTTCAACATTTTTAATTGAAAAATAACAAAATTTGATATAATTCCATCTGATTTCAACATTTTTAATTGAAAAATAACAGAATCTGATATAATTCTATTTGATTTCAACATTTTTAATTGAAAAATAACAAAATCTGATATAATTCCATTTGATTTCAACATTTGTAATAGAAAAGTAACAAAATCTGATATAATTCCATTCGATTTCAACATTTTTAATTAAAAAATATTAGAATCTGATATATTTCCATTTGATGTCAACATTTGTGATAGAAAAATAACAGAATCTGATATTATTCCATTTGATGTATACATTTTTATTTGAAAAATAACAGAATCTGATATAATTCCATTTGATTTCAACATTTGTAATTGAAAAATTACAAAATCTGATATAATTCCACTTGATTTATACATTTTTATTTGAAAAATAACAAAATCTGATATAATTCCATTTGGTTTAAACATTTGTAATAGAAAAGTAACAAAATGTGATATAATTCCATTTGATTTCAACATTTTCAATTGAAAAATAACAGAATCTGATATAATTCCATTTGATTTCAACATTTTTAATTAAAAAATAACAAAATCTTATATAATTCCATTTTATTTCAACATTGCTTATAATAAAATAACAGAATCTGATATAATTTCATTTGATTTAACATTTTTAATTAAAAAATAACAAAATCTGATATAATTCTAATTGATTTCAACATTTTTAATTGAAAAATAACAGAATCTGATATAATTCCATTTGATTTCAACATTTCTAATAGAAAAATAACAGAATCTGATATAATTCCATTTGATTTCAACATTTATAATAGAAAAATAACAAAATCTGATATAATTCCATCTGATTTCAACATTTTTAATTGAAAATTAAAGAATCTGATATAATTCCATTTGATTACAACAATTTTAATTAAAACATACAGAATCTGATATAATTCCATTTGATTTCAGCATTTTTAATTCAAAAATATCAAAATCTGATATAATTCCATTTGATTTATACATTTATATTTGAAAAATAACAGAATCTGGTATAATTCCATTTGATTTCAACATTTTTAATTCAAAAATAACAAAATCTGATATAATTCCATTTGATTTCAACATTTGTGATAGAAAAATAACAGAATCTGATATAATTCCATTTGATGTATACATTTTTATTTGAAAAATAATAGAATCTGATATAATTCCTTTTGATTTCAACATTTTTAATTGAAAAATAACAGAATCTGATATAAATCCATTTGATTTAAACATTTTTAATTGAAAAATAACAGAATCTGATATGATTCCATTTGATTTCAACATTTTTAATTGAAAAATGACAGAATCTGAAGTAATTCCAATTTATTTCAACTTTTGTAATAGAAAAATAACAGAATCTGATATAATTCCATTTGATTTCAACATTTTTATTGAAACATAACAGAATCTGACATAATTCCATTTGATTTCAACATTTGTAATAGAAAAATAACAGAATCTGATATAATTCCATTTGATTTCAACATTTTTAATTGAAAAATAACAGAATCTGATATAATTCCATGTGATTTCAACATTTTTAATTGAAAAATAACAGAATCTGATATAATTCCATTTGATTTCAACATTTTTAATTAAAACATACAGAATCTGATATAATTCCATTTGATTTCAACATTTTTAATTAAAAAATAACAAAATCTTATATAATTCCATTTGATTTCAACATTGCTTATAGTAAAATAACAGAATCTGATATAATTCCATTTGATTTAACATTTTTAATTAAAAAATAACAAAATCTGATATAATTCTAATTGATTTCAACATTTTTAATTGAAAAATAACAGAATCTGATATAATTCCATTTGATTTCAACATTTATAATTCAAAAATAACAAAATCTGATATAATTCCATTTGATTTCAACATTTTTAATTGAAAAATGACAAAAACCGATATAATTCCATTTGATTTCAACATTTGTAATAGAAAAATAACAAAATCTGATATAATTCCATCTGATTTCAACATTTTTAATTGAAAAATAAAAGAATCTGATATAATTCCATTTGATTACAACAATTTTAATTAAAACATACAGAATCTGATATAATTCTATTTGATTTCAGCATTTTTAATTCAAAAATATCAAAATCTGATATAATTCCATTTGATTTATACATTTATATTTGAAAAATAACAGAATCTGGTATAATTCCATTTGATTTCAACATTTTTAATTCAAAAATAACAAAATCTGATATAATTCCATTTGATTTCAACATTTGTGATAGAAAAATAACAGAATCTGATATAATTCCATTTGATGTATACATTTTTATTTGAAAAATAATAGAATCTGATATAATTCCTTTTGATTTCAACATTTTTAATTGAAAAATAACAGAATCTGATATAATTCCATTTGATTTCAACATTTATAGTAGAAAAATAACAGAATCTGATATAATTCCATTTGATTTCAACATTTTTAATTCAAAAATAACAGAATCTGATATAATTCCATTTGATTTCAACATTTGTAATAGAAAAATAACAAAATCTGATATAATTCCATTTGATTTATACATTTTTATTTGAAAAATAACAGAATTTGATATAATTCCATTTGATTTCAACTTTTCTAATAGAAAAATAACAGTATCTGATATAATTCCATTTGATTTCAACATTTGTAATAGAAAAATAACAGAATCTTATATAATTCCATTTCATTTCAACATTTTTAATTGAAAAATAACAAAATCTGATATAATTACAATATATTTAAACATTTTTATTTGAAAAATAACAGAATCTGATATAATCCATTTGATTTCAACATTTGTGATAGAAAAATAACAGAATCTGATATAATTCCATTTGATGTATACATTTTTATTTGAAAAATAACAGAATCTGATATAATTCCATTTGATTTCAACATTTTTAATTAAAAAATATTAGAATCTGATATAATTCCATTTGATTTCAACATTTATAATTGAAAAATAACAGAATCTGATATAATTCCATTTGATTTCAACATTTTCAATTGAAAAATAACTGTATCTGATATAATTACATTTGATTTCAACATTTATAATTCAAAAATAACAAAATCTGATATAATTCCATTTGATTTATACATTTTTATTTGAAAAATAAGAGAATCTGATATAATTTCATTTGATTTCAACATTTTTAATTAAAAAATAACAGAATCTGATATAATTCCATTTGACTTCAACATTATTAATTGAAAAATAACAGAATCTGATAAAATTCCATTTGATTTCAATATTTTTAATTGAAAAATAACAGAATCTGATATTATTCCATTTGATTTCAACATTATTAATTGAAAAATTACAGAATCTGATATAATTCCATTTGATTTCAACATTTTTAATTGAAAAATAACAGAATCTGATATAATTCCATTTGATTTCAACATTTTTATTTGAAAAATAACAGAATCTGATATAATTCCATTTGATTTCAACATTTTTAATTGAAAAATAACAGAATCTGATATAATTCCATCTGATTTCAACATTATTAATTGAAAAATAACAGAATCTGATATTATTCCATTCGATTTCAACATTTTTAATTGAAAAATAACAGAATCTGATATAATTCCATTTGATTTCAACATTTTTAATTGAAAAATAACAGAATCTGATATAATTCCATTCGATTTCAACATTTTTAATTCAAAAATAACAAAATCTTATATAATTCATTTGATTTATACATTTTTAATTGAAAAATAACAAAATCTGATATAATTCCATTTGATTTCAACATTTTTATTTGAAAAATAACAGAATCTGGTATAATTCCATTTGATTTCAACATTTTTAATTGAAAAATGACAAAATCTGATATAATTCCATTCGATTTATACATTTTTATTTGAAAAATAACAGAATCTGGTATAATTCCATTTGATTTCAACATTTTTAATTGAAAAATGACAAAATCTGATATAATTCCATTTGATTTCAACATTTTTAATTGAAAAATAACAGAATCTGATATAATTGCATTTGATTTCAACATTTGTGATAGAAAAATAACAGAGTCTGATATAATTCCTTTTGATGTATACATTTTTATTTGAAAAATAACAGAATCTGATATAATTCCATTTGATTTCAACATTTTTAATTAAAACATACAGAATCTGATATAATTCCATTTGATTTCAACATTTTTAATTAATAAATAACAAAATCTGGTATAATTCCATTTGATTTCAACATTTTTAATTGAAAAATAACAAAATCTGATATAATTCCATTTGATTTCAGCATTTTTAATTCAAAAATATCAAAATCTGATATAATTCCATTTGATTTATACATTTATATTTGAAAAATAACAGAATCTGGTATAATTCCATTTGATTTCAACATTTTTAATTCAAAAATAACAAAATCTGATATAATTCCATTTGATTTCAACATTTGTGATAGAAAAATAACAGAATCTGATATAATTCCATTTGATGTATACATTTTTATTTGAAAAATAATAGAATCTGATATAATTCCTTTTGATTTCAACATTTTTAATTGAAAAATAACAGAATCTGATATAAATCCATTTGATTTAAACATTTTTAATTGAAAAATAACAGAATCTGATATGATTCCATTTGATTTCAACATTTTTAATTGAAAAATGACAGAATCTGAAGTAATTCCAATTTATTTCAACTTTTGTAATAGAAAAATAACAGAATCTGATATAATTCCATTTGATTTCAACATTTTTATTGAAACATAACAGAATCTGACATAATTCCATTTGATTTCAACATTTGTAATAGAAAAATAACAGAATCTGATATAATTCCATTTGATTTCAACATTTTTAATTGAAAAATAACAGAATCTGATATAATTCCATGTGATTTCAACATTTTTAATTGAAAAATAACAGAATCTGATATAATTCCATTTGATTTCAACATTTTTAATTAAAACATACAGAATCTGATATAATTCCATTTGATTTCAACATTTTTAATTAAAAAATAACAAAATCTTATATAATTCCATTTGATTTCAACATTGCTTATAGTAAAATAACAGAATCTGATATAATTCCATTTGATTTAACATTTTTAATTAAAAAATAACAAAATCTGATATAATTCTAATTGATTTCAACATTTTTAATTGAAAAATAACAGAATCTGATATAATTCCATTTGATTTCAACATTTATAATTCAAAAATAACAAAATCTGATATAATTCCATTTGATTTCAACATTTTTAATTGAAAAATGACAAAAACCGATATAATTCCATTTGATTTCAACATTTGTAATAGAAAAATAACAAAATCTGATATAATTCCATCTGATTTCAACATTTTTAATTGAAAAATAAAAGAATCTGATATAATTCCATTTGATAACAACAATTTTAATTAAAACATACAGAATCTGATATAATTCTATTTGATTTCAGCATTTTTAATTCAAAAATATCAAAATCTGATATAATTCCATTTGATTTATACATTTATATTTGAAAAATAACAGAATCTGGTATAATTCCATTTGATTTCAACATTTTTAATTCAAAAATAACAAAATCTGATATAATTCCATTTGATTTCAACATTTGTGATAGAAAAATAACAGAATCTGATATAATTCCATTTGATGTATACATTTTTATTTGAAAAATAATAGAATCTGATATAATTCCTTTTGATTTCAACATTTTTAATTGAAAAATAACAGAATCTGATATAATTCCATTTGATTTCAACATTTATAGTAGAAAAATAACAGAATCTGATATAATTCCATTTGATTTCAACATTTTTAATTCAAAAATAACAGAATCTGATATAATTCCATTTCATTTCAACATTTTTAATTGAAAAATAACAAAATCTGATATAATTACAATATATTTAAACATTTTTATTTGAAAAATAACAGAATCTGATATAATCCATTTGATTTCAACATTTGTGATAGAAAAATAACAGAATCTGATATAATTCCATTTGATGTATACATTTTTATTTGAAAAATAACAGAATCTGATATAATTCCATTTGATTTCAACATTTTTAATTAAAAAATATTAGAATCTGATATAATTCCATTTGATTTCAACATTTATAATTGAAAAATAACAGAATCTGATATAATTCCATTTGATTTCAACATTTTCAATTGAAAAATAACTGTATCTGATATAATTACATTTGATTTCAACATTTATAATTCAAAAATAACAAAATCTGATATAATTCCATTTGATTTATACATTTTTATTTGAAAAATAAGAGAATCTGATATAATTTCATTTGATTTCAACATTTTTAATTAAAAAATAACAGAATCTGATATAATTCCATTTGACTTCAACATTATTAATTGAAAAATAACAGAATCTGATAAAATTCCATTTGATTTCAATATTTTTAATTGAAAAATAACAGAATCTGATATTATTCCATTTGATTTCAACATTATTAATTGAAAAATTACAGAATCTGATATAATTCCATTTGATTTCAACATTTTTAATTGAAAAATAACAGAATCTGATATAATTCCATTTGATTTCAACATTTTTATTTGAAAAATAACAGAATCTGATATAATTCCATTTGATTTCAACATTTTTAATTGAAAAATAACAGAATCTGATATAATTCCATCTGATTTCAACATTATTAATTGAAAAATAACAGAATCTGATATTATTCCATTCGATTTCAACATTTTTAATTGAAAAATAACAGAATCTGATATAATTCCATTTGATTTCAACATTTTTAATTGAAAAATAACAGAATCTGATATAATTCCATTCGATTTCAACATTTTTAATTCAAAAATAACAAAATCTTATATAATTCATTTGATTTATACATTTTTAATTGAAAAATAACAAAATCTGATATAATTCCATTTGATTTCAACATTTTTATTTGAAAAATAACAGAATCTGGTATAATTCCATTTGATTTCAACATTTTTAATTGAAAAATGACAAAATCTGATATAATTCCATTCGATTTATACATTTTTATTTGAAAAATAACAGAATCTGGTATAATTCCATTTGATTTCAACATTTTTAATTGAAAAATGACAAAATCTGATATAATTCCATTTGATTTCAACATTTTTAATTGAAAAATAACAGAATCTGATATAATTGCATTTGATTTCAACATTTGTGATAGAAAAATAACAGAGTCTGATATAATTCCTTTTGATGTATACATTTTTATTTGAAAAATAACAGAATCTGATATAATTCCATTTGATTTCAACATTTTTAATTAAAACATACAGAATCTGATATAATTCCATTTGATTTCAACATTTTTAATTAATAAATAACAAAATCTGGTATAATTCCATTTGATTTCAACATTTTTAATTGAAAAATAACAAAATCTGATATAATTCCATTTGATTTCAACATTTTTAATTGAAAAATAACAGAATCTGATATAATTCTATTTGATTTCAACATTTTTAATTGAAAAATAACAAAATCTGATATAATTCCATTTGATTTCAACATTTGTAATAGAAAAGTAACAAAATCTGATATAATTCCATTTGATTTCAACATTTTTAATTAAAAATTATTAGAATCTGATATATTTCCATTTGATGTCAACATTTGTGATAGAAAAATAACAGAATCTGATATTATTCCATTTGATGTATACATTTTTATTTGAAAAATAACAGAATCTGATATAATTCCATTTGATTTCAACATTTGTAATTGAAAAATTACAAAATCTGATATAATTCCACTTGATTTATACATTTTTATTTGAAAAATAACAAAATCTGATATAATTCCATTTGGTTTAAACATTTGTAATAGAAAAGTAACAAAATTTGATATAATTCCATTTGATTTCAACATTTTTAATTGAAAAATAACAGAATCTGATATAATTCCATTTGATTTCAACATTTTTAATTAAAAAATAACAAAATCTTATATAATTCCATTTGATTTCAACATTGCTTATAATAAAATAACAGAATCTGATATAATTTCATTTGATTTAACATTTTTAATTAAAAAATAACAAAATCTGATATAATTCTAATTGATTTCAACATTTTTAATTGAAAAATAACAGAATCTGATATAATTCCATTTGATTTCAACATTTCTAATAGAAAAATAACAGAATCTGATATAATTCCATTTGATTTCAACATTTATAATTCAAAAATAACAAAATCTGATATAATTCCATTTGATTTCAACATTTTTAATTGAAAAATGACAAAAACCGATATAATTCCATTTGATTTCAACATTTGTAATAGAAAAATAACAAAATCTGATATAATTCCATCTGATTTCAACATTTTTAATTGAAAATTAAAGAATCTGATATAATTCCATTTGATTACAACAATTTTAATTAAAACATACAGAATCTGATATAATTCCATTTGATTTCAGCATTTTTAATTCAAAAATATCAAAATCTGATATAATTCCATTTGATTTATACATTTATATTTGAAAAATAACAGAATCTGGTATAATTCCATTTGATTTCAACATTTTTAATTCAAAAATAACAAAATCTGATATAATTCCATTTGATTTCGACATTTGTGATAGAAAATTACAGAATCTGATATAATTCCATTTGATGTATACATTTTTATTTGAAAAATAATAGAATCTGATATAATTCCTTTTGATTTCAACATTTTTAATTGAAAAATAACAGAATCTGATATAAATCCATTTGATTTCAACATTTATAGTAGAAAAATAACAGAATCTGATATAATTACATTAGATTTAAACATTTTTAATTGAAAAATAACAGAATCTGATATGATTCCATTTGATTTCAACATTTTTAATTGAAAAATGACAGAATCTGAAGTAATTCCATTTTATTTCAACTTTTGTAATAGAAAAATAACAGAATCTGATATAATTCCATTTGATTTCAACATTTTTATTGAAACATAACAGAATCTGATATAATTCCATTTGATTTCAACATTTGTAATAGAAAAATAACAGAATCTGTTATAATTCCATTTGATTTCAACATTTTTAATTGAAAAATAACAGAATCTGATATAATTCCATGTGATTTCAACATTTTTAATTGAAAAATAACAGAATCTGATATAATTCCATTTGATTTCAACATTTTTAATTAAAACTTACAGAATCTGATATAATTCCATTTGATTTCAACATTTTTAATTAAAAAATAACAAAATCTTATATAATTCCATTTGATTTCAACATTGCTTATAGTAAAATAACAGAATCTGATATAATTCCATTTGATTTAACATTTTTAATTAAAAAATAACAAAATCTGATATAATTCTAATTGATTTCAACATTTTTAATTGAAAAATAACAGAATCTGATATAATTCCATTTGATTTCAACATTTCTAATAGAAAAATAACAGAATCTGATATAATTCCATTTGATTTCAACATTTATAATTCAAAAATAACAAAATCTGATATAATTCCATTTGATTTCAACATTTTTAATTGAAAAATGACAAAAACCGATATAATTCCATTTGATTTCAACATTTGTAATAGAAAAATAACAGAATCTGATATAATTCCATTTGATTTCAACATTTCTAATAGAAAAATAACAGAATCTGATATAATTCCATTTGATTTCAACATTTATAATTCAAAAATAACAAAATCTGATATAATTCCATTTGATTTCAACATTTTTAATTGAAAAATGACAAAAACCGATATAATTCCATTTGATTTCAACATTTGTAATAGAAAAATAACAAAATCTGATATAATTCCATCTGATTTCAACATTTTTAATTGAAAATTAAAGAATCTGATATAATTCCATTTGATTACAACAATTTTAATTAAAACATACAGAATCTGATATAATTCCATTTGATTTCAGCATTTTTAATTCAAAAATATCAAAATCTGATATAATTCCATTTGATTTATACATTTATATTTGAAAAATAACAGAATCTGGTATAATTCCATTTGATTTCAACATTTTTAATTCAAAAATAACAAAATCTGATATAATTCCATTTGATTTCAACATTTTTAATTCAAAAATAACAAAATCTTATATAATTCATTTGATTTATACATTTTTAATTGAAAAATAACAAAATCTGATATAATTCCATTTGATTTCAACATTTGTAATAGAAAAATAACAAAATCTGATATAATTCTATTTGATTTCAACATTTTTAATTGAAAAATAACAAAATCTGATATAATTCCATTTGATTTCAACATTTCTAATAGAAAAATTACAAAATCTGATATAATTCCTTCTGATTTGAACCTTTGTTATAGAAAATAACAAAATCTGATATAATTCCATTTGATTTCAACATTTTTAATTCAAAAATAACAAAATCTGATATAATTCCATTAGATTTATACATTTTTATTTGAAAAATAACAGAATCAGTTATAATTCCATTTGATTTCAACCTTTTTAATTGAAAAATAACAGAATATGATATAATTCCATTTGATTTCAACATTTGTAACAGAAAAATAACAAAATCTGATATAATTACATTTGATTTCAATATTTATAATTAAAAAATAACAAAATCTTATATAATTCCATTTGATTTCAACATTGGTAATAGAAAAATAACAGAATCTGATATAATTCCATTTGATTTCAACATTTTTAATTGAAAAATAACAAAATCAGATATACTTCCATTCGATTTCAACATTTCTAATAGAATAATAACAAAATCTGATATAATCCCATCAGATTTCAACATTTTTAATTGAAAAATGACAGAATCTGATATAATTACATTTGATGTATACATTTTTAATTCAAAAATAATAGAATCTGATATAATTCCATTTGATTTCAACATTTTTAATTAAAACATACAGAATCTGATATAATTCCATTTGATTTCAACATTTTCAATTGAAAAATAACAGAATCTGATATAATTACATTTTATTTCAACATTTTTAATTGAAAAATAACAAAATCTGATATATTTCCATTTGATTTCACCCTTTGTTATAGGAAAATAACAAAATCTTATATAATTCCATTTGATTTCAACATTTTTAATTAAAAAATATTAGAATCTGATATAATTCCATTTGATTCCAACATTTTTAATTGAAAAATAACAGAATCTGATATAATTCCATCTGATTTCAACATTTTTAATTGAAAATTAAAGAATCTGATATAATTCCATTTGATTACAACAATTTTAATTAAAACATACAGAATCTGATATAATTCCATTTGATTTCAGCATTTTTAATTCAAAAATATCAAAATCTGATATAATTCCATTTGATTTATACATTTATATTTGAAAAATAACAGAATCTGGTATAATTCCATTTGATTTCAACATTTTTAATTCAAAAATAACAAAATCTGATATAATTCCATTTGATTTCAACATTTGTGATAGAAAATTACAGAATCTGATATAATTCCATTTGATGTATACATTTTTATTTGAAAAATAATAGAATCTGATATAATTCCTTTTGATTTCAACATTTTTAATTGAAAAATAACAGAATCTGATATAAATCCATTTGATTTCAACATTTATAGTAGAAAAATAACAGAATCTGATATAATTACATTAGATTTAAACATTTTTAATTGAAAAATAACAGAATCTGATATGATTCCATTTGATTTCAACATTTTTAATTGAAAAATGACAGAATCTGAAGTAATTCCATTTTATTTCAACTTTTGTAATAGAAAAATAACAGAATCTGATATAATTCCATTTGATTTCAACATTTTTATTGAAACATAACAGAATCTGATATAATTCCATTTGATTTCAACATTTGTAATAGAAAAATAACAGAATCTGTTATAATTCCATTTGATTTCAACATTTTTAATTGAAAAATAACAGAATCTGATATAATTCCATGTGATTTCAACATTTTTAATTGAAAAATAACAGAATCTGATATAATTCCATTTGATTTCAACATTTTTAATTAAAACTTACAGAATCTGATATAATTCCATTTGATTTCAACATTTTTAATTAAAAAATAACAAAATCTTATATAATTCCATTTGATTTCAACATTGCTTATAGTAAAATAACAGAATCTGATATAATTCCATTTGATTTAACATTTTTAATTAAAAAATAACAAAATCTGATATAATTCTAATTGATTCCAACATTTTTAATTGAAAAATAACAGAATCTGATATAATTCCATTTGATTTCAACATTTCTAATAGAAAAATAACAGAATCTGATATAATTCCATTTGATTTCAACATTTATAATTCAAAAATAACAAAATCTGATATAATTCCATTTGATTTCAACATTTTTAATTGAAAAATGACAAAAACCGATATAATTCCATTTGATTTCAACATTTGTAATAGAAAAATAACAGAATCTGATATAATTCCATTTGATTTCAACATTTCTAATAGAAAAATAACAGAATCTGATATAATTCCATTTGATTTCAACATTTATAATTCAAAAATAACAAAATCTGATATAATTCCATTTGATTTCAACATTTTTAATTGAAAAATGACAAAAACCGATATAATTCCATTTGATTTCAACATTTGTAATAGAAAAATAACAAAATCTGATATAATTCCATCTGATTTCAACATTTTTAATTGAAAATTAAAGAATCTGATATAATTCCATTTGATTACAACAATTTTAATTAAAACATACAGAATCTGATATAATTCCATTTGATTTCAGCATTTTTAATTCAAAAATATCAAAATCTGATATAATTCCATTTGATTTATACATTTATATTTGAAAAATAACAGAATCTGGTATAATTCCATTTGATTTCAACATTTTTAATTCAAAAATAACAAAATCTGATATAATTCCATTTGATTTCAACATTTTTAATTCAAAAATAACAAAATCTTATATAATTCATTTGATTTATACATTTTTAATTGAAAAATAACAAAATCTGATATAATTCCATTTGATTTCAACATTTGTAATAGAAAAATAACAAAATCTGATATAATTCTATTTGATTTCAACATTTTTAATTGAAAAATAACAAAATCTGATATAATTCCATTTGATTTCAACATTTCTAATAGAAAAATTACAAAATCTGATATAATTCCTTCTGATTTGAACCTTTGTTATAGAAAATAACAAAATCTGATATAATTCCATTTGATTTCAACATTTTTAATTCAAAAATAACAAAATCTGATATAATTCCATTAGATTTATACATTTTTATTTGAAAAATAACAGAATCAGTTATAATTCCATTTGATTTCAACCTTTTTAATTGAAAAATAACAGAATATGATATAATTCCATTTGATTTCAACATTTGTAACAGAAAAATAACAAAATCTGATATAATTACATTTGATTTCAATATTTATAATTAAAAAATAACAAAATCTTATATAATTCCATTTGATTTCAACATTGGTAATAGAAAAATAACAGAATCTGATATAATTCCATTTGATTTCAACATTTTTAATTGAAAAATAACAAAATCAGATATACTTCCATTCGATTTCAACATTTCTAATAGAATAATAACAAAATCTGATATAATCCCATCAGATTTCAACATTTTTAATTGAAAAATGACAGAATCTGATATAATTACATTTGATGTATACATTTTTAATTCAAAAATAATAGAATCTGATATAATTCCATTTGATTTCAACATTTTTAATTAAAACATACAGAATCTGATATAATTCCATTTGATTTCAACATTTTCAATTGAAAAATAACAGAATCTGATATAATTACATTTTATTTCAACATTTTTAATTGAAAAATAACAAAATCTGATATATTTCCATTTGATTTCACCCTTTGTTATAGGAAAATAACAAAATCTTATATAATTCCATTTGATTTCAACATTTTTAATTAAAAAATATTAGAATCTGATATAATTCCATTTGATTCCAACATTTTTAATTGAAAAATAACAGAATCTGATATAATTTCATTTGATTTCAACATTTTTAATTGAAAAATAACAAAATCTGATATAATTCTATTTGATTTCAACATTTTCAATTGAAAAAGAACAGAATCTGGTATAATTCCATTTGATTTCAACATTTTTAATTGAAAAATAACAGAATCTGATATAATTACATTTTATTTCAACATTTTTAATTGAAAAATAACAATATCTGATATAATTCCATTTGATTTCAACATTTGTTATAGGAAAATAAAAATATCTGATATAATTCCATTTGATTTCAACATTTTTAATTAAAACTTATAGAATCTGATATAATTCCATTTGATTTATACATTTTTATTTGAAAAATAACAGAATCTGGTATAATTCCATTTGATTTCAACATTTTTAATTGAAAAATAACAAAATCTGATATAATTCCATGTGATTTCAACATGTTCAATTGAAAAATAACAGAATCTGATATAATTCCATGTGATTTCAACATTTTCAATTGAAAAATAACAGAATCTGATATAATTCCATTTGATTTCAACATTTTTAATTAAAACATACAGAATCTGATATAATTCCATTTGATTTCAACATTTTCAATTGAAAAATAACAGAATCTGATATAATTTCATTTCATTTCATCAATTTTAATAGAAAAATAACAGAATCTGATATAATTCCATTTGATTTCAACATTTGCAATAGAAAAATAACAGAATCTGATATAATTCCATTTGATTTCATCATTTTTAATTGAAAATTAACCGAATCTGATATAATTCCATATGATTTCAACATTTTTAATGGAAAAATAACAGAATCTAATATAATTACATTTGATTTCAACATTTTTAATAGAAAAATAACAGAATCTGATATAATTACATTTGATTTCAACATTTTTAATTGAAAAATAACAGAATCTGATATAATTTCATTTGATTTCAACATTTTTAATTGAAAAATAACAGAATATGATATTATTCCATTCGATTTCAACATTTTTAATTGAAAAATAACAGAATATGATATAATTCCATTTGATTTCAACATTTATAATTCAAAAATAACAAAATCTGATATAATTCCATTTGATTTCAACATTTTTAATAGAAAAATAACAAAATCTGATATAATTCCATTTGATTTCAACATTTGCAATAGAAAAATAACAAAATCTGATATAATTTCATTTGATTTCAACATTTTTAATTGAAAAATAACAAAATCTCATATAATTCCATCTGATTTCAACATTTTTAATTGAAACATTCAGAATCTGATATAATTCCATTCGATTTCAACATTTTTAATTCAGAAATAACAAAATCTGATATAATTCAATTTGATTTCAACATTTTTAATTGAAAAATAACAGAATCTGATATAATTCCATCTGATTTGAACATTTGTAATAGAAAAATAACCGAATCTGATATAATTCCATTTGATTTATAGATTTTTATTTGATAAATAACAGAATCTGGTATAATTCCATTTAATTTCAACATTTTTAATTGAAAAATAACCAAATCTGATATAATTCCATGTGATTTCAACATTTTTAATTGAAAAATAACAGAATCTGAAATAATTCCATTTGATTTCAACATTTTTAATTAACACATACAGAATCTGATATAATTCCATTTGATTTCAACATTTTTAATTAAAAAATAACAAAATCTGATATAATTCCATTAGATTTATACATTTTTATTTGAAAAATAACAGAATCTGATATAATTCCATTTGATTTCAACATTTTTAATTAAAAAATAATAGAATCTGATATAATTCCATTTGATTTCAACATTTGTAATAGAAAAATAACAGAATCTGATATAATTCCATTTGATTTCAAAATTTTTAACTGAAAAATAACAAAATCTGATATAATTCCATTTGATTTCAACATTTTTAATTAAAACATACAGAATCTGATATAATTCCATTAGATTTCAACATTTTTAATTGAAAAATAACAAAATCAGATATAATTCCATTTGATTTATACATTTTTATTTGAAAAATTACAGAATCTGATATAATTCAATTTGTTTTCAAGATTTTCTAGAGAAAAATAGCAGAATCTGATATAATTCCATTTGATTTCAACATTTTTTCATTGAAAAATTACAGAATCTGGTATAATTCCATTTGATTTCAACATTTGTTATAGAAAAATAACAGAATCTGATATAATTCCATTTGATTTCAACAATTTTAATTGAAAAATAAAAGAATCTGATATAATTCCATTTGATTTCAACGTTTTTAATTGATAAAAAAACAGTATCTGATATAATTTCATTTGATTTCAACATTTTTAATTAAAACATACAGAATCTGATATAATTCCATTTCATTTCAACATTTTTAATTGAAACATAACAGAATCTGATATAATTCCATTTGATTTCAACATTATTAATTGAAAAATAACTTAATCTGATATGATTACATTTGATTTCAACATTTCTATTTGAACAATAACTGAATCTGATATAATTCCATTTGATTTCAACATTTGTAATAGAAAAATAACAAAGTCTGATATAATTCCATTTGATTTCAACATTTGTAATAGAAAAATAACAGAATCTGATATAATTCCATTTGATTTCCACATTTTTAATTGAAAAATAACAGAATCTGATATAATTCAATTTGTTTTCAAGATTTTCTAAAGAAAAATAACAGAATCTGATATAATTCCATTTGATCTCAACATTTTTAATTCAAAAATAACAAAATCTGATATAATTCCATTAGATTTATACATTTTTATTTGAAAAATATCAGAATCTGATATAATTCCATTTGATTTCAACATTTTTAATTAAAAAGTAACAGAATCTGATATAATTCCATTTGATTTCAACATTTGTAATAGAAAAATAACAGAATCTGATATAATTCCATTTGATTTCAAAATTTTTAACTGAAAAATAACAAAATCTGATATAATTCCATTTGATTTCAACATTTTTAATTAAAACATACAGAATCTGATATAATTCCATTTGATTTCAACATTTTTAATTGAAAAATAACAGAATCTGATATAATTCCATTTGATTTCAACATTTTTAATTGAAAAATAACAGAATCTGATATAATTCAATTTGACTTCAACATTATTAATTGAAAAATAACAGAATCTGATAAAATTCCATTTGATTTCAATATTTTTAATTGAAAAGTAACAGAATCTGATATTATTCCATTCGATTTCAACATTATTAATTGAAAAATTACAGAATCTGATATAATTCCATTTGATTTCAACATTTTTATTTGAAAAATAACAGAATCTGATATAATTCCATTTGATTTCAACATTTTTAATTGAAAAATAACAGAATCTGATATAATTCCATCTGATTTCAACATTATTAATTGAAAAATAACAGAATCTGATATTATTCCATTCGATTTCAACATTTTTAATTCAAAAATAACAAAATCTTTTATAATTCATTTGATTTATTCATTTTTAATTGAAAAATAACAAAATCTGATATAATTCCATTTGATTTCAACATTTGTAATAGAAAAATAACAAAATCTGATATAATTCTATTTGATTTCAACATTTTTAATTGAAAAATAACAAAATCTGATATAATTCCATTTGATTTCAACATTTGTAATAGAAAAATTACAAAATCTGATATAATTCCTTCTGATTTGAACCTTTGTTATAGAAAATAATAAAATCTGATATAATTCCATTTGATATCAACATTTTTAATTCAAAAATAACAAAATCTGATATAATTCCATTAGATTTATACTTTTTTATTTGAAAAATAACAGAATCTGGTATAATTCCATTTGATTTCAACCTTTTTAATTGAAAAATAACAGAATATGATATAATTCCATTTGATTTCAACATTTGTAATAGAAAAATAACAAAATCTGATATAATTACATTTGATTTCAACATTTATAATTAAAAAATAACAAAATCTCATATAATTCCATTTGATTTCAACATTGGTAATAGAAAAATAACAGAATCTGATATAATTCCATTTGATTTCAACATTTTTAATTGAAAAATAACAAAATCTGATATACTTCCATTCGATTTCAACATTTCTAATAGAATAATAACAAAATCTGATATAATCCCATCAGATTTCAACATTTTTACTTGAAAAATGACAGAATCTGATATAATTACATTTGATGTATACATTTTTAATTCAAAAATAACAGAATCTGAATTAATTCCATTTGATTTCAACATTATTAATTAAAACATACAGAATCTGATATAATTCCATTTGATTTCAACATTTGTTATAAAAAATAACAAAATTTGATATAATTCCATTTGATTTCAACATTTTCAATTGAAAAATAACAGAATCTGATATAATTACATTTTATTTCAACATTTTTAATTGAAAAATAACAAAATCTGATATATTTCCATTTGATTTCAACCTTTGTTATAGGAAAATAACAAGATCTTATATAATTCCATTTGATTTCAACATTTTTAATTAAAAAATATTAGAATCTGATATAATTCCATTTGATTCCAACATTTTTAATTGAAAAATAACAGAATCTGATATAATTTCATTTGATTTCAACATTTTTAATTGAAAAATAACAAAATCTGATATAATTTCATTTGATTTCAACATTTTTAATTGAAAAATAACAAAATCTTCTGTAATTCCATTTGATTTCAACATTTGTAATAGAAAAATAACAAAATCTCATATAATTCCATCTGATTTCAACATTTTTAATTGAAACATTCAGAATCTGATATAATTCCATTCGATTTCAACATTTTTAATTCAGAAATAACAAAATCTGATATAATTCAATTTGATTTCAACATTTTTAATTGAAAAATAACAGAATCTGATATAATTCCATCTGATTTGAACATTTGTAATAGAAAAATAACCGAATCTGATATAATTCCATTTGATTTATAGATTTTTATTTGATAAATAACAGAATCTGGTATAATTCCATTTAATTTCAACATTTTTAATTGAAAAATAACCAAATCTGATATAATTCCATGTGATTTCAACATTTTTAATTGAAAAATAACAGAATCTGAAATAATTCCATTTGATTTCAACATTTTTAATTAACACATACAGAATCTGATATAATTCCATTTGATTTCAACATTTTTAATTAAAAAATAACAAAATCTGATATAATTCCATTAGATTTATACATTTTTATTTGAAAAATAACAGAATCTGATATAATTCCATTTGATTTCAACATTTTTAATTAAAAAATAATAGAATCTGATATAATTCCATTTGATTTCAACATTTGTAATAGAAAAATAACAGAATCTGATATAATTCCATTTTATTTCAAAATTTTTAACTGAAAAATAACAAAATCTGATATAATTCCATTTGATTTCAACATTTTTAATTAAAACATACAGAATCTGATATAATTCCATTAGATTTCAACATTTTTAATTGAAAAATAACAAAATCAGATATAATTCCATTTGATTTATACATTTTTATTTGAAAAATAACAGAATCTGATATAATTCAATTTGTTTTCAAGATTTTCTAGAGAAAAATAGCAGAATCTGATATAATTCCATTTGATTTCAACATTTTTTCATTGAAAAATTACAGAATCTGGTATAATTCCATTTGATTTCAACATTTGTTATAGAAAAATAACAGAATCTGATATAATTCCATTTGATTTCAACAATTTTAATTTAAAAATAAAAGAATCTGATATAATTCCATTTGATTTCAACGTTTTTAATTGATAAAAAAACAGTATCTGATATAATTTCATTTGATTTCAACATTTTTAATTAAAACATACAGAATCTGATATAATTCCATTTCATTTCAACATTTTTAATTGAAACATAACAGAATCTGATATAATTCCATTTGATTTCAACATTATTAATTGAAAAATAACTTAATCTGATATGATTACATTTGATTTCAACATTTCTATTTGAACAATAACAGAATCTGATATAATTCCATTTGATTTCAACATTTGTAATAGAAAAATAACAAAGTCTGATATAATTCCATTTGATTTCAACATTTGTAATAGAAAAATAACAGAATCTGATATAATTCCATTTGATTTCCACATTTTTAATTGAAAAATAACAGAATCTGATATAATTCAATTTGTTTTCAAGATTTTCTAAAGAAAAATAACAGAATCTGATATAATTCCATTTGATCTCAACATTTTTAATTCAAAAATAACAAAATCTGATATAATTCCATTAGATTTATACATTTTTATTTGAAAAATATCAGAATCTGATATAATTCCATTTGATTTCAACATTTTTATTTAAAA
Source organism: Acanthosepion lycidas (assembly GCA_963932145.1). Lineage (NCBI taxonomy): Eukaryota > Metazoa > Mollusca > Cephalopoda > Sepiida > Sepiidae > Acanthosepion > Acanthosepion lycidas. The sequence continues at coordinate 51,656,766 of OZ010599.1, read as the reverse complement.
AGTAACAGAATCTGATATAATTCCATTTGATTTCAACATTTGTAATAGAAAAATAACAGAATCTGATATAATTCCATTTGATTTCAAAATTTTTAACTGAAAAATAACAAAATCTGATATAATTCCATTTGATTTCAACATTTTTAATTAAAACATACAGAATCTGATATAATTCCATTTGATTTCGACATTTTTAATTGAAAAATAACAGAATCTGATATAATTCAATTTGATTTCAACATTTTTAATTGAAAAATAACAAAATCTGATATAATTCCATTTGATTTCAACATTTTTATTTGAAAAATAACAGAATCTGATACAATTCCATTTGATTTCAACATTTTTATTTGAAAAATAACAGAATCTGATATAATTCCATTTGATTTCAACATTTTTAATTGAAAAATGACAAAAACCGATATAATTCCATTTGATTTCAACATTTGTAATAGAAAAATAACAAAATCTGATATAATTCCATCTGATTTCAACATTTTTAATTGAAAAATAAAAGAATCTGATATAATTCCATTTGATTACAACAATTTTAATTAAAACATACAGAATCTGATATAATTCTATTTGATTTCAGCATTTTTAATTCAAAAATATCAAAATCTGATATAATTCCATTTGATTTATACATTTATATTTGAAAAATAACAGAATCTGGTATAATTCCATTTGATTTCAACATTTTTAATTCAAAAATAACAAAATCTGATATAATTCCATTTGATTTCAACATTTGTGATAGAAAAATAACAGAATCTGATATAATTCCATTTGATGTATACATTTTTATTTGAAAAATAAAAGAATCTGATATAATTCCATTTGATTTCAACGTTTTTAATTGATAAAAAAACAGTATCTGATATAATTTCATTTGATTTCAACATTTTTAATTAAAACATACAGAATCTGATATAATTCCATTTCATTTCAACATTTTTAATTGAAAAATAACAGAATCTGATATAATTCCATTTGATTTCAACATTATTAATTGAAAAATAACTTAATCTGATGTAATTACATTTGATTTCAACATTTCTATTTGAACAATAACAGAATCTGATATAATTCCATTTGATTTCAACATTTGTAATAGAAAAATAACAAAGTCTGATATAATTCCATTTGATTTCAACATTTGTAATAGAAAAATAACAGAATCTGATATAATTCCATTTGATTTCAACATTTTTAATTGAAAAATAACAGAATCTGATATAATTCAATTTGTTTTCAAGATTTTCTAAAGAAAAATAACAGAATCTGATATAATTCCATTTGATCTCAACATTTTTAATTCAAAAATAACAAAATCTGATATAATTCCATTAGATTTATACATTTTTATTTGAAAAATAACAGAATCTGATATAATTCCATTTGATTTCAACATTTTTAATTAAAAAGTAACAGAATCTGATATAATTCCATTTGATTTCAACATTTGTAATAGAAAAATAACAGAATCTGATATAATTCCATTTGATTTCAAAATTTTTAACTGAAAAATAACAAAATCTGATATAATTCCATTTGATTTCAACATTTTTAATTAAAACATACAGAATCTGATATAATTCCATTTGATTTCGACATTTTTAATTGAAAAATAACAGAATCTGATATAATTCAATTTGATTTCAACATTTTTAATTGAAAAATAACAAAATCTGATATAATTCCATTTGATTTCAACATTTTTATTTGAAAAATAACAGAATCTGATACAATTCCATTTGATTTCAACATTTTTATTTGAAAAATAACAGAATCTGATATAATTCCATTTGATTTCAACATTTTTAATTGAAAAATGACAAAAACCGATATAATTCCATTTGATTTCAACATTTGTAATAGAAAAATAACAAAATCTGATATAATTCCATCTGATTTCAACATTTTTAATTGAAAAATAAAAGAATCTGATATAATTCCATTTGATTACAACAATTTTAATTAAAACATACAGAATCTGATATAATTCTATTTGATTTCAGCATTTTTAATTCAAAAATATCAAAATCTGATATAATTCCATTTGATTTATACATTTATATTTGAAAAATAACAGAATCTGGTATAATTCCATTTGATTTCAACATTTTTAATTCAAAAATAACAAAATCTGATATAATTCCATTTGATTTCAACATTTGTGATAGAAAAATAACAGAATCTGATATAATTCCATTTGATGTATACATTTTTATTTGAAAAATAATAGAATCTGATATAATTCCTTTTGATTTCAACATTTTTAATTGAAAAAAAACAGAATCTGATATAATTCCATTTGATTTCAACATTTATAGTAGAAAAATAACAGAATCTGATATAATTACATTTGACTTCAACATTTTTAATTAAAAAATAACAGAATCTGATATAATTCCATTTGATTTCAACATTTGTAATAGAAAAATAACAAAATCTGATATAATTCCATTTGATTTATACATTTTTATTTGAAAAATAACAGAATTTGATATAATTCCATTTGATTTCAACTTTTCTAATAGAAAAATAACAGAATCTGATATAATTCCATTTGATTTCAACATTTTTAATTCAAAAATAACAGAATCTTATATAATTCCATTTGATTCATACATTTTTAATTGCAAAATTACAGAATCTGATATAATTCAATTTGTTTTCAAGATTTTCTAGAGAAAAATAGCAGAATCTGATATAATTCCATTTGATTTCAACATTTTTTCATTGAAAAATTACAGAATCTGGTATAATTCCATTTGATTTCAACATTTGTCATAGAAAAATAACAGAATCTGATATAATTCCATTTGATTTCAACAATTTTAATTGAAAAATAAAAGAATCTGATATAATTCCATTTGATTTCAACGTTTTTAATTGATAAAAAAAGAGTATCTGATATAATTTCATTTGATTTCAACATTTTTAATTAAAACATACAGAATCTGATATAATTCCATTTCATTTCAACATTTTTAATTGAAAAATAACAGAATCTGATATAATTCCATTTGATTTCAACATTATTAATTGAAAAATAACTTAATCTGATATAATTACATTTGATTTCAACATTTTTATTTGAACAATAACAGAATCTGATATAATTCCATTTGATTTCAACATTTGTAATAGAAAATAACAAAGTCTGATATAATTCCATTTGATTTCAACATTTGTAATAGAAAAATAACAGAATCTGATATAATTCCATTTGATTTCCACATTTTTAATTGAAAAATAACAGAATCTGATATAATTCAATTTATTTTCAAGATTTTCTAAAGAAAAATAACAGAACCTAATATAATTCCATTTGATCTCAACATTTTTTATTCAAAAATAACAAAATATGATATAATTCCATTAGATTTATACATTTTTATTTGAAAAATAACAGAATCTGATATAATTCCATTTGATTTCAACATTTTTAATTAAAAAATAACAGAATCTGATATAATTCCATTTGATTTCAACATTTGTAATAGAAAAATAACAGAATCTGATATAATTCCATTTGATTTCAACATTTTTAATTGAAAAATAACAAAATCTGATATAATTCCATTTGATTTCAACATTTTTAGTTGAAAAATAACAGAATCTGATACAATTCCATTTGATTTCAACATTTTTAATTGAAAAATAACAGAATCTGATATAATTCCATTAGATTTCAACATTTTTAATTGAAAAATAAGAGAATCTGATATAATTTCATTTGATTTCAACATTTTTAATTGAAAAATAACAGAATCTGAAATAATTCCATTTGATTTCAATATTTGTAATATAAAAATAACAGAATCTGATATAATTCCATTTGATTTCAACATTTATAATTCAAAAATAACAAAATCTGATATAATTCCATTTGATTTCAACATTTTTAATTGAAAAATACCAAAATCTGATATAATTCCATTTGATGTATACATTTTTATTTGAAAAATAACAGAATCTGATATAATTCCATTTGATTTCAACATTTATAATTAAAAAATAACAAAATCTGATATAATTCCGTTTGATTTCAACATTTTTAATTAAAAAATAACAAAATCTAATATAATTCCATTTGATTTCAACATTTGTAATAGAAAAATAACAGAATCTGATATAATTCCATTTGACTTCAACATTTTTAATTCAAAAAATAACAAAATCTGATATAATTCCATTTGATTTCAACATTGGTAATAGAAAGATAACAAAATCTGATATAATTCCATCTGATTTCAACATTTTTAATTGAAAAATGACAGAATCTGAAGTAATTCCATTTTATTTCAAATTTTGTAATAGAAAAATAACAGAATCTAATATAATTCCATTTGATTTCAAACTTTGTAATAGAAAAATAACATAATCTGATATAATTCCAATTGATTTCAACAATTTTATTGAAACATAACAGAAGCTGATATAATTCCATTTGATTTCAACATTTGTAATAGAAATTAACAAAATCTGATATAATTCCATCTGATTTCAACATTTTTAATTGAAAAATGATAGAATCTGAAATAATTCCATTTGATTTCTACATTGTTAATTAAAACATACAGAATCTGAGATAATTCCATTTGATTTCAACATTTTTAATTCAAAAATAACAAAATCGGATATAATTCCATTTGATTTATACATTTTTATTTGAAAAATACCAGAATCTGATATAAGTCCATTTGATTTCAACATTTTTAATTGAAAAATAACAGAATCTGATATAATTCCTTTTGATTTCAACATTTTTGATAGAAAAATAACAGAATCAGATATAATTCCATTTGATGTATATATTTTTATTTGAAAAATAACAGAATCTGATATAATTCCATTTGATTTCAACATTTTTAATTCAAAAATAACAAAATCTGATATAATTCCATTTGATTTATACATTTTTATTTGAAAAATAACAGAATCTGATATAATTCCATTTGATTTCAAGTTTTGTAATAGAAAAATAACAGAATCTGATATAATTCCATTTGATTTCAACATTTTTAATTCTAAAAGAACAAAATCTGATATAATTCTAATTGATTTAAACATTTTTAATTGAAAAATAACAGAATCTGATATAATTCAATTTGTTTTCAAGATTTTTTAAAGAAAAATAATAGAATCTGATATAATTCCTTTTGATTTCAACATTTTTAATTGAAAAATAACAGAATCTGATATAATTCCATTTGATTTCAACATGATTAATTGAAAAGTAACAGAATCTGATATAATTCCATGAGATTTCAACATTTTTAATTGAAAAATAACAGAATCTGATATAATTCCATTTGATTTCAACCTTTTTAATAGAAAAATAACAGAATCTGATATAATTCCATTTGATTTCAACATTTTTAATTAAAAAATAACAGAATGTGATATAATTCCATTTGATTTCAACATTTGTAATAGAAAATAAAAAAATCTGATATAATTCCATCTGATTTCAACATTTTTAATTGAAAAATGATAGAATCTGAAAGAATTCCATTTGATTTCAACATTGTTAATTAAAACATACAGAATCTGATATAATTCCATTTGATTTCAACATTTTTAATTGAAAAATAAGAGAATCTGATATAATTTCATTTGATTTCAACATTTTTAATTGAAAAACAACAGAATCTGATATAATTCCATTTGATTTCAATATTTGTAATAGAAAAATAACAGAATCTGATATAATTCCATTTGATTTCAACATTTATAATTCAAAAATAACAAAATCTGATATAATTCCATTTGATTTCAACATTTTTAATTGAAAAATAACAGAATCTGATATAATTCCTTTTGATTTCAACATTTGTGATAGAAAAATAACAGAATCAGATATAATTCCATTTGATGTATATATTTTAATTGAAAATTAACAAAATCTGATATAATTCCATTTGATGTATACATTTTTTTTTGAAAAATAACAGAATCTGATATAATTCCATCTGATTTCAACATTTTTAATTGAAAAATGATAGAATCTGAAATAATTCCATTTGATTTCTACATTGTTAATTAAAACATACAGAATCTGAGATAATTCCATTTGATTTCAACATTTTTAATTCAAAAATAACAAAATCGGATATAATTCCATTTGATTTATACATTTTTATTTGAAAAATACCAGAATCTGATATAAGTCCATTTGATTTCAACATTTTTAATTGAAAAATAACAGAATCTGATATAATTCCTTTTGATTTCAACATTTTTGATAGAAAAATAACAGAATCAGATATAATTCCATTTGATGTATATATTTTTATTTGAAAAATAACAGAATCTGATATAATTCCATTTGATTTCAACATTTATAATTCAAAAATAACAAAATCTGATATAATTCCATTTCATTTAAACATTTTTAATTGAAAAATAACAAAATCTGATATAATTCCATTTGATTTCAACATTTGTAATAGAAAAATTATGGAATCTGATATAATTCCATTTGATTTCAACATTTTTAATTCAAAAAATAACAAAATCTTATATAATTTCATTTGATTTCAACATCTGTAATAGAACAATAACAAAATCTGATATAATTCCATTTGATTTCAACATTTTCAATTGAAAAATAACAGAATCTGATATAATTCCATTTGATTTCAACATTTTTAATTCAAAAATAACAAAATCTGATATAATTCCATTTGATTTATACATTTTTATTTGAAAAATAACAGAATCTGATATAATTCCATTTGATTTCAAGTTTTGTAATAGAAAAATAACAGAATCTGATATAATTCCATTTGATTTCAACCTTTGTAATAGAAAAATAACAGAATCTGATATAATTCCATTTGATTTCAACATTTTTAATTCTAAAAGAACAAAATCTGATATAATTCTAATTGATTTAAACATTTTTAATTGAAAAATAACAGAATCTGATATAATTCAATTTGTTTTCAAGATTTTTTAAAGAAAAATAATAGAATCTGATATAATTCCTTTTGATTTCAACATTTTTAATTGAAAAATAACAGAATCTGATATAATTCCATTTGATTTCAACATGATTAATTGAAAAGTAACAGAATCTGATATAATTCCATGAGATTTCAACATTTTTAATTGAAAAATAACAGAATCTGATATAATTCCATTTGATTTCAACCTTTTTAATAGAAAAATAACAGAATCTGATATAATTCCATTTGATTTCAACATTTTTAATTAAAAAATAACAGAATGTGATATAATTCCATTTGATTTCAACATTTGTAATAGAAAATAAAAAAATCTGATATAATTCCATCTGATTTCAACATTTTTAATTGAAAAATGATAGAATCTGAAAGAATTCCATTTGATTTCAACATTGTTAATTAAAACATACAGAATCTGATATAATTCCATTTGATTTCAACATTTTTAATTGAAAAATAAGAGAATCTGATATAATTTCATTTGATTTCAACATTTTTAATTGAAAAACAACAGAATCTGATATAATTCCATTTGATTTCAATATTTGTAATAGAAAAATAACAGAATCTGATATAATTCCATTTGATTTCAACATTTATAATTCAAAAATAACAAAATCTGATATAATTCCATTTGATTTCAACATTTTTAATTGAAAAATAACAGAATCTGATATAATTCCTTTTGATTTCAACATTTGTGATAGAAAAATAACAGAATCAGATATAATTCCATTTGATGTATATATTTTAATTGAAAATTAACAAAATCTGATATAATTCCATTTGATGTATACATTTTTTTTTGAAAAATAACAGAATCTGATATAATTCCATTTGATTTCAACATTTATAATTAAAAAATAACAGAATCTGATATAATTCCATTTGATTTCAATATTTGTAATAGAAAAATAACAGAATCTGATATAATTCCATTTAATTTCAACATTTATAATTCAAAAATAACAAAATCTGATATAATTTCATTTGATTTCAACATTTTTAATAGAAAAATAACAAAATCTGATATAATTCCATATGATTTAAACATTTGCAATAGAAAAATAACAAAATCTGATATAATTTCATTTGATTTCAACATTTTTAATTGAAAAATAACAAAATCTTATGTAATTCCATTTGATTTCAACATTTTTAATTGAAAAATAACAGAATATGATATAATTCCATTTGATTTCAACATTTTTAATTGAAAAATAACAGAATCTGACATAATTCCATTTGATTTCAACATTTTTAATTGAAAAATAACAGAATCTGATATAATTCCATTTGATTTCAACATTTTTAATGGAAAAATAACAGAATATGATATAATTCCTTTTGATTTCAACATTTTTAATTGAAAAATAACAGAATCTGATATAATTCCATTTGATTTCAACATTTTTAATTGAAAAATAACAGAATCTGATATAATTCCATTTGATTTCAACATTTTTAATTGAAAAATAACAGAATCTGATATAATTCCATTTGATTTCAACATTTTTAATTGAAAAATAACAGAATCTGATATAATTCCATTTGATTTCAATATTTGTAATAGAAAAATAACAGAATCTGATATAATTCCATTTAATTTCAACATTTATAATTCAAAAATAACAAAATCTGATATAATTTCATTTGATTTCAACATTTTTAATAGAAAAATAACAAAATCTGATATAATTCCATATGATTTCAACATTTGCAATAGAAAAATAACAAAATCTGATATAATTTCATTTGATTTCAACATTTTTAATTGAAAAATAACAAAATCTTATGTAATTCCATTTGATTTCAACATTTTTAATTGAAAAATAACAGAATATGATATAATTCCATTTGATTTCAACATTTTTAATTGAAAAATAACAGAATCTGATATAATTCCATTTGATTTCAACATTTTTAATTGAAAAATAACAGAATCTGACATAATTCCATTTGATTTCAACATTTTTAATTGAAAAATAACAGAATCTGATATAATTCCATTTGATTTCAACATTTTTAATTAAAACATACAGAATCTGATATAATTCCATTTGATTTCGACATTTTTAATTGAAAAATAACAGAATCTGATATAATTTCATTTGATTTCAACAATTTTAATAGAAAAATAACAGAATCTGATATAATTCCATTTGATTTCAACATTTGTAATAGAAAAATAACAGAATCTGATATAATTCCATTTGATTTCATCATTTTTAATTGAAAATTAACCGAATCTGATATAATTCCATATGATTTCAACATTTTTAATGGAAAAATAACAGAATCTAATATAATTACATTTGATTTCAACATTTTTAATAGAAAAATAACAGAATCTGATATAATTACATTTCATTTCAACATTTTTAATTGAAAAATAACAGAATCTGATATAATTTCATTTGATTTCAACATTTTTAATAGAAAAATAACAGAATCAGATATTATTCCATTCGATTTCATCATTTTTAATTGAAAAATAACAGAATATGATATAATTCCTTTTGATTTCAACATTTTTAATTGAAAAATAACAGAATCTGATATAATTCCATTTGATTTCAACATTTTTAATTGAAAAATAACAGAATCTGACATAATTCCATTTGATTTCAACATTTTTAATTGAAAAATAACAGAATCTGATATAATTCCATTTGATTTCAACATTTTTAATTGAAAAATAACAGAATCTGATATAATTCCATTTGATTTCAATATTTGTAATAGAAAAATAACAGAATCTGATATAATTCCATTTAATTTCAACATTTATAATTCAAAAATAACAAAATCTGATATAATTTCATTTGATTTCAACATTTTTAATAGAAAAATAACAAAATCTGATATAATTCCATATGATTTCAACATTTGCAATAGAAAAATAACAAAATCTGATATAATTTCATTTGATTTCAACATTTTTAATTGAAAAATAACAAAATCTTATGTAATTCCATTTGATTTCAACATTTTTAATTAAAACATACAGAATCTGATATAATTCCATTTGATTTCGACATTTGTAATAGAAAAATAACAGAATCTGATATAATTTCATTTGATTTCAACAATTTTAATAGAAAAATAACAGAATCTGATATAATTCCATTTGATTTCAACATTTGTAATAGAAAAATAACAGAATCTGATATAATTCCATTTGATTTCATCATTTTTAATTGAAAATTAACCGAATCTGATATAATTCCATATGATTTCAACATTTTTAATGGAAAAATAACAGAATCTAATATAATTACATTTGATTTCAACATTTTTAATAGAAAAATAACAGAATCTGATATAATTACATTTCATTTCAACATTTTTAATTGAAAAATAACAGAATCTGATATAATTTCATTTGATTTCAACATTTTTAATAGAAAAATAACAGAATCAGATATTATTCCATTCGATTTCAACATTTTTAATTGAAAAATAACAGAATATGATATAATTCCTTTTGATTTCAACATTTTTAATTGAAAAATAACAGAATCTGATATAATTCCATTTGATTTCAACATTTTTAATTGAAAAATAACAGAATCTGACATAATTCCATTTGATTTCAACATTTTTAATTGAAAAATAACAGAATCTGATATAATTCCATTTGATTTCAACATTTTTAATTGAAAAATAACAGAATCTGATATAATTCCATTTGATTTCAATATTTGTAATAGAAAAATAACAGAATCTGATATAATTCCATTTAATTTCAACATTTATAATTCAAAAATAACAAAATCTGATATAATTTCATTTGATTTCAACATTTTTAATAGAAAAATAACAAAATCTGATATAATTCCATATGATTTCAACATTTGCAATAGAAAAATAACAAAATCTGATATAATTTCATTTGATTTCAACATTTTTAATTGAAAAATAACAAAATCTTATGTAATTCCATTTGATTTCAACATTTTTAATTGAAAAATAACAGAATATGATATAATTCCATTTGATTTCAACATTTTTAATTGAAAAATAACAGAATCTGATATAATTCCATTTGATTTCAACATTTTTAATTGAAAAATAACAGAATCTGACATAATTCCATTTGATTTCAACATTTTTAATTGAAAAATAACAGAATCTGATATAATTCCATTTGATTTCAACATTTTTAATGGAAAAATAACAGAATCTGATATAATTCCATTTGATTTCAACATTTATAATTCAAAAATAACAAAATCTGATATAATTCCATTTGATTTCAACATTTTTAATAGAAAAATAACAAAATCTGATATAATTCCATTTGATTTCAACATTTGCAATAGAAAAATAAAAAAATCTGATATAATTTCATTTGATTTCAACATTTTTAATTGAAAAATAACAAAATCTTATGTAATTCCATTTGATTTCAACATTTGTAATAGAAAAATAACAAAATCTCATATAATTCCATCTGATTTCAACATTTTTAATTGAAACATACAGAATCTGATATAATTCCATTCGATTTCAACATTTTTAATTCAGAAATAACAAAATCTGATATAATTCAATTTGATTTCAACATTTTTAATTGAAAAATAACAGAATCTGATATAATTCCATCTGATTTGAACATTTGTAATAGAAAAATAACCGAATCTGATATAATTCCATTTGATTTATAGATTTTTATTTGATAAATAACAGAATCTGGTATAATTCCATTTGATTTCAACATTTTTAATTGAAAAATAACAAAATCTGATATAATTCCATGTGATTTCAACATTTATAATTGAAAAATACCAGAATCTGAAATAATTCCATTTGATTTCAACATTTTTAATTAACACATACAGAATCTGATATAATTCCATTTATTTCAACATTTTTAATTAAAAAATAACAAAATCTGATATAATTCCATTAGATTTATACATTTTTATTTGAAAAATAACAGAATCTGATATAATTCCATTTGATTTCAACATTTTTAATTAAAAAATAATAGAATCTGATATAATTCCATTTGATTTCAACATTTGTAATAGAAAAATAACAGAATCTGATATAATTCCATTTGATTTCAAAATTTTTAACTGAAAAATAACAACATCTGATATAATTCCATTTGATTTATACATTTTTATTTGAAAAATTACAGAATCTGATATAATTCAATTTGTTTTCAAGATTTTCTAGAGAAAAATAGCAGAATCTGATATAATTCCATTTGATTTCAAAATTTTTTCATTGAAAAATTACAGAATCTGGTATAATTCCATTTGATTTCAACATTTGTGATAGAAAAATAACAGAATCTGATATAATTCCATTTGATTTCAACAATTTTAATTGAAAAATAAAAGAATCTGATATAATTCCATTTGATTTCAACCTTTTTAATTGATAAAAAAACAGTATCTGATATAATTTCATTTGATTTCAACATTTTTAATTAAAACATACAGAATCTGATATAATTCCATTTGATTTCAACATTTTTAATTGAAAAATAACAGAATCTGATATAATTCCATTTGATTTCAACATTATTAATTGAAAAATAACTTAATCTGATATAATTACATTTGATTTCAACATTTTTATTTGAACAATAACAGAATCTGATATAATTCCATTTGATTTCAACATTTGTAATAGAAAAATAACAAAGTCTGATATAATTCCATTTGATTTCAACATTTGTAATAGAAAAATAACAGAATCTGATATAATTCCATTTGATTTCCACATTTTTAATTGAAAAATAAAAGAATCTGATATAATTCCTTTTGATTTATACATTTTTATTTGAAAAATAACAAAATCTGATATAATTCAATTTGATTTCAACATTTTTTCATTGACAAATAACAGAATCTGATATAATTCCATATGATTTCAACATTATTAATTGAAAAATAACTGAATCTGATATAATTACATTTGATTTCAACATTTTTAATTGAAAAATAACAGAATCTGATATAATTCCATTTGATTTCAACATTATGAATTGAAAAATAACAGAATCTGATATAATTCCATTTGATTTCAACATTACTAATTGAAAAATAACTGAATCTGATATAATTACATTTGATTTCAAAATTTTTATTTGAACAATAACAGAATCTGATATAATTCCATTTGATTTCAACATTTTTGATAGAAAAATAACAGAATCTGATATATTTCCATTTGATTTCAACAATTTTAATTGAAAAATAAAAGAATCGTATATAATTCCTTTTGATTTATACATTTTTATTTGAAAATTAACAAAATCTGATATAATTCCATTTGATTTCAACATTTTTAATTGAAAAATAACAAAATCTGATATAATTCCATTTGATTTCAACATTTTTTCATTGAAAAATAACAGAATCTGATATAATTCCATTTGATTTCAACATTATTAATTGATAAATAACTGAATCTGATAAAATTACATTTGATTTCAACATTTTTAATTGAAAAATAACAGAATCTGATATAATTCCATTTGATTTCAACATTATTAATTGAAAAATAACAGAATCTGATATAATTCCATTTGATTTCAACATTATTAATTGAAAAATAACTGAATCTGATATAATTACATTTGATTTCAACATTTTTAATTGAAAAATAACAGAATCTGATAGAATTTCATTTGATTTCAACATTTTTAATTGAAAAATAACAGAATCAGATATTATTCCATTCGATTTCAACATTTTTAATTGAAAAATAACAGAATATGATATAATTCCATTTCATTTCAACATTTTTAATTGAAAAATAACAGAATCTGATATAATTCCATTTGATTTCAACATTTTTAATTGAAAAATAACAGAATCTGACATAATTCCATTTGATTTCAACATTTTTAATTGAAAAATAACAGAATCTGATATAATTCCATTTGATTTCAACATTTTTAATTGAAAAATAACAGAATCTGATATAATTCCATTTGATTTCAATATTTGTAATAGAAAAATAACAGAATCTGATATAATTCCATTTAATTTCAACATTTATAATTCAAAAATAACAAAATCTGATATAATTCCATTTGATTTCAACATTTTTAATAGAAAAATAACAAAATCTGATATAATTCCATATGATTTCAACATTTGCAATAGAAAAATAACAAAATCTGATATAATTTCATTTGATTTCAACATTTTTAATTGAAAAATAACAAAATCTTATGTAATTCCATTTGATTTCAACATTTGTAACAGAAAAATAACAAAATCTCATATAATTCCATCTGATTTCAACATTTTTAATTGAAACATACAGAATCTGATATAATTCCATTCGATTTCAACATTTTTAATTCAGAAATAACAAAATCTGATATAATTTAATTTGATTTCAACATTTTTAATTGAAAAATAACAGAATCTGATATAATTCCATCTGATTTGAACATTTGTAATAGAAAAATAACCGAATCTGATATAATTCCATTTGATTTATAGATTTTTATTTGATAAATAACAGAATCTGGTATAATTCCATTTGATTTTAACATTTTTAATTGAAAAATAACAAAATCTGATATAATTCCATGTGATTTCAACATTTTTAATTGAAAAATAACAGAATCTGAAATAATTCCAATTGATTTCAACATTTTTAATTAACACATACAGAATCTGATATAATTCCATTTGATTTCAACATTTTTAATTAAAAAATAACAAAATCTGATATAATTCCATTAGATTTATACATTTTTATTTGAAAAATAACAGAATCTGATATAATTCCATTTGATTTCAACATTTTTAATTAAAAAATAACAGAATCTGATATAATTCAATTTGTTTTCAAGATTTTCTAGAGAAAAATAGCAGAATCTGATATAATTCCATTTGATTTCAACATTTTTTCATTGAAAAATTACAGAATCTGGTATAATTCAATTTGATTTCAACATTTGTGATAGAAAAATAACAGAATCTGATATAATTCCATTTGATTTCAACAATTTTAATTGAAAAATAAAAGAATCTGATATAATTCCATTTGATTTCAACGTTTTTAATTGATAAAAAAACAGTATCTGATATAATTTCATTTGATTTCAACATTTTTAATTAAAACATACAGAATCTGATATAATTCCATTTGATTTCAACATTTTTAATTGAAAAATAACAGAATCTGATATAATTCCATTTGATTTCAACATTATTAATTGAAAAATAACTTAATCTGATATAATTACATTTGATTTCAACATTTTTATTTGAACAATAACAGAATCTGATATAATTCCATTTGATTTCAACATTTGTAATAGAAAAATAACAAAGTCTGATATAATTCCATTTGATTTCAACATTTGTAATAGAAAAATAACAGAATCTGATATAATTCCATTTGATTTCCACATTTTTAATTCAAAAATAAAAGAATCTGATATAATTCCTTTTGATTTATACATTTTTATTTGAAAAATAACAAAATCTGATATAATTCAATTTGATTTCAACATTTTTAATTGAAAAATAACAAAATCTGATATAATTCCATTTGGTTTCAACATTTTTTCATTGACAAATAACAGATTCTGATA
Source organism: Acanthosepion lycidas (assembly GCA_963932145.1). Lineage (NCBI taxonomy): Eukaryota > Metazoa > Mollusca > Cephalopoda > Sepiida > Sepiidae > Acanthosepion > Acanthosepion lycidas. Next base: position 51,641,208 of record OZ010599.1, on the reverse strand, counting down.
TAATTCCATTTGATTTCAACATTATTAATTGAAAAATAACTGAATCTGATATAATTACATTTGATTTCAACATTTTTATTTGAACAATAACAGAATCTGATATAATTCCATTTGATTTCAACATTTGTGATAGAAAAATAACAGAATCTGATATATTTCCATTTGATTTCAACAATTTTAATTGAAAAATAAAAGAATCGTATATAATTCCTTTTGATTTATACATTTTTATTTGAAAATTAATAAAATCTGATATAATTCCATTTGATTTCAACATTTTTAATTGAAAAATCACAAAATCTGATATAATTCCATTTGATTTCAACATTTTTTCATTGAAAAATAACAGAATCTGATATAATTCCATTTGATTTCAACATTATTAATTGAAAAATAACTGAATCTGATATAATTACATTTGATTTCAACATTTTTAATTGAAAAATAACAGAATCTGATATAATTCCATTTGATTTCAACATTATTAATTGAAAAATAACAGAATCTGATATAATTCCATTTGATTTCAACATTATTAATTGAAAAATAACTGAATCTGATATAATTACATTTGATTTCAACATTTTTATTTGAACAATAACAGAATCTGATATAATTCCATTTGATTTCAACATTTTTAATTGAAAAATAACAGAATCTGATATATTTCTGTTTGATTTCAACATTTTCAATTAAAAAATAACAATATCTGATATAATTCCATTTGATTTCAACATTTGTAATAGAAAAATAACAGCATCTGATATAATTCCATTTGATTTCAACATTTTTAATTGAAAAATAACAGAATCTGATATAATTACATTTTATTTCAACGTTTTTAATTGAAAAATAACAGAAACTTATATAATTCCATTTTATTTTAACTTAATTAATTGAAAAATAACAGAATCTGATATAATTCAATTTGTTTTCAAGATTTTCTAAAGAAAAATAACAAAATCTGATATAATTCCATTTGATTTATACATTTTTATTTGAAAAATAAGACAATCTGTGATAATTCCATTTGATTTCAACATTTTCAATTAAAAAATATCAGAATCTGATATGATTCCATTTGATTTCATCATTTTTAATTGAAAAATAACAGAACCTGATATAATTCCATTTGATTTCAACATTTTTAATTGAAAAATAACAGAATCTGATATAATTTCATTTGATTTCTACTTTAACAATTGAAAAATAACAAAATCTGATATAATTCCATTTGATTTCAAACTTTGTAATAGAAAAATAATAGAATCTGATATAATTCCATTTGATTTCAACATTTTTAATTCAAAAAGAACAAAATCTGATATAATTCTATTTGATTTCAACATTTTTAATTGAAAAATAACACAATCTGATATAATTTCATTTGATTTCAACAGTATTAATTGAAAAATAACAGAATCTTATAGAATTCCATGTGATTTCAACATTTTTAATTGAAAAATGAAAGAAACTTATATAATTACATTTGATTTCAACTTTTTTTATTGAAAAATATCAGAATCTGATATAATTCCATTTGATTTCAACATTTGTAATAGAAAAATAACAGAATCTGATATAATTCCATTTGATTTCAGCATTTTTAATTCAAAAAGTACAAAATCTGATATAATTCCATTTTTAATGTAAAAATAACAGAATCTGATATAATTTCATTTGATTTCAACATTTATAATTGAAAAATAACAGAATCTGATATTATTCCATTTGATTTCAAAATTTTTATTTGAAAAATAACAGAATCTGATATAATTCCATTTGATTTCAACATATTTAATTGAAAAATAACAGAATCTAATATAATTCCTTTTGATTTCAACATTTATAATTCAAAAATAACAAAATATGATATAATTCCATTTGATTTCAACATTTTTAATTGAAAAACAAAAGAATCTGATATAATTCCATTTGATTTCAACATTATTAATTGAAAAATAACAGAATCTGATATAATTCCATGTGATTTCAACATTTTTAATTGAAAAATAACAGAATCTGATATAATTCCATTTGATTTCAACATTTTTACTTCAAAAATAACAAAATCTGATATAATTTTAATTGATTTCATCATTTTTTATTGAAAAATAACAGAATCTGATATAATTCCATTTGATTTCAATATTTTTAATTGAAAAATAACAGAATCTGATATAATTCCATTAGATTTCAACATTTATAATTTAAAAATAACAAAATATAATATAATTCCATATTATTTCAACATTTTTAATTGAAAAATAACAGAATCTGATATAATTCCATTTGATTTATACATTTTTATTTGAAAAATAAGACAATCTGTTATAATTCCATTTGATTTCAACATTTTTAATTGAAAAATAACAGAATCTGATATAATTCCATTTGATTTAAGCATTTTTAATTCAAAAAGTACAAAATCTTATATAATTCCATTTGATTTAAACATTTTTAATTGAAAAATAACAGAATCTGATATAATTCAATTTGTTTTCAAGATTTTCTAAAGAAAAATAACAGAATCTGATATAATACCATTTGATTTCAACATTTTCAATTGAAAAATAATAGAATCTGATATAATTCCATTTGATTTCAACATTTTTAATTCAAAAATAACAAAATCTGATATAATTCCATTTGATTTATACATTTTTATTTGAAAAATAAGACAATCTGTTATAATTCCATTTGATTTCAACATTTTTAATTAAAAAATATCAGAATCTGATATGATTCCATTTGATTTCAACATTTTTAATTGAAAAATAACAGAATCTGATATAATTCCATTTGATTTCAACATTTGTGATAGAAAAATAACAGAATCTGATATAATTCCATTTGATTTCAACATTTTTAATTGAAAAATAACAGAATCTGATATAATTCCATTTGATTTCAACATTTTTAATGGAAAAATAACAGAATCTGATATAATTCAATTTTATTTCAACATTTTCAATTGAAAAATAACAAAATCTGATATAATCCTAATTGATTTCATCATTTTTAATTGAAAAATAACAGAATCTGATATAATTCCATTTGATTTCAATATTTGTAATAGAAAAATAAAAGAATCTGATATAATTCCATGTGATTTCAACATTTATAATTGAAAAATAACTGAATCTGATATGATTCCATTTGATTTCATCATTTTTAATTGAAAAATATCAGAATCTTATATAATTTCATTTGATTTCAACATTTTTAATTAAAACATACAGAATCTGATATAATTCCATTTCATTTCAACATTTTTAATTGAAAAATAACAGAATCTGATATAATTCCATTTGATTTTAACATTTTTAATTGAAAAATAACAGAATCTGATATAATTCCATTTGATTTCAACATTTTTAATTGAAAAATAACAGAATCTGATATAATTCCTTTTGATTTCAACATTTTTACTTGAAAAATAACAGAATCTGATATATTTCTATTTGATTTCAACATTTTGAATTCAAAAATAACAAAATCTGATATAATTCCATTTGATTTCAACATTTGTAATAGAAAAATAACAATATCTGATATAATTCCATCTGATTTCAACCTTTTTTAATTAAAAAATAACAAAATCTGATATAATTCCATTTCATTTCAACATTTTTAATTGAAAAATAACAGAATCTGATATAATTCCATTTGATTTCAATGTTTGCAATAGAAAAATAACAGAATCTGATATAATTACATTTTATTTCAACATTTTTAATTGAAAAATAACAGAAACTTATATAATTCCATTTGATTTCTACTTTATTAATTGAAAAATAACAAAATCTGATATAATTCCATTTGATTTCAACCTTTGTAATAGAAAAATAATAGAATCTGATATAATTCCATTTGATTTCAACATTTTTAATTCAAAAAGAACAAAATCTGATATAATTCTATTTGATTTCAACATTTTTAATTGAAAAATAACACAATCTGATATAATTTCATTTGATTTCAACATTATTAATTGAAAAATAACAGAATCTGATTGAATTCCATGTGATTTCAACATTTTTAATTGAAAAATGAAAGAAACTTATATAATTACATTTGATTTCAACTTTTGTAATTGAAAAATAACAGAATCTGATATAATTCCATATGATTTCAACATTTATAATAGAAAAATACCAAAATCTGATATAATTCCATCTGATTTCAACATTTTTAATTGAAATATGAAAGTATCTGAAATAATGCCATTTGATGTCAACATTTTTAATTGAAAAATAACAAAATCTGATATAATTCCATTTGATTTCAACATTTGTGATAGAAAAATAACAGAATCTGATATAATTCCATTTGATTTCAACATTTTCAATTGAAAAATAAAAGAAATCTGATATAATTCCATTTGATTTCAACATTTTTAATTCAAAAATAACAAAATCTGATATAATTCCATTTGATTTATACATTTTTATTTGAAAAATAACAGAATCTGATATAATTCCATTTGATTTCAACATTTTTAATTGAAAAATAACAGAATCTGATATAATTCCATTTGATTTCAACATTTTTAATGGAAAAATAACAGAATCTGATATAATTCAATTTTATTTCAACATTTTCAATTGAAAAATATCAAAATCTGATATAATCCTAATTGATTTCATCATTTTTAATTGAAAAATAACAGAATCTGATATAATTCTATTTGATTTCAATATTTGTAATAGAAAAATAAAAGAATCTGATATAATTCCATGTGATTTCAACATTTATAATTGAAAAATAACTGAATCTGATATGATTCCATTTGATTTCATCATTTTTAATTGAAAAATATCAGAATCTTATATAATTTCATTTGATTTCAACATTTTTAATTAAAACATACACAATCTGATATAATTCCATTTCATTTCAACATTTTTAATTGAAAAATAACAGAATCTGATATAATTCCATTTGATTTTAACATTTTTAATTGAAAAATAACAGAATCTGATATAATTCCATTTGATTTCAACATTTTTAATTGAAAAATAACAGAATCTGATATAATTCCTTTTGATTTCAACATTTTTACTTGAAAAATAACAGAATCTGATATATTTCTATTTGATTTCAACATTTTGAATTCAAAAATAACAAAATCTGATATAATTCCATTTGATTTCAACATTTGTAATAGAAAAATAACAATATCTGATATAATTCCATCTGATTTCAACCTTTTTTAATTAAAAAATAACAAAATCTGATATAATTCCATTTGATTTCAACATTTTTAATTGAAAAATAACAGAATCTGATATAATTCCATTTGATTTCAACGTTTGTAATAGAAAAATAACAGAATCTGATATAATTACATTTTCTTTCAACATTTTTAATTGAAAAATAACAGAAACTTATATAATTCCATTTGATTTCTACTTTATTAATTGAAAAATAACAAACTCTGATATAATTCCATTTGATTTCAACCTTTGTAATAGAAAAATAATAGAATCTGATATAATTCCATTTGATTTCAACATTTTTAATTCAAAAAGAACAAAATCTGATATAATTCTATTTGATTTCAACATTTTTAATTGAAAAATAACACAATCTGATATAATTTCATTTGATTTCAACATTATTAATTGAAAAATAACAGAATCTGATTGAATTCCATGTGATTTCAACATTTTTAATTGAAAAATGAAAAAAACTTATATAATTACATTTGATTTCAACTTTTGTAATTGAAAAATAACAGAATCTGATATAATTCCATATGATTTCAACATTTGTAATAGAAAAATAACAAAATCTGATATATTTCCATTTGATTTCAACATTTTCAATTGAAAAATATCAAAATATGATATAATTCCATTTGATTTCAACATTTTTAATTGAAAAATAACAAAATCTGATATAATTCCATTTGATTTCACCATTTGCAATAGAAAAATATCAAAATCTGATATAATTCCATTTGATTTCAACATTTTCAATTGAAAAATAACAAAATCTGATATAATTCCATTTGATTTCAACATTTGTAATAGATAAATAACAAAATCTGATATAATTCCATTTGATTTCAACATTTTTAATTGAAAAATAACAGAATCTGATATAATGCCATTTGATTTCAAAATATTTAATTGAAAAATAACAGAATCTGCAATAATTCCATTTGATTTCAACATTTTTAATTGAAAAATGACAGAATCCATATGATTTCAAAATTTTTAATTGAAAAATAACAGAATCTGTTATAATTCCATTTGATTTCAACATTTTTAATTGAAAAATAACAGATTCTGATATAATTCCATTTGATTTCAATATTTGTAATAGAAAAATAACAGAATCTGATATAATTCCATTTGATTTCAACATTTATATATCAAAAATTACAAAATGTGATATAATTCCATTTGATTTCAACATTTTTAATTGAAAAATAACAAAATCTGATATAATTCCATATGATTTCAACATTTGTAATAGAAAAATAACAAAATCTGATGTAATTCCATCTCATTTCAACATTTTTAATTGAAAAATGACACAATCTGAAATAATTCCATTTGATTTCAACATTTTTAATTGAAAAATAACAAAATCTGACATAATTCTATTTGATTTCATCATTTTTAATTGAAAAATAACAGAATCTGATATAATTCCATTTGATTTCAAGATTTTTAATTAAAAAATAACAGAATCTGATATAATTCCATTTGATTTATACATTTTTATCTGAAAAATATCAGAATCTGATATAATTCCATTTGATTTCAACATTTTTAATTGAAAAATAACAAAATCTGATATAATTCTATTTGAATTCAACATTTGTAATAGAAAAGTAAAAAAATCTGATATAATTCCATTTGATTTCAACATTTTTAATTGAAAAATAACAGAATCTGATATAATTCCATTTGATTTCAACATTTGTAATAGAAAAATAACAAAATCTGATATAATTCCATCCGATTTCAACATTTTTAATTGAAAAATGACAGAATCTGAAATAATTCCATTTGATTTCAACATTTTTAATTGAAAAATAACAGAATCTGATATAATTCCATTTGATTTCAACATGTTTAATTGAAAAATAACAGAATCTGATATAATTCCATTTGATTTCAACATTTTTAATTGAAAAATAACAAAATCTGATATAATTCCATTTGATTTCAACATTTGTAATAGAAAAATAACAAAATCTGGTATAATTCCATTTGATTTCAACATTTTTAATTAAAAAATAACAGAATCTGATATAATTCCATTTGATTTATACATTTTTATCTAAAAAAATAACAGAATCTGATATAATTCCATTTGATTTCAACATTTTTAATTGAAAAATAACAAAATCTGATATAATTCCATTTGATTTCAACATTTGTAATAGAAAAGTAACAAAATCTGATATAATTCCATTTGATTTCAACATTTTTAATTGAAAAATAACAGAATCTGATATAATTCCATTTGATTTCAAAATTTGTGATAGAAAAATAACAGAATCTGATATAATTCCATTGGATTTCAACAATTTTAATTGAAAAATAACAAAATCTGATATAATTCCATTTGATTTATACATTTTTATTTGAATAATAACAAAATCTGATATAATTCCATTTGATTTCAATATTTTTAATTGAAAAATAACAGAATCTGATATAATTCAATTTCTTTTCAAGATTTTCTAAAGAAAAATAATAGAATCTGATATAATTCCTTTTGATTTCAACATTTTTAATTAAAAAATATTGGAATCTGATATAATTCCATTTGATTTCAACATTTTTAATTGAAAAATACAGAATCTGTTATAATTCCATTTGATTTCAACATTTTTAATTGAAAAATAACAGAATCGGATATAATTTCATTTGATTTCAACAATTTTAATTGAAAAATAACAGAATCTGATATTATTCTATTCGATTTCAACATTTTTATTTGAAAAATAACAGAATCTGATATAATTCCATTTGATTTCAACATTTTTAATTGAAAAATAACAGAATCTGATATAATTCCATTTGATTTCAACATTGTTAATTGGAAAATAACAGAATCCATATGATTTCAACATTTTTAATTGAAAAATAACAGAATCTGTTATAACTCCATTTGATTTCAACAATTTTAATTGAAAAATAACAGAATCTGATATAATTCCATTTGATTTCAATATTTGTAATAGAAAAATATCAGAATCTGATATAATTCCATTTGATTTCAACATTTATATTTAAAAAATGACAAAATCTGATATAATTCCATTTGATTTCAACATTTTTAATTGAAAAATAACAGAATCTGATATAATTCCATTTGATTTCAATATTTGTAATTGAAAAATAAAAGAATCTGATATAATTCCATTTGATTTCAACATTTATAATTCAAAAATAACAAAATCTGATATAATTCCACTTTATTTCAACATTTGTAATAGAAAAATAACAAAATCTGATATAATTCCATTTGATTTCAACATTTTTAATTGAAAAATAACAAAATCTGATATAATTCCATTTGATTTCAACATTTGTAATAGGAAAATAAGAAAATCTGGTATAATTCCATTTGATTTCAACATTTTTAATTAAAAAATAACAGAATCTGATATAATTCCATTTGATTTATACATTTTTATCTAAAAAAATAACAGAATCTGATATAATTCCATTTGATTTCAACATTTTTAATTGAAAAATAACAAAATCTGATATAATTCCATTTGATTTCAACATTTTTAATTGAAAAATAATAGAATCTGATTAAATTCCATTTGATTTCAAAATTTGTGATAGAAAAATAACAGAATCTGATATAATTCCATTTGATGTATACATTTTTATTTGAAAAATAACAGAATCTGATATAATTCCATTTGATTTCAACATTTTTAATTAAAAAATATTAGAATCTGATATAATTCCATTTGATTTCAACATTTTTAATTGAAAAATAACAGAATCTGATATAATTCCATTTGATTTCAACATTTTTAATTGAAAAATATGAGAATCTGATATAATTTCATTTGATTTCAACATTTTTAATTGAAAAATAACAGAATCTGATATTATTCCATCTGATTTCAACATTTTTATTTGAAAAATAACAGAATCTGATATAATTCCATTTGATTTCAACATTTATAATTCAAAAATAACAAAATCTGATATAATTCCATTTGATTTATACATTTTTATTTGAAAAAATAAGAGAATCTGATATAATTCCATTTGATTTCAACATTTTTAATTGAAAAATAACAGAATCTGATATAATTCCATTTGATTTCAATATTTGTAATAGAAAAATAACAAAATCTGATATAATTCCATGTGATTTCAACATTTTTAATTGAAAAATAACAGAATCTGATATAATTCCATTTGATTTCAACATTTTTAATTAAAACATACAGAATCTGATATAATTCCATTTGATTTCAACATTTTTAATTCAAAAATAACAAAATCTGATATAATTCCATTTGATTTATACATTTTTATTTGAAAAATAACAGAATCTGGTATAATTCCATTTGATTTCAACATTTTTAATTGAAAAATAACAAAATCTGATATAATTCTATTTCATTACAACATTTTTAATTGAAAAATAACAGAATCTGATATAATTCCATTTGATTTCAACATTTGTGATAGAAAAATAATAGAATCTGATATAATTCCATTTGATGTATACATTTTTATTTGAAAAGTAACAGAATGTGATATAATTCCATTTGATGTCAACATTTTTAATTGAAAAGTAACAAAATATGATATAATTCCTTTTGATTTCAACATTTTTAATTGAAAAATAACAAAATCTGATATAATTCCATTTGATTTCAACATTTGTAATTGAGAAATAAAGAAATCTGATATAATTCCACTTGATTTATACATTTTTATTTGAAAAATAACAGAATCTGATATAATTCCATTTGATTTCAACATTTTTAATTAAAAAATATTAGAATCTGATGTAATTCCATTTGATTTCAAAATTTTTAATTAAAAAATACCAGAACCTGATATAATTCCATTTGATTTCAACATTTTTAATTGAAAAATAACAAAATCTGACATAATTCCAATTGATTTCAACATTTTTATTTAAAAATAACAGAATCTGATATAATTCCATTTTATTTCAACATTTGTAATAGAAAAATAACAAAATCTGATAGAATTCCATTTGATTTCAACATTTTCAATTGAAAAATAACAAAATATGATATAATTCTATTTGATTTCAACATTTTTAATTGAAAAATAACAAAATCTGATATAATTCCATTTGATTTCAACATTTGTAATAGTAAAATAACAAAATCTGATATAATTCTATTTGATTTCAACATTTTTAATTGAAAAATAACAGAATCTGATATAATTCTATTTGATTTCAACATATTTAATTGAAAAATAACAGAATCTGCTATAATTCCATTTGATTTCAACATTTTTAATTGAAAAATAACAGAATACATATGATTTCAACATTTTTAATTGAAAAATAACAGAATCTGTTATAATTCCATTTGATTTCAACATTTTTAATTGAAAAATAACAAAATCTGATATAATTCCATTTGATTTCAATATTTGTAATAGAAAAATACCAGAATCTGATATAATTCCATTTGATTTCAACATTTATAATTCAAAAATAACAAAATCTGATATAATTCCATTTTATTTCAACATTTTTAATTGAAAAATAACAAAATCTGATATAATTCCATTTGATTTCAACATTTGTAATAGAAGAATAACAAAATCTGATATAATTCCATTTGATTTCAACATTTTTAATTCAAAAATGACACAATCTGAAATAATTCCATTCGATTTCAACATTTTTAATTGAAAAATAACAAAATCTGATATAATTCCATTTGATTTCAACATTTTTAATTAAAAAATACCAGAATCTGATATAATTCCATTTGATTTATACATTTTTATTTGAAAAATAACAGAATCTGATATAATTCCATTTGATTTCAACATTTTTAATTAAAACATACAGAATCTGATATAATTCCATTTGATTTCAACATTTTTAATTCAAAAATAACAAAATGTGATATAATTCCATTTGATTTCAACATTTGTGATAGAAAAATAACAGAATCTGATATAAATCCATTTGATGTATACATTTTTATTTGAAAAATAACAGAATCTGATATAATTCCATTTGATTTCAACATTTTTACTTAAAAAATATTAGAATCTGATATAATTCCAATTGATTTCAACATTTTTAATTGAAAAATAAAAGAAATATAATTCTATTTGATTTCAACATTTTTAATTGAAAAATAAAAGAATCTGATATAATTCCATTTGATTTCACATTTTTAATTAAAACATACAGAATCTGATATAATTCCATTTGATTTCAACATTTTTAATTCGAAAATATCAAAATCTGATATAATTCCATGTGATTTATACATTTTTACTTGAAAATTAACAGAATCTGGTATAATTCCATTTGATTTCAACATTTTTCATTGAAAAATAACAAAATCTGATATAATTCCATTTGATTTCAACATTTTTAATTGAAAAATAACAGAATCTGATATAATTCCATTTGATGTATACATTTTTATTTGAAAAATAACAGAATCTGATATAATTCCATTTGATTTCAACATTTTTAATTAAAACATACAGAATCTGATATAATTCCATTTGATTTCAACATTTTTAACTCAAAAATAACAAAATCTGATATAATTCCATTTGATTTATACATTTTTATTTGAAAAATAACAGAATATGGTATAATTCCATTAGATTTCAACATTTTTACTTAAAAAATATTAGAATCTGATATAATTCCATTTGATTTCAACATTTTTAATTGAAAACAAAAAAATCTGATATAATTCCATTTGATTTCAACATTTTTAATTGAAAAATAACAAAATCTGATATAATTCCATTTGATTTCAACATTTGTAATTGAAAAATAACAAAATCTGATATAATTCCACTTGATTTATACATTTTTATTTGAAAAATAACAAAATCTGATATAATTCCATTTGATTTCAACATTCGTAATAGAAAAATAATAAAATCTGATATAATTCCATCTGATTTTAACATTTGTGATTGAAAAATGACAGAATCTGAAATAATTCCATTTGATTTCAACATTTGTAATAGAAAAATAACAGAATCTGATATAATTCCATTTGATTTCAAGAATTTTCATTGAAAAATAACAGAATCTGATATAATTCCATTAGATTTCAACATTTTTAATTGAAAAATAACAAAATCTGATATAATTCCATTTGATTTATACATTTTTATTTGAAAAATAACAAAATCTGATATAATTCCATTTGTTTTCAACATTTTTAATTGAAACATAACAGAATCTGATATAATTCCATTTGATTTCAACATTTTTAATTGAAAAATAACAGAATCTGATATAATTCAATTTTTTTCAAGATTTTCTAAAGAAAAATAACAGAATCTGATATAATTCCTATTGATTTCATCATTTTTAATTAAAAAATATTAGAATCTGATATAATTCCATTTGATTTCAACATTTTTAATTGAAAAATACAGAATCTGATATAATTCCATTTGATTTCAACATTTTTAATTGAAAAATAACAGAATCTGATATAATTTCATTTGATTTCAACATTTTTCATTGAAAAATAACAGAATCTGATATTATTCTATTTGATTTCAACATTTTTATTTGAAAAATAACAGAATCTGATATAATTCCATTTGATTTCAACATTTTTAATTGAAAAATAACAGAATCTGATATAATTCCATTTGATTTCAACATTTTTAATTGGAAAATAACAGAATCCATATGATTTCAACATTTTTAATTGAAAAATAACAGAATCTATTATAATTCCATTTGATTTCAACATTTTTAATTGAAAAATAACAGAATCTGATATAATTCCATTTGATTTCAATATTTGTAATAGAAAAATAACAGAATCTGATATAATTCCATTTGATTTCATCATTTATATTTCAAAAATAACAAAATCTGATATAATTCCATTTGATTTCAACATTTTTAATTGAAAAATAACAGAATCTGATATAATTCCATTTGATTTCAACATTTTTAATTGAAAAATAACAGAATCTGATATAATTCCATTTGATTTCAATATTTATAATTGAAAAATAACAGAATCTGATATAATTCCATTTGATTTCAACATTTTTAAATGGAAAATAACAGAATCCATATGATTTCAACATTTTTAATTGAAAAATAACAGAATCTATTATAATTCCATTTGATTTCAACATTTTTAATTGAAAAATAACAGAATCTGATATAATTCCATTTGATTTCAATATTTGTAATAGAAAAATAACAGAATCTGATATAATTCCATTTGATTTCATCATTTATATTTCAAAAATAACAAAATCTGATATAATTCCATTTGATTTCAACATTTTTAATTGAAAAATAACAGAATCTGATATAATTCCATTTGATTTCAACATTTTTAATTGAAAAATAACAAAATCTGACATAATTCCATTTGATTTCAACATTTTTAATTGAAAAATAACAGAATCTGATATAATTCCATTTGATTTCAATATTTATAATTCAAAAATAACAAAATCTGATATAATTCCATTTGATTTCAACATTTGTAATAGAAAAATAACAAAATCTGATATAATTCCATTTGATTTCAACATTTTTAATTAAAAAATAACAGAATCTGATATAATTCCATTTGATTTATACATTTTTATCTGAAAAATAACAGAATCTGATATAATTCCATTTGATTTCAACATTTTTAATTGAAAAATAACAAAATCTGATATAATTCCATTTGATTTCAACATTTGTAATAGAAAAGTAACAAAATCTGATATAATTCCATTTGATTTCAACATTTTTAATTGAAAAATAACAGAATCTGATATACTTCCATTTGATTTCAAAATTTGTGATAGAAAAATAACAGAATCTGATATAATTCCATTTGATGTATACATTTTTATTTGAAAAATAACAGAATCTGATATAATTCCATTTGATTTCAACATTTGTAATTGAAAAATAACAGAATCTAATATAATTCCATTTGATTTCAACATTTTTAATTGGAAAATAACAGAATCTGATATAATTTCATTTGATTTCAACATTTTTAATTGAAAAATAAAAGAATCTGATATTATTCCATCCGATTTCAACATTTTTATTTGAAAAATAACAGAATCTGATATAATCCATTTGATTTCAACATTTTCAATTGAAAAATAACAAAATATGATATAATTCCATTTGATTTCAACATTTTTAATTAAAATATAACAAAATCTGATATAATTCCATTTGATTTCAACATTTGCAATAGAAAAATAACAAAATCTGATATAATTCCATTTGATTTCAACATTTTTAATTGAAAAATAACAAAATGTGATATAATTCCATTTGATTTCAAAATTTGTAAATATAAATAACTGTTTGAAAACATTAGAAAAACAATGAAATTATTGAAAATCGATATGAAATCAATCAAAACTTATTGATTTTAACAAGTTTCAGAAGTTTTGACAAAGTTATATTAAAGATTTTATGTTTTACAAAGCTTTTAATTACATAGCGATTTAGATGCAAAAACTAGTTGTTTTGACTACTTTTTAACGCTAGTTTGTAAATATCAATAACTGTTTGAAAACATTAGAAAAACAATGAAATTATTGGAAATCGATATGAAATCAATCAAAACTTATTGATTTTAACTAGTTACAGAACTTTTGACAAAGTTTTATTTAAGATTTTATGTTTTACACAACTTTTAATTACATAGCGATTTACATGCAAAATCTAGCTTTTTTCACTACTTTTTCAACGCTAGTTTGTAAATATCAATAACTGTTTGAAAACATTAGAAAAACAATGAAATTATTGAAAATCGATATGAAATCAATCAAAACTTACTGATTTTAACTAGTTTCAGAAGTTTTGACAAAGTTATATTTAAGATTTTATGTTTTACACAGCTTTTAATTACATAGCGATTTAGATGCAAAATCTAGCTGTTTTGACTACTTTTTAACGCTAGTATGTAAATATCAATAACAGTTTGAAAACATTAGAAAAACAATGACATTATTGAAAATCGATATGAAATCAATCAAAACTTATTGATTTTAACAAGTTTCAGAAGTTTTGACAAAGTTATATTAAAGATTTTATGTTTTACAAAGCTTTTAATTACATAGCGATTTAGATGCAAAAACTAGTTGTTTTGACTACTTTTTAACGCTAGTTTGTAAATATCAATAACTGTTTGAAAACATTAGAAAAACAATGAAATTATTGGAAATCGATATGAAATCAATCAAAACTTACTGATTTTAACTAGTTTCAGAAATTTTGACAAAGTTATATTAAAGATTTTATGTTTTACACAGCTTTTAATTACATAGCGATTTAGAAGCAAAATCTAGCTGTTGTGACTACTTTTTAACGCTAGTTTGTAAATATCAATAACTGTTTGAAAACATTAGAAAAACAATGAAATTATTGAAAATCGATATGAAATCAATCAAAACTTACTGATTTTAACTAGTTTCAGAACTTTTGACAAAGTTTTATTTAAGATTTTATGTTTTACACAACTTTTAATTACAGAGCGATTTACATGCAAAATCTAGGTTTTTCACTACTTTTTCAACGCTAGTTTGTAAATATCAATAACTGTTTGAAAACATTAGAAAAACAATGAAATTATTGAAAATCGATATGAAATCAATCAAAACTTATTGATTTTAACTAGTTTCAGAAGTTTTGACAAAGTTATATTAAAGATTTTGTTTTACACATCTTTTAATTACATAGCGATTTACATGCAAAATCTAGCTTTTTTCACTACTTTTTCAACGCTAGTTTGTAAATATCAATAACTGTTTGAAAACATTAGAAAAACAATGACATTATTGAAAATCGATATGAAATCAATCAAAACTTATTGATTTTAACAAGTTTCAGAAGTTTTGACAAAGTTATATTAAAGATTTTATGTTTTACAAAGCTTTTAATTACATCGCGATTTAGATGCAAAAACTAGTTGTTTTGACTACTTTTTAACGCTAGTTTGTAAATATCAATAACTGTTTGAAAACATTAGAAAAACAATGAAATTATTGGAAATCGATATGAAATCAATCAAAACTTATTGATTTTAACTAGTTTCAGAACTTTTGACAAAGTTTTATTTAAGATTTTATGTTTTACAGAACTTTTAATTACATAGCGATTTACATGCAAAATCTAGCTTTTTTCACTACTTTTTCAACGCTAGTTTGTAAATATCAATAACTGTTTGAAAACATTAGAAAAACAATGAAATTATTGGAAATCGATATGAAATCAATCAAAACTTATTGATTTTAACTAGTTTCAGAAGTTTTGACAAAGTTTTATTTAAGATTTTATGTTTTACACAACTTTTAATTACATAGCGATTTACATGCAAAATCTAGCTTTTTTCACTACTTTTTCAACGCTAGTTTGTAAATATCAATAACTGTTTGAAAACATCCGAAAAACAATGAAATTATTGGAAATCGATATGAAATCAATCAAAACTTATTGATTTTAACTAGTTTCAGAAGTTTTGACAAAGTTTTATTTAAGATTTTATGTTTTACACAACTTTTAATTACATAGCGATTTACATGCAAAATCTAGCTTTTTTCACTACTTTTTCAACGCTAGTTTGTAAATATCAATAACTGTTTGAAAACATTAGAAAAACAATGATTTTATTGAAAATCGATATGAAATCAATCAAAACTTACTGATTTTAACTAGTTTCAGAAGTTTTGACAAAGTTATATTTAAGATTTTATGTTTTACACAGCTTTTAATTACATAGCGATTTAGATGCAAAATCTAGCTGTTTTGACTACTTTTTAACGCTAGTATGTAAATATCAATAACAGTTTGAAAACATTAGAAAAACAATGACATTATTGAAAATCGATATGAAATCAATCAAAACTTATTGATTTTAACAAGTTTCAGAAGTTTTGACAAAGTTATATTAAAGATTTTATGTTTTACAAAGCTTTTAATTACATAGCGATTTAGATGCAAAAACTAGTTGTTTTGACTACTTTTTAACGCTAGTTTGTAAATATCAATAACTGTTTGAAAACATTAGAAAAACAATGAAATTATTGGAAATCGATATGAAATCAATCAAAACTTATTGATTTTAACTAGTTTCAGAACTTTTGACAAAGTTTTATTTAAGATTTTATGTTTTACACAACTTTTAATTACATAGCGATTTACATGCAAAATCTAGCTTTTTTCACTACTTTTTCAACGCTAGTTTGTAAATATCAATAACTGTTTGAAAACATTAGAAAAACAATGAAATTATTGGAAATCGATATGAAATCAATCAAAACTTATTGATTTTAACTAGTTTCAGAACTTTTGACAAAGTTTTATTTAAGATTTTATGTTTTACACAACTTTTAATTACATAGCGATTTACATGCAAAATCTAGCTTTTTTCACTACTTTTTCAACGCTAGTTTGTAAATATCAATAACTGTTTGAAAACATTAGAAAAACAATGAAATTATTGGAAATCGATATGAAATCAATCAAAACTTATTGATTTTAACTAGTTTCAGAAGTTTTGACAAAGTTTTATTTAAGATTTTATGTTTTACACAACTTTTAATTACATAGCGATTTACATGCAAAATCTAGCTTTTTTCACTACTTTTTCAACGCTAGTTTGTAAATATCAATAACTGTTTGAAAACATTAGAAAAACAATGAAATTATTGGAAATCGATATGAAATCACTCAAAACTTATTGATTTTAACTAGTTTCAGAAGTTTTGACAAAGTTTTATTTAAGATTTTATGTTTTACACAACTTTTAATTACATAGCGATTTACATGCAAAATCTAGCTTTTTTCACTACTTTTTCAACGCTAGTTTGTAAATATCAATAACTGTTTGAAAACATTAGAAAAACAATGAAATTATTGAAAATCGATATGAAATCAATCAAAACTTACTGATTTTAACTAGTTTCAGAAGTTTTGACAAAGTTATATTAAAGATTTTATGTTTTACACAGCTTTTAATTACATAGCGATTTAGAAGCAAAATCTAGCTGTTGTGACTACTTTTTAACGCTAGTTTGTAAATATCAATAACTGTTTGAAAACATTAGAAAAACAATGAAATTATTGAAAATCGATATGAAATCAATCAAAACTTACTGATTTTAACTAGTTTCAGAAGATTTGGACAAAGTTTTATTTAAGATTTTATGTTTTACACAACTTTTAATTACATAGCAATTTACATGCAAAATCTAGCTTTTTTCACTACTTTTTCAACGCTAGTTTGTAAATATCAATAACTGTTTGAAAACATTAGAAAAACAATGAAATTATTGGAAATCGATATGAAATCAATCAAAACTTATTGATTTTAACTAGTTTCAGAAATTTTGACAAAGTTTTATTTAAGATTTTATGTTTTACACAACTTTTAATTACATAGCGATTTACATGAAAAATCTAGCTTTTTTCACTACTTTTTCAACGCTAGTTTGTAAATATCAATAACTGTTTGAAAACATCAGAAAAACAATGAAATTATTGGAAATCGATATGAAATCAATCAAAACTTATTGATTTTAACTAGTTTCAGAAGTTTTGACAAAGTTTTATTTAAGATTTTATGTTTTACACAACTTTTAATTACATAGCGATTTACATGCAAAATCTAGCTTTTTTCATTACTTTTTCAACGCTAGTGTGTAAATATCAATAACTGTTTGAAAACATTAGAAAAACAATGAAATTATTTAAAATCGATATGAAATCAATCAAAACTTATTGATTTTAACTAGTTTCAGAAGTTTTGACAAAGTTTTATTTAATATATTTATGTTTTACACAACTTTTAATTACATAGCGATTTAGATGCAAAATCTATCTGTTTTGACTACTTTTTAACGCTAGTTTGTAAATATCAATAACTGTTTGAAAACATTAGAAAAACAATGACATTATTGAAAATCGATATGAAATCAATCAAAACTTATTGATTTTAACAAGTTTCAGAAGTTTTGACAAAGTTTTATTTAAGATTTTATGTTTTACACAGCTTTTAATTACATAGCGATTTAGATGCAAAATCTAGCTGTTTTGACTACTTTTTAACGCTAGTTTGTAAATATCAATAACTGTTTGAAAACTTTAGAAAAACAATGAAATTATTGAAAATCGATATGAAATCAATCAAATCTTATTGATTTTAACTAGTTTCAGAAGTTTTGACAAAGTTTTATTTAAGATTTTATGTTTTACACAACTTTTAATTACATAGCGATTTACATGCAAAATCTAGCTTTTTTCACTACTTTTTCAACGCTAGTTTGTAAATATAAATAACTGTTTGAAAACATTAGAAAAACAATGAAATTATTGAAAATCGATATGAAATCAATCAAAACTAATTGATTTTAACTAGTTTCAGAAGATTTGGACAAAGTTTTATTTAAGATTTTATGTTTTACAGAACTTTTAATTACATAGCGATTTACATGCAAAATCTAGCTTTTTTCACTACTTTTTCAACGCCAGTGTGTAAATATCAATAACTGTTTGAAAACATTAGAAAAACGATGAAATTATTGAAAATCGATATGAAATCAATCAAAACTTATTGATTTTAACTAGTTTCAGAAGTTTTGACAAAGTTATATTAAAGATTTTATGTTTTACACAACTTTTAATTACATAGCGATTTACATGCAAAATCTAGCTTTTTTCACTACTTTTTCAACGCTAGTTTGTAAATATAAATAACTGTTTGAAAACATTAGAAAAACAATGAAATTATTGGAAATCGATATGAAATCAATCAAAACTTATTTATTTTAACTAGTTTCAGAAGTTTTGACAAAGTTTTATTTAATATATTTATGTTTTACACAACTTTTAATTACATAGCGATTTAGATGCAAAATCTATCTGTTTTGACTACTTTTTAACGCTAGTTTGTAAATATCAATAACTGTTTGAAAACATTAGAAAAACAATGACATTATTGAAAATCGATATGAAATCAATCAAAACTTATTGATTTTAACAAGTTTCAGAAGTTTTGACAAAGTTTTATTTAAGATTTTATGTTTTACACATCTTTTAATTACATAGCGATTTACATGCAAAATCTAGCTTTTTTCACTACTTTTTCAACGCTAGTTTGTAAATATCAATAACTGTTTGAAAACATTAGAAAAACAATGACATTATTGAAAATCGATATGAAATCAATCAAAACTTATTGATTTTAACAAGTTTCAGAAGTTTTGACAAAGTTTTATTTAAGATTTTATGTTTTACACAGCTTTTAATTACATAGCGATTTAGATGCAAAATCTAGCTGTTTTGACTACTTTTTAACGCTAGTTTGTAAATATCAATAACTGTTTGAAAACTTTAGAAAAACAATGAAATTATTGAAAATCGATATGAAATCAATCAAATCTTATTGATTTTAACTAGTTTCAGAAGTTTTGACAAAGTTTTATTTAAGATTTTATGTTTTACACAACTTTTAATTACATAGCGATTTACATGCAAAATCTAGCTTTTTTCACTACTTTTTCAACGCTAGTTTGTAAATATAAATAACTGTTTGAAAACATTAGAAAAACAATGAAATTATTGAAAATCGATATGAAATCAATCAAAACTAATTGATTTTAACTAGTTTCAGAAGATTTGGACAAAGTTTTATTTAAGATTTTATGTTTTACACAACTTTTAATTACATAGCGATTTACATGCAAAATCTAGCTTTTTTCACTACTTTTTCAACGCCAGTGTGTAAATATCAATAACTGTTTGAAAACATTAGAAAAACAATGAAATTATTGAAAATCGATATGAAATCAATCAAAACTTATTGATTTTAACTAGTTTCAGAAGTTTTGACAAAGTTATATTAAAGATTTTATGTTTTACACAACTTTTAATTACATAGCGATTTACATGCAAAATCTAGCTTTTTTCACTACTTTTTCAACGCTAGTTTGTAAATATAAATAACTGTTTGAAAACATTAGAAAAACAATGAAATTATTGGAAATCGATATGAAATCAATCAAAACTTATTTATTTTAACTAGTTTCAGAAGTTTTGACAAAGTTTTATTTAAGATTTTATGTTTTACACACCTTTTAATTACATAGCGATTTACATGCAAAATCTAGCTTTTTTCACTACTTTTTCAACGCTAGTTTGTAAATATCAATAACTGTTTGAAAACATTAGAAAAACAATGAAATTATTGAAAATCGATATGAAATCAATCAAAACTTACTGATTTTAACTAGTTTCAGAAGTTTTGACAAAGTTATATTAAAGATTTTATGTTTTACAAAGCTTTTAATTATATAGCGATTTAGATGCAAAATCTAGCTGTTTTGACTACTTTTTTAACGCTAGTTTGTAAATATCAATAACTGTTTGAAACATTAGAAAAACAATGAAATTATTGAAAATCGATATGAAATCAATCAAAACTTGTTGATTCTAACTAGTTTCAGAACTTTTGACAAAGTTATATTTAACATTTTATGTTTTACACTGCTTTTAATTACATAGCGATTTAGATGCAAAATCTAGCTGTTTTGACTACTTTTTAACGCTAGTTTGTAAATATCAATAACTGTTTGAAAACATTAGAAAAACAATGAAATTATTGAAAATCGATATGAAATCAATCAAAACTTATTGATTTTAACTAGTTTCAGAAGATTTGACAAATTTTATTTAAGATTTTATGTTTTACACAACTTTTAATTACATAGCGATTTACATGCAAAATCTAGCTTTTTTCACTACTTTTTCAACGCTAGTTTGTAAATATCAATAACTTTTTGAAAACATTAGATAAACAATGAAATTATTGAAAATCGATATGAAATCAATCAAAACTTATTGATTTTAACTAGCTTCAGAAGTTTTGACAAAGTTATATTTAAGATTTTATGTTTTACACAGCTTTTAATTACATAGCGATTTAGATGCAAAATCTAGCTGTTTTGACTACTTTTTAACGCTAGTTTGTAAATATCAATAACTGTTTGAAAACATTAGAAAAACAATGAAATTATTGAAAATCGATATGAAATCAATCAAAACTTATTGATTCTAACTAGTTTCAGAAGTTTTGACAAAGTTATATTTAGCATTTTCTGTTTTACACAGCTTTTAATTACAAAGCGATTTAGATGCAAAATCTAGCTGTTTTGACTACTTTTTAACGCTAGTTTGTAAATATCAATAACTGTTTGAAAACATTAGAAAAACAATGAAATTATTGAAAATCGATATGAAATCAATCAAAACTTATTGATTTTAACTAGTTTCAGAAGTTTTGATAAAGTTTTATTTAAGATTTTATGTTTTACACAACTTTTAATTACATAGCGATTTACATGCAAAATCTAGCTTTTTTCACTACTTTTTCAACGCTAGTTTGTAAATATCAATAACTGTTTGAAAACATTAGAAAAACAATGAAATTTTTGAAAATCGATATGAAATCAATCAAAACTTATTGATTTTAACTAGTTTCTGAAGTTTTGACAAAGATTTATTTAAGATTTTATGTTTTACACAACTTTTAATTACATAGCGATTTAGATGCAAAATCTAGCTTTTTTCACTACTTTTTCAACGCTAGTTTGTAAATATCAATAACTGTTTGAAAACATTAGAAAAACAATGAAATTTTTGAAAATCGATATGAAATCAATCAAAACTTATTGATTTTAACTAGTTTCAGAAGTTTTGACAAAGTTTTATTTAAGATTTTATGTTTTACACAACTTTTAATTACATATCGATTTACATGCAAAATCTAGCTTTTTTGACTACTTTTTAACGCTAGTTTGTAAATATCAATAACTGTTTGAAAACATTAGAAAAACAATGAAATTATTGAAAATCGATATGAAATCAATCAAAACTTATTGATTTTAACTAGTTTCAGAAGTTGTGACAAAGTTTTATTTAAGATTTTCTGTTTTGCACAACTTTTAATTACATAGCGATTTACATGCAAAATCTAGCTTTTTTCACTACTTTTTCAACGCTAGTGTGTAAATATCAATAACTGTTTGAAAACATTAGAAAAACAATGAAATTATTGAAAATCGATATGAAATCAATCAAAACTTATTGATTCTAACTAGTTTCAGAAGTTTTGACAAAGTTATATTTAAGATTTTATGTTTTACACAGCTTTTAATTACATAGCGATTTAGATGCAAAATCTAGCTGTTTTGACTACTTTTTAACGCTAGTTTGTAAATATCAATAACTGTTTGAAAACATTAGAAAAACAATGAAATTATTGAAAATCGATATGAAATCAATCAAAATTTATTGATTTTAACTAGTTTCAGAAGTTTTGACAAAGTTTTATTTAAGATTTTATGTTTTACA
The DNA here is from genome assembly GCA_963932145.1 of Acanthosepion lycidas. Taxonomy (NCBI): domain Eukaryota; kingdom Metazoa; phylum Mollusca; class Cephalopoda; order Sepiida; family Sepiidae; genus Acanthosepion; species Acanthosepion lycidas. The sequence continues at coordinate 51,617,610 of OZ010599.1, read as the reverse complement.
CAACTTTTAATTACATAGATATTACATCCAATATCTAGCTTTTTTCACTACTTTTTCAACGCTAGTTTGTAAATAACAATAACTGTTTGAAAACATTAGAAAAACAATGAAATTTTTGAAAATCGATATGAAATCAATCAAAACTTATTGATTTTAACTAGTTTCAGAAGTTTTGACAAAGATTTATTTAAGATTTTATGTTTTACACAACTTTTAATTACATAGCGATTTAGATGCAAAATCTAGCTTTTTTCACTACTTTTTCAACGCTAGTTTGTAAATATAAATAACTGTTTGAAAACATTAGAAAAACAATGAAATTATTGAAAATCGATATGAAATCAATCAAAACTTATTGATTTTAACTAGTTTCAGAAGATTTGACAAATTTTATTTAAGATTTTATGTTTTACACAACTTTTAATTACATAGCGATTTACATGCAAAATCTAGCTTTTTTCACTACTTTTTCAACGCTAGTTTGTAAATATCAATAACTTTTTGAAAACATTAGAAAAACAATGAAATTATTGAAAATCGATATGAAATCAATCAAAACTTATTGATTTTAACTAGTTTCAGAAGATTTGACAAAGTTATATTTAGCATTTTCTGTTTTACACAGCTTTTAATTACAAAGCGATTTAGATGCAAAATCTAGCTGTTTTGACTACTTTTTAACGCTAGTTTGTAAATATCAATAACTGTTTGAAAACATTAGAAAAACAATGAAATTATTTAAAATCGATATGAAATCAATCAAAACTTATTGATTTTAACTAGTTTCAGAAATTTTGACAAAGTTATATTAAAGATTTTATGTTTTATAAAGCTTTTAATTACATAGCGATTTAGATGCAAAATCTAAAAGTTGTGTAAAACATAAAATCTTAAATATAACTTTGTCAAAATTCTGAAACTAGTTAGAATCAATAAGTTTTGATTGATTTCATATCGATTTTCAATAATTTCATTGTTTTTCTAATGTTTTCAAACAGTTATTGATATTTACAAACTAGCGTTAAAAAGTAGTCAAAACAGCTAGATTTTGCATCTAAATCGCTATGTAATTAAAAGCTGTGTAAAACATAAAATCTTAAATATAACTTTGTCAAAACTTCTGAAACTAGTTAGAATCAATACGTTTTGAATGATTTCATATCGATTTTCAATAATTTCATTGTTTTTCTAATGTTTTCAAACAGTTATTGATATTTTATTTACAAACTAGCGTTAAAAAGTAGTCAAAACAGCTAGATTTTGCATGTAAATCGCTATGTAATTAAAAGCTTTATAAAACATAAAATTTTTAATATAACTTTGTCAAAATTTCTGAAACTAGTTAAAATCAATAAGTTTTGATTGATTTCATATCGATTTTCAATAATTTCATTGTTTTTCTAATGTTTTCAAACAGTTATTTATATTTACAAACTAGCGTTGAAAAAGTAGTGAAAAAAGCTAGATTTTGCATCTAAATCGCTATGTAATTAAAAGTTGTGTAAAACATAAAATCTTAAATAAATCTTTGTCAAAACTTCTGAAACTAGTTAAAATCAATAAGTTTTGATTGATTTCATATCGATTTTAAATAATTTCATTGTTTTTCTAATGTTTTCAAACAGTTATTGATATTTACACACTAGCGTTGAAAAAGTAGTGAAAAAAGCTAGATTTTGCATGTAAATCGCTATGTAATTAAAAGTTGTGTAAAACATAAAATCTTAAATATAACTTTGTCAAAATTCTGAAACTAGTTAGAATCAATAAGTTTTGATTGATTTCATATCGATTTTCAATAATTTCATTGTTTTTCTAATGTTTTCAAACAGTTATTTATATTTACAAACTAGCGTTGAAAAAGTAGTGAAAAAAGCTAGATTTTGCATCTAAATCGCTATGTAATTAAAAGTTGTGTAAAACATAAAATCTTAAATAAATCTTTGTCAAAACTTCTGAAACTAGTTAAAATCAATAAGTTTTGATTGATTTCATATCGATTTTAAATAATTTCATTGTTTTTCTAATGTTTTCAAACAGTTATTGATATTTACACACTAGCGTTGAAAAAGTAGTGAAAAAAGCTAGATTTTGCATGTAAATCGCTATGTAATTAAAAGTTGTGTAAAACATAAAATCTTAAATATAACTTTGTCAAAATTCTGAAACTAGTTAGAATCAATAAGTTTTGATTGATTTCATATCGATTTTCAATAATTTCATTGTTTTTCTAATGTTTTCAAACAATTATTTATATTTACAAACTAGCGTTGAAAAAGTAGTGAAAAAAGCTAGATTTTCCATCTAAATCGCTATGTAATTAAAAGTTGTGTAAAACATAAAATCTTAAATATAACTTTGTCAAAATTCTGAAACTAGTTAGAATCAATAAGTTTTGATTGATTTCATATCGATTTTCAATAATTTCATTGTTTTTCTAATGTTTTCAAACAGTTATTGATATTTACAAACTAGCGTTAAAAAGTAGTCAAAACAGCTAGATTTTGCATCTAAATCGCTATGTAATTAAAAGCTGTGTAAAACATAAAATCTTTAATATAACTTTGTCAAAACTTCTGAAACTAGTTAGAATCAATAAGTTTTGAATGATTTCATATCGATTTTCAATAATTTCATTGTTTTTCTAATGTTTTCAAACAGTTATTGATATTTTATTTACAAACTAGCGTTAAAAAGTAGTCAAAACAGCTAGATTTTGCATGTAAATCGCTATGTAATTAAAAGCTTTATAAAATATAAAATCTTTAATATAACTTTGTCAAAATTTCTGAAACTAGTTAAAATCAATAAGTTTTGATTGATTACATATCGATTTTCAATAATTTCATTGTTTTTCTAATGTTTTCAAACAGTTATTTATATTTACAAACTAGCGTTGAAAAAGTAGTGAAAAAAGCTAGATTTTGCATCTAAATCGCTATGTAATTAAAAGTTGTGTAAAACATAAAATCTTAAATAAATCTTTGTCAAAACTTCTGAAACTAGTTAAAATCAATAAGTTTTGATTGATTTCATAACGATTTTAAATAATTTCATTGTTTTTCTAATGTTTTCAAACAGTTATTGATATTTACACACTAGCGTTGAAAAAGTAGTGAAAAAAGCTAGATTTTGCATGTAAATCGCTATGTAATTAAAAGTTGTGTAAAACATAAAATCTTAAATATAACTTTGTCAAAATTCTGAAACTAGTTAGAATCAATAAGTTTTGATTGATTTCATATCGATTTTCAATAATTTCATTGTTTTTCTAATGTTTTCAAACAGTTATTTATATTTACAAACTAGCGTTGAAAAAGTAGTGAAAAAAGCTAGATTTTCCATCTAAATCGCTATGTAATTAAAAGTTGTGTAAAACATAAAATCTTAAATATAACTTTGTCAAAATTCTGAAACTAGTTAGAATCAATAAGTTTTGATTGATTTCATATCGATTTTCAATAATTTCATTGTTTTTCTAATGTTTTCAAACAGTTATTGATATTTACAAACTAGCGTTAAAAAGTAGTCAAAACAGCTAGATTTTGCATCTAAATCGCTATGTAATTAAAAGCTGTGTAAAACATAAAATCTTGAATATAACTTTGTCAAAACTTCTGAAACTAGTTAGAATCAATAAGTTTTGAATGATTTCATATCGATTTTCAATAATTTCATTGTTTTTCTAATGTTTTCAAACAGTTATTGATATTTTATTTACAAACTAGCGTTAAAAAGTAGTCAAAACAGCTAGATTTTGCATGTAAATCGCTATGTAATTAAAAGCTTTATAAAACATAAAATCTTTAATATAACTTTGTCAAAATTTCTGAAACTAGTTAAAATCAATAAGTTTTGATTGATTTCATATCGATTTTCAATAATTTCATTGTTTTTCTAATGTTTTCAAACAGTTATTTATATTTACAAACTAGCGTTGAAAAAGTAGTGAAATAAGCTAGATTTTGCATCTAAATCGCTATGTAATTAAAAGTTGTGTAAAACATAAAATCTTAAATAAATCTTTGTCA
>OZ010599.1:51411079-51608579 GCA_963932145.1 Acanthosepion lycidas | reverse complement strand
GACCTGAGGTGACGGGCGGCACAGAGCGTGACGCCGACCTACCGCGCCGGCAGTGCCCTCCCGCGCGCCCAGATTTTTGACGTCCGGACGCGGAGAAGACGACGCGACGAGACGACGTCGCGCGCCGGCACGGGAATCGGCGCGGCCGCGCCGGCTTCGAGGCTCCCGCGAACACTGTCCCGCGCGCGCCCGAGACGGTGGGGCGCCGAGGAGCGCGCGAAGCGCCGCGCGGATCGTCCGACGGGAAGAAACCGGTTCGCCACGTGTAACGGATCGCGTTTTCGTTTCCTCCGTCCCCGGCAGAAGGGGGCAGTACGCTCGCGGGCCCGACAGAAGACGCCTCCGCCGCCCCCCGAGGTGGGGGAGGGTGGAGTTTAGAGTGCGACTTCCGCCTACGGACACCGCTCGTCGACCTGCACGCCGGGAACGGGTCGCGACGACGGACCGGAGGGGAAGTGCGTCCGGTGCCGGCCGTGCGGATGTGAGCGTCGCGCCGAAGCGCCCGCGCCATATGATGCCGAGCGAAGAAGAGGTGCGGGTGATCGCGAGGAATGGAGAGGAGGAGCCACGACGGCAGCGACGGCGGCCACGGCGGCAGCAGCAGCAGCAGCGACGCGAATCGCCGCCACAGCGGCGGCAGCAGCGACAGCGGCGACCGCCGCGCTCTCCTCGTTCCCCGCGGCCCGTCTCTCCCGTCGGCGACGCGAGCGCAAAAGCAGAATCCGGTGGGCGACGAGGGGGACGAGTTTGCAGGCAGAGCCAACAAGACAGCGACACACCCCCGCCGGTGACCCCCGGAACGACGTCCGCGCCGGCCTGTGATGGGCGCCGCCGCCCGGAACAAAAATGCCCGAGCAAGCAACCAAATCGAGTTTGGGCCACGTTCGGCAGCACCGGACTGAGTCCCCCCGCGATCGCGGTGAGCGGTCCCACCCGTTTACCCCTGGGCGGTTTCACGTTCTCTTGAACTCTCTCTCCAAAGTTCTTTTCAACTTTCCCTCACGGTACTTGTCGACTATCGGACTCGTCCCGGTATTTAGCCTTGGATGGAGCTTACCACCCGATTTGGGCTGCGTTCCCAAGCAACCCGACTCTCGGATCGAAGGCCGTCGCTCGCCGTCCGCACCGAATGGGCCTGGCACCCGCCGCGGGCGGCCCCGATCGAGGGAACTCCGAACTACGCGAGACGAAAACGAGCGGCTGCCTTCGACCCATGCGCCACACGTCCCGAAGCCGTTTACTTGCGACGGGATTCGGCGTTGGGCTTCTCCCGGTTCACTCGCCGTTACTAAGGGAATCCCGGTTGGTTTCTTTTCCTCCGCTTAGCGATATGCTTAAGTTCAGCGGGTCGTCTCGTCCGAGCCGAGGGCGGCGGTGTTTTTGCGTTTTGTGATGCAAGAAAAACAAAAACGACGCGACCATGCACAAAAGACGGCGTTGTGCGTCGGCGGCGGCGGCGGCAGAGACTGGCTTCGAGACGCCCAAGGTTTGTATTTCGACCTCCGAGAGCGAAACGATGCTGCCCCGCAACTCCGCGTTGGTCGTAAGTCATCGTCTTGCAATCAACGACTGCTCGCGGTCGTAACGGAAGCGACCCCGCGGTCTGCAAGCGGGAGACGAAGGTAGGAAGAGGAGACCCTCCTGCGACGTCCCGGTTTCCTCCGCGCGAGAAAAGGCAATTCTTTCCGGAAAGAAAGAAAGACGCGGGGGACGGTGAGATGCCTCTCCACTTTATCGAGCGAGAAGACATGCCATTTTCCGCCTCTCGACCGGACGGGGCCCCGAGACAAGGGATCTCGAGGCCGCAATGTGCGTTCGAGGTGTCGATGTTCACTGAGTCCTGCAATTCGCATCAGTTCTCGCGGCTGGCCGCGCTCTTCATCGACGGACGAGCCGAGTGATCCCCCGTCCAGGGTTTTTTGTTTGTTTTATTTATTTATTTTTGCGGCAAGTTTAAAAATGTGTGCGAGAAAGAGGAGCAAGGAGGCCGAGACGTTGCGCCCGCGCGCGCGACCGAAGCGGTACTAGTCCACAGCAGACTGGCACCTCGGCAACTACCACAATTTTGTCGAGGACATTGACGGCGGCGTGGACCGGACACGTCACCACGTCGACTTAGGCGGCAGACGGACGCGTGGCGGCGGCATCCGTCTCGCGATCGTGGCTGGCAGTGGCGGCCCCTCGAATCGCGTGCACGTCTAACCGTACTCGACCTCCACTCACAGGGCGGGGACGTAGAAGCGGCGGCACATGAAAACGGAGTGGCTGGACGTAATACGGCTCGAGACGGGCGCCCATCTCGCGCAGAGAGCAGACGATATTTGCGTCGGACGAGTAGTTAGGAGCAGCAAGCAGCAGAAGCAAACAGACGCAAGGAGGCGGGCCGTCCATGCGACGGTGGCGCGGCCAATTCGGCGGCCTGCTGCAGCTGCCGCTAAACGAGCGTAAACTGCCCTACGTTTTTCGCCGACTAATAACGTGCTTCCCGCGACCGACCAAGCACTCCTGACGGCGGTACACGCACGCTACGAGTCCCGACCGACGAGTAGTCTCCCGGAGACGGCGGGGAGAACAGAGAGCGACCCGTCGGCGTTTCGAAAAAAAGCAAGCAAAACAGCGAAGACGACGCATGTCATCGATAATGATCCTTCCGCAGGTTCACCTACGGAAACCTTGTTACGACTTTTACTTCCTCTAAACGATCGGGTTCGGTCGTCTTCTCCAGGCATCGAACGCCGAGGCGAGTACGACACGCGCGGGAAACGACGGCGGCAAAACCGCCGCCGCTGCGCCACGTGCACGCTGCCCGGCGGCGTCGTCGGCCAGATCCGAGGACCTCACCGGACCGTTCGATCGGTAGTAGCGACGGGCGGTGTGTACAAAGGGCAGGGACGTGATCGACGCGGGCTGTTGACCCGCGCCTACCGGGAATTCCTCGTTCACGGGGTTGGTTACAGGCCCCGATCCCTATCACGGGAGGTGGTTAAGAGGTTTCCCGACCCTCTCGGGCCGGGGCGAAGTCCCCGCTGATACCTCCAGTGTAGCGCGCGTGCGGCCCCGGACATCTAAGGGCATCACAGACCTGTTATCGCTCCGCCTCGTGTGGCTTTCTGCCACCCGTCCCTCTAAGAAGTGCGTGAGAAAACCGACCCGGACCCGGGCGCTGCGATGAACGCCGAGCCCGCCGTTGAATAAACACACACATCGGCGCACTAGTTAGCAGGCCGGAGTCTCGTTCGTTATCGGAATCAACCAGACGGATCGCTCCACCAACTAAGAACGGCCATGCACCACCACCCACCGAATCGAGAAAGAGCTATCGATCTGTCAATCCTACCGGTGTCCGGACCGGGTGAGTTTTCCCGTGTTGAGTCAAATTAAGCCGCAGGCTCCACTCCTGGTGGTGCCCTTCCGTCAATTCCTTTAAGTTTCAGCTTTGCAACCATACTCCCCCCGGAACCGAACTCTGGTTTCCCGCAGGCTACCCGCCGGGTCATGGAAGCGAACGCCGGCGGATCGCCGGTCGGCATCGTTTACGGTCGGAACTACGACGGTATCTGATCGTCTTCGAACCTCCGACTTTCGCTCTTGATCGAGGAAAACGTGCTTGCCACACGCCATCGCTGCAGTTCGTCTTGCGACGATCCAAGAATTTCACCTCTAACGTCGCAATACGAGTGGCCCCGACCGCTCCCTTCGATCATTGCCTCGCCGTAGACGGAGACCGACAGACGAAGACGAGGCCCTCTTCCATCATTCCATGCTTATCGTATGCAAGCTTGAACAGCCCGCTCTGAGCACTCTAATTTTTTCAAAGTGAACGTACCGGCCGCCGCGGACACTCGGTCAAGAGCACCCTTGGAGGAGAAACCGCCGACCGCGCACGCGCGCAAAACGGACGCGAAGATTAGACGCGGAGAGCAGGGCCCGAGGGAAGATTGGAGGACGAGAGGAGGCCACCGCGCGGCAACGGCAGGGAACGCCCGCAGGCGACAACGCGAGACGGAGGCGACGCGACCCACGCCCACCCGCCCCTTTAGGCGACGACGGCGACGCAGACGACGAGTGGACGCCGCTGGCCGCCGCCGACAGGGGGTTGGGGGGAGAAAGGCCGCGTTTGATCGCAACCGCCTTTAGACCGCGGCGCGCGCCCAAACGAACTACCCCCGGCGCCGATGCACCGCGGACGGCGACGCTCGCTGGACCCGCTACCTCCGCGGCAAACCCAGAGACACCTGCTACTCCCCCGCGTAACTTCGCCGGCAGGACCGCGTGGCGGATATGCAAGCGGTTGACACCGGCGGAAAGGGCCGGGAATGCGCACGGACGACCAAAGTCAACGATGGACGATGGCGCCGCCGCCCCGGGGCCGCAAACGCGACCACGAACCCGAGTTCGGACTACGAGCTTTTTAACCGCAACAACTTTAATATACGCTACCGGAGCTGGAATTACCGCGGCTGCTGGCACCAGACTTGCCCTCCGGTTGGTCCTCGTTAACGGATTTGAAGTGTACTCATTCCGATCGCGGGGCCTCGACAGAGTCCCGCGTCGTTATTTTTCGTCACTACCTCCCCGTGCCGGGAGTGGGTAATTTGCGCGCCTGCTGCCTTCCTTGGATGTGGTAGCCGTTTCGCATGCTCCCTCTCCGGAATCGAACCCCGATTCCCCGTTACCCGTAGTAACCACGGTAGGCACTTAACCGACCGTCGACAGTTGATAGGGCGGACCCTCGAGAGACCCGTCGCCAGGCGTGAAAGCCAGTGCGATCGACCAGTGAGTTATCCAGAGTCACCAAAGCGGAGCGCGCCGCCCTTTGGCCCCACCGCGAAACGCCGCCCGACGGCCGCCGCTCACCACCCAGAGGGAACAAGACGACGACCACGACGACGGCGACCACGACGAGAGGACGGAATGACGCGCATCGGTCTCAGTCTAATATGTAGCGCCGCGACCCGTAACGGCCGACGCGGGTGCCCACGCGCGTGACGGCACGCAGGCGACGACGCGACGACCGATCGCGGCCTGTGTCACATGTATTAGCTCTAGAATTGCCACAGTTATCCATCGCCTCCGAGGAGGATTACGGTCCCGAGGATTAGGTCCGGTTCCTGAGCCATTCGCGGTTTCGCCCGTTCTAATGCGTGGCGTGAACTTACACTTGCATGGCTTAAGCTTTGAGACAAGCATATGACTACTGGCAGGATCAACCAGGTATCGTTCTTTTTCGTGCTCGCGTTCATCTCGTCAACGGCATCGACGAAGACGAACGCTGGTCGGGAGGCGCAACCGACGCCTCGCTTTCCTGCTTTCTTCGGCGGCAACTTTGGCGTGCGTAAGAAGGAAGAAGCGAGACTTTTACGACACCATCTCGTGCAGCAGGACCGGCGGCGGCGTACCTCCCGGCTTTGATCGTTAAAAAGACGTTTTTTACGGACGTTAAGTTTTTCGCATAGTCGACACGCGGCGCCGGCGTGAGATACGCGAAACCGAAGGAGAGACGAGAAGGCTGTGTGAGAGGCGCAACAACGACAGTTCCACCGAAACCGAAGGATCGAGTAACGAACGGAAACGGAATCGTTCGCCGTCACCGGTCGATCGAGCGTTCCGGGAGAAATTCGCCATTTAACCGACGAGCATTAGCCGCGTGTCTCGCGATGAAGACGAGCCAAATGGTGGTAGACAAAGGCTGCTTCCGAGGAGGAGGACGACGACTAGAAGGCGGGCGGTTGAAGAAGGCGGGCGAGACCTCAGAACTTTCGACTGGGCCGACACGGTGACTGGACGTCCGAGAATTGCGTGGAGAATAGACAAGTTAGTTGAGGACCGAAAGTTTGGCAGGAAACTGCGAAGGCGGTGGGAGACGGACGAAGAAACATTCGACGTCCCGGGATGTCCTCGAACCATCAGCGGCGGCAGCTTCCCGGTGTCTGTCACAACGAACGAGCTACTGCCCTGACGGAGCCGTAGGGCGGCGGTGTCATCGCGGATAGAGATGGACAGATCTTCGCGACACGTACACGGTCCGTCAATGTTTACCCGACGCGTAAGAAAGCGGCCAAAACACGCGGGTAAGAACAGCCCTCGGTGGCGGCGATTCGAGACCGACGAAACAACCTGGGAGTCGGCGATCGAATAACGAACGGAAACGAACGAGCGTTCAGGAGGAAATCACCATTTAACCGACGAGCAGTAGACACGTGTCTTGCGATGAAGACGAGCCAGATGGTAGACAAATGGCTGCTTCGGAGTAGCAGGAGGACGACGACTACAGCGAGAAGGCGGGCGACACCCGGAACTTTCGACTGCGCCGAGACGGGAGACTAGTCGCGGACCGAAAATTTGGCAAGAAACTGCGAAGGCGGCGGCAGGTTCCCGGAACGAACGGGCTACTTCCCTGACGGAGCCGAGGGGTCGGCGGTGTCATTGCGGATAGAGATGGACTGATCTTCGCGACACGTACACGGTCCGTCAAGCTGTTTTCCCGACGCTGGGGAAGAACAGACCTCGGCGGCGGCGATTCGATTCGTGACCGACGAAACAACCTGGGAGTCGGCGATAATGAAATTATTGAAAATCGATATGAAATCAATCAAAACTTAGTGATTTTAACTAGTTTCAGAAATTTTGACAAAGTTATATTAAAGATTTTATGTTTTATAAAGCTTTTAATTACATAGCGATTTAGATGCAAAATCTAGCTGTTTTGACTACTTTTTAACGCTAGTTTGTAAATAAAATATCAATAACTGTTTGAAAACATTAGAAAAACAATGAAATTATTGAAAATCGATATGAAATCAATCAAAACTTATTGATTCTAACTAGTTTCAGAAGTTTTGACAAAGTTATATTTAAGATTTTATGTTTTACACAGCTTTTAATTACATAGCGATTTAGATGCAAAATCTAGCTGTTTTGACTACTTTTTAACGCTAGTTTGTAAATATCAAGAACTGTTTGAAAACATTAGAAAAACAATGAAATTATTGAAAATCGATATGAAATCAATCAAAACTTATTGATTCTAACTAGTTTCAGAAGTTTTGACAAAGTTATATTTAAGATTTTATGTTTTACACAGCTTTTAATTACATAGCGATTTAGATGCAAAATCTAGCTGTTTTGACTACTTTTTAACGCTAGTTTGTAAATATCAATAACTGTTTGAAAACATTAGAAAAACAATGAAATTATTGAAAATCGATATGAAATCAATCAAAACTTATTGATTCTAACTAGTTTCAGAAGTTTTGACAAAGTTATATTTAAGATTTTATGTTTTACACAACTTTTAATTACATAGCGATTTACATACAAAATCTAGCTTTTTTCACTACTTTTTCAACGCTAGTTTGTAAATATAAATAACTGTTTGAAAACATTAGAAAAACAATGAAATTATTTAAAATCTATATGAAATCAATCAAAACTTATTGATTTTAACTAGTTTCAGAAGTTTTGACAAAGTTTTATTTAAGATTTTATGTTTTACGCAACTTTTAATTACATAGCGATTTACATGCAAAATCTAGCTTTTTTCACTACTTTTTCAACGCTAGTTTGTAAATATCAATAACTGTTTGAAAACATTAGAAAAACAATGAAATTACTGAAAATCGATATGAAATCAATCAATACTTATTGATTTTAACTAGTTTCAGAAATTTTGACAAAGTTATATTAAAGATTTTATGTTTTATAAAGCTTTTAATTACATAGCGATTTAGATGCAAAATCTAGCTGTTTTGACTACTTTTTAACGCTGGTTTGTAAATATCAATAACTGTTTGAAAACATTAGAAAAACAATGAAATTATTGAAAATCGATATGAAATCAATCAAAACTTATTGATTTTAACTAGTTTCAGAAGTTTTGATAAAGTTTTATTTAAGATTTTATGTTTTACACAACTTTTAATTACATATTGATTTACATGCAAAATCTAGATTTTTGACTACTTTTTAACGCTAGTTTGTAAATATCAATAACTGTTTGAAAACATTAGAAAAACAATGAAATTATTGAAAATCGATATGAAATCAATCAAAACTTATTGATTTTAACTAGTTTCAGAAGTTTTGACAAAGTTATATTTATGATTTTATATTTTACACACCTTTAATTTCATATCGATATCGATGCAAAATCTAGCTGTTTTGACTACTTTTTAACGCTAGTTTGTAAATATCAATAACTGTTTGAAAACATTAGAAAAACAATGAAATTATTGAAAATCGATATGAAATCAATCAAAACTTATTGATTCTAACTAGTTTCAGAAGTTTTGACAAAGTTATATTTAAGATTTTATGTTTTACACAGCTTTTAATTACATAGCGAATTAGATGCAAAAATTAGCTGTTTTGACTACTTTTTCAACGCTAGTTTGTAAATATAAATAACTGTTTGAAAACATTAGAAAAACAATGAAATTATTGAAAATCGATATGAAATCAATCAAAACTTATTGATTTTAACTAGTTTCAGAAGTTTTGACAAAGTTTTATTTAAGATTTTATGTTTTACACAACTTTTAATTACATAGCGATTTACATGCAAAATCTAGCTTTTTTCACTACTTTTTCAACGCTAGTTTGTAAATATCAATAACTGTTTGAAAACATTAGAAAAACAATGAAATTATTGAAAATCGATATGAAAACAATCAAAACTTATTGATTCTAACTAGTTTCAGAAGTTTTGACAAAGTTATATTTAAGATTTTATGTTTTACACAGCTTTTAATTACATAGCGATTTAGATGCAAAAATTAGCTGTTTTGACTACTTTTTCAACGCTAGTTTGTAAATATAAATAACTGTTTGAAAACATTAGAAAAACAATGAAATTATTGAAAATCGATATTAAATCAATCAAAACTTATTGATTCTAACTAGTTTCAGAAGTTTTGACAAAGTTATATTTAAGATTTTATGTTTTACACAGCTTTTAATTACATAGCGATTTAGATGCAAAATCTAGCTGTTTTGACTACTTTTTAACGCTAGTTTGTAAATATCAATAACTGTTTGAAAACATTAGAAAAACAATGAAATTATTGAAAATCGATATGAAATCAATCAAAACTTATTGATTTTAACTAGTTTCAGAAGTTTTGACAAAGTTTTATTTAAGATTTTATGTTTTACACAACTTTTAATTACATAGCGATTTACATGCAAAATCTAGCTTTTTTCACTACTTTTTCAACGCTAGTTTGTAAATATCAATAACTGTTTGAAAACATTAGAAAAACAATGAAATTATTGAAAATCGATATGAAAACAATCAAAACTTATTGATTCTAACTAGTTTCAGAAGTTTTCACAGTTTTATTTAAGATTTTATGTTTTACACAGCTTTTAATTACATAGCGATTTACATGCAAAATCTAGCTGTTTTGACTACTTTTTAACGCTAGTTTGTAAATATCAATAACTGTTTGAAAACATTAGAAAAACAATGAAATTATTGAAAATCGATATGAAATCAATCAAAACTTATTGATTTTAACTAGTTTCAGAAGTTTTGACAAAGTTTTATTTAAGATTTTCTGTTTTACACAACTTTTAATTACATAGCGATTTACATGCAAAATCTAGCTTTTTTCACTACTTTTCCAACGCTAGTGTGTAAATATCAATAACTGTTTGAAAACATTAGAAAAATAATGAAATTATTGAAAATCGATATGAAATCAATCAAACCTTATTGATTTTAACTAGTTTCAGAAGTTTTGACAAAGTTATATTTATGATTTTATATTTTACACACCTTTAATTTCATATCGATTTACATGCAAAATCTAGCTGTTTTGACTACTTTTTAACGCTAGTTTGTAAATATCAATAACTGTTTGAAAACATTAGAAAAACAACGAAATTATTGAAAATCGATATGAAATCAATCAAAACTTATTGATTTTAACTAGTTTCAGAAGTTTTGACAAAGTTTTATTTAAGTTTTTATGTTTTACACAACTTTTAATTACATAGCGATTTACATGCAAAATCTCGCTTTTTTCACTACTTTTTCAACGCTAGTTTGTAAATATCAATAACTGTTTGAAAACATTAGAAAAACAATGAAATAACAGAATCTGATATAATTGCATTTGATTTCAACATTTGTAATAGAAAAATAACAGAATCTGATATAATTCTATTTGATTTATACATTTTTATTTGAAAAATAACAGAATCTGATATAATTCCATTTGATTTCAACATTTTTAATTAAAAAATATTAGAATCTGATATAATTCCATTTGATTTCAACATTTTTAATTGAAAATAACAGAATGTGATATAATTCCATTTGATATCAACATTTTTAATTGAAAAATAATAGAATCTGATATAATTCCATTTGATTTCAACATTGATAATTCAAAAACAACAAAATATCATATAATTCCATTTGATTTCAACATTATTAATTGAAAAATAACAGAATCTGATATAATTCCATTTGATTTCAACATTTTTAATTGAAAAATAACAGAATCTGATATAATTCCATTTGATTTCAACATTTGTTATAGAAAATAACAAATTCTAATATAATTCTAATTGATTTCATCATTTTTAATTGAAAAATAACAGAATCTGATATAGTTCCCTTTGATTTCAATATTTTTAATAGAAAAATAACAGAATCTGATATAATTCCATTTGATTTCAACATTTATAATTCCAAAATAACAAAATCTGATATAGTTCCATTTGATTTCAACATTTTTAATAAAACATACAGAATCTGATATAATTCCACTCGATTTCAACATTTTTAATTGAAAAATAACTAAATCCCGATATAATTCCATTTGATTTCAACATTTTTAATTGAAAAATTAAAGAATCTGATATAATTCCATTTGATTTCAACATTTGTGATAGAAAAATAACAGAATCTGATATAATTCCTTTTTATTTCAACATTTTCAATTGAAAAATAAAAGAATCTGATATAATTCCATTTGATTTCAACATTTTTAATTGAAAAATAAAAGAAACTTATATAATTACATTTGATTTCAACTTTTTTAATTGAAAAATATCAGAATCTGATATAATTCCATTTGATTTCAACCTTTGTAATAGAAAAATAAAAGAATCTGATAAAATTCCTTATGATTTCAACATTTTTAATTCAAAAAGTACAAAATCTGATATAATTCCATTTGATTTAAACATTTTTAATTGAAAAATAAAAGAATCTGATATAATTGAATTTGTTTTCACGATTTTCTAAAGAAAAATAACAGAATCTGATATAATTCCATTTGATTTATACATTTTTATTTGAAAAATAAGAGAATCTGATATAATTCCATTTGATTTCAACATTTTTAATTGAAAAATATCAAAATCTGATATGATTCCATTTGATTTCAACATTTTTAATTGAAACATAACAGAATCTGATATAATTCTATTTGATTTCAACATTTTTAATTGAAAAATAACAGAATCTGATATAATTCAATTTGTTTTCAAGATTTTCTAAAGAAAAATAACAGAATCTGATATAATTCCATTTGATTTATACATTTTTATTTGAAAAATAAGAGAATCTGATATAATTACATTTGATTTCAACATTTTTAATTAAAATATACGGAATCTGATATAATTCCATTTCATTTCAACATTTTTAATTGAAAAATAACAGAATCTGATATAATTCCATTTGATTTCAACATTATTAATTGAAAAATAACAGAATCTGATATAATTCCATTTGATTTCAACATTTTTATTTGAACAATAACAGAATCTGATATAATTCCATTGATTTCAACATTGTTAATTGAAAAATACCAGAATCTGATATAATTGATTTCAACATTTGTGATAGAAAAATAACAGAATCTGATATAATTCCATTTGATTTCAACATTATTAATTGAAAAATAACAGAATCTGATATAATTCCATTTGATTTCAACATTATTAATTGAAAAATAACAGAATCTGATATAATTCCATGTGATTTCAACATTTATAATTGAAAAATAACAGAATCTGATATGATTCCATTTTATTTCATCATTTTTAATTGAAAAATAACAGAATCTGATATAATTCCATTTGATTTCAACATTTTCAATTAAAACATACAGAATCTGATATAATTCCATTTCATTTCAACATTTTTAATTGAAAAATAACAGAATCTGATATAATTATATTTGATTTCAACATTTTTAATTGAAAAATAACAGAATCTGATATAATTCCATTTGATTTCAACATTTTTAATTGAAAAAAAACAGAATCTGATATACTTCCATTTGATTTCAAATTTTTAATTAAAAAATAACAAAATCTGATATAATTCCATTTGATTTCAACATTTGTAATAGAAAATAACAGAATCTGATATAATTCCAATTGATTTCAACATGTGTAATAGAAAAATAACAGAATCTGTCATAATTCCATCTGATTTCAACATTTTTAATTAAAAAATAACAACATCTGTTATAATTCCATTTGATTTCAACATTTTTAATTGAAAAATAACAGAATCTGATATAATTCCATTTGATTTCAACGTTTGTAATAGAAAAATAACAGAATCTGATATAATTACATTTTATTTCAACATTTTTAATTGAAAAATAACAGAAACTTATATAATTCCATTTGATTTCAACTTCATTAATTGAAAAATAACAGAATCTGATATAATTCCATTTGATTTCAACCTTTGTATTAGAAAAATAACAGAATCTGATATAATTCCATTTGATTTCATCATTTTTAATTCAAAAAGTACAAAATCTGATATAATTCTATTTGATTTAAACATTTTTAATTGAAAAATAACAGAATCTGATATAATTCCATTTCATTTCATCATTTTTAATAAAACATACAGAATATGATATCATTCCATTCGATTTCAACATTTTTAATTCAAAAATAACAAAATCTGATATAATTCCATTTGATTTCTTCATTTTTATTTGACAAATAACAGAATCTGATATAATTCCATTTGATTTCAACATTTTTAATTTAAAAATAACAGTATATGTTATAATTCAATTTGATTTCAACATTATTAATTGAAAAATAACAGAATCAGAAATAATTCCATTTATTTCAACATTTTTAATTGAAAAATACCAGAATCTGATATAATTCCATTTGATTTCAACATTTTTAATTGAAAAATAACAGAATCTGATATAATTCCATTGGATTTCAACATTTTTAATTGAAAAATAACAGAATCTGATATAATTCCATTTGATTTCAACATTTTTAATTGAAAAATAACAAAATCTGATAAAATTCTAATTGATTTCAACATTTTTAATTGAAAAATAACAGAATCTGATATAATTCCATTTGATTTCAACATTTATAATTCAAGAATAACAGAATATGATATAAATCCATATGATTTCAAAATTTTAATTAAAACATACAGAATCTGATATAATTCCATTCGATTTCAAAATTTTTAATTCAAAAATAACAAAATCTGATATAATTCCATTTGATTTATATATTTTTATTTGAAAAATAACAGAATCTGATATAATTCCATTTGATTTCATCATTTTTAATTGAAAAATAACAGAATCTGATATAATTCCCTTTGATTGCAATATTTGTAATAGAAAAATAACAGAATCTGATATAATTCCATTTGATTTCAACATTTATAATTCCAAAATAACAAAATCTGATATAGTTCCATTTGATTTCAACCTTTTTAATTGAAAAATAACAAAATCTGATATAATTCCATTTGATTTCAACATTTTTAATAAAACATACAGAATCTGATATAATTCCATTCGATTTCAACATTTTAAATTCAAAAATAACTAAATCCCGATATAATTCCATTTGATTTCAACATTTTTAATTGAAAAATTAAAGAATCTGATATAATTCCATTTGATTTCAACATTTGTGATAGAAAAATAACAGAATCTGATATAATTCCTTTTTATTTCAACATTTTCAATTGAAAAATAACAGAATCTGATATAATTCCATTTGATTTCAACATTTTTAATTGAAAAATAAAAGAAACTTCTATAATTACATTTGATTTCAACTTTTTTAATTGAAAAATATCAGAATCTGATATAATTCCATTTGATTTCAACCTTTGTAATAGAAAAATAAAAGAATCTGATATAATTCCTTATGATTTCAGCATTTTTAATTCAAAAAGTACAAAATCTGATATAATTCCATTTGATTTAAACATTTTTAATTGAAAAATATCAGAATCTGATATAATTCAATTTGTTTTCACGATTTTCTAAAGAAAAATAACAGAAACTGATATAAATCCAATTTATTTATACATTTTTATTTGAAAAATAAGAGATGATATAATTCCATTTGATTTCAACATTTTTAATTGAAAAATATCAGAATCTGATATGATTCCATTTGATTTCAACATTTTTAATTGAAACATAACAGAATCTGATATAATTCTATTTGATTTCAACATTTTTAATTGAAAAATAACAGAATCTGATATAATTCAATTTGTTTTCAACATTTGTAATAGAAAAATAACAAAATCTGATATAATTCCATTTGATTTCAAGATTTTTAATTGAAAAATAACAAAATCTGATATAATTCCATTTGATTTCAACATTTGTAATAGAAAAATAACAAAATCTGATATAATTCCATTTGATTTCAACATTTTTAATTGAAAAATAAAAGAAATCTGAAATAATGCCATTTGATTTCAACATATTTAATTGAAAAATAACAGAATCTGCTATAATTCCATTTGATTTCAACATTTTTAATTGAAAAATAACAGAATCCATATGATTTCAACATTTTTAATTGAAAAATAACAGAATCTGATATAATTCCATTTGATTTCAACATTTTTAATTGAAAAATAACAGAATCTGATATAATTCCATTTGATTTCAATATTTGTAATAGAAAAATAACAGAATCTGATATAATTCCATTTGATTTCAACATTTATATATCAAAAATAACAAAATGTGATATAATTCCATTTGATTTCAACATTTTTAATTGAAAAATAACAAAATCTGATATAATTCCATTTGATTTCAACATTTGTAATAGAAAAATAACAAAATCTGATATAATTCCATCTGATTTCAACATTTTTATTTGAAAAATGACACAATCTGAAATAATTCCATTTGATTTCAACATTTTTAATTGAAAAATAACAAGATCTGACATAATTCTATTTGATTTCATCATTTTTAATTGAAAAATAACAGAATCTGATATAATTCCATTTGATTTCAATATTTGTAATAGAAAAATAACAGAATCTGATATAATTCCATCTGATTTCAACATTTTTAATTGAAAAATGACAGAATCTGAAATAATTCCATTTGTTTTCAACATTTTTAATTAAAACATACAGAAACTGATATAATTCCATTTGATTTCAACATTTTTAATTAAAAAATAACAGAATCTGATATAATTCCATTTAATTTATACATTTTTTTTTGAAAAATAACAGAATCTGATATAATTCCATTTGATTTCAACATTTTTAATTGAAAAATAACAGAATGTGATATAATTCCTTTTGATTTCAAAATTTTTAATTGGAAAATAACAGAATCCATATGATTTCAACATTTTTAATTGAAAAATAACTGAATCTGTTATAATTCCATTTGATTTCAACATTTATAATTGAAAAATAACAGAATCTGATATAATTCCATTTGATTTCAACATTTATAATTCAAAAATAACAAAATCTGATATAATTCGATTTGATTTCAATATTTGTAATAGAAAAATAAAAGAATCTGATATAATTCCATTTGATTTCAATATTCATAATTAAAAAATAACAAAATCTGATATAATTCCATTTGATTTCAACATTTTTAATTGAAAAATAACAAAATATTATATAATTCCATTTGATTTCAACATTTGTAATAGAAAAATAACAAAATCTGATATAATTCCATTTGATTTCAACATTTTACATTAAAACATACAGAATCTGATATAATTCCATTTGATTTCAACATTTTTAATTAAAAAATAAAAGAATCTGATATAATTCCATTTAATTTATACATTTTTATTTGAAAAATAACAGAATCTGATATAATTCCATTTGATTTCAACATTTTTAATTGAAAAATAACAGAATCTGATATAATTCCATTTGATTTCAACATTTGTGATAGAAAAATAACAGAATCTGATATAATTCCATTTGATGTATACATTTCTATTTGAAAAAAACCTGAATCTGATATTATTCCATTTGATTTCAAAATTTTAATTAAAAAATATTAGAATCTGATATAATTCCATTTGATTTCAACATTTTTAATTGAAAAATAACAGAATCTGATATAATTCCATTTGATTTCAACATTTTTAATTAAAAAATATTAGAATCTGATATAATTCCATTTGATTTCAACATTTTTAATTGAAAAATAACAGAATCTGATATAATTCAATTTGATTTCAACATTTTTAATTGAAAAATAAGAGAATCTGATATAATTTCATTTGATTTCAACATTTGTAATTGAAAAATAACAGAATCTGATATTATTCCATTCGATTTCTACATTTTTTTTTTGAAAAAGAACAGAATCTGATATCATTCCGTTTGATTTCAACATTTTTAATTGAAAAATAACAGAATCTGATATAATTCCATTTGATTTCAAGATTTTTAATTGAAAAATAACAGAATCTGATATAATTCCAATTGATTTCAATATTTGTAATAGAAAAATAACAGAATCTGATATAATTCCATTTGATTTCAACATTTGTAATAGAAAAATAACAAAATCTGATATAATTCCATTTGATTTCAACATTTTTAATTGAAAAATAACAAAATCTTATATAATTCCATTTGATTTCAACATTTGTAATAGAAAAATAACAAAATCTGATATAATTCCATTTGATTTCAACATTTTTAATTGAAAAATAACAGAATCTAATATAATTCCATTTGATTTCAACATTTTCAATTAAAACATACAGAATCTGATATAATTCCATTTGATTTCAACATTTCTAATTAAAAAATAACAGAATCTGATATAATTCCATTTAATTTATACATTTTTAATTGAAAAATAACAGAATCTGATATAATTCCATTTGATTTCAACATTTGTAATAGAAAAATAACAGAATCTGATATAATTCCATTTGATGTATACATTTCTATTTGAAAAAAACCTGAATCTGATATTATTCCATTTGATTTCAAAATTTTAATTAAAAAATATTAGAATCTCATATAATTCCATTTGATTTCAACATTTTTAATTGAAAAATAACAGAATCTGTTATAATTCCATTTGATTTCAACATTTGTGATAGAAAAATAACAGAATCTGATATAATTCCATTTGATGTATACATTTCTATTTGAAAAAAAACAGAATCTGATATTACTCCATTTGATTTCAACATTTTTAATTAAAAAATATCAGAATCTGATATAATTCCATTTGATTTCAACATTTTTAATTGAAAAATAACAGAATCTGATATAATTCCATTTGATTTCAACATTTTTCATTAAAAAATATTAGAATCTGATATAATTCCATTTGATTTCAACATTTTTAATTGAAACATAACAGAATCTGATATGATTCAATTTGATTTCAACATTTTTAATTGTAAAATAAGAGAATCTGATATAATTTCATTTGATTTCAACATTTTTAATTGAAAAATAACAGAATCTGATATAATTCCATTTGATTTCAATATTTGTAATAGAAAAATAACAGAATCTGATATAATTCCATTTGATTTCAACATTTTTAATTGAGAAATAACAAAATCTGATATAATTCCATTTGATTTCCATATTTGTAATAGAAAAATAACAGAACCTGATATAATTCCATTTGATTTATACATTTTTATTTGAAAAATAACAGAATCTGATATAATTCCATTTGATTACAATATTTGTGATATAAAAATAACAGAATCTGATATAATTCCATTTGATGTATTCATTTTTATTTGAAAAATAACAGAATCTGATATAATTCCATTTGATTTCAACATTTGTAATAGAAAAATAACAAAATCTGATATAATTCCATTTGATTTCAACATTTGTAATTGAAAAATAACTGAATCTGATATAATTCCATTTGATTTCAACATTTGTAATAGAAAAGTAACAAAATCTGATATAATTCCATGTGATTTCAACATTTTTAATTGAAAAATAACAGACTCTGATATAATTCCATTTGATTTCAACATTTTTAATTAAAACATACAGAATCTGATATAATTCCATTTGATTTCAACATTTTCAATTGAAAAGTAACAGAATCTGATAGAATTCCATTTGATTTCAACATTTTTAATTGAAAAATAACAAAATATTATATAATTCCATTTGATTTCAACATTTGTAATAGAAAAATAACAAAATCTGATATAATTCCATTTGATTTCAACATTTTACATTAAAACATACAGAATCTGATATAATTCCATTTGATTTCAACATTTTTAATTAAAAAATAAAAGAATCTGATATAATTCCATTTGATTTCAACATTTTTAATTGAAAAATGACAAATCTGATATAATTCCATTTGATTTCAACATTTTTAATTGAAAAATAACAGAATCTGATATAATTCCATTTGATTTCAACATTTGTGATAAAAAATAACAGAATCTGATATAATTCCATTTGATGTATACATTTTTATTTGAAAAATAACAGAATCTGATATAATACCATTTGATTTCAACATTTTTAATTAAAACATACAGAATCTGATATAATTCCATTTGATTTCAACATTTGTAATAGAAAAATAACAAAATCTGATATAATTCCATTTGATTTCAACATTGCTTATAGAAAATAACAGAATCTGGTATAATTCCATTTGATTTCAACATTTTTAATTGAAAAATAACAAAATCTGATATAATTCTAATTGATTTAAACATTTTTAATTGAAAAATAACAGAATCTGATATAATTCCAATTGATTTCAACATTTCTAATAGAAAAATAAAAGAATCTGATATAATTCCATTTGATTTCAACATTTATAATTCAAAAATAACAAAATCTGATATAATTCCATTTGATTTCAACATTTTTAATTGAAAAATAACAAAAACCGATATAATTCCATTTGATTTCAACATTTGTAATAGAAAAATAACAAAATCTCATATAATTCCATCTGATTTCAACATTTTTAATTGAAAAATAACAGAATCTGATATAATTCCATTTGATTTCAACATTTGAAATAGAAAAATAATAAAATCTGATATAATTCCATGTGATTTCAACATTTTTAATTGAAAAATAAAAGAATCTGATATAATTCCATTTCATTTCAACATTTGTAATAGAAAAATAACAAAATCTGATATAATTCCATTTGATTTCAACATTTTCAATTGAAAAATATCAAAATATGATATAATTCCATTTGATTTCAACATTTTTAATTGAAAAATAACAAAATCTGATATAATTCCATTTGATTTCACCATTTGCAATAGAAAAATATCAAAATCTGATATAATTCCATTTGATTTCAACATTTTTAATTGAAAAATAACAAAATCTGATATAATTCCATTTGATTTCAACATTTGTAATAGATAAATAACAAAATCTGATATAATTCCATTTGATTTCAACATTTTTAATTGAAAAATAACAGAATCTGATATAAAGCCATTTGATTTCAACATATTTAATTGAAAAATAACAGAATCTGCTATAATTCCATTTGATTTCAACATTTTTAATTGAAAAATAACAGAATCCATATGATTTCATCATTTTTAATTGAAAAATAACAGAATCTGTTATAATTCCATTTGATTTCAACATTTTTAATTGAAAAATAACAGAATCTGATATAATTCCATTTGATTTCAATATTTGTAATAGAAAAATAACAGAATCTGATATAATTCCATTTGATTTCAACATTTTTAATTGAAAAATAACAAAATCTTCCATTTGATTTCAACATTTGTAATAGAAAAATAACAAAATCTGATATAATTCCATCTATTTCAACATTTTTACTTCAAAAATAAAAAAATCTGATATAATTCCCTTTGATTTATACATTTTTATTTGAAAAATAACAGAATCGGGTATAATTCCATTTGATTCAACATTTTTAATTAAAAAATAACAAAATTTGATATAATTCCATTTGATTTCAACATTTTTAATTGAAAAATAACAGAATCTGATATAATTCCATTTGATTACAACATTTGTGATAGAAAAATAACAGAATCTAATATAATTCCATTTGATGTATACATTTTTATTTGAAAATTAACAGAATCTGATATAATTCCACTTGATTTCAACATTTTTAATTAAAAAATTTTAGAATCTTATATAATTCCATTTGATTTCTACATTTTCAATTGAAAAATAACAGAATCTGATAGAATTCCTTTTGATTTCAACATTTTTAATTGAAAAATAACAGAATCTGATATAATTCCATTTGATTTCAACATTTGTAATAGAAAAATAACAAAATCTGATATAATTCCATTTGATTTCAACATTTGTAATTGAAAAATAACTGAATCTGATATAATTCCATTTGATTTCAACATTTGTAATAGAAAAGTAATAAAATCTGATATAATTCCATGTGATTTCAACATTTTTAATTGAAAAATAACAGACTCTGATATAATTCCATTTGATTTCAACATTTTTAATTAAAACATACAGAATCTGATATAATTCCATTTGATTTCAACATTTTCAATTGAAAAGTAACAGAATCTGATAGAATTCCATTTGATTTCAACATTTTTAATAGAAAAATAACAGAATCTGATATAATTCCATTTGATTTCAACATTTGTAATAGAAAAATAACAAAATCTGATATAATTGCATTTGATTTATACATTTTTATTTGAAAAATAACAGAATCTGATATAATTACATTTGATTTCAACATTTTTAATTAAAAGATAACAAAATCTTATATAATTCCATTTGATTTCAACATTTGTAATAGAAAAGTAACAAAATCTGATATAATTCCATTTGATTTCAACATTTTCAATTATAAAATAATAGAATCTGATATAATTCCATTTGATTTCAACATTTTTAATTGAAAAATAACAGAATCTGATATAATTCCATTTGATTTCAACATTTTTAATTGAAAAATAACAAAATCTAATATAATTACATTTGATTTCAACATTTTTAAATGAAAAATAACAAAATCTGATATAATTCCATTTGATTTCAACATTTGTAATAGAAAAGTAACAAAATCTGATATAATTCCATTTGATTTCAACATTTTTAATTGTAAAATAACAGATTCTGATATAATTCCATTTGATTTCAACATTTTTAATTAAAAGATAACAAAATCTTATATAATTCCATTTGATTTAAGCATTGGTAATAGAAAAATAACAGAATCTGATATAATTCCATTTGATTTCAACATTTGTAATAGAAAAATAAATGAATCTGATATAATTCCATTTGATTTCAACATTTTTAATTGAAAAATAACAGAATCTGATATAATTCCATTTGATTTCAACATTTTTAATTGAAAAATAACAAAATCTAATATAATTACATTTGATTTCAACATTTTTAATTGGAAAATAACAGAATTTGATATAATTCCATTTGATTTCAACATTTTTAATTGAAAAATAACAAAATCTGATATAATTTCATTTGATTTCATCATTTCTAATAGAAAAACAACAGAAGCTGATATAATTCCATTTGATTTCAACATTTTTAATTGAAAAATAACAGAATCTGATATAATTCCATCTGTTTTGAACATTTGTAATAGAAAAATAAAAGAATCTGATATAATTCCATTTGATTTCAACATTTTTATTGAAAAATAACAGAATCTGATAGAATTCCATTTGATTTCAACATTTTTAATAGAAAAATAACAGAATCTGATATAATTCCATTTGATTTCAACATTTGTAATAGAAAAATAACAAAATCGGATATAATTCCATTTGATTTCAACATTTGTAATTGAAAAATAACAGAATCTGATATAATTCCATTTGATTTCAACATTTGTAATAGAAAAATAACAAAATCTGATATAATTCCATTTGATTTCAACATTTTTAATTGAAAAATGACAAATCTGATATAATTCCATTTGATTTCAACATTTTTAATTGAAAAATAACAGAATCTGATATAATTCCATTTGATTTCAACATTTGTGATAGAAAAATAACAGAATCTAATATAATTCCATTTGATGTATACATTTTTATTTGAAAAATAACAGAATCTGATATAATACCATTTGATTTCAACATTTTTATTTAAAACATACAGAATCTGATATAATTCCATTTGATTTCAACATTTGTAATAGAAAAATAACAAAATCTGATATAATTCCATTTGATTTCAACATTGCTTATAGAAAATAACAGAATCTGGTATAATTCCATTTGATTTCAACATTTTTAATTGAAAAATAACAAAATCTGATATAATTCTAATTGATTTAAACATTTTTAATTGAAAAATAACAGAATCTGATATAATTCCATTTGATTTCAACATTTCTAATAGAAGAATAAAAGAATCTGATATAATTCCATTTGATTTCAACATTTATAATTCAAAAATAACAAAATCTGATATAATTCCATTTGATTTCAACATTTTTAATTGAAAAATAACAAAAACCGATATAATTCCATTTGATTTCAACATCATTAATAGAAAAATAACAAAATCTCATATAATTCCATCTGATTTCAACATTTTTAATTGAAAAATAACAGAATCTGATATAATTCCATTTGATTTCAGCATTTTTAATTAAAACATACAGAATCTGATATAATTCCATTTGATTTCAACATTTTTAATTCAAAAATATCAAAATCTGATATAATTCCATTTGATTTATACATTTATATTTGAAAAATAAAAGAATCTGTTATAATTCCATTTGATTTCAACATTTTTAATTAAAAAATAACAAAATCTGATATAATTCCATTTGATTTCAACATTTTTAATTGAAAAATAACAGAATCTGATATAATTCCATTTGATTTCAACATTTGTGATAGAAAAATAACAGAATCTGATATAATTCCATTTGATGTATACATTTTTATTTGAAAAATAACAGAACCTGATATAATTCCATTTGATTTCAACATTTTCAATTGAAAAATAACAGAATCTGATATAATTCCATTTGATTTCAACATTTATAGTAGAAAAATAACAGAATCTGATATAATTCCATTTGATTTCAACATTTTTAATTCAAAAATAACAGAATCTGATATAATTCCATTTGATTTCAACATTTGTAGTAGAAAAATAACAAAATCTGATATAATTGCATTTGATTTATACATTTTTATTTGAAAAATAACAGAATCTGATATAATTCCATTTGATTTCAACATTTTTACTTGAAAAATAACAAAATCTGATATAATTCCATTTGATTTCAACATTTGTAATAGAAAAGTAACAAAATCTGATATAATTCCATTTGATTTCAACATTTTTAATTGTAAAATAACAGATTCTGATATAATTCCATTTGATTTCAACATTTTTAATTAAAAAATAACAAAATCTTATATAATTCCATTTGATTTCAACACTGGTAATAGAAAAATAACAGAATCTGATATAATTCCATTTGATTTCAACATTTGTAATAGAAAAATAACAGAATCTAATATAATTACATTTGATTTCAACATTTTTAATTGAAAAATAACAGAATTTGATATAATTCCATTTGATTTCAACATTTTTAATTGAAAAATAAACAGAATCTGATATAATTTCATTTGATTTCATCATTTTTAATAGAAAAACAACAGAAGCTGATATAATTCCATTTGATTTCAACATTTTTAATTGAAAAATAACAGAATCTGATATAATTCCATCTGTTTTGAACATTTGTAATAGAAAAATAAAAGAATCTGATATAATTCCATTTGATTTCAACATTTTTATTGAAAAATAACAGAATCTGAAAGAATTCCATTTGATTTCAACATTTTTAATAGAAAAATAACAAAATCTAATATAATTACATTTGATTTCAACATTTTTAATTGAAAAATAACAGAATTTGATATAATTCCATTTGATTTCAACATTTTTAATTGAAAAATAACAGAATCTGATATAATTTCATTTGATTTCATCATTTTTAATTGAAAAACAACAGAAGCTGATATAATTCCATTTGATTTCAA
Organism: Acanthosepion lycidas; assembly: GCA_963932145.1. Lineage (NCBI taxonomy): Eukaryota > Metazoa > Mollusca > Cephalopoda > Sepiida > Sepiidae > Acanthosepion > Acanthosepion lycidas. The sequence continues at coordinate 51,584,252 of OZ010599.1, read as the reverse complement.
CATTTTTATTGAAAAATAACAGAATCTGATATTATTCCATTTAATTTCAACATTTTTAATTGAAAAATAACAGAATCTGATATAATTCCATTTGATTTCAACATTTTTAATTGAAAAATAACAAAATCTAATATAATTACATTTGATTTCAACATTTTTAATTGAAAAATAACAGAATTTGATATAATTCCATTTGATTTCAATATTTTTAATTGAAAAATAACAGAATCTGATATAATTTCATTTGATTTCATCATTTTTAATAGAAAAACAACAGAAGCTGATATAATTCCATTTGATTTCAACATTTTTAACTGAAAAATAACAGAATCTGATATAATTCCATCTGTTTTGAACATTTGTAATAGAAAAATAAAAGAATCTGATATAATTCCATTTGATTTCAACATTTTTATTGAAAAATAACAGAATCTGATAGAATTCCATTTGATTTCAACATTTTTAATAGAAAAATAACAGAATCTGATATAATTCCATTTGATTTCAACATTTGTAATAGAAAAATAACAAAATCGGATATAATTCCATTTGATTTCAACATTTGTAATTGAAAAATAACAGAATCTGATATAATTCCATTTGATTTCAACATTTGTAATAGAAAAATAACAAAATCTGATATAATTCCATTTGATTTCAACATTTTTAATTGAAAAATGACAAATCTGATATAATTCCATTTGATTTCAACATTTTTAATTGAAAAATAACAGAATCTGATATAATTCCATTTGATTTCAACATTTGTGATAGAAAAATAACAGAATCTGATATAATTCCATTTGATGTATATATTTTTATTTGAAAAATAACAGAATCTGATATAATACCATTTGATTTCAACATTTTTAATTAAAACATACAGAATCTGATATAATTCCATTTGATTTCAACATTTGTAATAGAAAAATAACAAAATCTGATATAATTCCATTTGATTTCAACATTGCTTATAGAAAATAACAGAATGTGGTATAATTCCATTTGATTTCAACATTTTTAATTGAAAAATAACAAAATCTGATATAATTCTAATTGATTTAAACATTTTTAATTGAAAAATAACAGAATCTGATATAATTCCATTTGATTTCAACATTTCTAATAGAAAAATAAAAGAATCTGATATAATTCCATTTGATTTCAACATTTATAATTCAAAAATAACAAAATCTGATATAATTCCATTTGATTTCAACATTTTTAATTGAAAAATAACAAAAACCGATATAATTCCATTTGATTTCAACATCATTAATAGAAAAATAACAAAATCTCATATAATTCCATCTGATTTCAACATTTTTAATTGAAAAATAACAGAATCTGATATAATTCCATTTGATTTCAGCATTTTTAATTAAAACATACAGAATCTGATATAATTCCATTTGATTTCAACATTTTTAATTCAAAAATATCAAAATCTGATATAATTCCATTTGATTTATACATTTATATTTGAAAAATAAAAGAATCTGTTATAATTCCAATTGATTTCAACATTTTTAATTAAAAAATAACAAAATCTGATATAATTCCATTTGATTTCAACATTTTTAATTGAAAAATAACAGAATCTGATATAATTCCATTTGATTTCAACATTTGTGATAGAAAAATAACAGAATCTGATATAATTCCATTTGATGTATACATTTTTATTTGAAAAATAACAGAATCTGATATAATTCCATTTGATTTCAACATTTTCAATTGAAAAATAACAGAATCTGATATAATTCCATTTGATTTCAACATTTATAGTAGAAAAATAACAGAATCTGATATAATTCCATTTGATTTCAACATTTTTAATTCAAAAATAACAGAATCTGATATAATTCCATTTGATTTCAACATTTGTAATAGAAAAATAACAAAATCTGATATAATTGCATTTGATTTATACATTTTTATTTGAAAAATAACAGAATCTGATATAATTCCATTTGATTTCAACATTTTTACTTGAAAAATAACAAAATCTGATATAATTCCATTTGATGTATACATTTGTAATAGAAAAGTAACAAAATCTGATATAATTCCATTTCATTTCAACATTTTTAATTGAAAAATAACAGAATCTGATATAATTCCATTTGATTTCAACATTTGTAATAGAAAAATAACAAAATCTTATATAATTCCATTTGATTTCAACACTGGTAATAGAAAAATAACAGAATCTGATATAATGCCATTTGATTTCAACATTTGTAATAGAAAAATAACAGAATCTGATATAATTCCATTTGATTTCAACATTTGTAATAGAAAAATAACAAAATCTGATATAATTCCATTTGATGTATACATTTTTATTTGAAAAATAACAGAATCTGATATAATTCCATTTGATTTCAACATTTTTAATTGAAAAATAACAGAATCTGATATAATTCCATTTGATTTCAACATTTATAGTAGAAAAATAACAGAATCTGATATAATTCCATTTGATTTCAACATTTTTAATTCAAAAATAACAGAATCTGATATAATTCCATTTGATTTCAACATTTTTACTTGAAAAATAACAAAATCTGATATAATTGCATTTGATTTATACATTTTTATTTGAAAAATAACAGAATCTGATATAATTACATTTGATTTCAACATTTTTAATTAAAAGATAACAAAATCTTATATAATTCCATTTGATTTAAGCATTGGTAATAGAAAAATAACAGAATCTGATATAATTCCATTTGATTTCAACATTTTTAATTCAAAAATAACAGAATCTGATATAATTCCATTTGATTTCAACATTTGTAATAGAAAAATAACAAAATCTGATATAATTGCATTTGATTTATACATTTTTATTTGAAAAATAACAGAATCTGATATAATTACATTTGATTTCAACATTTTTAATTATAAAATAACAGAATCTGATATAATTCCATTTGATTTCAACATTTTTAATTGAAAAATAACAAAATCTAATATAATTACATTTGATTTCAACATTTTTAATTGAAAAATAACAGAATTTGATATAATTCCATTTGATTTCAACATTTTTAATTGAAAAATAACAGAATCTGATATAATTTCATTTGCTTTCATCATTTTTAATAGAAAAACAACAGAATCTGATATAATTCCATTTGATTTCAACATTTTTAATTGAAAAATAACAGAATCTGATATAATTCCATTTTATTTCAACATTTGTAAGAGAAAAATAACGAAATCTGATATAATTACATTTGATTTCAACATTTTTAATTAAAAGATAACAAAATCTTATATAATTCCATTTGATTTCAACATTGGTAATAAGAAAAATAACAGAAACTGTTATAATTCCATTTGATTTCAACATTTTTAATTGAAAAATAACAAAATCTGATATAATTCCATTTGATTTCAACATTTGTAATAGAAAAATAACAAAATCTGATATAATTCCATCTGATTTCAACATTTTTAATTGAAAAATGACAGAATCTGATATAATTCCATTTGATTTCAACATTTTTAATTGAAAAATAACAGAATCTGAAATATTTCCATTTGAATTCAACATTTTTAATTAAAACATACATAATCTGATACAATTCCATTTGATTTCAACATTTGTTATAGGAAAAATCAAAATCTGATATAATTCCATTTGATTTCAAAATTTTCAATTGAAAAATAACAGAATCTGATATAATTACATTTTATTTCAAAATTTTTAATTCAAAAATAACCAAGTCTGATATAATTCCATTTGATTTCAACATTTATTATAGAAAATAACAAAATCTGATATAATTCCATTTGATTGAAACATTTTTAAATAAAACATACAGAATCTGATGTAATTCCATTCGATTTCAACATTTTTAATTCAAAAACAACAAAATCTGATATAATTCCATTTGATTTATAGATTTTTATTTGAAAAATATCAGAATCTGGTATAATTCCATTTGATTTCAACATTTTTAATTGAAAAATAAAAAAATCTGATATAATTCCATTTGATTTCAACTTTTTTAACTAAAACATACAGAATCTGATATAATTCCATTTGATTTCAACATTTTTCATTAAAAAATAACAAAATCTGATATAATTCCATTTGATTTCAACATTTTCAATTGAAAAAGAACAGAATCTGATATAATTCCATTTGATTTCAACATTTTTAATTGAAAAATAACAGAATCTGATATAATTACATTTTATTTCAACCTTTTTATTGAAAAATAACAGAATCTGATATAATTCCATTTGATTTCAACATTTGTTATAGGAAAATAACAAAATCTGATATAATTCCATTTGATTTCAACATTTTTAATTAAAACTTATAGAATCTGATATAATTCCATTTGATTTATACATTTTTATTTCAAAATAACAGAATCTTGTATAATTCCATTTGATTTCAACATTTTTAATTGAAAAATAACAGAATCTGATATAATTCCATTTGATTTCAACATTTGTGATAGAAAAATAACAGAATCTGATATAATTCCATTTGATGTATACATTTTTATTTGAAAAATAACAGAATCTGATATAATTCCATTTGATTTCAACATTTTCAATTAAAAAATATTAGAATCTGATATAATTCCAATTGATTTCAACATTTTTAATTGAAAAATAACCGAATCTGATATAATTCCATCTTATTTGAACATTTGTAATAGAAAAATAACAGAATCTGATATAATTCCATTTGATTTCAACATTTACAATAGAAAAATAAGAGAATCTGATATAATTCCATTTGATTTCAACATTTTTAATTGAAAAATAACAGAATCTGATATAATTCCATTTGATTTCAACATTTTTAATTGAAAAATAACAAAATCTAATATAATTACATTTGATTTCAACATTTTTAATTGAAAAATAACAGAATCTGATATAATTCCCTTTGATTTCAACATTTTTAATTGAAAAATATCAGAATCTGATATAATTCCATTTGACTTCAACATTTTTAATCCAAACATGCCAGAATCTGATATAATTCCACTTGATTTCAACATTTGTAATAGAAAAATAAAAGAATCTGATATAATTCCATTTGATTTGAACATTTTTAATTGAAAAATAACAGAATCTGATATAATTCCATTTGATTTCAATATTTTTAATTGAAAAATAACAGAATCTGATATAATTCCATCTGATTTGAACATTTGTAATAGAAAATAACAGAATCTGATATAATTCCATTTGATTTAAACATTTTTAATTGAAAAATAACAAAATCTAATATAATTCCATTTGATTTCAACTTTTTTAATTGAAAAATTACAGAATCTGATATAATTCCATTTGATTTTAACATTTTTAATTCAAAAAGAACAAAATCTGATATAATTCCATTTGATTTCAACATTGGTAATAGAAAAATAAAAGAATCTGATATAATTCCATTTGATTTCAACATTTTTAATTGAAAAATAACAGAATCTGAAATATTTCCATTTGAATTCAACATTTTTAATTAAAACATACAGAATCTGATATAATTCCATTTGATTTCAACATTTGTTATAGGAAAAAAACAAAATCTGATATAATTCCATTTGATTTCAAAATTTTCAATTGAAAAATAACAGAATCTGATATAATTACATTTTATTTCAACATTTTTAATTCAAAAATAACAAAATCTGATATAATTCCATTTGATTTCAACATTTATTATAGAAAAATAACAAAATCTGATATAATTCCATTTGATTTAAACATTTTTAAATAAAACATACAGAATCTGATGTAATTCCATTCGATTTCAACATTTTTAATTCATAAACAACAAAATCTGATATAATTCCATTTGATTTATAGATTTTTATTTGAAAAATATCAGAATCTGGTATAATTCCATTTGATTTCAACATTTTTAATTGAAAAATAAAAAAATCTGTTATAATTCCATTTGATTTCAACTTTTTTAACTAAAACATACAGAATCTGATATAATTCCATTTGATTTCAACATTTTTCATTAAAAAATAACAAAATCTGATATAATTCCATTTGATTTCAACATTTTCAATTGAAAAAGAATAGAATCTGATATAATTCCATTTGATTTCAACATTGTTAATTGAAAAATAACAAAATCTGATATAATTCCATTTGATTTCAACATTTTTAATTGAAAAATAGAATCTGATATGATTCCATTTGATTTCAACATTTTTAATTTAAACATAACAGAATCTGATATAATTCCATTTGATTTCAACATTTTTAATTGAAAAATAACAGAATCTGATATAATTCAATTTGTTTTCAAGATTTTCTAAAGAAAAATAACAGAATCTGATATAATTACATTTGATTTCAGCATTTGTGATAGAAAAATAACAGAATCTGATATTATTCCATTTGATTTCAACATTTTTAATTGAAAAACAACAAAATCTGATATAATTCCATTTGATTTATACATTTTTATTTGAAAAATAAGAGAATCTGATATAATTCCATTTGATTTCAACATTTTTAATTAAAAAATAACAGAATTTGATATAATTCCATTTGATTTCTACATTTGTAATAGAAAAATATCAGAATCTGATATAATTCCATTTGATTTCAACATTTTAATTGAAAAATAACAGAATCTGATATAATTCCACTTGATTTCAACATTTGTAATAGAAATATAACAAAATCTGATATAATTCCATTTCATTTCAACATTTTTAATTGTAAAATAACAGAATCTGATATAATTCCATTTGATTTCAACCTTTTTAATTGAAAAATAACAGAAACTGATAAAATTCCATTTGATTTCAACATTATTAATTGAAAAATATCAGAATCTGATATAATTCCATGTGATTTCAACATTTTTAATTGAAAAATAACAAAATCTGATATAATTCCAATTGATTTCAATATTTTTATTGAAAAATAACAGAATCTGATATAATTCCAATTTATTTCAACATTTTCAATTCAAAAATAACAAAATCAGATATAATTACATTTGATTTATACATTTTTATTTGAAAAATAACAGAATCTTATATAATTCCATTTGATTTCAACATTTTTAATTGAAAAATAACAAAATCTGATATAATTCCATTTGATTTCAACATTTTTAATTAAAAAATAACAAAACCTGATGTAATTCCATTTCATTTCAATATTTTTAATTGAAAAATAACAGAATCTCATATAATTCCATTTGATTTCAACATTTTTAATTAAAAAATAACAAAATCTTATATAATTCCATTTGATTTCAACATTGGTAATAGAAAAATAACAGAATCTGTTATAATTCCATTTGATTTCAACATTTTTAATTGAAAAATAACAAAATCTGATATAATTCCATTTGATTTCAATATTTGTAATAGAAAAATAACAAAATCTGATATAATTCCATCTGATTTCAACATTTTTAATTGAAAAATGACAGAATCTGAAATAATTCCATTTGATTTCAACATTTTTAATAGAAAAATGACAGAATCTGATGTAATTCCATCTGATTTCAACATTTTTAATTGAAAAATGACAGAATCTGAAATAATTCCATTTGATTTCAACATTTTTAATAGAAAAATAACAGAATCTGATATAATTCCATTTGATTTCAACATTTTTAATTGAAAAATAACAGAATCTGAAATAATTCCATATGATTTCAACATTTTCAATTAAAACATACAGAACCTGATATAATTCCATTCGATTTCAACATTTTTAATTAAAAAATAAAAAAGTCTGATATAATTCCAATTGATTTCAATATTTTCAATTGAAAAATAACAGAATCTGATATAATTCCATCCGATTTCAACATTTTTCATTGAAAATAACAGAATCTGATATAATTCCATTTGATTTGAACTTTTTTATTTGAAAAATAACAGAATCTGTTATAATTCCATTTGATTTCAATCATTGTAATAGGAAAATAACAGAATCTGATATAATTCCATTTGATTTCAACATTTTTAATTCAAAAAGAACAAAATCTGATATAATTCCATTTGATTTAAACATTTTTAATTGAAAAATAACGGAATATGATATAATTCAATAAGTTTTCAAGATTTTCAAAAGAAAAATAACAAAATCTGATATAATTCCATTTGATTTCAACATTTTTGGTTGAAAAATAACAGAATCTGATATAATTCCATTTGATTTCAACATTATTAATTGAAAAATAACAGAATCTGATATAATTCCATGTGATTTCAACATTTTTAATTGAAAAATAACAGAATCTGATATAATTCCATTTGATTTCAACATTTTTAATTGAAAAATAACAGAATCTGAAATAATTCCATTTGATTTCAACATTTTTAATTAAAACATACAGAATCTGATATAATTCCATTCGATTTCAACATTTTTAATTAAAAAATAACAGAATCTGATATAATTCCATTTGATTTCAACTTTTTTAATTAAAAAATAACAAAATCTGATATAATTCCATTTTATTTCATCATTTATAATAGAAAAATAACAAAATCTGATATAATTCCATGTGATTTCAAAATTTTTAATTGAAAAATAACACAATCAGAAATAATTCCATTTGATTTCAACATTTTTTATTAAATATAGAGAATCTGATATAATTCCATTTCATTTAAACATTTTTAATTGAAAAATAACAGAATCTGATATAATTCCATTTAACTTCAACATTTTTAATTAAAAAATAACAAAATGTGAGATAATTCCATTTGATTTCAACATGTGTAATAGAAAAATAACAGAATCTGATATAATTCCATTTGATTTCAACATTTTTAATTGAAAAATAACAGAATGTGATATAATTCCATTTGAATTCAACATTTTCAACTAAAAGATAACAGAATCTGATATAATTCCATTTGATTTCAACATTGGTAATAGAAAAATAACAGAATCTGATATAAATCCATTTGATTTGAACATTTTTAATTGAAAAATAACAGAATCTGATATAATTCCATTTGATTTCAACATTTTTAATTGAAAAATAACAGAATATGATATAGTTACATTAGATTTCAACATTTTTAATTGAAAAATAACAGAATCTGATATAATTCCATTTGATTTCAAAATTTGTAATTGAAAAATAACAGAATCTGATATAATTTCATTTGATTTCAGCATTTTTAATTGAAAAATAACAGAATCTGATATTATTCCATTTAATTTCAACATTTTTATTTGAAAAATAACAGAATCTGATATAATTCCATTTGATTTCAACATTTTTAATTGAAAAATAACAGAATCTGATATGATTCCATTTGTTTTAAACATTTTTAATTGAAAAATAACAGATTCTAATATAATTACATTTGATTTCAACATATTAATTGAAAAATAACAGAATCTAATATAATTCTTTTTGATTTCAACATTTTTAATTAAAAAATGACAGAATCTGATATAATTCCATTTGATTTCAACATTTGTAATAGAAAAATAACAGAATCTGATATAATTCCATTTGATTTCAACATTTTTAATTGAAAAATAACAGAATCTGATATAATTCCATTTGATTTCAACATTTTCAATTGAAAAATAACAGAATCTGATATAATTCCACTTGATTTCATAATTTTTAATTGAAAAATAACAAAATCTGATATAATTACATTTGATTTCAACATTTTTACTTCAAAAATAACAAAATCTGATATAATACCATTTGATTTCAACATTTGTAATAGAAAAATAACAGAATCTGATATAATTCCACTTGATTTCAACATTTTTACTTCAAAAATAACAAAATCTGATATAATTCCATTTGATCTATACATTTTTATTTGAAAAATAACAGAATCTGATATAATTCCATTTGATTTCAACATTTTTAATTAAAAAATATTAGAATCTGATATAATTCTATTTGATTTCAACATTTTTAATTGAAAAATAACAGAATCTGATATAATTCCATTTGATTTCAACATTTTTAATTGAAAAATAAAAGAATCTGATATAATTCCATTTGATTTCAACATTTGTAATTGAAAAATAACAGAATCTAATATAATTCCATTTAATTTCAACATTTTTAATTGGAAAATAACAGAATCTGATATAATTTCATTTGATTTCAACATTTTTAAATGAAAAATAACAGAATCTGATATTATTCCATTTGATTTCAACTTTATTAATTGAAAAATAATAGAATCTGATATAATACCATTTGATTTCAACATTTTTAATTGAAAAATAACAAAATCTGATATAATTCCATTTGATTTCAACATTTGTAATAGGAAAATAACAAAATCTGATATAATTCCATTTGATTTCAACATTTGTAATAGAAAAATAACAGAATCTGATATAATTACGTTTGATTTCAAAATTTTTATTTGAAATATAACAGAATCTGATATAATTCCATTTGATTTCAAGATTTTTAATTGAAAAATAACAGAATCTGATATAATTCCATTTGATTTCAACATTTCTAATTGAAACATAACAGAATCTGATATAATTCCATTTGATTTCAACATTTTTAATTGAAAAATAACAGAATCTGATATAATTCCATTTGATTTCAACAATTGTAATAGAAAAATAACAGAATCTGATATAATTCCATTTGATTTCAACATTTTTAATTGAAAAATAACAGAATCTGATATAATTCCATTTGATTTCAACATTTTTAATTGAAACATAACAGAATCTGAAATAATTCCATTTGATTTCAACATTTTTATTGAAAAATAACAGAATCTAATGTAATTCAATTTGTTTTTAAGATTTTCTAAACAAAAATAAAAGAATCTGTTATAATTCCATTTGATTTCAACATTTGTGATAAAAAAATAGCAGAATCTGATATAATTCCTTTTGATTTCAACATTTTCAATTGAAAAATAACAGAATCTGATATAATTCCATTTGATTTCAACATTTTTAATTGAAAAATAACAAAATCTGATATAATTCCATTTGATTTCAACATTTGTAATAGAAAAATAACAAAATCTGATAAAATTCCATGCTATTTCAACATTTTTAATTGAAAAATAACAGAATCTGAAATAATTCCATTTGATTTCAACATTTTTAATTAAAACATCCAGAATCTGATATAATTCCATTTCATTTCAACTTTTTTAATTGAAAAATAACAGAATCTGATATAATTCATTTTGTTTTCAAGATTTTCTAAAGAAAAATAACAGAATCTGATATAATTCCATTTGATTTCAACCTTTGTAATAGAAAAATAACAGAATCTGATATAATTCCATTTGATTTCAACATTTTTAATTCAAAAAGAACAAAATCTGATATAATTCCATTTGATTTCAACATTTGTAATAGAAAAATAACAAAATCTGATATAATTCCATCTGATTTCAACATTTTTAATTGAAAAATGACAGAATCTGAAATAATTCCATTTGATTTCAACATTTGTAATTGAAAAATAACAGAATCTGATATAATTTCATTTGATTTCATCATTTTTAATTGAAAAATGACAGAATCTGAAATAATTCCATTTGATTTCAACATTTTTAATTGAAAAATAACAAAATCTGATATAATTCCATATGATTTCAACTTTTTTAATTGAAAAATTACAGAATCTGATATAGATCCATTTGATTTCAACATTTGTGATAGAAAAATAACTGAATCTGATATAATTCCATTTGATGTATACATTTTTATTTAAAAAATAACAGAATCTTATATAATTCCATTTTATTTCAACATTTTCAATTGAAAAATAACAGAATCTGATATAATTCCATTTCATTTCAACATTTTTAATTGAAAAATAACAAAATCTGACATAATTCCATTTGATTTCAACATTTTTATTTGAAAAATAACAGAATATTATATAATTCCATTTGATTTCAACATTTTTAATTGAAAAATAACAGAATCTGATATAATTCCATTTGATTTCAACATTTGTAATAGAAAAATAACTAAATCTGATATAATTCCATTTGATTTCAACATTTTCAATTGAAAAATAACAAAATATGATATAATTCCATTTGATTTCAAGATTTTTAATTAAAAAATAACAAAATCTGATATAATTCCATTTGATTTCAACATTTGCAATAGAAAAATAACAAAATCTGATATAATTCCATTTGATTTCAACATTTTTAATTGAAAAATAACAAAATCTGATATAATTCCATTTGATTTCAACATTTGTAATAGAAAAATAACAAAATCTGATATAATTCCATTTCATTTCAACATTTTTATTTGAAAAATAACAGAATCTGATATAATGCCGTTTGATTTCAACATATTTAATTGAAAAATAACAGAATCTGCTATAATTCCATTTGATTTCAACATTTTTAATTGAAAAATAACAGAATCCTTATGATTTCAACATTTTTAATTGAAAAATAACAGAATCTGTTATAATTCCATTTGATTTCAACATTTTTAATTGAAAAATAACAGAATCTGATATAATTCCATTTGATTTCAATATTTGTAATAGAAAAATAACAGAATCTGATATAATTCCATTTCATTTCAACATTTATAATTCAAAAATAACAAAATCTGATATAATTCCATTTGATTTCAACATTTTTAATTGAAAAATAACAAAATCTGATATAATTCCATTTGATTTCAACATTTGTAATAGAAAAATAACAAAATCTGATATAATTCCATCTGATTTCAACATTTTTAATTGAAAAATGACACAATCTGAAATGATTCCATTTGATTTCAACATTTTTAATTAAAAATTAACAGAATCTGATATAATTCCATTTGATTTATACATTTTTATCTGAAAAATAACAGAATCTGATATAATTCCATTTGATTTCAACATTTTTAATTGAAAAATAACAAAATCTGATATAATTCCATTTGATTTCAACATTTGTAATAGAAAAGTATTAAAATCTGATATAATTCCATTTGATTTCAACATTTTTATTTGATAAATAACAGAATCTGATATAATTCCATTTGATTTCAACATTTTTAATTGAAAAATAACAGAATCCATAAGATTTCAACATTTTTAATTCAAAAATAAATGAATCTGATATAATTCCATTTGATTTCAACATTTTTAATTGAAAAATAACAGAATCTGATATAATTCCATTTGATTTCAACATTTTTAATTGAAACATAACAGAATGTGATATAATTCCATTTGATTTCAACATTTTTAATTGAAAAATAACAGAATCTGATATAATTCAATTTGTTTTTAAGATTTTCTAAAGAAAAATAACAGAATCTGATATAATTCCATTTGATTTCAATATTTGTGATAGAAAAATAACAGAATCTGATATAATTCCATTTGATTTCAACATTTTCAATTGAAAAATAACAGTATCTGATATAATTCCATTTGATTTCAACATTTTTAATTCAAAAATAACAAAATCTGATATAATTCCATTTGATTTCAACATTTGTAATAGAAAAATAACAAAATCTGATATAATTCCATGTGATTTCAACATTTTTAATTGAAAAATAACAAAATCTAATTTAATTACATTTGATTTCAACATTTTTAATTGAAAAATAACAAAATCTGATATAATTCCATTTGATTTCAACATTTGTAATTGAAAAATACCAGAATCTGATATAATTTCATTTGATTTCATCATTTTTAATGGAAAAATAACAGAATCTGATATAATTCCATTTGATTTCAACATTTTTAATTGAAAAATAACAAAATCTGATATAATTCCATTTGATTTCAACATTTGTAATAGAAAAGTAACAAAATCTGATATAATTCCATTTGATTTCAACATTTTTAATTGAAAAATAACAGAATCTGATATAATTCCACTTGATTTCAACATTTGTGATAGAAAAATAACAGAATCTGATATAATTCCATTTGATGTATACATTTTTCTTTGAACAATAACAGAATCTGATATAAATCCATTTGATTTCAACATTTTTAATTAAAAAATTTTAGAATCTGATATAATTCCATTTGATTTCAACATTTTTAATTGAAAAATAACAAAATCTGATAGAATTCCATTTGATTTCAACATTTTTAATTGAAAAATAACAGAATCTGATATGATTTCATTTGATTCCAACATTTTAAATTGAAAAATAACAGAATCTGATATTATTCCATTCGATTTCAACATTTTTATTTGAAAAATAACAGAATCTGATATATTTCCATTTGATTTTAACATTTTTAATTGAAAAATAACAGAATCTGATATAATTCCATTTGATTTCAACATTTTTAATTGAAAAATAACAGAATCCGTATGATTTCAACATTTTTAATTGAAAAATATTAGAATCTGATGTAATTCCATTTGATTTCAACATTTTTAATTGAAAAATACCAGAATCTGATATAATTCCATTTGATTTCAACATTTTTAATTGAAAAATAACAAAATCTGACATAATTCCATTTGATTTCAACATTTTTATTTAAAAATAACAGAATCTGATATAATTCCATTTGATTTCAACATTTTTAATTGAAAAATAACAGAATCTGATATAATTCCATTTTATTTCAACATTTGTAATAGAAAAATAACAAAATCTGATATAATTCCATTTGATTTCAACATTTTCAATTGAAAAATAACAAAATATGATATAATTCTATTTGATTTCAACATTTTTAATTGAAAAATAACAAAATCTGATATAATTCCATTTGATTTCAACATTTGTAATAGAAAAATAACAAAATCTGATATAATTCCATTTGATTTCAACATTTTTAATTGAAAAATGACACAATCTGAAATAATTCCATTTGATTTCAACATTTTTAATTGAAAAATAACAAAATCTGACATAATTCCATTTGATTTCAACATTTTTAATTGAAAAATAAAAAAAATATAATTCCATTTGATTTCAACATTTTTAATTGAAAAATAAAAGAATCTGATATAATTCCATTTGATTTCACATTTTTAATTTAAACATACAGAATCTGAAATAATTCCATTTGATTTCAACATTTTTAATTCGAAAATATCAAAATCTGATATAATTCCATGTGATTTATACATTTTTATTTGAAAAATAACAGAATCTGGTATAATTCCATTTGATTTCAACATTTTTCATTGAAAAATAACAAAATCTGATATAATTCCATTTGATTTCAACATTTTTAATTGAAAAATAACAGAATCTGATATAATTCCATTTGATGTATACATTTTTATTTGAAAAATAACAGAATCTGATATAATTCCATTTGATTTCAACATTTTTAATTAAAACATACAGAATCTGATATAATTCCATTTGATTTCAACATTTTTAATTCAAAAATAACAAAATCTGATATAATTCCATTTTATTTATACATTTTTATTTGAAAAATAACAAAATCTGATATAATTCCATTTGATTTCAACATTTGTAATTGAAAAATAACAAAATCTGATATAATTCCACTTGATTTATACATTTTTATTTGAAAAATAACAAAATCTGATATAATTCCATTTGATTTCAACATTTGTAATAGAAAAATAATAAAATCTGATATAATTCCATCTGATTTTAACATTTTTGATTGAAAAATGACAGAATCTGATATAATTCCATTTGATTTCAACATTTGTAATAGAAAAATAACAGAATCTGATATAATTCCATTTGATTTCAAGATTTTTCATTGAAAAATAACAGAATCTCATATAATTCCATTAGATTTCAACATTTTTAATTGAAAAATAATTAAATCTGATATAATTCCATTTGATTTAAACATTTTTATTTGAAAAATAACAAAATCTGATATAATTCCATTTGTTTTGAACATTTTTAATTGAAACATAACAGAATCTGATGTAATTCCATTTGATTTCAACATTTTTAATTGAAAAATAACAGAATCTGATATAATTAAATTTCTTTTCAAGATTTTCTACAGAAAAATAACAGAATCTGATATAATTCCTTTTGATTTCAACATTTTTAATTAAAAAATATTAGAAAATGATATAATTCCATTTGATTTCAACATTTTTAATTGAAAAATACAGAATCTGATATAATTCCATTTGATTTCAACATTTTTAATTGAAAAATAACAGAATCTGATATAATTTCATTTGATTTCAACATTTTTAATTGAAAAATAACAGAATCTGATATTATTCTATTCGATTTCAACATTTTTATTTGAAAAATAACAGAATCTGATATAATTCCATTTGATTTCAACATTTTTAATTGAAAAATAACAGAATCTGATATAATTCCATTTGATTTCAACATTTTTAATTGGAAAATAACAGAATCCATATGATTTCAACATTTTTAATTGAAAAATAACAGAATCTGTTATAATTCCATTTGATTTCAACAATTTTAATTGAAAAATAACAGAATCTGATATAATTCCATTTGATTTCAATATTTGTAATAGAAAAATAACAGAATCTGATATAATTCCATTTGATTTCAACATTTATATTTCAAAAATAACAAAATCTGATATAATTCCATTTGATTTCAACATTTTTAATTAAAAAATAACAGAATCTGATATAATTCCATTTGATTTATACATTTTTATCTGAAAAATAACAGAATCTGATATAATTCCATTTGATTTCAACATTTTTAATTGAAAAATAACAAAATCTGATATAATTCCATTTGTTTTGAACATTTTTAATTGAAACATAACAGAATCTGATGTAATTCCATTTGATTTCAACATTTTTAATTGAAAAATAACAGAATCTGATATAATTAAATTTCTTTTCAAGATTTTCTACAGAAAAATAACAGAATCTGATATAATTCCTTTTGATTTCAACATTTTTAATTAAAAAATATTAGAAAATGATATAATTCCATTTGATTTCAACATTTTTAATTGAAAAATACAGAATCTGATATAATTCCATTTGATTTCAACATTTTTAATTGAAAAATAACAGAATCTGATATAATTTCATTTGATTTCAACATTTTTAATTGAAAAATAACAGAATCTGACATTATTCTATTCGATTTCAACATTTTTATTTGAAAAATAACAGAATCTGATATAATTCCATTTGATTTCAACATTTTTAATTGAAAAATAACAGAATCTGATATAATTCCATTTGATTTCAACATTTTTAATTGGAAAATAACAGAATCCATATGATTTCAACATTTTTAATTGAAAAATAACAGAATCTGTTATAATTCTATTTGATTTCAACAATTTTAATTGAAAAATAACAGAATCTGATATAATTCCATTTGATTTCAATATTTGTAATAGAAAAATAACAGAATCTGATATAATTCCATTTGATTTCAACATTTATATTTCAAAAATAACAAAATCTTATATAATTCCATTTGATTTCAACATTTTTAATTAAAAAATAACAGAATCTGATATAATTCCATTTGATTTATACATTTTTATCTGAAAAATAACAGAATCTGATATAATTCCATTTGATTTCAACATTTTTAATTGAAAAATAACAAAATCTGATATAATTCCATTTGTTTTGAACATTTTTAATTGAAACATAACAGAATCTGATGTAATTCCATTTGATTTCAACATTTTGAATTGAAAAATAACAGAATCTGATATAATTAAATTTCTTTTCAAGATTTTCTACAGAAAAATAACAGAATCTTATATAATTCCTTTTGATTTCAACATTTTTAATTAAAAAATATTAGAAAATGATATAATTCTATTTGATTTCAACATTTTTAATTGAAAAATACAGAATCTGATATAATTCCATTTGATTTCAACATTTTTAATTGAAAAATAACAGAATCTGATATAATTTCATTTGATTTCAACATTTTTAATTGAAAAATAACAGAATCTGATATTATTCTATTCGATTTCAACATTTTTATTTGAAAAATAACAGAATCTGATATAATTCCATTTGATTTCAACATTTTTAATTGAAAAATAACAGAATCTGATATAATTCCATTTGATTTCAACATTTTTAATTGGAAAATAACAGAATCCATATGATTTCAACATTTTTAATTGAAAAATAACAGAATCTGTTATAATTCCATTTGATTTCAACAATTTTAATTGAAAAATAACAGAATCTGATATAATTCCATTTGATTTCAATATTTGTAATAGAAAAATAACAGAATCTGATATAATTCCATTTGATTTCAACATTTATATTTCAAAAATAACAAAATCTGATATAATTCCATTTGATTTCAACATTTTTAATTAAAAAATAACAGAATCTGATATAATTCCATTTGATTTATACATTTTTATCTGAAAAATAACAGAATCTGATATAATTCCATTTGATTTCAACATTTTTAATTGAAAAATAACAAAATCTGATATAATTCCATTTGATTTCAACATTTGTAATAGAAAAGTAACAAAATCTGATATAATTCCATTTGATTTCAACATTTTTAAATGAAAAATAACAGAATCTGGTATAATTCCATTTGATTTCAAAATTTGTGATAGAAAAATAACAGAATCTGATATAATTCCATTTGATGTATACATTTTTATTTGAAAAATAACAGAATCTGATATAATTCCATTTGATTTCAACATTTATAATTCCAAAATAACAAAATATGATATAATTCCATTTGATTTTAACATTTGTAATAGAAAAATGACAAAATCTGATATAATTCCATTTGATTTCAAAATTTTTATTTGAAAAATAACAGAATCTGATATAATTCCATTTGATGTATACATTTTTATTTGAAAAATAACAGAATCTGATATAATTCCATTTGATTTCAACATTTTTAATTAAAAAATATTAGATTCTGATATAATTCCATTTGATTTCAACATTTTTAATTGAAAAATAACAGAATCTGATATAATTCCATTTGATTTCAACATTTTTAATTGAAAAATAAGAGAATCTGATATAATTTCATTTGATTTCAACATTTTTAATTGAAAAATAACAGAATCTGACATTATTCCATCTGATTTCAACATTTTTATTTGAAAAATAACAGAATCTGATATAATTTCATTTGATTTCAACATTTTCAATTGAAAAATAACAAAAAATGATATAATTCCATTTGATTTCAACATTTTTAATTAAAAAATAACAAAATCTGATATAATTCCATTTGATTTCAACATTTGCAATAGAAAAATAACAAAATCTGATATAATTCCATGTGATTTCAACATTTTTAATTGAAAAATAACAGAATCTGACATTATTCCATCTGATTTCAACATTTTTATTTGAAAAATAACAGAATCTGATATAATTTCATTTGATTTCAACATTTTCAATTGAAAAATAACAAAAAATGATATAATTCCATTTGATTTCAACATTTTTAATTAAAAAATAACAAAATCTGATATAATTCCATTTGATTTCAACATTTGCAATAGAAAAATAACAAAATCTGATATAATTCCATTTGATTTCAACATTTTTATTTGAAAAATAACAAAATCTGATATAATTCCATTTGATTTCAAAATTTGTAAATATAAATAACTGTTTGAAAACATTAGAAAAACAATGAAATTATTGAAAATCGATATGAAATCTATCAAAACTTATTGATTTTAACTAGTTTCAGAAGTTTTGACAAAGTTTTATTTAAGATTTTATGCTTTACACAACTTTTAATTACATAGCGATTTACATGCAAAATCTAGCTTTTTTCACTACTTTTTCAACGCCAGTTTGTAAATATCAATAACTGTTTGAAAACATTAGAAAAACAATGAAATTATTGAAAATCGATATGAAATCAATCAAAACTTATTGATTTTAACTAGTTTCAGAAGTTTTGACAAAGTTTTATTTAAGATTTTATGTTTTACACAACTTTTAATTACATAGCGATTTACATGCAAAATCTAGCTTTTTTCACTACTTTTTCAACGCTAGTTTGTAAATATCAATAACTGTTTGAAAACATTAGAAAAACAATGAAATTATTGAAAATCGATATGAAATCAATAAAAACTTATTGATTTTAACTAGTTTCAGAAGTTTTGACAAAGTTTTATTTAAGATTTTATGCTTTACACAACTTTTAATTACATAGCGATTTACATGCAAAATCTAGCTTTTTTCACTACTTTTTCAACGCCAGTTTGTAAATATCAATAACTGTTTGAAAACATTAGAAAAACAATGAAATTATTGAAAATCGATATGAAATCAATCAAAACTTAATGATTTTAACTAGTTTCAGAACTTTTGACAAAGTTATATTTAACATTTTATGTTTTACACTGCTTTTAATTACATAGCGATTTAGATGCAAAATCTAGCTGTTTTGACTACTTTTTCAACGCTAGTGTGTAAATATCAATAACTGTTTGAAAACAATAGAAAAACAATGAAATTATTGAAAATCGATATGAAATCAATCAAAACTTATTGATTCTAACTAGTTACAGAAGTTTTGACAAAGTTATATTTAAGATTTTATGTTTTACACAGCTTTTAATTACATAGCGATTTAGATGCAAAATCTAGCTGTTTTGACTACTTTTTAACGCTAGTTTGTAAATATCAATAACTGTTTGAAAACTTTAGAAAAACAATGAAATTATTGAAAATCGATATGAAATCAATCAAAACTTATTGATTTTAACTAGTTTCAGAAGTTTTGACAAAGTTTTATTTAAGATTTTATGTTTTACACAACTTTTAATTACATAGCGATTTACATGCAAAATCTAGCTTTTTTCACTACTTTTTCAACGCTAGTTTGTAAATATCAATAACTGTTTGAAAACATTAGAAAAACAATGAAATTTTTGAAAATCGATATGAAATCAATCAAAACTTAATGATTTTAACTAGTTTCAGAAGTTTTGACAAAGTTTTATTTAAGATTTTCTGTTTTACACAACTTTTAATTACATATCGATTTACATGCAAAATCTAGCTGTTTTGACTACTTTTTAACGCTAGTTTGTAAATATCAATAACTGTTTGAAAACATTAGAAAAACAATGAAATTATTGAAAATCGATATGAAATCAATCAAAACTTATTGATTTTAACTAGTTTCAGAAGTTTTGACAAAGTTTTATTTAAGATTTTATGTTTTACACAACTTTTAATTACATAGCGATTTACATGCAAAATCTAGCTTTTTTCACTACTTTTTCAACGCTAGTTTGTAAATATCAATAGCTGTTTGAAAACATTAGAAAAACAATGAAATTTTTGAAAATCGATAGGAAATCAATCAAAACTTATTGATTTTAACTAGTTTCTGAAGTTTTGACAAAGATTTATTTAAGATTTTATGTTTTACACAACTTTTAATTACATAGCGATTTAGATGCAAAATCTAGCTTTTTTCACTACTTTTTCAACGGTAGTTTGTAAATATAAATAACTGTTTGAAAACATTAGAAAAACAATGAAATTATTGAAAATCGATATGAAATCAATCAAAACTTATTGATTTTAACTAGTTTCAGAAGTTTTGACAAAGTTTTATTTAAGATTTTATGTTTTACACAACTTTTAATTACATAGCGATTTACATGCAAAATCTAGCTTTTTTCACTACTTTTTCAACGCTAGTTTGTAAATATCAATAACTGTTTGAAAACATTAGAAAAACAATGAAATTATTGAAAATCGATATGAAATCAATCAAAACTTAATGATTTTAACTAGTTTCAGAAGTTTTGACAAAGTTTTATTTAAGATTTTCTGTTTTACACAACTTTTAATTACATATCGATTTACATGCAAAATCTAGCTGTTTTGACTACTTTTAACGCTAGTTTGTAAATATCAATAACTGTTTGAAAACATTAGAAAAACAATGAAATTATTGAAAATCGATATGAAATCAATCAAAACTTAATGATTTTAACTAGTTTCAGAACTTTTGACAAAGTTATATTTAACATTTTATGTTTTACACTGCTTTTAATTACATAGCGATTTAGATGCAAAATCTAGCTGTTTTGACTACTTTTTCAACGCTAGTGTGTAAATATCAATAACTGTTTGAAAACAATAGAAAAACAATGAAATTATTGAAAATCGATATGAAATCAATCAAAACTTATTGATCTAACTAGTTACAGAAGTTTTGACAAAGTTATATTTAAGATTTTATGTTTTACACAGCTTTTAATTACATAGCGATTTAGATGCAAAATCTAGCTGTTTTGACTACTTTTTAACGCTAGTTTGTAAATATCAATAACTGTTTGAAAACTTTAGAAAAACAATGAAATTATTGAAAATCGATATGAAATCAATCAAAACTTATTGATTTTAACTAGTTTCAGAACTTTTGACAAAGTTTTATTTAAGATTTTATGTTTTACACAACTTTTAATTACATAGCGATTTACATGCAAAATCTAGCTTTTTTCACTACTTTTTCAACGCTAGTTTGTAAATATCAATAACTGTTTGAAAACATTAGAAAAACAATGAAATTTTTGAAAATCGATATGAAATCAATCAAAACTTAATGATTTTAACTAGTTTCAGAAGTTTTGACAAAGTTTTATTTAAGATTTTTCTGTTTTACACACTTTTAATTACATATCGATTTACATGCAAAATCTAGCTGTTTTGACTACTTTTTAACGCTAGTTTGTAAATATCAATAACTGTTTGAAAACATTAGAAAAACAATGAAATTATTGAAAATCGATATGAAATCAATCAAAACTTATTGATTTTAACTAGTTTCAGAAGTTTTGACAAAGTTTTATTTAAGATTTTATGTTTTACACAACTTTTAATTACATAGCGATTTACATGCAAAATCTAGCTTTTTTCACTACTTTTTCAACGCTAGTTTGTAAATATCAATAGCTGTTTGAAAACATTAGAAAAACAATGAAATTTTTGAAAATCGATAGGAAATCAATCAAAACTTATTGATTTTAACTAGTTTCTGAAGTTTTGACAAAGATTTATTTAAGATTTTATGTTTTACACAACTTTTAATTACATAGCGATTTAGATGCAAAATCTAGCTTTTTTCACTACTTTTTCAACGGTAGTTTGTAAATATAAATAACTGTTTGAAAACATTAGAAAAACAATGAAATTATTGAAAATCGATATGAAATCAATCAAAACTTATTGATTTTAACTAGTTTCAGAAGTTTTGACAAAGTTTTATTTAAGATTTTATGTTTTACACAACTTTTAATTACATAGCGATTTACATGCAAAATCTAGCTTTTTTCACTACTTTTTCAACGCTAGTTTGTAAATATCAATAACTGTTTGAAAACATTAGAAAAACAATGAAATTATTGAAAATCGATATGAAATCAATCAAAACTTAATGATTTTAACTAGTTTCAGAAGTTTTGACAAAGTTTTATTTAAGATTTTCTGTTTTACACAACTTTTAATTACATATCGATTTACATGCAAAATCTAGCTGTTTTGACTACTTTTAACGCTAGTTTGTAAATATCAATAACTGTTTGAAAACATTAGAAAAACAATGAAATTATTGAAAATCGATATGAAATCAATCAAAACTTATTGATTTTAACTAGTTTCAGAACTTTTGACAAAGTTATATTTAACATTTTATGTTTTACACTGCTTTTAATTACATAGCGATTTAGATGCAAAATCTAGCTGTTTTGACTACTTTTTCAACGCTAGTGTGTAAATATCAATAACTGTTTGAAAACATTAGAAAAACAATGAAATTATTGAAAATCGATATGAAATCAATCAAAACTTATTGATTCTAACTAGTTACAGAAGTTTTGACAAAGTTATATTTAAGATTTTATGTTTTACACAGCTTTTAATTACATAGCGATTTAGATGCAAAATCTAGCTGTTTTGACTACTTTTTAACGCTAGTTTGTAAATATCAATAACTGTTTGAAAACATTAGAAAAACAATGAAATTATTGAAAATCGATATGAAATCAATCAAAACTTATTGATTTTAACTAGTTTCAGAAGTTTTGACAAAGTTTTATTTAAGATTTTATGTTTTACACAACTTTTAATTACATAGCGATTTACATGCAAAATCTAGCTTTTTTCACTACTTTTTCAACGCTAGTTTGTAAATATCAATAACTGTTTGAAAACATTAGAAAAACAATGAAATTTTTGAAAATCGATATGAAATCAATCACAACTTATTGATTTTAACTAGTTTCAGAAGTTTTGACAAAGATTTATTTAAGATTTTATGTTTTACACAACTTTTAATTACATAGCGATTTAGATGCAAAATCTAGCTGTTTTGACTACTTTTTAACGCTAGTTTGTAAATATCAATAACTGTTTGAAAACTTTAGAAAAACAATGAAATTATTGAAAATCGATATGAAATCAATCAAAACTTATTGATTTTAACTAGTTTCAGAAGTTTTGACAAAGTTTTATTTAAGATTTTATGTTTTACACAACTTTTAATTACATAGCGATTTACATGCAAAATCTAGCTTTTTTCACTACTTTTTCAACGCTAGTTTGTAAATATCAATAACTGTTTGAAAACATTAGAAAAACAATGAAATTATTGAAAATCGATATGAAATCAATCAAAACTTAATGATTTTAACTAGTTTCAGAAGTTTTGACAAAGTTTTATTTAAGATTTTCTGTTTTACACAACTTTTAATTACATATCGATTTACATGCAAAATCTAGCTGTTTTGACTACTTTTTAACGCTAGTTTGTAAATATCAATAACTGTTTGAAAACATTAGAAAAACAATGAAATTATTGAAAATCGATATGAAATCAATCAAAACTTATTGATTTTAACTAGTTTCAGAAGTTTTGACAAAGTTTTATTTAAGATTTTATGTTTTACACAACTTTTAATTACATAGCGATTTACATGCAAAATCTAGCTTTTTTCACTACTTTTTCAACGCTAGTTTGTAAATATCAATAGCTGTTTGAAAACATTAGAAAAACAATGAAATTTTTGAAAATCGATAGGAAATCAATCAAAACTTATTGATTTTAACTAGTTTCTGAAGTTTTGACAAAGATTTATTTAAGATTTTATGTTTTACACAACTTTTAATTACATAGCGATTTAGATGCAAAATCTAGCTTTTTTCACTACTTTTTCAACGGTAGTTTGTAAATATAAATAACAGTTTGAAAACATTAGAAAAACAATGAAATTATTGAAAATCGATATGAAATCAATCAAAACTTATTGATTTTAACTAGTTTCAGAAGTTTTGACAAAGTTTTATTTAAGATTTTATGTTTTACACAACTTTTAATTACATAGCGATTTACATGCAAAATCTAGCTTTTTTCACTACTTTTTCAACGCTAGTTTGTAAATATCAATAACTGTTTGAAAACATTAGAAAAACAATGAAATTTTTGAGAATCGATATGTAATCAATCAAAACTTATTGATTTTAACTAGTTTCAGAAGTTTTGACAAAGTTATATTAAAGATTTTATGTTTTACAAAGCTTTTAATTACATAGCGATTTAGATGCAAAAACTAGTTGTTTTGACTACTTTTTAACGCTAGTTTGTAAATATCAATAACTGTTTGAAAACATTAGAAAAACAATGAAATTATTGAAAATCGATATGAAATCAATCAAAACTTATTGATTTTAACTAGTTTCAGAAGTTTTGACAAAGTTTTATTTAAGATTTTATGTTTTACACAACTTTTAATTACATAGCGATTTACATGCAAAATCTAGCTTTTTTCACTACTTTTTCAACGCTAGTTTGTAAATATCAATAGCTGTTTGAAAACATTAGAAAAACAATGAAATTTTTGAAAATAGATAGGAAATCAATCAAAACTTATTGATTTTAACTAGTTTCTGAAGTTTTGACAAAGATTTATTTAAGATTTTATGTTTTACACAACTTTTAATTACATAGCGATTTAGATGCAAAATCTAGCTTTTTTCACTACTTTTTCAACGGTAGTTTGTAAATATAAATAACTGTTTGAAAACATTAGAAAAACAATGAAATTATTGAAAATCGATATGAAATCAATCAAAACTTATTGATTTTAACTAGTTTCAGAAGTTTTGACAAAGTTTTATTTAAGATTTTCTGTTTTACACAACTTTTAATTACATATCGATTTACATGCAAAATCTAGCTTTTTTGACTACTTTTTAACGCTAGTTTGTAAATATCAATAACTGTTTGAAAACATTAGAAAAACAATGAAATTATTGATTTTAACTAGTTTCAGAAGTTTTGACAAAGTTTTATTTAAGATTTTATGTTTTACACAACTTTTAATTACATAGCGATTTACATGCAAACTCTAGCTTTTTTCACTACTTTTTAACGCTAGTGTGTAAATATCAATAACTGTTTGAAAACATTAGAAAAACAATGAAATTATTGAAAATCGATATGAAATCAATCAAAACTTAATGATTTTAACTAGTTTCAGAAGTTTTGACAAAGTTTTATTTAAGATTTTCTGTTTTACACAACTTTTAATTACATATCGATTTACATGCAAAATCTAGCTGTTTTGACTACTTTTAACGCTAGTTTGTAAATATCAATAACTGTTTGAAAACATTAGAAAAACAATGAAATTATTGAAAATCGATATGAAATCAATCAAAACTTATTGATTTTAACTAGTTTCAGAACTTTTGACAAAGTTATATTTAACATTTTATGTTTTACACTGCTTTTAATTACATAGCGATTTAGATGCAAAATCTAGCTGTTTTGACTACTTTTTCAACGCTAGTGTGTAAATATCAATAACTGTTTGAAAACATTAGAAAAACAATGAAATTATTGAAAATCGATATGAAATCAATCAAAACTTATTGATTCTAACTAGTTACAGAAGTTTTGACAAAGTTATATTTAAGATTTTATGTTTTACACAGCTTTTAATTACATAGCGATTTAGATGCAAAATCTAGCTGTTTTGACTACTTTTTAACGCTAGTTTGTAAATATCAATAACTGTTTGAAAACATTAGAAAAACAATGAAATTATTGAAAATCGATATGAAATCAATCAAAACTTATTGATTTTAACTAGTTTCAGAAGTTTTGACAAAGTTTTATTTAAGATTTTATGTTTTACACAACTTTTAATTACATAGCGATTTACATGCAAAATCTAGCTTTTTTCACTACTTTTTCAACGCTAGTTTGTAAATATCAATAACTGTTTGAAAACATTAGAAAAACAATGAAATTTTTGAAAATCGATATGAAATCAATCACAACTTATTGATTTTAACTAGTTTCAGAAGTTTTGACAAAGATTTATTTAAGATTTTATGTTTTACACAACTTTTAATTACATAGCGATTTAGATGCAAAATCTAGCTGTTTTGACTACTTTTTAACGCTAGTTTGTAAATATCAATAACTGTTTGAAAACTTTAGAAAAACAATGAAATTATTGAAAATCGATATGAAATCAATCAAAACTTATTGATTTTAACTAGTTTCAGAAGTTTTGACAAAGTTTTATTTAAGATTTTATGTTTTACACAACTTTTAATTACATAGCGATTTACATGCAAAATCTAGCTTTTTTCACTACTTTTTCAACGCTAGTTTGTAAATATCAATAACTGTTTGAAAACATTAGAAAAACAATGAAATTATTGAAAATCGATATGAAATCAATCAAAACTTAATGATTTTAACTAGTTTCAGAAGTTTTGACAAAGTTTTATTTAAGATTTTCTGTTTTACACAACTTTTAATTACATATCGATTTACATGCAAAATCTAGCTGTTTTGACTACTTTTTAACGCTAGTTTGTAAATATCAATAACTGTTTGAAAACATTAGAAAAACAATGAAATTATTGAAAATCGATATGAAATCAATCAAAACTTATTGATTTTAACTAGTTTCAGAAGTTTTGACAAAGTTTTATTTAAGATTTTATGTTTTACACAACTTTTAATTACATAGCGATTTACATGCAAAATCTAGCTTTTTTCACTACTTTTTCAACGGTAGTTTGTAAATATAAATAACAGTTTGAAAACATTAGAAAAACAATGAAATTATTGAAAATCGATATGAAATCAATCAAAACTTATTGATTTTAACTAGTTTCAGAAGTTTTGACAAAGTTTTATTTAAGATTTTATGTTTTACACAACTTTTAATTACATAGCGATTTACATGCAAAATCTAGCTTTTTTCACTACTTTTTCAACGCTAGTTTGTAAATATCAATAACTGTTTGAAAACATTAGAAAAACAATGAAATTTTTGAGAATCGATATGTAATCAATCAAAACTTATTGATTTTAACTAGTTTCAGAAGTTTTGACAAAGTTATATTAAAGATTTTATGTTTTACAAAGCTTTTAATTACATAGCGATTTAGATGCAAAAACTAGTTGTTTTGACTACTTTTTAACGCTAGTTTGTAAATATCAATAACTGTTTGAAAACATTAGAAAAACAATGAAATTATTGAAAATCGATATGAAATCAATCAAAACTTATTGATTTTAACTAGTTTCAGAAGTTTTGACAAAGTTTTATTTAAGATTTTATGTTTTACACAACTTTTAATTACATAGCGATTTACATGCAAAATCTAGCTTTTTTCACTACTTTTTCAACGCTAGTTTGTAAATATCAATAGCTGTTTGAAAACATTAGAAAAACAATGAAATTTTTGAAAATAGATAGGAAATCAATCAAAACTTATTGATTTTAACTAGTTTCTGAAGTTTTGACAAAGATTTATTTAAGATTTTATGTTTTACACAACTTTTAATTACATAGCGATTTAGATGCAAAATCTAGCTTTTTTCACTACTTTTTCAACGGTAGTTTGTAAATATAAATAACTGTTTGAAAACATTAGAAAAACAATGAAATTATTGAAAATCGATATGAAATCAATCAAAACTTATTGATTTTAACTAGTTTCAGAAGTTTTGACAAAGTTTTATTTAAGATTTTCTGTTTTACACAACTTTTAATTACATATCGATTTACATGCAAAATCTAGCTTTTTTGACTACTTTTTAACGCTAGTTTGTAAATATCAATAACTGTTTGAAAACATTAGAAAAACAATGAAATTATTGATTTTAACTAGTTTCAGAAGTTTTGACAAAGTTTTATTTAAGATTTTATGTTTTACACAACTTTTAATTACATAGCGATTTACATGCAAACTCTAGCTTTTTTCACTACTTTTTAACGCTAGTGTGTAAATATCAATAACTGTTTGAAAACATTAGAAAAACAATGAAATTATTGAAAATCGATATGAAATCAATCAAAACTTATTGATTCTAACTAGTTACAGAAGTTTTGACAAAGTTATATTTAAGATTTTATGTTTTACACAGCTTTTAATTACATAGCGATTTACATGCAAAATCTAGCTTTTTTCACTACTTTTTCAACGCTAGTTTGTAAATATCAATAACTGTTTGAAAACATTAGAAAAGCAATTAAATTTTTGAAAATCGATATGAAATCAATCAAAACTTATTGATTTTAACTAGTTTCAGAACTTTTGACAAAGATTTATTTAAGATTTTATGTTTTACACAACTTTTAATTACATAGCGATTTAGATGCAAAATCTAGCTTTTTTCACTACTTTTTCAACGCTAGTTTGTAAATATAAATAACTGTTTGAAAACATTAGAAAAACAATGAAATTATTGAAAATCGATATGAAATCAATCAAAACTTATTGATTTTAACTAGTTTCAGAAATTTTGACAAAGTTATATTAAAGATTTTATGTTTTATAAAGCTTTTAATTACATAGCGATTTAGATGCAAAATCTAGCTGTTTTGACTACTTTTTAACGCTAGTTTGTAAATATCAATAACTGTTTGAAAACTTTAGAAAAACAATGAAATTATTGAAAATCGATATGAAATCAATCAAAACTTATTGATTTTAACTGGTTTCAGAAGTTTTGACAAAGTTTTATTTAAGATTTTATGTTTTACACAACTTTTAATTACATAGCGATTTACATGCAAAATCTAGCTTTTTTCACTACTTTTTCAACGCTAGTTTGTAAATATCAATAACTGTTTGAAAACATTAGAAAAACAATGAAATTATTGAAAATCGATATGAAATCAATCAAAACTAATTGATTTTAACTAGTTTCAGAAGATTTGGACAAAGTTTTATTTAAGATTTTATGTTTTACACAACTTTTATTACATAGCGATTTACATGCAAAATCTAGCTTTTTTCACTACTTTTTCAACGCTAGTTTGTAAATATCAATAACTGTTTGAAAACATTAGAAAAACAATGAAATTATTGAAAATCGATATGAAATCAATCAAAACTTATTGATTTTAACTAGTTTCAGAAGTTTTGACAAAGTTTTATTTAAGATATTTATGTTTTACACAACTTTTAATTACATAGCGATTTACATGCAAAATCTAGCTTTTTTCACTACTTTTTCAACGCTAGTTTGTAAATATAAATGACTGTTTGAAAACATTAGAAAAACAATGAAATTATTGAAAATCGATATGAAATCAATCAAAACTTATTGATTCTAACTAGTTTCAGAAGTTTTGACAAAGTTATATTTAAGATTTTATGTTTTACACAGCTTTTAATTACATAGCGATTTAGATGCAAAATCTAGCTGTTTTGACTACTTTTTAACGCTAGTTTGTAAATATCAATAACTGTATGAAAACATTAGAAAAACAATGAAATTATTGAAAATCGATATGAAATCAATCAAAACTTATTGATTCTAACTAGTTTCAGAAGTTTTGACAAAGTTATATTTAAGATTTTATGTTTTACACAGCTTTTAATTACATAGCGATTTAGAGGCAAAATCTAGCTGTTTTGAGGACTTTTTAACGCTAGTTTGTAAATATCAATAACTGTTTGAAAACATTAGAAAAACAATGAAATTATTGAAAATCGATATGAAATCAATCAAAACTTATTGATTTTAACTAGTTTCAGAAGTTTTGACAAAGTTATATTAAGTTTTTATGATTTACACATAATTAAATAACATAGCGATTTACATGCAAAATCTAGCTTTTTTCACTACTTTTTTAACGCTAGTTTGTAAATATCAATAACTGTTTGAAAACATTAGAAAAACAATGAAATTATTGAAAATCGATATGAAATCAATCAAAACTTATTGATTCTAACTAGTTTCAGAAGTTTTGACAAAGTTATATTTAGCATTTTCTGTTTTACACAGCTTTTAATTACAAAGCGATTTAGATGCAAAATCTAGCTGTTTTGACTACTTTTTAACGCTAGTTTGTAAATATCAATAACTGTTTGAAAACATTAGAAAAACAATGAAATTATTTAAAATCGATATGAAATCAATCAAAACTTATTGATTTTAACTAGTTTCAGAAGTTTTGACAAAGTTTTATTTAAGATTTTATGTTTTACACAACTTTTAATTACATAGCGATTTACATGCAAAATCTAGCTTTTTTCAGTACTTTTTCAACGCTAGTTTGTAAATATCAATAACTGTTTGAAAACATTAGAAAAACAATGAAATTTTTGAAAATCGATATGAAATCAATCAAAACTTATTGATTTTAACTAGTTTCAGAAGTTTTGACAAAGATTTATTTAAGATTTTATGTTTTACACAACTTTTAATTACATAGCGATTTAGATGGAAAATCTAGCTTTTTTCACTACTTTTTCAACGCTAGTTTGTAAATATAAATAACTGTTTGAAAACATTAGAAAAACAATGAAATTATTGAAAATCGATATGAAATCAATCAAAACTTATTGATTTTAACTAGTTTCAGAAGTTTTGACAAAGTTTTATTTAAGATATTTATGTTTTACACAACTTTTAATTACATAGCGATTTACATGCAAAATCTAGCTGTTTTGACTACTTTTTAACGCTAGTTTGTAAATATCAATAACTGTTTGAAAACATTAGAAAAACAATGAAATTATTGAAAATCGATATGAAATCATTCAAAACTTATTGATTTTAACTAGTTTCAGAAGTTTTGACAAAGTTATATTAAAGATTTTATGTTTTACAAAGCTTTTAATTACATATCGATTTAGATGCAAAATCTAGCTGTTTTGACTACTTTTTAACGCTAGTTTGTAAATATCAATAACTGTTTGAAAACATTAGAAAAACAATGAAATTATTGAAAATCGATATGAAATCAATCAAAACTTATTGATTTTAACTAGTTTCAGAAGTTTTGACAAAGTTTTATTTAAGATATTTATGTTTTACACAACTTTTAATTACATAGCGATTTACATGCAAAATCTAGCTTTTTTCACTACTTTTTCAACGCTAGTTTGTAAATATAAATGACTGTTTGAAAACATTAGAAAAACAATGAAATTATTGAAAATCGTTATGAAATCAATCAAAACTTATTGATTTTAACTAGTTTCAGAAGTTTTGACAAAGTTATATTAAGGATATTATGTTTTACACATCTTTTAATTACATAGCGATTTACATGCAAAATCTAGCTTTTTCACTACTTTTTTAACGCTGGTGTGTAAATATCAATAACTGTTTGAAAACATTAGAAAAACAATGAAATTATTGAAAATCGATATGAAATCAATCAAAACTTATTGATTCTAACTAGTTTCAGAAGTTTTGACAAAGTTATATTTAAGATTTTATGTTTTACACAGCTTTTAATTACATAGCGATTTAGATGCAAAAATTAGCTGTTTTGACTACTTTTTCAAAGCTAGTTTGTAAATATAAATAACTGTTTGAAAACATTAGAAAAACAATGAAATTATTGAAAATCGATATTAAATCAATGAAAACTTATTGATTTTAACTAGTTTCCGAAGTTTTGACAAAGTTATATTAAGTTTTTATGTTTTACACATAATTTAATTACATAGCGATTTACATGCAAAATCTAGCTTTTTTCACTACTTTTTTAACGCTAGTTTGTAAATATCAATAACTGTTTGAAAACATTAGAAAAACAATGAAATAACAGAATCTGATATAATTCCATTTGATTTCAACATTTGTAATAGAAAAATAACAGAATCTGATATAATTCTATTTGATTTATACATTTTTATTTGAAAAATAACAGAATCTGATATAATTCTATTTGATTTCAACATTTTTAATTGAAAAATAACAGAATCTGATATAATTCCATTTGATTTCAACATTTGTTATAGAAATAACAGAATCAGATATAATTCCATTTGATTTCAACATTTTTAATTGAAAAATAGCAGAATCTGATATAATTCAATTTGTTTTCAAGATTTTCTAAAGAAAAATAACAGAATCTGATATAATTCCATTTGATTTCAACATTTTTAATTGAAAAATAACAGAATCTGATATAATTCCATTTGATTTCAAAATTTGTAATAGAAAAAATAACAAAATCTGATATAATTCCATTTGATTTCAACATTTTTAATTAAAACATCCAGAATCTGATATAATTCCATTCGATTTCAACATTTTTATTTCAAAAATAACAAAATCTGATATAATTCCATTTGATTTATACATTTTTATTTCAAAAATAACAGAATCTGATATAATTCCATTTGATTTCAACATTTGTAATAGAAAAATAACAGAATCTGATATAATTCCATTTGATTTCAATATTTTTAATTGAAAACTAACAGAATCTGATATATTTCCATTTGATTTCAACATTTTTAATTGAAAAACAACAGAATCTAATATAATTACATTTGATTTCAACATTTTTAATTGAAAAATAACAGAATCTGATATAATTCCATTTGATTTATACATTTTTATTTGAAAAATAAATTAATCTGATATAATTCCATTTGATTTCAACATTTTTAATTGAAAAATAACAAAATCTGATATAATTCCATTTGATTTCAACATTTTTAATTGAAAAATAACAGAATCTGATATAATTCAATTTGTTTTCAAGATTTTCTAAAGAAAAATAACGGAATCTGATATAATTCCATTTGATTTCAACATTTATAATTCAAAAATAACAAAATATGATATAATTCCATTTGATTTGTACTTTTTTAATAAAGAAATAACAAAATCTGATATAATTCCATTTGATTTCAACATTTGTAATAGAAAAATAACAAAATCTGTTATAATTCCATTTGATTTCAACATTTTTAATTGAAAAATAATAGAATCTGATATAATTCCATTTGATTTCAACATTTTTAATAAAAAAAAAACAGAATCTGATATAATTCCATTTGATTTCAACATTTGTGATAGAAAAGTAACAGAATCTGATATAATTACATTTTATTACAAAATTTTTAATTGAAAAATAAAAGAAACTTATATAATTCCATTTGATTTCAACTTTTTTAATTGAAAAATAACAGAATCTGATATAATTCCATTTGATTTCAACCTTTGTAATAGAAAAATAACAGAATCTGATATAATTCCATTTGATTTCAACATTTTTAATTTAAAAATAACAGAATCTGATATAATTCCATTAGATTTCAACATTTTTAATTAAAACATCCAGAATCTGATATAATTCCATTCGATTTCAACATTTTTATTTAAAAAATAACAAAATCTGATATAATTCCTTTTGATTTATACATTTTTAATTGAAAAATAACAGAATCTGATACAATTCCTTTTGATTTCAACATTTTTAATTGAAAAATAACAGAATCTGATATAATTCCATATGATTTCAACATTTTTAATTCAAAAATAACAAAATCTTATATAATTCCATTTGATTTCAACATTTGTAATAGAAAAATAACAGAATCTGATATAATTCAATTTGTTTTCAAGATTTTCTAAAGAAAAATAACAGAATCTGATATAATTCCATTTGATTTCAACATTTATGATTCAAAAATAACAAAATATGATATAATTCCATTTGATTTCTACTTTTTTAATTGAAAAATAACAAAATCTGATATAATTCCATTTGATTTCAACATTTGTAATAGAAAAATAACAGAATCTGATATAATTCCATTCGATTTCAACATTTTTAATTGAAAAATAACAGAATATGATATAATTCAATTTGTTTTCAAGATTTTCTAAAGAAAAATAACAGAATCTGATATAATTCCATTTGATTTCAACATTTTTAATAGAAAAATAACAAAATCTCATATAATTCCATTTGATTTCAACATTTGTAATAGAAAAATAACAAAATCTGATATAATTCCATGTGATTTCAACATTTTTAATTGAAAAATAACAGAATCTGAAATAATTCCATTTGATTTCAACATTTTCAATTAAAACATACAGAATCTGATATAATTCCATTTCATTTCAACATTTTTAATTGAAAAATAACAGAATCTGATATAATTCCATATGATTTCAACATTTTTAATGCAAAAATAACAAAATCTAATATAATTCCATTTGATTTCAACATTTGTAATAGAAAAATAACAGAATCTGATATAATTCAATTTGTTTTCAAGATTTTCTAAAGAAAAATAACGGAATCTGATATTATTCCATTTGATTTCAACATTTTTAATTGAAAAATAACAGAATCTTTTATAATTTCATTTGATTTCATCATTTTTAATCGAAAAATAACAGAATCTGATATTATTCCATTTGATTTCAACATTTTTAATTGAAAATAAATCTGATATAATTCCATTTGATTTC
This sequence comes from Acanthosepion lycidas, assembly GCA_963932145.1. Lineage (NCBI taxonomy): Eukaryota > Metazoa > Mollusca > Cephalopoda > Sepiida > Sepiidae > Acanthosepion > Acanthosepion lycidas. The sequence goes on along the minus strand of OZ010599.1, from coordinate 51,548,573 downwards.
AACATTTTTAATTGAAAAATAACAGAATCTGATATTATTCCATTTGATTCCAACATTTTTAATTAAAACATACAGAATCTGATATAATTCCATTCGATTTCAACATTTTTAATTCAAAAATAACAAAATCTGATATAATTCCATTTGATTTATACATTTTTATTTGAAAAAGAACAGCATCTGATATAATTCCATTTGATTTCAAAATTTTTAATTGAAAAATAACAAAATCTGATATAATTCCATTTGATTTCAACATTTTTAATTGAAAAATAACAGAATCTGATATAATTCAATTTGTTTTCAAGATTTTCTAAAGAAAAATGACAGAATCTGATATAATTCCATTTGATTTCCACATTTATGATTCAAAAATAACAAAATATGATATAATTCCATTTGATTTCTACTTTTTTAATTGAAAAATAACAAAATCTGATATAATTCCATTTGATTTCAACATTTGTAATAGAAAAATAACAGAATCTGATATAATTCCATTTGATTTCAACATTTTTAATTAAAACATACAGAATCTGATTTAATTCCATTTCGTTTCAACATTTTTAGTTGAAAAATAACAGAATCTGATATAATTCCATTTGATTTCAACATTTTTAATTGAAAAATAACAGAATCTGATATAATTCCATTTGATTTCAACATTTTTAATTGAAAAATAACAGAATCTGATACAATTCCTTTTGATTTCAACATTATTAATTGAAAAATAACAGAATCTGATATAATTCCATTTGATTTCAACATTTTTAATTGAAAATAACAGAATCTGATATAATTCCATTTGATTTCAACATTTTTAATTGAAATAACAGAATCTGATATAATTCCATTTGATTTCAACTTTTTTAATTCAAAAATAACAAAACCTGATATAATTCCATTTTATTTCAACATTTTTAATTGAAAAATAAGAGAATCTGATATAATTCAATTTGTTTTCAAGATTTTCTAAAGAAAAATAACAGAATCTGATATAATTCCATTTGATTTCAACATTTATAATTCAAAAATAACAAAATATGATATAATTCCATTTGATTTCTACTTTTTTAATTGAAAAATAACAAATTCTGATATAATTCCATTTGATTTCAACATTGATAATTCAAAAATAACAAAATATGATATAATTCCATGTGATTTCAACATTTTTATTTGAAAAATAATAGAATCTGAAATAATTTCATTTGATTTCAACATTTTTAATAGAAAAATAACAGAATCTGATATAATTTCATTTGATTTCATCAATTTTAATCGAAAAATAACAGAATCTGATATTATTCCATTTGATTTCAAAATTTTTATTTGAAAAATAACAGAATCTGATATAATTCCATTTGATTTCAACATTTTTAATTGAAAAATAACAGAATCTGATATAATTCCATTTCATTTCAACATTTTTAATTGAAAATAACAGAATCAGATATAATTCCATTTGATTTCAACATTTTTAATTAAAACATACAGAATCTGATATAATTCCATTCGATTTCAACATTTTTAATTAAAAAATAACAAAATCTGTTATAATTCCATTTGATTTATACATTTTGATTTGAAAAATAACAGAATCTGATATAATTCCATTTGATTTCAACATTTTTAATTGAAAAATAACAAAATCTGATATAATTCCATTTGATTTCAACATTTGTAATTGAAAAATAACAGAATCTGATATAATTCAATTTGTTTTCAAGATTTTCTAAAGAAAAATAACAGAATCTGATATAATTCCATTTGATTTCAACATTTATGATTCAAAAATAACAAAATATGATATAATTCCATTTGATTTCTACTTTTTTAATTGAAAAATAACAAAATCTGATATAATTCCATTTGATTTCAACATTTGTAATAGAAAAAAAACAAAATCTGATATAATTCCATTTGATTTCAACATTTGTAATAGAAAAGTAACAGAATCTGATATAATTCCATTTTATTTCAACATTTTCAATTGAAAAATAACAGAATCTGATATAATTCCATTTGATTTCAACATTTTTAATTGAAAAATAACAGAATCTGATATAATTCCATTTGATTTCAACATTTTTAATTGAAAAATAAAAGAAACTTATATAATTCCATTTGATTTCACCTTTTTTATTGAAAAATAACAGAATCTGATATAATTCCATTTGATTTCAACCTTTGTAATAGAAAAATAATAGAATCTGATATAATTCCATTTGATTTCTGCATTTTTATTTCAAAAAGTACAAAATCTGATATAATTCCATATGATTTCAACATTTTTAATTGAAAAATAAGAGAATCTGATATAATTCAATTTGTTTTCAAGATTTTCTAAAGAAAAATAACGGAATCTGATATAATTCTATTTGATTTCAACATTTTTATTTGAAAAATAACAGAATCTGATATAATTCCATTTGATTTCAACATTTGTAATAGAAAAATAACAAAATCTGATATAATTCCATTTGATTTATACATTTTAATTGAAAAATAACAGAATCTGATATAATTCCATTTGATTACAACATTTTTAATTGAAAAATAACAAAATCTGATATAATTCCATTTGATTTCAACATTTTTAATTCAAAAATAACAAAACCTGATATAATTCCATTTGATTTATACATTTTTATTTGAAAAATAACAGAATCTGATATAATTCCATTTTATTTCAACATTTTTAATAGAAAAATAACAGAATCTGATATAATTCCATTTGATTTCAACATTTATAATTCAAAAATAACAAAATATGATATAATTCCATTTGATTTCTACATTTTTAATTGAAAAATAACAAAATCTGATATAATTCCATTTGATTTCAACATTGATAATTCAAAAATAACAAAATATGATATAATTCCATGTGATTTCAACATTTTTATTTGAAAAATAATAGAATCTGAAATAATTTCATTTGATTTCAACATTTTAATAGAAAAATAACAGAATCTGATATAATTTCATTTGATTTCATCAATTTTAATCGAAAAATAACAGAATCTGATATTATTCCATTTGATTTCAAAATTTTTATTTGAAAAATAACAGAATCTGATATAATTCCATTTGATTTCAACATTTTTAATTGAAAAATAACAGAATCTGATATAATTCCATTTGATTTCAACATTTTTAATTGAAAATAACAGAATCAGATATAATTCCATTTGATTTCAACATTTTTAATTAAAACATACAGAATCTGATATAATTCCATTCGATTTCAACATTTTTAATTCAAAAATAACAAAATCTGTTATAATTCCATGATTTATACATTTTTTTTTGAAAAATAACAGAATCTGATATAATTCCATTTGATTTCAACATTTTTAATTGAAAAATAACAAAATCTGATATAATTCCATTTGATTTCAACATTTGTAATTGAAAAATAACAGAATCTGATATAATTCAATTTGTTTTCAAGATTTTCTAAAGAAAAATAACAGAATCTGATATAATTCCATTTGATTTCAACATTTATGATTCAAAAATAACAAAATATGATATAATTCCATTTGATTTCTACTTTTTTAATTGAAAAATAACAAAATCTGATATAATTCCATTTGATTTCAACATTTGTAATAGAAAAATAACAAAATCTGATATAATTCCATTTGATTTCAACATTTGTAATAGAAAAGTAACAGAATCTGATATAATTCCATTTTATTTCAACATTTTCAATTGAAAAATAACAGAATCTGATATAATTCCATTTGATTTCATAATTTGTAATAGAAAAATAACAAAATCTGATATAATTCCATTTGATTTCAACATTTTTAATTGAAAAATAACAGAATCTGAAATAATTCCATTTGATTTCAACATTTTTAATTAAACATCCAGAATCTGATATAATTCCATTCGATTTCAACATTTTTATTTCAAAAATAACAAAATCTGATATAATTCCATTTGATTTATTCATTTTTATTTGAAAAATAACAGAATCTGATATAATTCCATTTGATTACAACATTTTTAATTGAAAAATAACAAAATCTGATATAATTCCATTTGATTTCAACATTTGTAATAGAAAAAAAACAAAATCTGATATAATTCCTTTTGATTTCAACATTTGTAATAGAAAAGTAACAGAATCTGATATAATTCCATTTTATTTCAACATTTTCAATTGAAAAATAACAGAATCTGATATAATTCCATTTGATTTCAACATTTTTAATTGAAAAATAACAGAATCTGATATAATTCCATTTGATTTCAACATTTTTAATTGAAAAATAAAAGAAACTTATATAATTCCATTTGATTTCACCTTTTTTATTGAAAAATAACAGAATCTGATATAATTCCATTTGATTTCAACCTTTGTAATAGAAAAATAATAGAATCTGATATAATTCCATTTGATTTCTGCATTTTTATTTCAAAAAGTACAAAATCTGATATAATTCCATATGATTTCAACATTTTTAATTGAAAAATAAGAGAATCTGATATAATTCAATTTGTTTTCAAGATTTTCTAAAGAAAAATAACGGAATCTGATATAATTCTATTTGATTTCAACATTTTTATTTGAAAAATAACAGAATCTGATATAATTCCATTTGATTTCAACATTTGTAATAGAAAAATAACAAAATCTGATATAATTCCATTTGATTTATACATTTTAATTGAAAAATAACAGAATCTGATATAATTCCATTTGATTACAACATTTTTAATTGAAAAATAACAAAATCTGATATAATTCCATTTGATTTCAACATTTTTAATTCAAAAATAACAAAACCTGATATAATTCCATTTGATTTATACATTTTTATTTGAAAAATAACAGAATCTGATATAATTCCATTTTATTTCAACATTTTTAATAGAAAAATAACAGAATCTGATATAATTCCATTTGATTTCAACATTTATAATTCAAAAATAACAAAATATGATATAATTCCATTTGATTTCTACATTTTTAATTGAAAAATAACAAAATCTGATATAATTCCATTTGATTTCAACATTGATAATTCAAAAATAACAAAATATGATATAATTCCATGTGATTTCAACATTTTTATTTGAAAAATAATAGAATCTGAAATAATTTCATTTGATTTCAACATTTTAATAGAAAAATAACAGAATCTGATATAATTTCATTTGATTTCATCAATTTTAATCGAAAAATAACAGAATCTGATATTATTCCATTTGATTTCAAAATTTTTATTTGAAAAATAACAGAATCTGATATAATTCCATTTGATTTCAACATTTTTAATTGAAAAATAACAGAATCTGATATAATTCCATTTGATTTCAACATTTTTAATTGAAAATAACAGAATCAGATATAATTCCATTTGATTTCAACATTTTTAATTAAAACATACAGAATCTGATATAATTCCATTCGATTTCAACATTTTTAATTCAAAAATAACAAAATCTGTTATAATTCCATGATTTATACATTTTTATTTGAAAAATAACAGAATCTGATATAATTCCATTTGATTTCAACATTTTTAATTGAAAAATAACAAAATCTGATATAATTCCATTTGATTTCAACATTTGTAATTGAAAAATAACAGAATCTGATATAATTCAATTTGTTTTCAAGATTTTCTAAAGAAAAATAACAGAATCTGATATAATTCCATTTGATTTCAACTTTTATGATTCAAAAATAACAAAATATGATATAATTCCATTTGATTTCTACTTTTTTAATTGAAAAATAACAAAATCTGATATAATTCCATTTGATTTCAACATTTGTAATAGAAAAATAACAAAATCTGATATAATTCCATTTGATTTCAACATTTGTAATAGAAAAGTAACAGAATCTGATATAATTCCATTTTATTTCAACATTTTCAATTGAAAAATAACAGAATCTGATATAATTCCATTTGATTTCAACATTTTTAATTGAAAAATAACAGAATCTGATATAATTCCATTTGATTTCAACATTTTTAATTGAAAAATAAAAGAAACTTATATAATTCCATTTGATTTCACCTTTTTTATTGAAAAATAACAGAATCTGATATAATTCCATTTGATTTCAGCATTTTTATTTCAAAAAGTACAAAATCTGATATAATTCCATATGATTTCAACATTTTTAATTGAAAAATAAGAGAATCTGATATAATTCAATTTGTTTTCAAGATTTTCTAAAGAAAAATAACAGAATCTGATATAATTCTATTTGATTTCAAGATTTGTATTTGAAAAATAACAGAATCTGATATAATACCATTTGATTTCAACATTTGTAATAGAAAAATAACAAAATCTGATATAATTCCATTTGATTTATCCATTTTTATTTGAAAAATAACAGAATCTGATATAATTCCATTTGATTACAACATTTTTAATTGAAAAATAACAAAATCTGATATAATTCCATTTGATTTCAACATTTTTAATTGATAAAATAACAGAATCTGATATAATTCAATTTGTTTTCAAGATTTTCTAAAGAAAAATAACAGAATCTCATATAATTCCATTTGATTTCAACATTTATAATTCAAAAATAACAAAATCTGATATAATTCCATTTGATTTTAACATTTTTAATAGAAAAATAACAAAATCTGATATAATTGATTTGATTTCAACATTTGTAATAGAAAAGTAACAGAATCTAATATAATTCCATTTGATTTCTACATTTTCAATTGAAAAATAACAGAATCTGATATAATTCCATTTGATTTCAACATTTTTAATTGAATAATATCAGAATCTGATATAATTACATTTTATTTCAACATTTTTAATTGAAAAATAAAAGAAACTTTATAATTCCATTTGATTTCAACTTTTTTAATTGAAAAATAACAGAATCTGATATAATTCCATTTGATTGCAACCTTTGTAATAGAAAAATAACAGAATCTGATTTAATTCCATTTGATTTCAGCATTTTTATTTCAAAAAGTACAAAATCTGATATAATTCCATTTGATTTCAACATTTTTAATTGAAAAATAACAGAATCTGATATAATTCAATTTCTTTTCAAGATTTTCTAAAGAAAAATAATAGAATCTGATATAATTCTATTTGATTTCAACATTTTTAATTGAAAAATACCAGAATCTGATATAATTCCATTTGATTTCAACATTTGTAATAGAAAAATAACAAAATCTGATATAATTCCATTTGATTTCAACATTTGTACTTGAAAATAACAGAATCTGATATAATTCCATTTGATTTCAACATTTTTAATTAAAACATACAGAATCTGATATAATTCCATTCGATTTCAACATTTTTAATTCAAAAATAACAAAATCTGATATAATTCCATTTGATTTATACATTTTTATTTGAAAAATAACAGAATCTGATATAATTCCATTTGATTTCAACATTTTTAATTGAAAAATAACAAAATCTGATATAATTCCATTTGATTTCAACATTTTTAATTGAAAAATAACAGAATCTGATATAATTCAATTTGTTTTCAAGATTTTCTAAAGAAAAATAACAGAATCTGATATAATTCCTTTTGATTTCAACATTTATAATTCAAAAATAACAAAATATGTTATAATTCCATTTGATTTCTACTTTTTTAATTGAAAAATAACAAAAGCTGATATAATTCCATTTGATTGCAACATTTGTAATAGAAAAATAACAAAATCTGATATAATTCCATTTGATTTCAACATTTGTAATAGAAAAATAACAAAATCTGATATAATTCCATTTGATTTCAACATTTGTAATAGAAAAGTAACAGAATCAGATATAATTCCGTTTGATTTCAACATTTTTAATTGAAAAATAACAAAATCTGATATAATTCCATTTGATTTCAACATTTATAGTAGAAAAATAACAGAATCTGATATAATTCCATTTGATTTCAACATTTTTAATTCAAAAATAACAGAATCTGATATAATTCCATTTGATTTCAACATTTTTACTTGAAAAATAACAAAATCTGATATAATTGCATTTGATTTATACATTTTTATTTGAAAAATAACAGAATCTGATATAATTACATTTGATTTCAACATTTTTAATTAAAAGATAACAAAATCTTATATAATTCCATTTGATTTAAGCATTGGTAATAGAAAAATAACAGAATCTGATATAATTCCATTTGATTTCAACATTTTTAATTGAAAAATAACAGAATCTGATATAATTACATTTTATTTCAACATTTTTAATTGAAAAATAAAAGAATCTTATATAATTCCATTTGATTTCACCTTTTTTATTGAAAAATAACAGAATCTGATACAATTCCATTTGATTTCAACCTTTGTAATAGAAAAATAACAGAATCTGATATAATTCCATTTGATTTCAGCATTTTTATTTCAAAAAGTACAAAATCTGATATAATTCCATATGATTTCAACATTTTTAATTGAAAAATAAGAGAATCTGATATAATTCAATTTGTTTTCAAGATTTTCTAAAGAAAAATAACACAATCTGATATAATTTTATTTGATTTTAACATTTTTAATTGAAAAATAACAGAATCTGATATAATTCCATTTGATTTCAACATTTGTAATAGAAAAATAACAAAATCTGATATAATTCCATTTGATTTCAACATTTTTAATTGAAAAATAACAGAATCTGAAATAATTCCATTTGATTTCTACATTTTTAATTAAACATCCAGAATCTGATATAATTCCATTCGATTTCAACATTTTTATTTCAAAAATAACCAAATCTGATATAATTCCATTTGATTTATTCATTTTTATTTGAAAAATAACAGAATCTGATATAATTCCATTTGATTACAACATTTTTAATTGAAAAATAACAAAATCTGATATAATTCCATTTGATTTCAAGATTTTTAATTGATAAAATAACAGAATCTGATATAATTCAATTTGTTTTCAAGATTTTCTAAAGAAAAATAACAGAATCTGATATAATTTCATTTGATTTCAACATTTATTATTCACAAATAACAAAATCTGATATAATTCCATTTGATTTCAACATTTGTAATAGAAAAATAACAAAATCTGATATAATTCCATTTGATTTCAACATTTGTAATAGAAAAGTAACAGAATCTGATATAATTCCATTTTATTTCTACATTTTCAATTGAAAAATAACAGAATCTGATATAATTACATTTTATTTCAACATTTTTAATTGAAAAATAAAAGAAACTTATATAATCCCATTTGATTTCAACATTTTTAATTGAAAAATAACAGAATCTGATATAATTCCATTTGATTGCAACCTTTGTAATAGAAAAATAACAGAATCTGATATAATTCCATTTGATTTCAGCATTTTTATTTCAAAAACTACAAAACCTGATATAATTCCATTTGATTTAAACATTTGTAATAGAAAAATAAAAGAATCTAATATAATTACATTTGATTTCAACATTTTTAATTGAAAAATAACAGAATCTGATATAATTCCATTTGATTTCAACATTTTTAATTGAAAAATAACAGAATCTGATATAATTCCATTTGATTTCAACATTTTTAATTGAAAAATAACAGAATCTAATATAATTACATTTGATTTCAACATTTTTAATTGAAAAATAACAGAATCTGATATAATTCCATTTGATTTCAACATTTTTAATTGAAAAATAACAGAATCTAATATAATTACATTTGATTTCAACATTTTCAATTGAAAAATAACAGAATCTGATATAATTCCATTTGATTTCAACATTTTTAATTGAAAAATAAGAGAATCTGATATAATTCCATTTGATTTCAACATTTTTAATTGAAAAATAACAGAATCTGATATAATTCCATTTGATTTCAACATTTATAATTCCAAAATTACAAAATCTGTTATAATTCCATTTGATTTCAACATTTTTAATTGAAAAATAAAAGAAACTTATATAATTCCATTTGATTTCACCTTTTTTATTGAAAAATAACAGAATCTGATATAATTCCATTTGATTTCAACCTTTGTAATAGAAAAATAATAGAATCTGATATAATTCCATTTGATTTCAGCATTTTTATTTCAAAAAGTACAAAATCTGATATAATTCCATATGATTTCAACATTTTTAATTGAAAAATAAGAGAATCTGATATAATTCAATTTGTTTTCAAGATTTTCTAAAGAAAAATAACAGAATCTGATATAATTCTATTTGATTTCAAGATTTGTATTTGAAAAATAACAGAATCTGATATAATACCATTTGATTTCAACATTTGTAATAGAAAAATAACAAAATCTGATATAATTCCATTTGATTTATACATTTTTATTTGAAAAATAACAGAATCTGATATAATTCCATTTGATTACAACATTTTTAATTGAAAAATAACAAAATCTGATATAATTCCATTTGATTTCAACATTTTTAATTGATAAAATAACAGAATCTGATATAATTCAATTTGTTTTCAAGATTTTCTAAAGAAAAATAACAGAATCTCATATAATTCCATTTGATTTCAACATTTATAATTCAAAAATAACAAAATCTGATATAATTCCATTTGATTTTAACATTTGTAATAGAAAAATAACAAAATCTGATATAATTGATTTGATTTCAACATTTGTAATAGAAAAGTAACAGAATCTGATATAATTCCATTTGATTTCTACATTTTCAATTGAAAAATAACAGAATCTGATATAATTCCATTTGATTTCAACATTTTTAATTGAATAATATCAGAATCTGATATAATTACATTTTATTTCAACATTTTTAATTGAAAAATAAAAGAAACTTATATAATTCCATTTGATTTCAACTTTTTTAATTGAAAAATAACAGAATCTGATATAATTCCATTTGATTGCAACCTTTGTAATAGAAAAATAACAGAATCTGATTTAATTCCATTTGATTTCAGCATTTTTATTTCAAAAAGTACAAAATCTGATATAATTCCATTTGATTTCAACATTTTTAATTGAAAAATAACAGAATCTGATATAATTCAATTTCTTTTCAAGATTTTCTAAAGAAAAATAATAGAATCTGATATAATTCTATTTGATTTCAACATTTTTAATTGAAAAATACCAGAATCTGATATAATTCCATTTGATTTCAACATTTGTAATAGAAAAATAACAAAATCTGATATAATTCCATTTGATTTCAACATTTGTACTTGAAAATAACAGAATCTGATATAATTCGATTTGATTTCAACATTTTTAATTAAAACATACAGAATCTGATATAATTCCATTCGATTTCAACATTTTTAATTCAAAAATAACAAAATCTGATATAATTCCATTTCATTTATACATTTTTATTTGAAAAATAACAGAATCTGATATAATTCCATTTGATTTCAACATTTTTAATTGAAAAATAACAAAATCTGATATAATTCCATTTGATTTCAACATTTTTAATTGAAAAATAACAGAATCTGATATAATTCAATTTGTTTTCAAGATTTTCTAAAGAAAAATAACAGAATCTGATATAATTCCTTTTGATTTCAACATTTATAATTCAAAAATAACAAAATATGTTATAATTCCATTTGATTTCTACTTTTTTAATTGAAAAATAACAAAAGCTGATATAATTCCATTTGATTTCAACATTTGTAATAGAAAAATAACAAAATCTGATATAATTCCATTTGATTTCAACATTTGTAATAGAAAAATAACAAAATCTGATATAATTCCATTTGATTTCAACATTTGTAATAGAAAAGTAACAGAATCAGATATAATTCCGTTTGATTTCAACATTTTTAATTGAAAAATAACAGAATCTGATATAATTCCATTTGATTTCAACATTTTTAATTGAAAAATAACAGAATCTGATATAATTACATTTTATTTCATCATTTTTAATTGAAAAATAAAAGAATCTTATATAATTCCATTTGATTTCACCTTTTTTATTGAAAAATAACAGAATCTGATACAATTCCATTTGATTTCAACCTTTGTAATAGAAAAATAACAGAATCTGATATAATTCCATTTGATTTCAGCATTTTTATTTCAAAAAGTACAAAATCTGATATAATTCCATATGATTTCAACATTTTTAATTGAAAAATAAGAGAATCTGATATAATTCAATTTGTTTTCAAGATTTTCTAAAGAAAAATAACACAATCTGATATAATTTTATTTGATTTTAACATTTTTAATTGAAAAATAACAGAATCTGATATAATTCCATTTGATTTCAACATTTGTAATAGAAAAATAACAAAATCTGATATAATTCCATTTGATTTCAACATTTTTAATTGAAAAATAACAGAATCTGAAATAATTCCATTTGATTTCAACATTTTTAATTAAACATCCAGAATCTGATATAATTCCATTCGATTTCAACATTTTTATTTCAAAAATAACAAAATCTGATATAATTCCATTTGATTTATTCATTTTTATTTGAAAAATAACAGAATCTGATATAATTCCATTTGATTACAACATTTTTAATTGAAAAATAACAAAATCTGATATAATTCCATTTGATTTCAAGATTTTTAATTGATAAAATAACAGAATCTGATATAATTCAATTTGTTTTCAAGATTTTCTAAAGAAAAATAACAGAATCTGATATAATTCCATTTGATTTCAACATTTATTATTCACAAATAACAAAATCTGATATAATTCCATTTGATTTCAACATTTGTAATAGAAAAATAACAAAATCTGATATAATTCCATTTGATTTCAACATTTGTAATAGAAAAGTAACAGAATCTGATATAATTCCATTTTATTTCAACATTTTTAATTGAAAAATAAAAGAAACTTATATAATCCCATTTGATTTCAACATTTTTAATTGAAAAATAACAGAATCTGATATAATTCCATTTGATTGCAACCTTTGTAATAGAAAAATAACAGAATCTGATATAATTCCATTTGATTTCAGCATTTTTATTTCAAAAACTACAAAACCTGATATAATTCCATTTGATTTAAACATTTGTAATAGAAAAATAACAGAATCTAATATAATTACATTTGATTTCAACATTTTTAATTGAAAAATAACAGAATCTGATATAATTCCATTTGATTTCAACATTTTTAATTGAAAAATAACAGAATCTGATATAATTCCATTTGATTTCAACATTTTTAATTGAAAAATAACAGAATCTAATATAATTACATTTGATTTCAACATTTTTAATTGAAAAATAACAGAATCTGATATAATTCCATTTGATTTCAACATTTTTAATTGAAAAATAACAGAATCTAATATAATTACATTTGATTTCAACATTTTCAATTGAAAAATAACAGAATCTGATATAATTCCATTTGATTTCAACATTTTTAATTGAAAAATAACAGAATCTGATATAATTCCATTTGATTTCAACATTTTTAATTGAAAAATAACAGAATCTGATATAATTCCATTTGATTTCAACATTTATAATTCCAAAATTACAAAATCTGTTATAATTCCATTTGATTTCAACATTTGTAATAGAAAAATAACAAAATCTGATATAATTCCATTTGATTTCAACATTTGTAATAGAAAAACAACAAAATCTGATATAATTCCATTTGATTTCCACATTTTTAATTCAAAAATAAAAAAATCTGTTATAATTCCATTTGATTTCAACATTTGTAATAGAAAAATAACAAAATCTGATATAATTCCATCTGATTTCAACATTTTTATTTGAAAAATGAGAGAATCTGAAATAATTCCATTTGATTTCAACATTTTTAATTAAAACATACAGAATCTGATATAATTCCATTCGATTTCAACCTTTTTAATTCAAAAATAACAAAATCTGATATAATTTCATTTGATTTATTTGAAAAATAATGGAATCTGATATAATTCCATTTGATTTCAACATTTTTAATTGCAAAATAACAGAATATGATATAATTCCATTTGACTTCAACATTTTCAATTGAAAAATAACAGAATCTGATATAATTCCATTTGATTTATATATTTTTATTTGAAAAATAAGAGAATCTGATATAATTCCATTTGATTTCAACATTTGTAATAGACAAATAACAAAATCTGATATAATTCCATTTGATTTCAACATTTTCTATTAAAAAATAAGAGAATCTGATATAATTCCATTTGATTTCAACATTTTTAATTGAAAAATAACAAAATCTGATATGATTCCATTTGATTTCAACATTTGTAATAGAAAAATAACAAAATCTGATATAATTCCATTTGATTTCAACATTTTTAATTGAAAAATATCAGAATATGATATAATTCCATTTGATTTCAACATTTTTAATTGAAAAATAACAGAATCTGATATAATTTCATTTGATTTCAACATTTATAATAGAAAAATAACAGAATCTGATATAATTCCATTTGATTTCATCATTTTTAATTGAAAAATAACAGAATCTGATATAATTCCATTTGATTTCAACATTTTTTATTGAAAAATAACAAAATCTGATATAATTCCATTTGATTTCAACATTTTTAATTGAAAAATAACAGAATCTGATATAATTCCATTTGATTTCAACATTTCTAATTGAAAAATAACAGAATCTGATATAATTCCATTTGATTTCAACATTTTTATTTGAAAAAAAACAGAATCTGATATAATTCCATTTGATTTCAACATTTTTAATTGAAAAGTAACAGAATCTGATATAATTCCATTTGATTTCCACATTTGTGAGAGAAAAATAAAAGAATCTGGTATAATTCCTTTTTATTTCAACATTTTCAATTGAAAAATAACAGAATCTGATATAATTCCATTTGATTTCAACCTTTGTAATAGAAAAATAACAGAATCTGATATAATTCCATATGATTTCAGCATTTTTAATTCAAAAAGTACAAATTCTGATATAATTCCATTTGATTTCAACATTTTTAATTGAAAAATAACAGAATCTGATATAATTCCATTTGATTTCAACATTTGTGATAGAAAAATAACTGAATCTGATATAATTCCATTTGATGTATACATTTGTAATAGAAAAATAACAAAATCTGATATAATTCCATTTGATTTCAACATTTTTAATTAAAAAGTATTAGAATCTGATGTAATTCCATTTGATTTCAACATTTTTAATTGAAAAATAACAGAATCTGATATAATTCCATTTGATTTCAATATTTTTAATTGAAAAATAACAAAATCTGACATAATTCCATTTGATTTCAACAGTTTTTTTTAAAAATAACAGAATCTGATATAATTCCTTTTGATTTCAACATTTTTAATTGAAAAATAACAGAATCTGATATAATTCCATTTGATTTCAACATTTGTAATAGAAAAATAACAAAATCTGATATAATTCCATTTGATTTCAACATTTTCAATTGAAAAATAACAAAATATGATATAATTCCATTTGATTTCAACATTTTTAATTGAAAAATAACAAAATCTGATATAATTCCATTTGATTTCAACATTTGTAATAGAAAAATAACAAATTCTGATATAATTCTAATTGATTTCAAAATTTTTAATTGAAAAATAACAGAATCTGACATAATTCTATTTGATTTCAACATATTTAATTGAAAAATAATAGAATCTGCTATAATTCCATTTGATTTCAACATTTTTAATTGAAAAATAACAGAATCCATATTATTTCAACATTTTTAATTGAAAAATAACAGAATCTGTTATAATTCCATTTGATTTCAACATTTTTAATTGAAAAATAACAGAATCTGATATAATTCCATTTGATTTCAACATTTGTAATAGAAAAATAACAAAATCTGATATAATTCCATTTGATTTCAACATTTTTAATTGAAAAATGACACAATCTGAAATAATTCCATTTGATTTCAACATTTTTAATTGAAAAATAAAAGAATCTGATATAATTCCATTTGATTTCAACATTTTTAATTGAAAAATAACAGAATCTGATATAACTCCATTTGATTTCAACATTTGTAATAGAAAAATAACAAAATCTGATATAATTCCATTTGATTTCAACATTTTCAATTGAAAAATAACAAAATATGATATAATTCCATTTGATTTCAACATTTTTAATTGAAAAATAACAAAATCTGATATAATTCCATTTGATTTCAACATTTGTAATAGAAAAATAACAAATTCTGATATAATTCTAATTGATTTCAAAATTTTTAATTGAAAAATAACAGAATCTGACATAATTCTATTTGATTTCAACATATTTAATTGAAAAATAATAGAATCTGCTATAATTCCATTTGATTTCAACATTTTTAATTGAAAAATAACAGAATCCATATTATTTCAACATTTTTAATTGAAAAATAACAGAATCTGTTATAATTCCATTTGATTTCAACATTTTTAATTGAAAAATAACAGAATCTGATATAATTCCATTTGATTTCAACATTTGTAATAGAAAAATAACAAAATCTGATATAATTCCATTTGATTTCAACATTTTTAATTGAAAAATGACACAATCTGAAATAATTCCATTTGATTTCAACATTTTTAATTGAAAAATAACAGAATCTGATATAATTCCATTTGATTTCAACATTTTTAATTGAAAAGTAACAGAATCTGATATAATTCCATTTGATTTCCACATTTGTGAGAGAAAAATAAAAGAATCTGGTATAATTCCTTTTTATTTCAACATTTTCAATTGAAAAATAACAGAATCTGATATAATTCCATTTGATTTCAACATTTTTAATTGAAAAATAAAAGAAACTTATATAATTACACTTAATTTCAACTTTTTTAATTGAAAAATATCAGAATCTGATATAATTCCATTTGATTTCAACCTTTGTAATAGAAAAATAACAAAATCTGATATAATTCCATTTGATTTCAACATTTTTAATTAAAAAGTATTAGAATCTGATGTAATTCCATTTGATTTCAACATTTTTAATTGAAAAATAACAGAATCTGATATAATTCCATTTGATTTCAATATTTTTAATTGAAAAATAACAAAATCTGACATAATTCCATTTGATTTCAACAGTTTTTTTTAAAAATAACAGAATCTGATATAATTCCTTTTGATTTCAACATTTTTAATTGAAAAATAACAGAATCTGATATAATTCCATTCGATTTCAACATTTGTAATAGAAAAATAACAAAATCTGATATAATTCCATTTGATTTCAACATTTTCAATTGAAAAATAACAAAATATGATATAATTCCATTTGATTTCAACATTTTTAATTGAAAAATAACAAAATCTGATATAATTCCATTTGATTTCAACATTTGTAATAGAAAAATAACAAATTCTGATATAATTCTAATTGATTTCAAAATTTTTAATTGAAAAATAACAGAATCTGACATAATTCTATTTGATTTCAACATATTTAATTGAAAAATAATAGAATCTGCTATAATTCCATTTGATTTCAACATTTTTAATTGAAAAATAACAGAATCCATATTATTTCAACATTTTTAATTGAAAAATAACAGAATCTGTTATAATTCCATTTGATTTCAACATTTTTAATTGAAAAATAACAGAATCTGATATAATTCCATTTGATTTCAACATTTGTAATAGAAAAATAACAAAATCTGATATAATTCCATTTGATTTCAACATTTTTAATTGAAAAATGACACAATCTGAAATAATTCCATTTGATTTCAACATTTTTAATTGAAAAATAAAAGAATCTGATATAATTCCATTTGATTTCAACATTTTTAATTGAAAAATAACAGAATCTGATATAACTCCATTTGATTTCAACATTTGTAATAGAAAAATAACAAAATCTGATATAATTCCATTTGATTTCAACATTTTCAATTGAAAAATAACAAAATATGATATAATTCCATTTGATTTCAACATTTTTAATTGAAAAATAACAAAATCTGATATAATTCCATTTGATTTCAACATTTGTAATAGAAAAATAACAAATTCTGATATAATTCTAATTGATTTCAAAATTTTTAATTGAAAAATAACAGAATCTGACATAATTCTATTTGATTTCAACATATTTAATTGAAAAATAATAGAATCTGCTATAATTCCATTTGATTTCAACATTTTTAATTGAAAAATAACAGAATCCATATTATTTCAACATTTTTAATTGAAAAATAACAGAATCTGTTATAATTCCATTTGATTTCAACATTTTTAATTGAAAAATAACAGAATCTGATATAATTCCATTTGATTTCAACATTTGTAATAGAAAAATAACAAAATCTGATATAATTCCATTTGATTTCAACATTTTTAATTGAAAAATGACACAATCTGAAATAATTCCATTTGATTTCAACATTTTTAATTGAAAAATAACAGAATCTGATATAATTCCATTTGATTTCAACATTTTTAATTGAAAAGTAACAGAATCTGATATAATTCCATTTGATTTCCACATTTGTGAGAGAAAAATAAAAGAATCTGGTATAATTCCTTTTTATTTCAACATTTTCAATTGAAAAATAACAGAATCTGATATAATTCCATTTGATTTCAACATTTTTAATTGAAAAATAAAAGAAACTTATATAATTACACTTAATTTCAACTTTTTTAATTGAAAAATATCAGAATCTGATATAATTCCATTTGATTTCAACCTTTGTAATAGAAAAATAACAGAATCTGATATAATTCCATATGATTTCAGCATTTTTAATTCAAAAAGTACAAATTCTGATATAATTCCATTTGATTTCAACATTTTTAATTGAAAAATAACAGAATCTGATATAATTCCATTTGATTTCAACATTTGTGATAGAAAAATAACTGAATCTGATATAATTCCATTTGATGTATACATTTGTAATAGAAAAATAACAAAATCTGATATAATTCCATTTGATTTCAACATTTTTAATTAAAAAGTATTAGAATCTGATGTAATTCCATTTGATTTCAACATTTTTAATTGAAAAATAACAGAATCTGATATAATTCCATTTGATTTCAATATTTTTAATTGAAAAATAACAAAATCTGACATAATTCCATTTGATTTCAACAGTTTTTTTTAAAAATAACAGAATCTGATATAATTCCTTTTGATTTCAACATTTTTAATTGAAAAATAACAGAATCTGATATAATTCCATTTGATTTCAACATTTGTAATAGAAAAATAACAAAATCTGATATAATTCCATTTGATTTCAACATTTTCAATTGAAAAATAACAAAATATGATATAATTCCATTTGATTTCAACATTTTTAATTGAAAAATAACAAAATCTGATATAATTCCATTTGATTTCAACATTTGTAATAGAAAAATAACAAATTCTGATATAATTCTAATTGATTTCAAAATTTTTAATTGAAAAATAACAGAATCTGACATAATTCTATTTGATTTCAACATATTTAATTGAAAAATAATAGAATCTGCTATAATTCCATTTGATTTCAACATTTTTAATTGAAAAATAACAGAATCCATATTATTTCAACATTTTTAATTGAAAAATAACAGAATCTGTTATAATTCCATTTGATTTCAACATTTTTAATTGAAAAATAACAGAATCTGATATAATTCCATTTGATTTCAACATTTGTAATAGAAAAATAACAAAATCTGATATAATTCCATTTGATTTCAACATTTGTAATAGAAAAATAACAAATTCTGATATAATTCTAATTGATTTCAAAATTTTTAATTGAAAAATAACAGAATCTGACATAATTCTATTTGATTTCAACATATTTAATTGAAAAATAATAGAATCTGCTATAATTCCATTTGATTTCAACATTTTTAATTGAAAAATAACAGAATCCATATTATTTCAACATTTTTAATTGAAAAATAACAGAATCTGTTATAATTCCATTTGATTTCAACATTTTTAATTGAAAAATAACAGAATCTGATATAATTCCATTTGATTTCAACATTTGTAATAGAAAAATAACAAAATCTGATATAATTCCATTTGATTTCAACATTTTTAATTGAAAAATGACACAATCTGAAATAATTCCATTTGATTTCAACATTTTTAATTGAAAAATAACAGAATCTGATATAATTCCATTTGATTTCAACATTTTTAATTGAAAAGTAACAGAATCTGATATAATTCCATTTGATTTCCACATTTGTGAGAGAAAAATAAAAGAATCTGGTATAATTCCTTTTTATTTCAACATTTTCAATTGAAAAATAACAGAATCTGATATAATTCCATTTGATTTCAACATTTTTAATTGAAAAATAAAAGAAACTTATATAATTACACTTAATTTCAACTTTTTTAATTGAAAAATATCAGAATCTGATATAATTCCATTTGATTTCAACCTTTGTAATAGAAAAATAACAAAATCTGATATAATTCCATTTGATTTCAACATTTTTAATTAAAAAGTATTAGAATCTGATGTAATTCCATTTGATTTCAACATTTTTAATTGAAAAATAACAGAATCTGATATAATTCCATTTGATTTCAATATTTTTAATTGAAAAATAACAAAATCTGACATAATTCCATTTGATTTCAACAGTTTTTTTTAAAAATAACAGAATCTGATATAATTCCTTTTGATTTCAACATTTTTAATTGAAAAATAACAGAATCTGATATAATTCCATTCGATTTCAACATTTGTAATAGAAAAATAACAAAATCTGATATAATTCCATTTGATTTCAACATTTTCAATTGAAAAATAACAAAATATGATATAATTCCATTTGATTTCAACATTTTTAATTGAAAAATAACAAAATCTGATATAATTCCATTTGATTTCAACATTTGTAATAGAAAAATAACAAATTCTGATATAATTCTAATTGATTTCAAAATTTTTAATTGAAAAATAACAGAATCTGACATAATTCTATTTGATTTCAACATATTTAATTGAAAAATAATAGAATCTGCTATAATTCCATTTGATTTCAACATTTTTAATTGAAAAATAACAGAATCCATATTATTTCAACATTTTTAATTGAAAAATAACAGAATCTGTTATAATTCCATTTGATTTCAACATTTTTAATTGAAAAATAACAGAATCTGATATAATTCCATTTGATTTCAACATTTGTAATAGAAAAATAACAAAATCTGATATAATTCCATTTGATTTCAACATTTTTAATTGAAAAATGACACAATCTGAAATAATTCCATTTGATTTCAACATTTTTAATTGAAAAATAAAAGAATCTGATATAATTCCATTTGATTTCAACATTTTTAATTGAAAAATAACAGAATCTGATATAACTCCATTTGATTTCAACATTTGTAATAGAAAAATAACAAAATCTGATATAATTCCATTTGATTTCAACATTTTCAATTGAAAAATAACAAAATATGATATAATTCCATTTGATTTCAACATTTTTAATTGAAAAATAACAAAATCTGATATAATTCCATTTGATTTCAACATTTGTAATAGAAAAATAACAAATTCTGATATAATTCTAATTGATTTCAAAATTTTTAATTGAAAAATAACAGAATCTGACATAATTCTATTTGATTTCAACATATTTAATTGAAAAATAATAGAATCTGCTATAATTCCATTTGATTTCAACATTTTTAATTGAAAAATAACAGAATCCATATTATTTCAACATTTTTAATTGAAAAATAACAGAATCTGTTATAATTCCATTTGATTTCAACATTTTTAATTGAAAAATAACAGAATCTGATATAATTCCATTTGATTTCAACATTTGTAATAGAAAAATAACAAAATCTGATATAATTCCATTTGATTTCAACATTTTTAATTGAAAAATGACACAATCTGAAATAATTCCATTTGATTTCAACATTTTTAATTGAAAAATAACAGAATCTGATATAATTCCATTTGATTTCAACATTTTTAATTGAAAAGTAACAGAATCTGATATAATTCCATTTGATTTCCACATTTGTGAGAGAAAAATAAAAGAATCTGGTATAATTCCTTTTTATTTCAACATTTTCAATTGAAAAATAACAGAATCTGATATAATTCCATTTGATTTCAACATTTTTAATTGAAAAATAAAAGAAACTTATATAATTACACTTAATTTCAACTTTTTTAATTGAAAAATATCAGAATCTGATATAATTCCATTTGATTTCAACCTTTGTAATAGAAAAATAACAGAATCTGATATAATTCCATATGATTTCAGCATTTTTAATTCAAAAAGTACAAATTCTGATATAATTCCATTTGATTTCAACATTTTTAATTGAAAAATAACAGAATCTGATATAATTCCATTTGATTTCAACATTTGTGATAGAAAAATAACTGAATCTGATATAATTCCATTTGATGTATACATTTGTAATAGAAAAATAACAAAATCTGATATAATTCCATTTGATTTCAACATTTTTAATTAAAAAGTATTAGAATCTGATGTAATTCCATTTGATTTCAACATTTTTAATTGAAAAATAACAGAATCTGATATAATTCCATTTGATTTCAATATTTTTAATTGAAAAATAACAAAATCTGACATAATTCCATTTGATTTCAACAGTTTTTTTTAAAAATAACAGAATCTGATATAATTCCTTTTGATTTCAACATTTTTAATTGAAAAATAACAGAATCTGATATAATTCCATTTGATTTCAACATTTGTAATAGAAAAATAACAAAATCTGATATAATTCCATTTGATTTCAACATTTTCAATTGAAAAATAACAAAATATGATATAATTCCATTTGATTTCAACATTTTTAATTGAAAAATAACAAAATCTGATATAATTCCATTTGATTTCAACATTTGTAATAGAAAAATAACAAATTCTGATATAATTCTAATTGATTTCAAAATTTTTAATTGAAAAATAACAGAATCTGACATAATTCTATTTGATTTCAACATATTTAATTGAAAAATAATAGAATCTGCTATAATTCCATTTGATTTCAACATTTTTAATTGAAAAATAACAGAATCCATATTATTTCAACATTTTTAATTGAAAAATAACAGAATCTGTTATAATTCCATTTGATTTCAACATTTTTAATTGAAAAATAACAGAATCTGATATAATTCCATTTGATTTCAACATTTGTAATAGAAAAATAACAAAATCTGATATAATTCCATTTGATTTCAACATTTTTAATTGAAAAATGACACAATCTGAAATAATTCCATTTGATTTCAACATTTTTAATTGAAAAATAACAGAATCTGATATAATTCCATTTGATTTCAACATTTTTAATTGAAAAATAACAGAATCTGATATAACTCCATTTGATTTCAACATTTGTAATAGAAAAATAACAAAATCTGATATAACTCCATTTGATTTCAACATTTTTAATTGAAAAATAACAGAATCTGTTATAATTCTATTTGATTTCAACATTTTTAATTGAAAAATGACACAATCTGAAATAATTCATTTGATTTCAACATTTTTAATTGAAAAATAACAAAATCTGACATAATTCTGTTTGATTTCATCATTTTCAATTGAAAAATAACAGAATCTGATATAATTCCATTTGATTTCAATATTTGTAATAGAAAAATAACAGAATCTGATATAATTCCATTTGATTTCAACATTTTTATTTGAAAAATAACAGAATCTGATATAATTCCATTTGATTTCAACATTTTCAATTAAAACATACAGAATCTGATATAATTCCATTTGATTTCAACATTTTTAATTCAAAAATAACAAAATCTGATATAATTCCATTTGATTTATACATTTTTATTTGAAAAATAACAGAATCTTGTATAATTCCATTTGATTTCAACATTTTTATTTAAAAATAACAGAATCTGATATAATTCCTTTCTATTTCAAAATTTTTAATTGAAAAATAACAGAATCTGATATAATTCCATTTGATTTCAACATTTGTAATAGAAAAATAACAAAATCTGATATAATTCCATTTGATTTCAACATTTTCAATTGAAAAATAACAAAATATGATATAATTCCATTTGATTTCCACATTTTTAATTGAAAAATAACAAAATCTGATATAATTCCATTTGATTTCAACATTTGTAATAGAAAAATAACAAAATCTGATATAATTCTATTTGATTTCAAAATTTTTAATTGAAAAATAACAGAATCTGATATAATTCTATTTGATTTCAACATATTTAATTGAAAAATAATAGAATCTGCTATAATTCCATTTGATTTCAACATTTTTAATTGAAAAATAACAGAATCCATATTATTTCAACATTTTTAATTGGAAAATAACAGAATCTGATATAATTCCATTTGATTTCAACATTTTTAATTGAAAAATGACACAATCTGAAATAATTCCATTTGATTTCAACATTTTTAATTGAAAAATAACAAAATCTGACATAATTCTGTTTGATTTCATCATTTTTAATTGAAAAATAACAGAATCTGATATAATTCCATTTGATTTCAACATTTTAAATTGAAAAATAACAGAATCTGATATAATTCCATTTGATTTCAACATTTTTAATTGAAAAATAACAGAATATGATATAATTCCATTTGATTTCAACAATTGTAATTGAAAAATACCAGAATCTGATATAATTTCATTTGATTTCATCATTTTTAATGGAAAAATAACAGAATCAAATATAATTCCATTTGATTTCAACATTTTTAATTGAAAAATAACAAAATCTGATATAATTCCATTTGATTTCAACATTTGTAATAGAAAAATAACAAAATCTGATATAATTCAATTTGATTTCAACATTTTTAATTAAAAAATAACAGAATCTGATATAATTCTATTTGATTTCAACATTTTTAATTGAAAAATGACACAATCTGAAAAAATTCCATTTGATTTCAACATTTTTAATTGAAAAATAACAAAATCTGTCATAATTCTGTTTGATTTCATCATTTTTAATTGAAAAATAACAGAATCTGATATAATTCCATTTGATTTCCATATTTGTAATACAAAAATAACAGAATCTGATATAATTCCATTTGATTTCAACATTTTTATTTGAAAAATAACAGAATCTGATATAATTCCATTTGATTTCAACATTTTTAATTAAAACATACATAATCTGATATATTTCCATTTGATTTCAACATTTTTAATTCAAAAATAACAAAATCTGATATAATTCCATTTGATTTATACATTTTTATTTGAAAAATAACAGAATCTGATATAATTCCATTTCATGTATACATTTTTCTTTGAAAAATAACAGAATCTGATATAAATCCATTTGATTTCAACATTTATTTAAAAAATTTTAGAATCTGATATAATTCCATTTGATTTCAACATTTTTAATTGAAAAATAACAGTATCTGATATTATTCCATTTGATTTCAACATTTTTATTTGAAAAATAACAGAATCTGATATAGTTCCATTTGATTTCAACATTTTTAATTGAAAAATAACAGAATCTGATATAATTCCATTTGATTTCAACATTTTTAATTGAAAAATAACAGAATCCGTATGATTTCAACATTTTTCATTGAAAAATAACAGAATCTGTTATAATTGCATTTGATTTCAACATTTTTAATGTAAAAATAACAAAATCTGATATAATTTCATTTGATTTCATCATTTTTAATTGAAAAAATAAAAGAATTTGATATTATTCCATTTGATTTCAACATTTTTATTTAAAAAATAAAAGAATCTGATATAATTCCATTTGATTTCAACATTTATAATTCAAAAATAACAAAATATGATATAATTCCATTTGATTTCAACATTATTAATCGAAAAATAACAAAATCTGATATAATTCCATTTGATTTCAACATTTGTAATAGAAAAATAACAAAATCTGATATAATTCCATTTGATTTCAACATTTGTAATTGAAAAATAACGGAATCTGATATAATTCCATTTCATTTCAACATTTTTGATTGAAATATAACAAAATCTGATATAATTCCATTTGATTTCAACATTTGTGATAGAAAATAACAAAATCTGATATAATTCCATTTGATTTCAACATTTTTAATTGAAAAATAACAGAATCTGATATAATTCCATTTGATTTCAACATTTGTGATAGAAAAATAACTGAATCTGATATAATTCCATTTGATGTATACATTTGTAATAGAAAAATAACAAAATCTGATATAATTCATTTTGATTTCAACATTTTTAATTAAAAAATATTAGAATCTGATGTAATTCCATTTGATTTCAACATTTTTAATTGAAAAATAACAGAATCTGATATAATTCCATTTGATTTCAATATTTTTAATTGAAAAATAACAAAATCTGACATAATTCCATTTGATTTCAACATTTTTTTTTAAAAATAACAGAATCTCATATAATTCCTTTTGATTTCAACATTTTTAATTGAAAAATAACAGAATCTGATATAATTCCATTTGATTTCAACATTTGTAATAGAAAAATAACAAAATCTGATATAATTCCATTTGATTTCAACATTTTCAATTGAAAAATAACAAAATATGATATAATTCCATTTGATTTCAACATTTTTAATTGAAAAATAACAAAATCTGATATAATTCCATTTGATTTCAACATTTGTAATAGAAAAATAACAAATTCTGATATAATTCTATTTGATTTCAAAATTTTTAATTGAAAAATAACAGAATCTGATATAATTCTATTTGATTTCAACATATTTAATTGAAAAATAATAGAATCTGCTATAATTCCATTTGATTTCAACATTTTTAATTGAAAAATAACAGAATCCATATTATTTCAACATTTTTAATTGAAAAATAACAGAATCTATTATAATTCCATTTGATTTCAACATTTTTAATTCAAAAATAACAGAATCTGATATAATTCCATTTGATTTCAATATTTGTAATAGAAAAATAATAGAATCTGATATAATTCCATTTGATTTCAACATTTATAATTCAAAAATAACAAAATCTGATATAATTCCATTTGATTTCAACATTTTTAATTGAAAAATAACAAAATCTGATATAATTCCATTTGATTTCAACATTTGTAATAGAAAAATTACAAAATCTGATATAATTCCATTTGATTTCAACATTTTTAATTGAAAAATGACACAATCTGAAATAATTCCATTTGATTTCAACATTTTTAATTGAAAAATAACAAAATCTGACATAATTCTGTTTGATTTCATCATTTTTAATTGAAAAATAACAGAATCTGATATAATTCCATTTGATTTCAACATTTTTAATTGAAAAATAACAGAATCTGATATAATTCCATTTGATTTCAACATTTTTAATTGAAAAATAACAGAATCTATTATAATTCCGTTTGATTTCAACAATTGTAATTGAAAAATACCAGAATCTGATATAATTTCATTTGATTTCATCATTTTTAATGGAAAAATAACAGAATCTGATATAATTCCAATTGATTTCAACATTTTTAATTGATAAATAACAAAATCTGATATAATTCCATTTGATTTCAACATTTGTAATAGAAAAATAACAAAATCTGATATAATTCCATTTGATTTCAACATTTTTAATTGAAAAATAACAGAATCTGTTATAATTCTATTTGATTTCAACATTTTTAATTGAAAAATGACACAATCTGAAATAATTCCATTTGATTTCAACATTTTTAATTGAAAAATAACAAAATCTGACATAATTCTGTTTGATTTCATCATTTTTAATTGAAAAATAACAGAATCTGATATAATTCCATTTGATTTCAATATTTGTAATAGAAAAATATAGAATCTGATATAATTCCATTTGATTTCAACATTTTTATTTGAAAAATAACAGAATCTGATATAATTCCATTTGATTTCAACATTTTTAATTAAAACATACAGAATCTGATATAATTCCATTTGATTTCAACATTTTTAATTGAAAAATAACAAAATCTGATATAATTCAATTTGATTTCAACATTTTTATTTAAAAATAACAAAATCTGATATAATTCCATTTGATTTCAACATTTTTAATTAAAAAAAAACAGAAACTGATATAATTCCCTTTGATTTCAACATTTGTAATAGAAAAATAACAGAATCTAATATAATTCCATTTGATTTAAATATTTTTATTTGAAAAATAACAGAATGTGATATAATTCCATTTGATTTCAACTTTTTTAATTGAAAAATAACAGAATCTGATATAATTCAATTTCTTTTCAAGATTTTCTAAAGAAAAATAACAGAATGTGATATAATTCCATTTGATTTCATCATTTTTAATGTAAAAATGACAGAATCTGATATAATTCCATTTGATTTCAACATTTGTAATAGTAAAATAACAGAATCTGATATAATTCCATTTGATTTCAACATTTTTAATTGAAAAATAACAAAATCTGGTATAATTCTATTTGATTTCAACATTTATAACAGAAAAATAACAAAATCTGATATAATTCCATCTGATTTCAACATTTTTAATTGAAAAATAACAAAATCTGACATAATTCTATTTGATTTCATCATTTTTAATTGAAAAATAACAGAATCTGCTATAATTCCATTTGATTTCAATATTTGTATTAGAAAAATAAAAGAATCTGATATTATTCCATTTGATTTCAATAGTTATAATTCAAAAATAAGAAAATCTGATATAATTCCATTTGATTTCAACATTTGTAATAGAAACATAACAAAATCTGATATTATTCCATTTGATTTCAACATTTTTAATGGAAAAATAACAGAATCTGATATAATTCCATTTTATTTCAACATTTGTAATAGAAAAATCACTGAATCTGATATAATTCCATTTGATGTATACATTTTTATTAGAAAAATAACAGAATCGGATATAATTCCATTTGATTTCAACATTTTTAATTAAAAAATATTAGAATCTGATATAATTCCATTTGATTTCAACATTTTTAATTGAAAAATAACAGAATCTGATATAATTCCATTTGATTTCAACATTATTAAATGAAAAATAACAAAATCTGATATAATTCCATTTGATTTCAACATTTGTAATAGAAAAATAACAAAATCTGATATAATTCCATTTGATTTCAACATTTTTAATTGAAAAATATCAGAATCTGATATAATTCCATTTCATTTCAACATTTTTGATTGAAAAATAACAAAATCTGATATAATTCCATTTGATTTCAACATTTTTAATTGAAAAATAACAAAATCTGATATAATTCCATTTTGTTTCAACATTTTTAATTGAAAAATAACAGAATCTGATATAATTCCATTTGATTTCAACATTTTTAATTAAAACAAAACAGAAACTGATATAATTCCCTTTGATTTCAACATTTGTAATAGAAAAATAACAGAATCTAATATAATTCCATTTGATTTAAATATTTTTATTTGAAAAATAACAGAATGTGATATAATTCCATTTGATTTCAACTTTTTTAATTGAAAAATAACAGAATCTGATATAATTCAATTTCTTTTCAAGATTTTCTAAAGAAAAATAACAGAATGTGATATAATTCCATTTGATTTCATCATTTTTAATGTAAAAATGACAGAATCTGATATAATTCCATTTGATTTCAACGTTTTCAATTGAAAAATAACAAAATATGATATAATTCCATTTAATTTCAACATTTTTAATTGAAAAAGAACAAAATCTGATATAATTCCATTTGATTTCAACATTTTCAATAGAAAAATAAAAAACATCTGATATAATTCCATTTGATTTCAACATTTGTAATAGAAAAATAACAAAATCTGATATAATTCCATTTGATTTCAACATTTTTAATTGAAAAATAACAGAATCTGATGTAATTCCATTTGATTTCAACATATTTAATTGAAAAATAACAGAATCTGATATAATGCCATTTGATTTCAACATTTTTAATTGAAAAATAACAGAATCCATAAGATTTGAACATTTTTAATTGAAAAATAACAGAATCTGTTATAATTCCATTTGATTTCAACATTTTTAATTGAAAAAGAACAGAATCTGATATAATTCCATTTGATTTCAATATTTGTAATAGAAAAATAACAGAATCTGATATAACTCCATTTGATTTCAACATTTATAATTAAAAAAATAAGAAAATCTGATATAATTCCATTTGATTTCAACATTTTTAATTGAAAAATAACAAAATCTGAGATAATTCTATTTGATTTCATCATTTTTAATTTCAAATTAACAGAATCTGATATAATTCCATTTGATTTCAACATTTTTAATTGAAAAATGTCAGAATCTGCAATAATTCTATTTGATTTCAACATTTTTAATTAAAACGTACAGAATCTGATATAATTCCATTTGATTTCAACATTTTTAATTAAAAAATAACAGAATGTGATATAATTCCATTTGATTTATACATTTTTATTTGAAAAATAACAGAATCTTATATAATTCCATTTGATTTCAACATTTTTAATTAAAAAAAATTAGAATCTGATATAATTCCATTTGATTTCAACATTTTTATTTGAAAAATAACAGAATCTGATATAATTCCATTTGATTCCAAGATTTTTAATTGAAAAATAACAGAATCTGATATAATTTCATTTGATTTCAACATTTTTAATTTAAAAATAACAGAATCTGATATTATTCTATTCGATTCAACAATTTTATTTGAAAAATAACAGAATCTGATATAATTCCATTTGATTTCAACATTTTTAATTGAAAGATAACAGAATCTGATATAATTCCATTTCATTTCAACATTTTTAATTGGAAAATAACAGAATCCTTATGATTTCAACATTTTTAATTGAAAAATATCAGAATCTGTTATAATTCCATTTCATTTCAACATTTTTAATTGAAAAATAACAGAATCTGATATAATTCCATTTGATTTCAAAATTTGTAATAGAAAAATAAGAAAATCTGATATAATTCCATCTGATTTCATCATTTTTAATTGAAAAATGACAGAATCTGAAATAATTCCATTTGATTTCTACATTTTTAATTGAAAAATAACAGAATCTGATATAATTCCATTTGATTTCAACATTTTTAATTGAAAAATAACAAAATCTGACATAATTCTATTTGATTTCATCATTTTTAATTGAAAAATAACAGAATCTGATATAATTCCATTTGATTTCAATATTTGTAATAGAAAAATAAAAGAATCTGATATAATTTCATTTGATTTCAAGATTTTTAATTGAAAAATAACAGAATCTGATATAATTCCATTTGATTTCAACATTTTTAATTGAAAAATAACAGAATCTGATATAATTCCATTTGATTTCAACATTTTTAATTGAAAAATAACAGAATCTGATATAATTCCATTTGATTACAACATTTGTGATAGAAAAATAACAGAATCTGATATAATTCTGTTTGATGTATACATTTTTATTTGAAAAATAACAGAATCTTATATAATTCCATTTGATTTCAACATTTTTAATTAAGAAATATTAGAATCTGATATAATTCCATTTGATTTCAACATTTTTAATTGAAAAATAACAGAATCTGATATAATTCCATTTGATTTCAACATTTTTAATTGAAAAATAACAGAATCTGATATAATTCCATATTATTTCAACATTTGTAATTCAAAAATAACAAAATCTGATATAATTCCATTTGATTTCAACATTTTGAATTGACAAATAACAAAATCTGATATAATTCCATTTGATTTCAACATTTGTAATAGAAAAGTAACAAAATCTGATATAATTCCATCTGATTTCAACATTTTTAATTGAAAAATAACAGAATCTGATATAATTCCAGTTGATTTCAACATTTTTAATTGAAAAATATCAAAATCTGATATAATTCCATTTGATTTCAACATTTGTAATAGAAAAATAACAAAATCTGATATAATTCCATCTGATTTCAACATTTGTAATTCAAAAATAACAAAATCTGATATAATTCTATTTGATTTCATCATTTTTAATTGAAAAATAACAGAATCTGATATAATTCCATTTGATTTCAATATTTGTAATAGAAAAATAAAAGAATCTGATATAATTCCATTTGATTTCAATATTTATAATTCAAAAATAAGAAAATCTGATATAATTCCATTTGATTTCAATATTTGTAATAGAAAAATAACAAAATCTGATATAATTCCATTTGATTTCAACATTTTTAATTGAAAAATAACAAAATCTGATATAATTCCATTTGATTTCAACATTTGTAATAGAAAAATAACAAAATCTGATATAATTCCATTTGATTTCAACATTTTTAATTGAAAAATAAAAAAATCTGACATACTTCCATTTGATTTCAACATTTTTAATTAAAACATTCAGAATTTTATATAATTCCATTTGATTTGAACATTTTTAATTCAAAATTATCAAAATCTGATATAATTCCATTTGATTTATACATTTTTATTTGAAAAATAACAGAATCTCGTATAATTCCATTTGATTTCAAAATTTTATTTGAAAAATGACAAAATCTGATATAATTCCATTTGATTTCAACATTTTTAATTGAAAAATAACAGAATCTGATATAATTCCATTTGATTTCATCATGTGTGATAGAAAAATAACAAAATCTGATATAATTCAATTTGATGTATACATTTTTATTTTAAAAATAACAGAATCTGATATAATTCCATTTGATTTCAACATTTTTAATTAAAAGATGCAGAATCTGATATAATTCCATTTGATTTCAACATTTTTAATTGAAAAATAACAGAATCTGATATAATTCCATTTGATTTCAATATTTGTAATAGAAAAATAAAAGAATCTGATATAATTCCATTTGATTTCAATATTTATTATTCAAAAATAAGAAAATCTCATGTAATTCCATTTGATTTCAACATTTGTAATAGAAAAATAACAAAATCTGTTATAATTCCATTTGATTTCAACATTTGTAATAGAAAAATAAAAGAATCTGATATAATTCCATTTGATGTATACATTTTTATTTGAAAAATAACAGAATCTGATATAATTCCATTTGATTTCAACATTTTTAATTAAGAAATATTAGAATCTGATATAATTCCATTTGATTTCAATATTTGTAATAGAAAAATAAAAGAATCTGATATAATTCCATTTGATTTTGAGATTTTTAATTGAAAAATAACAGAATCTGATATAATTCCATTTGATTTCAACATTTTTAATTGAAAAATAACAGAATCTGATATAATTTCATTTGATTTCAACATTTTTAATTGAAAAAAAACAGAATCTGATATTATTCCATTTGATTTCAACATTTTTTTTGAAAAATAACAGAATCTGATATAATTCCATTTGATTACAACATTTGTGATAGAAAAATAACAGTATCTGATATAATTCCATTTGATGTATACATTTTATTTGAAAAATAACAGAATCTGATATAATTCCATTTGATTTCAACATTTTTAATTGAAAAATAACAGAATCTGAAATAATTCCATTTGATTTCAACATTTTTAATTGAAAAATAACAGAATCTGATATAATTCCAGTTGATTTCAACATTTTTAATTGAAAAATAACAAAATCTGATATAATTCCATTTGATTTCAACATTTGTAATAGAAAAATAACAAAATCTGATATAATTCCATCTGATTTCAACATTTGTAATTCCAAAATAACAAAATCTGATATAATTCTATTTGATTTCATCATTTTTAATTGAAAAATAACAGAATCTGATATAATTCCATTTGATTTCAATATTTGTAATAGAAAAATAAAAGAATCTGATATAATTCCATTTGATTTCAATATTTATAATTCAAAAATAAGAAAATCCGATATAATTCCATTTGATTTCAATATTTGTAATAGAAAAATAACAAAATCTGATATAATTCCATTTGATTTCAACATTTTTAATTGAAAAATAACATAATCTGATATAATTCCATTTGATTTCAACATTTGTAATAGAAAAATAACAAAATCTGATATAATTCCATCTGATTTCATCATTTTTAATTGAAAAATAATAAAATATGATATAATTCCATTTGATTTCAACATTTTCAATTAAAACATTCAGAATTTTATATAATTCCATTTGATTTCATCATTTTTAATTCAAAAATATCAAAATCTGATATAATTCCATTTGATTTATACATTTTTATTTGAAAAATAACAGAATCTGGCATAATTCCATTTGATTTCAACATTTTTAATTGAAAAATAAAAAAATCTGACATAATTCCATTTGATTTCAACATTTTTAATTAAAACATTCAGAATTTTATATAATTCCATTTGATTTCAACATTTTTAATTCAAAAATATCAAAATCTGATATAATTCCATTTGATTTATACATTTTTATTTGAAAAATAACAGAATCTGGTATAATTCCATTTGATTTCAACATTTTTAATTGAAAAATGACAAAATCTGATATAATTCCATTTGATTTCAACATTTTTAATTGAAAAATAACAGAATCTGATATAATTCCATTTGATTTCAACATGTGTGATAGAAAAATAACAAAATCTGATATAATTCAATTTGATGTATACATTTTTATTTTAAAAATAACAGAATCTGATATAATTCCATTTGATTTCAACATTTTTAATTAAAAGATGCAGAATCTGATATAATTCCATTTGATTTCAACATTTTTAATTGAAAAATAACAGAATCTGATATAATTCCATTTGATTTCAATATTTGTAATAGAAAAATAAAAGAATCTGATATAATTCCATTTGATTTCAATATTTATTATTCAAAAATAAGAAAATCTCATGTAATTCCATTTGATTTCAACATTTGTAATAGAAAAATAACAAAATCTGATATAATTCCATTTGATTTCAACATTTGTAATAGAAAAATAACAAAATCTGATATAATTCCATCTGATTTCAACATTTGTAATTCAAAAATAACAAAATCTGATATAATTCTATTTGATTTCATCATTTTTAATTGAAAAATAACAGAATCTGATATAATTCCATTTGATTTCAATATTTGTAATAGAAAAATAAAAGAATCTGATATAATTCCATTTGATTTCAATATTTATAATTCAAAAATAAGAAAATCCGATATAATTCCATTTGATTTCAATATTTGTAATAGAAAAATAACAAAATCTGATATAATTCCATTTGATTTCAACATTTTTAATTGAAAAATAACAAAATCTGATATAATTCCATTTGATTTCAACATTTGTAATAGAAAAATAACAAAATCTGATATAATTCCATTTGATTTCAACATTTTCAATTAAAACATTCAGAATTTTATATAATTCCATTTGATTTCATCATTTTTAATTCAAAAATATCAAAATCTGATATAATTCCATTTGATTTATACATTTTTATTTGAAAAATAACAGAATCTGGTATAATTTCATTTGATTTCAACATTTTTAATTGAAAAATAAAAAAATCTGACATAATTCCATTTGATTTCAACATTTTTAATTAAAACATTCAGAATTTTATATAATTCCATTTGATTTCAACATTTTTAATTCAAAAATATCAAAATCTGATATAATTCCATTTGATTTATACCTTTTTTATTTGAAAAATAACAGAATCTGGTATAATTCCATTTGATTTCAACATTTTTAATTGAAAAATGACAAAATCTGATATAATTCCATTTGATTTCAACATTTTTAATTGAAAAATAACAGAATCTGATATAATTCCATTTGATTTCAACATGTGTGATAGAAAAATAACAAAATCTGATATAATTCAATTTGATGTATACATTTTTATTTTAAAAATAACAGAATCTGATATAATTCCATTTGATTTCAACATTTTTAATTGAAAAATAACAGAATCTGGTATAATTCCTTTTGATTTCAACATTTTTAATTGAAAAATAACAGAATCTGATATAATTCCATTTGATTTCAACATTTTTAATTGTAAAATAACAGAATCTGATATAATTCCATTCGATTTCAACATTTTTAATTAAAAAATAACAAAATCTGACATAATTCCATTTGATTTCAACATTTTCTATTAAAAAATAAGAGAATCTGATATAATTCCATTTGATTTCAACATTTTTAATTGAAAAATAACAGAATCTGATATAATTACATTTTATTTCAACATTTTTAATTGATAAATAACAAAATCTGATATAATTCCATTTGATTTCAACATTTGTTATAGAAAAATAACAAAATCTGATATAATTCCATTTGATTTCAACATTTGTTATAGAAAAATAACAAAATCTGATATAATTCTATTCGATTTCAACATTTTTAATACAAAAATAACAAAATCTGATATTGTGATGGTTACACACCTGGCCCAGGGTAGAATCCTTTGGTTACGGCGCCAACTGTGACGTCGCTCCTCCTGGTCGCTTCTCCTGGTCCCAAGCGTGCCGCTCCAACCTCTTGGTTAGATGATCACCAGCCTCGCCTTTCCCAACCCGCTTCCAATACCTGGTTGCTAAAGCAACTGTACTGATCTCCGGTCTGTCTACCCACGCTGTGTTTAGATCTTAGACAGACGGGACCAGCAGGGATTGGGCCGTATGCAAGTTGAGTCCGACGGGGGTGGCAAAACACAAGTAAAGAAAAAAAAAACTCACAAGACAAAAAAATTACTGATAAAAAAAAGGGTGACAACCTTTTATATCTAATGTCCATTACATAAAGAAAAATTGTTCTCATTCCCGACCCGCTCTGTGGACTATGGCACCAAGCTTCTATCATACAACTTAACGATTTCGAATTGTCTACTCTCTAGAATTGTGTATGTCGGAGTGTGGTTTAGTTCGACACTGGGGCTAATTTCTATCAATCATTCGCAGTTGATTCTTCTCTTCGACTTGAGTTGTATTTCTTCACTTCGATCTGGTTGGGTCGAATTCTGTTCTCGGTTGGGCTTGATTTTAACTTCTTCTTCTTCTTCCGTCCAGTAACTCTTTGGCCTTGTCTTCGACTTGGCTGCAACTTCTCCGCGGCTTTCGAGTAATCTTCTTCTTCGTCGACTTAGATAGAACTTCTCTTGTCTTTGACTTGGGCCGGAAGGATTTCTTGTTTTCGACTTGGGCTGGAAGGATTTCTTGCCGCAACTCAGCCGCAACTCTCTGTCGTCCGAGGTGATCTCTTCTCGCTGCCGTCCGGGGCTGAACTCATTTTTTTGTCGATTGGGGTCCTGCTTTTATTGACGCCGCAGCAAACCGGGGTGGGTCTGTCGGCGTCAGTGCTCTCTCGATAATCCCAAAAGTCGCATTAGTTCTGATTTCCCATTATCGCTATTATTTTCACCCCTACTTCCTCACAGTGCCTCTGGGGGGAAGACGCATACCCATCTCTCCCGGTCTCTCGTATGTCAGGTGACCGTTTTCGACCAATGGTTCTTGATCGAGCATTCTCCCTCCTCTTTTCGCATATCACGTGACCGCTTTCGGCTAATGAGACTGTGGTGGGACGCCTCCCGTCTCCAATCGGGCGTGGCTTACATCGTTCTTGTTCTAAAAAAAACAAAATCTAATTTGGCCTTTTTCACACGTACGAAAAATGATAATCTTGGCTTTTTCTCACCTGGGTTCTGTCAAAACAGCCTGCCGCTAATTAGATGTGACTTCAGGAAGGAATATTGGCGCTATCTGTGAGCCGAGACAATCGTTTTCTTTCCTTCTTTGTTTTTGGTCAGACCTGATAGTCAAAAATCTTAATTATCTGAATTGAAAATGTCTCCACTTCATCATCGTGGGGTTCCAATTTTTTAACAGGTCAGAATCTGTATACAGTTCCACCGGTCACCCCCTCAACACAAAAGACACCTTTCCTCTGATTAAAATTTCGTTTCCATTGTTCAAAAAAATCTTTATTGTTTCAGCCAACCTTAACAAACTTCCATCCTACGCGGACACGGAATTAGTTCAAGTGCTTGACCTGATAATTTTGACACATGTTAGGTGCTGGTCCCACGTGTGTGTTTTCGCTTACGACCTGGTTTCGTATTATGTTTCTGTCTTTCCTCTTCTTTTTGTTTTATTTTATTATCTCCAAACTCTATTTCTTCAACCAAATATAACAATTTCTATTTCCCTGGATTTCGGTCAGGTAATTTGACCTGATATATTTTGACACCTGTCTTGTCTTAGTTTTACTTATGACCGGGTTTTGTTTTATCTATTCCTCTTTCTCTTTCTTTTTATTATTTTTTTTTTTCTTCTTCTCTTTGGATCGCCTAAATACAGTTAGAGAATTATTCTCAAAACTCAATTATTCTTCGTTTCTAAATAACTAACAACTGGTTAATAAACCGAATAAAAATTAAATCATATTTCTATGAATATCTCTTTTTAGTCTTTCTAAAAATTCAGGGTGCCACAATCCTTCCCTAACCGATTTGTCATTTACCCGTAAATGACACCTAAACCCAATTACATCATTTAACATGCACCATGCATTTGTCTCATGCAATTCTATTCTACTTTCTTACATGCAAGGGTAATGTTCTTTTCACCTTCTTTTGTTCTACATGCAATGTAATGTTCCTTTCATCTCTTTTTTTTTTTTTTCTACATGCAATGTAATGTTCTTTTTCATCTTCTTTTGTTCTACATGCAATGTAATGTTCTTTTCATCTTCTTTTGTTCTACATGCAATGTAATGTTCTTTTTCATCTTCTTTTGTTCTACATGCAATGTAATGTTCTTTTCATCTTCTTTTGTTCTACATGCAATGTAATGTTCTTTTTCATCTTCTTTTGTTCTACATGCAAGGGTAATGTTCTTTTTTCATTTTTTTTTTTTTTTTTTTTTGTTCTACATGCAAAAGTAATATGTGCGTGTGTCTGTGGGTGCAGATGTGTTTACTATGGTTTGTTCTTCTTGGTCAATGTTTTCCTCTCCGCTGTGGGAGGTTTTTCCGCCGCACGTGGTGGTCTCACGCCAGCCTCCTCCGTTGGTCTTTCAGCAATTTCTTCGCCCGTCCTGTCTGAGCGAGGAACACTGCTCGGCATCTCCCTCTCGAGTTGCTGCACGCTCACTAGATTGTCGTTCGCTAATCTCCTCTTACTCTTAACCTTCCATATTAATACACCCCCGATGGCTATAACTAGGAATGTACCCATTACTATTGACCAACTTATCGCGATCTGCTCATCGTCTTCCCAAGCCACACCTTCGTTTCCCAACGCACTTAACTTGTCTCTCAATTGATCCATATCGATCTTTTCTATTGGCTTCATTAATACTGGCATCTTATTTAAGGTAACATTAGAGAATCTCTTCACTATCGGCTCCCATAATTCTGTACAATTGACTAAGCCTCTACCAATCATCTCTATGATTGAATCTTTCTCTTCATATCTTTCTTCTTCCTGGTAATAGGGGGGTAAGGAAATGGATATTCCAACCGCCGAACATCCCATGGGTAGCGTCACCAGGGATAACGGTGGTCTTATTCTTAATGTCCTTGTGGACTCTCCCCCACATACCCTAGACAAGCTGATATGTCTCTGTGTGGCTACTGCCCACACCCCGTCTGAAACACTGATAGCTTGTGGTAATGCCGTGTTTGTTAATACCTCCACTTGGCAGATTCTTTTGATTCCTTCCCTTTTCCCATCAAACAATTCTAGTATGCACATTCTGCGATTACCAGTTTTATAGATAGAGCTTAACGAGGTACAAGTCCCTAGAGCATCATCTCTACACCTTCCAGCTTCTTCAGCTGATAGCAACATGAATTTCGTTCTCCCCGAATTTAAAGCTATGTAGTCTGCTTCCACCTTGTACCTTGCTATCATTCCTAAACCTTGATCTCTTCTGGGGTAGGGGATGGGTAAGTTTATAACCTGGTATATCTCGAATACACTCTCGCTATCTAACAACGGAACAGATATCACAACCAATAGTCGCCTATTTTCTAACAAGGTCACACATCCTAGTGCATTATAATATTTCCACAATTCTTTGGTGGGGTCCACCGGCAGCCTTAAATGGTGGGGTAACTCGGCCTGTATTCCGAGTAGCGCTTCCCTTAGGTGACCCGGGTTTACTATGCTTGGGGAGAGGTGTCCTAATGACAGCATGTCTAATTGCGCCCTCACGTGTTCCAGCAAGGTCGTCAACGACTGACTCGTTTGTCGTACCTTATTCGTAATTGTCATCAGCTGGAAATATTTTTGCATGAATCCGCTCATTTCCTGTAATTCAATCATTACAGTTTCTGTATTATTAATTACCTCTTGTCTCAACCTCGCCAGGTTGTCTATTAACCAATTGATTCTGGCTCTATTTTTGGACACCTCTAACCTTGTCACATTTAATATTGTCACACTCTCCCTTGCCACCTGGGCAAGCGTCCT
This sequence comes from Acanthosepion lycidas, assembly GCA_963932145.1. Taxonomy (NCBI): domain Eukaryota; kingdom Metazoa; phylum Mollusca; class Cephalopoda; order Sepiida; family Sepiidae; genus Acanthosepion; species Acanthosepion lycidas. The sequence continues at coordinate 51,508,150 of OZ010599.1, read as the reverse complement.
CTGGTTTACCTCCACTTCTCCCAGTTTCCTTCTTATGAATTTAACGTCATCTTCAGTCACTGTTCCAAACAGGACACTCAATGCCTTTCCCACAATCGGGACTACGGATCTCCTTTCCCGCGTCTGCAGTAACTCTATTCCCTGCAGGTAGTTTTGCATGTCTTTCCATTGAGCCTCTATCATAGTGGCTTCTGATTCTAGGGAGTGCAATAAACTGAGATACCCTTTTTGCTTGGGATAATCTGGTCCTACTTTCAACCGGGCTGCATCCAGTTGCGTTAGCTCGTTTCCTAACTTATTTAGTAGCGACTCATACGGGTTCAAATCTATCACGAATGTGACCAACCACTTAGACCTGGTTATTATTACTTCGCTCGTTTTTTTAAAAATGGTGTTTCGGCTGCGCTTCGCAGCTTCCGCCATCGTCACCATCAGCGTGGCTACCACCATCATCGTCATAACCAACCCTTTCATCTTGATCATTCCTGAAAGGTAACGAAATTCTTTTGTTGTTATTCTTCACAACTACTTCGTGTCTGAGCTCATCACTCAATTATTTTATAACTTCTTACTAAGTTCAGCTCTTCCCTCCTCTAACTAACCTCTAGCGGACAGAATGGTCTGGTCAGGTGTGCGTGGCGCCCACTCTAAAGGTTGTACTTCATGACACCACTGGTGATCAATCAACAATGCCAATGATCTTCTCCCGTCCCTTGTGAGGTGCAGCCCGCGACTCCATTCCCTCCACTCACATCTACCATAGTCAGCCAATAGGATTTTGGATGAGCCAGTGTCGTTATCTGTCGACACTAAATGCTTGTATTCTGCACAGCCCTTTTTGTTCTACTGAGATTTGGGGTTCTTCTCCCTCCCTGATCTCATCTTCTGAGGTGATTCCTGTTCAACCTCTAACCTTCTTCCTGTGTCTAACTTCCGTCCAGGAGGTTTTTTTTTTTGTCCTCTTCTTCATCTCCTGATTCTTCTTTCTGTTTAGAGTCTTCGCCTTGAATGTCCTCAATACCTTTCGACTCTATGTCTAAATTTCTCCTGTTCCTTATCCTTTCCTTGAGCTGGGAAAGGGGTATTCGATCCTCCTCCTCCCACTCGCTGGGTCCTTCGTCCTGTTCAGGGTGCCTCTTTTTAGAGCCTTCGACTGCTTGATTGGACCTCCTCGTCTTTTTCTTCCTTTTCTTCGGACATGGGGGTGTGATGGCGATCTCACGGGGTCTTCTCTGTACCGATTCAGTCGACGACTGAACATCGCCAATCCCCGCTGAGGGTTCCAACTCTGTCACTCGGACTGCTTCGTTTATCTGGCCAAGTCGACCTATCTCCGCATCCTCCTCGGAGTCTTCTTCCGTTTCCATTTCTTCCGGTTCAACCAGAGTTACTTTCCTTTTCCTTGTCTTCTTAGGCCTCGGCTCGCTCATTTCCAGGTTAGCTATTTCAGCCTTCTTCAGATCATTGGCATGAACCCTCCTCGCTCGTCCTGCCACTTGATCCCATATTACATATGATACTGGGCCCGTCTGCTCTACTATCCGGTAGTACGGTTCCCATCTTTGGTCCAGCTTTCCCTCTCTCTGGTGGATTTTATAGTAGACAGGGTCTCCAACCTTCAATTCTACTACCTTTCTTTCAGCATTCACCCTCTCATTTCTTTTCTTCTGGGCCCTCTTTATTCTTCTTCTGGCCTGTACAAATATCTTATGTTGCTGTTCCAGCAATAGTTGATGATGATCTTCTCCCATATACCTTCTTCGGGGCTTCAGTAGGTTATCCACAGGCAGGACCACGTCTCTGCCAAACAACAAAAAGTAAGGAGAAAATCTGGAGGTTTCGTTTATCGTAAACCTCACGGCCGCCAGAGCCTGCGTCAAATACAAGTCCCAATTTCCAGTGTTTTCTCTGACCAGCTTGGCCAAGACATCTCCCAAGGTTTTATGAAACCTTTCCACTTTAGCATTTCCCTGGGGGTGATATGGGGATGTTTTTATGTGCTCTACATTCAAACCTGTCAAAACTTCTCTCATGATGCTGTTCACATTCTCCGTGCCATTGTCTGTTACCAATTGCACAGGGGCACCATACCTAGGGAAGATTTCACTTATTATCAACCCGGCCACAGTTCTGGCCTTCTTGTCTGGTACTGCAAATGCTTCAGGCCAATTTGTTAGCCAATCGACAAAACTCACTATATAGTTGTTTCCTTGTGCAGTTTCTCCATATGGTCCTGATACATCCATACTCACCTTCTCGAAGGGAAAGTTTGGTACGTCTGTTTCCTCCAAGGGTGCCATTTCCTGCCTTCTGCTCTGCGACTGGCACACTACACAACTCCGAACATAGTTAGTGACCTCTCCGTACAGTTTGGGCCAATAGTACTTTCTTCCTATGAGATCACATGTCCTATCAATTCCCATGTGACCCAACCTCTCGTGGCACTGCTCCAATATCTCTGGTCTTAAACTTTTGGGCACATACAACTTGGGCTTGACTTCTTCATCCCTGCCTGAGAGATAATACAGCCTTTCCTCTATTATGGCATACTTGGTGGTCTCTCCTGCCTTCACCTTCTCTCTCAGAGCAGCTATTTCACTGTCTGCTTGCTCCTTCTCAATTCCTTCTGTCCAGTAGGGATCGGTTATTATCTGGGCGTCCCCTTCTTCGTCCGATTCTAACATAGGGCGATCTTTTAGCTTATTAGAGTTAATTACTCCTATTCTATAGGCTTTATCATCTACTCCCTGTTCTACCTTTACAGATCTTTCTTCCAGTTGTTTCGGTATTCTTGAGAGTAAATCTGCGCACGTGTTTTCCTTTCCTGCCAAATACTCTATCTTACAGTGGTAGCCACTTAACTTAAGTGCCCACTGTTGAATTTTCTTATTATTTGTCCACTCTGCCTGCAATAGGTACTGCAAAGGTTTGTGGTCTGTTTTTATTGTAAAGACCGCACCATTTAAATAGTAGTCCAGTTTTTGGAGAGCATACATGATGGCATATGCTTCTCTTTCTATTACTGGCCACCTCTGTTGTGTCTCTGAGAGCTTATGGGAGAGGAAGTATATCGGTACTTCCTCTGGTATGCCAGGCACTGGTCCTTCCTTATCAGGACACGGCTGGGTAAGTACTGCCCCTACACACTGCTCACTGGCATCCGTGTATAATATCATGGGCTTGCTGAGGTCTGGGTACGTCAGCAGTGGGACGGTTGTCAACTGTCCCTTTAGCGAATCAAATGCTCGTTGACAGTCCTCTGTCCACTTGAACCTAGCGTATTTCTTCGTCAGGGCTACTAGTGGTATGGCAATTCTTGAAAATGCCGGGACGAAGCGTCGGTAGTAGCCTATAGCTCCTATAAAACCTCTTACCTGTCTCACTGTCTTAGGCTCTGGCATTTCCCTTATGACCTTTACCTTATCCATGTCGGGTTTAATACCGTCTCCGTTTATGACGAAGCCTAAATACCTAGTTTCTTCCTTCAGAAACTGACACTTTGACAATTTTAATTTTAATCCGTGTTTCCTCAATCTTCCCAACACCTGTCCTAAATGAAAAAAGTGTTGTTCCACTGTCTCCGAAAATATCAAGATATCGTCCAAATACGCCATGGCAAAGCTCTCGTATCCTCCTAACACTATTGACATTAGCTGTTGGAAGACTCCCGGGGCATTAGCTAGACCGAATGGCATCACCCTGAACTGAAACAGTCCCAGGTGACACGCAAATGCGGCCTTCTCCTTGTCAGCCTCATCCAGGGCTACTTGCCAATACCCGGACCTCAAGTCCAACGTAGAGAAGTACTTTGCCTTCCCTAATAATGCCAAAATGTCGTCTATCAATGGCAATGGCACCGCCAACGGCTTCGATATAGAATTTAGCTTCCTAAAATCTACACAGAAACGATGCCCGCCATCTTTCTTACCTACTATTACTATTGGGAAGCTCCAAGGGGAGATCGATCTTTCGATCATCCCAGCTTCCAACATTTCCTCTACTGCCTCTTCTACAAGTGGTCTTTTATGTATAGGTGTCCGGTAGGGTTTCAATTTCACAGGGGGGTGGTCTCCGGTGTCGATTTTCATTTCGACTGTGTGGGTCTGACCTAGCTCCTTGTCTGACTGGGCCACCACATCTCGATTGTTCCTTAACAGACCCCCCACTCTGGTTCTAAATTGATCCGGTGCTAATATATCCTCATCTAAGATTCCCTCTGCTTGCTCTACTAGCTTCCTTCGTTCCTCCTCGAATCTCACCCGACTCAGAGTTCGTAGGGGAAGTGCTCTCCCTATCTTCTCCCCTCTCCTAACCTTTATAGTCTTTTGGGCCTGGTTCACCATCATTATGGGCACCAACTCGGCTGCCTCCACTACCGTTTCGCACAGGGTTACCTCGTTATCTTCTAGGCCCTTTCTTTCTACAGGGACCAACTGCAGGGGTCCTCTCCATACCCTTTTTCCTGACATTAACCTACCCTTTCCCGACATTGCGGTTCTAGGAGGTAACTTTACATCTTCCTCCACCACTATGGTTATCTCTTCCTCTGGTGGGCATCCCAATGGCGTTCTCTCGCCGTTCACCACCAACACAGTAGGATTAAACTCAATCTGGGCCCTCTGGCTCCGGAGCCAATCTTCTCCCAAGATTGCCTCCGTACACAGGTCGGGGGTTACGTAAAAATTTTGGGTGCTTTTTACTTTCCCAATCCTCACCGGGAGCCTCACCATCCCTTTTATCTTCAGGGGGGCTCCATCTGCTTGCGTGATCTCTATGTCCGCTTCCCGTAACCTTCTCTTCCGTTTCACCCGCCTGTATGTTTCCTCTCTCATCAATGACACAGATGCTCCTGTGTCCACCAGAGCCCTCATCTCCCTACCCCCTATCTCTGCTCTACAGGATAGTTCTTTCTCTTGCGTTAGCGAAGAGAACACTTGAGCTTTCTTCTTCCTGGGTCTCCACCCTTGGGTCAACCCAGCCATGGGTGCCGGTAGTAATAAATCACCTTCATTTTTCTCATGAGGTGGAGTTCTGCGCCCCCTGCACCTGGGCGACCCCGGCCGGACCTCTCCCGGTCTCCCGCGTTTGTTTCTAAGGATACAGTTTCTCTTCAGGTGTCCTGGCCTCCTGCAAAACCAGCACCTTCTTGTTGGACAGCTTGCCGCAAAGTGGCCCGCCCGACCACATGTCCAACATTTTGCTCTTTTCCTTTTCAACTGGGTTGGCCTTGTGTCTATTCCCGGGGGAACCCGTCCTCTATTCAAGCGGTTCGCCCGTCCACTGGTCCAAGTTTTTATTTCTCTTCTTTTTAACTGGGCCACCCTCCCTCTTAATTCCGGGGTGGCCCGCTGGCTTTTCCCTGGGCCGGTCTCTTGGGCTCAGCCTTCTTTGTTAATATCGGTGGGGCACACTTCCTCAGCCCGCACCACTTGGCCATGTGTCCTTTCTTACCACACCTGGTGCATCTGTCCTGATCGAAGTCTGGGGGTAACCCCCACTTCGTCGGACATTCCGCCGCCCTGTGGTCCTCGTGCCCACAGGTCCAGCAGACCAGCCCGTATCGACCCGGAGTGGGCTTATAAAAGGCACGCCTGGTCGACCATGCTTTTCTATTGGGGTCCTCCTCCCATAATTCTGCCCGATCCACCTCATCCTTAACCCTCTGATTCCACGCGGGGGGTCTTCCGCCTACCCCCCTCTTTCCAGCCTCCTGACTTGGCATCTGCTTCTTCCCACACCTCTTCACTTTATCCCACACGCCCTGGCTCTCCCTGGCCAGCTCCACCGCTGCCGACAGTCTGAGCGGTCCTTCCTTCAGTACGTCGTGACGAACACGCTCGTCGCTCAGCGCCTCTATATACAGGTCCGCCAGTTGGGCCTGCATAACTGCATTATCCCTGACCACTTCGGGGAATGCCAACGATGATAGCTTCCCCGCTCGGGTCCCTAATTCTCCCGGGGTTTCATCCCGTAGCTGTGTCAGTTTTAAAAGGGCCCTCATGGCCTCTATGGCCGTACCTTCGTCGGCGAACTCTTTGGTTAGCAGTCTTTTTATCTCTTCCCAAGACAAGCAGGGTTGATTTTCCAAGAGCCCCCTCACGAACTCAGACGCTTTTCCCTTTGTGGCATCGTATGCCAAATACAGGGTTTCTTGGTCCGAAAGCTCGTAGATGATTCGGCTCTTCTCAAGGATTGCCAGCCAGTTTTTAAACTCCTTCCCGCTGCCATCAAATACTGGGACCCTCGGTCCACCTAACAGCTTCCTTAAATCCACTGACAACCCCCGCCTTACTTCCTCTTCACCCCCCACTGCTCTATCCGAATCATAGTCCGACATGTCTACAGAGAAAGACAATCTATGCAGCAACAATCGAGGTTGGGAAATAAAATAAGGTGTCCTACCTTGCAGACGATTCTGTTCTTGTTCCTTTCGGTCCCGGTCGTTTTGAGTTCTATTTGAATTTTCAGCAACGGCGGTCGAACGATGTGACGTGACGCGGCTGTCTCAGGGTTGATCCTGGTCGCGGCACCAATTGTGACGGGTACACACCTGGCCCAGGGTCGAATCCTTTGGTTACGGCGCCAACTGTGACGTCGCTCCTCCTGGTCGCTCCTCCTGGTCCCAAGCGTGCCGCTCCAACCTCTTGGTTAGATGATCACCAGCCTCGCCTTTCCCAACCCGCTTCCAATACCTGGTTGCTAAAGCAACTGTACTGATCTCCGGTCTGTCTACCCACGCTGTGTTTAGATCTTAGACAGACGGGACCAGCAGGGATTGGGCCGTATGCAAGTTGAGTCCGACGGGGGTGGCAAAACACAAGTAAAAGAAAAAAAAAACTCACGAGACAAAAAAATTACTGATAAAAAAAAGGGTGACAACCTTTTATATCTAATGTCCGTTACATAAAGAAAAATTGTTCTCATTCCCGACCCGCTCTGTGGACTATGGCACCAAGCTTCTATCATACAACTTAACGATTTCGAATTGTCTACTCTCTAGAATTGTGTATGTCGGAGTGTGGTTTAGTTCGACACTGGGGCTAATTTCTATCAATCATTCGCAGTTGATTCTTCTCTTCGACTTGAGTTGTATTTCTTCACTTCGATCTGGTTGGGTCGAATTCTGTTCTCGGCTGGGCTTGATTTTAACTTCTTCTTCTTCCGTCCAGTAACTCTTTGGCCTTGTCTTCGACTTGGCTGCAACTTCTCCGCGGCTTTTGAGTAATCTTCTTCTTCGTCGACTTAGATAGAACTTCTCTTGTCTTTGACTTGGGCCGGAAGGATTTCTTGTTTTCGACTTGGGCTGGAAGGATTTCTTGCCGCAACTCAGCCGCAACTCTCTGTCGTCCGAGGTGATCTCTTCTCGCTGCCGTCCGGGGCTGAACTCATTTTTTTGTCGATTGGGGTCCTGCTTTTATTGACGCCGCAGCAAACCGGGGTGGGTCTGTCGGCGTCAGGGCTCTCTCGATAATCCCAAAAGTCGCATTAGTTCTGATTTCCCATTATCGCTATTATTTTCACCCCTACTTCCTCACAGTGCCTCTGGGGGGAAGACGCATACCCATCTCTCCCGGTCTCTCGTATGTCAGGTGACCGTTTTCGACCAATGGTTCTTGATCGAGCATTCTCCCTCCTCTTTTCGCATATCACGTGACCGCTTTCGGCTAATGAGACTGTGGTGGGACGCCTCCCGTCTCCAATCGGGCGTGGCTTACATCGTTCTTGTTCTAAAAAAAACAAAATCTAATTTGGCCTTTTTCACACGTACGAAAAATGATAATCTTGGCTTTTTCTCACCTGGGTTCTGTCAAAACAGCCTGCCGCTAATTAGATGTGACTTCAGGAAGGAATATTGGCGCTATCTGTGAGCCGAGACAATCGTTTTCTTTCCTTCTTTGTTTTTGGTCAGACCTGATAGTCAAAAATCTTAATTATCTGAATTGAAAATGTCTCCACTTCATCATCGTGGGGTTCCAATTTTTTAACAGGTCAGAATCTGTATACAGTTCCACCAGTCACCCCCTCAACACAAAAGACACCTTTCCTCCGATTAAAATTTCGTTTCCATTGTTCAAAAAAATCTTTATTGTTTCAGCCAACCTTAACAAACTTCCATCCTACGCGGACACGGAATTAGTTCAAGTGCTTGACCTGATAATTTTGACACATGTTAGGTGCTGGTCGCACGTGTGTGTTTTCGCTTACGACCTGGTTTCGTATTATGTTTCTGTCTTTCCTCTTCTTTTTGTTTTATTTTATTATCTCCAAACTCTATTTCTTCAACCAAATATAACAATTTCTATTTCCCTGGATTTCGGTCAGGTAATTTGACCTGATATATTTGGACACCTGTCTTCTCTTATGACCGGGTTTTGTATTATCTATTCCTCTTTCTCTTTCTTTTTATTATTTTTTTTTTCTTCTTCTCTTTGGATCGCCTAAATACAGTTAGAGAATTATTCTCAAAACTCAATTATTCTTCGTTTCTAAATAACTAACAACTGGTTAATAAACCGAATAGAAATTAAATCATATTTCTATGAATATCTCTTTTTAGTCTTTCTAAAAATGCAGGGTGCCACATATAATTCCATTTGATTTCAACATTTTTATTTGAAAAATAACAGAATCTGGTATAATTCCATTTGATTTCAACATTTTTAATTGAAAAATAACAAAATCTGATATAATTCCATTTGATTTCAACATTTTTAATTGAAAAATAACAGAATCTGATATAATTCCATTTGATGTATACATTTTTATTTGAAAAATAACAGAATCTGATATAATTCCATTTGATTGCAACATATTTAATTAAAAAATATTAGAATCTGATATAATTCCATTTGATTTCAACATTTTTCATTGAAAAATAACAGAATCTGATATAATTCCATCTGATTTCAACATTTGTAATAGAAAAATAACAGAATCTGATATAATTCCAATTGATTTCAACATTTTTAATTGAAAAATAACAGAATCTGATATAATTCCATTTGATTTCAATATTTTTAATTAAAAAATGCCAGAATCTGATATAATTCCATTTGATTTCATTATTTGTAATAGAAAAATAACAGAATTTGATATAATTCCATTTGATTTCAACATTTTTAATTGAAAAATAACAGAATCTGATATAATTCCATTTGATTTCAACATTTTTAATTAAAAAATGACAGAATCTGATATAATTCCATTTGATTTCAACAATTGTAATAGAAAAATAACAGAATCTGATATAATTCCATTAGATTTCAACATTTTTAATTGAAAAATAACAGAATCTGATATAATTCCATTTGATTTCAACATTTTTAATGGAAAAATAACAGAATATAATATAATAACATTTGATTTCAACATTATTAATTGAAAAATAACAGAATCTGATATAATTCCATTTGATTTCAACATTTTTAATTGAAAAATAACAGAATCTGATATAATTTATTTGATTTCAACATTAGTATTTGAAAAATAACAGAATCTGATATAATTCCATTTGATTTCAACATTTTTAATTGAAAAATAACAGAATATGATATAATTCCATTTGATTTCAACATTTTTAATTGAAAAATAATAGAATCTGATATAATTCCATTTGATTTCAACATTTTTAATGGAAAAATAACAGAATCTGATATAATTACATTTGATTTCAACATTTCTAATTGAAAAATAACAGAATCTATTATAATTCCAATTGATTTGAAAATTTTTAATTGAAAAATAAGAGAATCTGATATAATTCCATTTGATTTCAATATTTGTAATATAAAAAAATAACAGAATATGATATAATTCCATTTGATTTCAACATTTATAATTCAAAAATAACAAAATCTGATATAATTCCATTTGATTTCAACATTTTTAATTGAAAAATAACAAAATCTGATATAATTCCATTTGATTTCAACATTTTTAAGTGAAAAATAACAAAATATGATATAATTCTAATGGATTTCAACATTTTTAATTGAAAAATAACAAAATCTGATATAATTCCATTTGGTTTCAACATTTGTAATAGAAAAATAACAGAATCTGATTTTATTCCATCTGATTTCAACATTTTTAATTGAAAAATGATAGAATCAGAAATAATTCCATTTGATTTCAACAATTTTAATTAAAACATACAGAATCTGATATAATTCCTTTTGATTTCAACATTTGTTATAGAAAAAGAACAGAATCTGATATAATTCCATTTGATGTATACATTTTTATTTGAAAAATGACAGAATCTGATATAATTCCATTGATTTCAACATTTTTAATTGAAAAATAACAGAATCTGATATAATTCCATTTGATTTAAACATTTTTAATTGAAAAATAACAGAATCTGATATAATTCCATTTAATTTCAAATTTTGTAATCGAAAATTAACAAAATCAGATATAATTCCATTTGATTTCAACATTTTCAATTGAAAAATAAAAAAATCTGATATAATTTCATTTGATTTCAAATTTTGTAATAGAAAATAACAAAATCTGATATAATTCCATCTGATTTCAAAATTTTTAATTGAAAAATGAAAGAATCTGAAATAATTCCATTTGATTTCAACACTTTTAATTAAAACATCCAGAATCTGATATAATTCCATTCGATTTCAACATTTTTAATTAAAAAAATAACAAAATCTGATATACTTCCATTTGATTTATACATTTTTATTTAAAAAATAAGAGAATCTGATATAATTCCATTTGATTTCAACATTTGTAATAGAAAAATAACAAAATCTTATATAATTCCATTTGATTTCAACATTTTTAATTGTAAAATAACAAAATCTGATATAATTCCATTTGATTTCAACATTTGTAATAGAAAAATAACAAAATCTGATATAATTCCATTTGATTTCAACAATTTTAATTCAAAAATAACAAAATCTGATATAATTCCATTTGATTTATACATTTTTATTTGAAAAATAACAGAATATGGTATAATTCCATTTGATTTCAACATTTTTAATTGAAAAATAACAAAATCTGATATAATTCCATTTGATTTCAACATTTTTAATTGAAAAATACCAGAATCTGATATAATTCCATTTGATTTCAACATTTGTGATTGAAAAATAACAGATTCTGATATAATTCCATTTGATGTATACATTTTTATTTGAAAAATAACAGAATCTGATATAATTCCATTTGATTGCAACATATTTAATTAAAAAATATTAGAATCTGATATAATTCCATTTGATTTCAACATTTTTAATTGAAAAATAACAGAATCTGATATAATTCCATCTGATTTGAACATTTGTAATAGAAAAATAACAGAATCTGATATAATTCCATTTGATTTCAACATTTGTAATAGAAAAATAACAGAATCTGATATAATTCCATTTGATTTCAACAATTTTAATTGAAAAATAACATAATCAGATATAATTCCATTTGATTTCAACATTTTTAATGCATAAATGACAGAATCTAATATAATTCCATTTCATTTCAACATTTGTAATAGGAAAATAACTGAATCTGATATAATTCCATTTGATTTCAACATTTTAATTGAAAAATAACAGAATCTGATATAATTCCATTTGATTTCAACATTTTTAATTGAAAAATAACAGAATCTGATATAATTCAATTTGTTTTCAAGATTTTCTAAAGAAAAATAACAGAATCTGATATAATTCCATTTGATTTCAACATTTGTTATAGAAAATAACAGAATCTGATATAATTCCATTTGATTTCAACATTTTCAATTGAAAAATAACAGAATCTGATATAATTCCATTTGATTTCAACATTTTCAATTAAATAATAACAAAATCTGATATAATTCCATTTGATTTATACATTTTTATTTGAAAAATAAGAGAATCTGATATAATTCCATTTGATTTCAACATTTTTAATTAAAAAATAACAGAATCTGATATTATTCCATTTGATTTTAACATTTGTAATAGAAAAATAAGAGAATCTGATATAATTCCATTTGATTTCAACATTTTTAATTGAAAAATAACAGAATCTGATATAATTGCATTTGATTTCAACATTTTTAATTGAAAAATAACAGAATCTGATATTATTACATTTGATTTATTCATTTTTATTTGAAAAATAACAGAATCTGATATAATTTCATTTGATTTCAACATTTTTAATTGAAAAATAACAGAATCTGATATAATTCCATTTGATTTCAACATTTTTAATTGAAAAATAACAGTATCTGATATAATTCCATTTGATTTCAACAGTTTTAATTGAAAAATAACAAAATCTGATATAATTCTAATTGATTTCAACATTTTTAATTGAATAATAACAGAATCTAATATAATTCCATTTGAATTCAACATTTTTAATCCAAAAATGACAGAATTTGATATAATTCCATTTGATTTCAACATTTGTAATAGGAAAATAACTGAATCTGATATAATTCCATTTGATTTCAACATTTGTAATAGAAAAATAACAGAATCTGATATAATTCCATTTGATTTCAACAATTTTAATTGAAAAATAACATAATCAGATATAATTCCATTTGATTTCAACATTTATAATGCAAAAATGACAGAATCTAATATAATTCCATTTCATTTCAACATTTGTAATAGGAAAATAACTGAATCTGATATAATTCCATTTGATTTCAACATTTTTAATTGAAAAATAACAGAATCTGATATAATTCCATTTGATTTCAACATTTTTAATTGAAAAATAACAGAATCTGATATAATTCAATTTGTTTTCAAGATTTTCTAAAGAAAAATAACAGAATCTGATATAATTCCATTTGATTTCAACATTTGTTATAGAAAATAAAAGAATCTGATATAATTCCATTTGATTTCAACATTTTCAATTGAAAAATAACAGAATCTGATATAATTCCATTTGATTTCAACATTTTCAATTAAATAATAACAAAAACTGATATAATTACATTTGATTTATACATTTTTATTTGAAAAATAAGAGAATCTGATATAATTCCATTTGATTTCAACATTTTTATTTAAAAAATAACAGAATCTGATATTCCATTTGATTTTAACATTTGTAATAGAAAAATAAGAGAATCTGATATAATTCCATTTGATTTCAACATTTTTAATTGAAAAATAACAGAATCTGATATAATTGCATTTGATTTCAACATTTTTAATTGAAAAATAACAGAATCTGATATTATTACATTTGATTTATTCATTTTTATTTGAAAAATAACAGTATCTGATATAATTCCATTTGATTTCAACAGTTTTAATTGAAAAATAACAAAATCTGATATAATTCTAATTGATTTCAACATTTTTAATTGAATAATAACAGAATCTAATATAATTCCATTTGAATTCAACATTTTTAATCCAAAAATGACAGAATTTGATATAATTCCATTTGATTTCAACATTTGTAATAGGAAAATAACTGAATCTGATATAATTCCATTTGATTTCAACATTTTTAATTGAAAAATAACAGAATCTGGTATAATTCCATTTGATTTCAACATTTTTAATTGAAAAATAACAGAATCTGATATAATTCAATTTGTTTTCAAGATTTTCTAAAGAAAAATAACAGAATCTGATATAATTCCATTTGATTTCAACATTTGTTATAGAAAATAACAGAATCTGATATAATTCCATTTGATTTCAACATTTTCAATTGAAAAATAACAGAATCTGATATAATTCCATTTGATTTCAACATTTTCAATTAAATAATAACAAAATCTGATATAATTCCATTTGATTTATACATTTTTATTTGAAAAATAAGAGAATCTGATATAATTCCATTTGATTTCAACATTTTTAATTAAAAAATAACAGAATCTGATATTATTCCATTTGATTTTAACATTTGTAATAGAAAAATAAGAGAATCTGATATAATTCCATTTGATTTCAACATTTTTAATTGAAAAATAACAGAATCTGATATAATTGCATTTGATTTCAACATTTTTAATTGAAAAATAACAGAATCTGATATTATTACATTTGATTTATTCATTTTTATTTGAAAAATAACAGAATCTGATATAATTTCATTTGATTTCAACATTTTTAATTGAAAAATAACAGAATCTGATATAATTCCATTTGATTTCAACATTTTTAATTGAAAAATAACAGTATCTGATATAATTCCATTTGATTTCAACAGTTTTAATTGAAAAATAACAAAATCTGATATAATTCTAATTGATTTCAACATTTTTAATTGAATAATAACAGAATCTAATATAATTCCATTTGAATTCAACATTTTTAATCCAAAAATGACAGAATTTGATATAATTCCATTTGATTTCAACATTTGTAATAGGAAAATAACTGAATCTGATATAATTCCATTTGATTTCAACATTTGTAATAGAAAAATAACAGAATCTGATATAATTCCATTTGATTTCAACAATTTTAATTGAAAAATAACATAATCAGATATAATTCCATTTGATTTCAACATTTATAATGCAAAAATGACAGAATCTAATATAATTCCATTTCATTTCAACATTTGTAATAGGAAAATAACTGAATCTGATATAATTCCATTTGATTTCAACATTTTTAATTGAAAAATAACAGAATCTGATATAATTCCATTTGATTTCAACATTTTTAATTGAAAAATAACAGAATCTGATATAATTCAATTTGTTTTCAAGATTTTCTAAAGAAAAATAACAGAATCTGATATAATTCCATTTGATTTCAACATTTGTTATAGAAAATAAAAGAATCTGATATAATTCCATTTGATTTCAACATTTTCAATTGAAAAATAACAGAATCTGATATAATTCCATTTGATTTCAACATTTTCAATTAAATAATAACAAAATCTGATATAATTACATTTGATTTATACATTTTTATTTGAAAAATAAGAGAATCTGATATAATTCCATTTGATTTCAACATTTTTATTTAAAAAATAACAGAATCTGATATTCCATTTGATTTTAACATTTGTAATAGAAAAATAAGAGAATCTGATATAATTCCATTTGATTTCAACATTTTTAATTGAAAAATAACAGAATCTGATATAATTGCATTTGATTTCAACATTTTTAATTGAAAAATAACAGAATCTGATATTATTACATTTGATTTATTCATTTTTATTTGAAAAATAACAGTATCTGATATAATTCCATTTGATTTCAACAGTTTTAATTGAAAAATAACAAAATCTGATATAATTCTAATTGATTTCAACATTTTTAATTGAATAATAACAGAATCTAATATAATTCCATTTGAATTCAACATTTTTAATCCAAAAATGACAGAATTTGATATAATTCCATTTGATTTCAACATTTGTAATAGGAAAATAACTGAATCTGATATAATTCCATTTGATTTCAACATTTTTAATTGAAAAATAACAGAATCTGGTATAATTCCATTTGATTTCAACATTTTTAATTGAAAAATAACAGAATCTGATATAATTCAATTTGTTTTCAAGATTTTCTAAAGAAAAATAACAGAATCTGATATAATTCCATTTGATTTCAACATTTGTTATAGAAAATAACAGAATCTGATATAATTCCATTTGATTTCAACATTTTCAATTGAAAAATAACAGAATCTGATATAATTCCATTTGATTTCAATATTTTTAATTAAAAAATAACAAAATCTGATATAATTCCATTTGATTTATACATTTTTATTTGAAAAATAAGAGAATCTGATATAATTCCATTTGATTTCAACATTTTTAATTAAAAAATAAGAGAATCTGATATTATTCCATTTGATTTTAACATTTGTAATAGAAAATAAGAGAATCTGATATAATTCCATTTGATTTCAACATTTTTAATTGAAAAATAACAGAATCTGATATAATTTCATTTGATTTCAACATTTTTAATTGAAAAATAACAGAATCTGATATTATTCAATTTGATTTATACATTTTTATTTGAGAAATAACAGAATCTGATATAATTTCATTTGATTTCAATATTTTTAATTGAAAAATAACAGAATCTGAAATAATTCCATTTGATTTCAAGATTTGTAATAGAAAAATAACAGAATCTGATATGATTCCATTTGATTTCAACATTTTTAATTGAAAAATAAGAGAATCTGATATAATTCCATTTGATTTCAACATTTTTAATTGAAA
Organism: Acanthosepion lycidas; assembly: GCA_963932145.1. Classification (NCBI taxonomy): domain Eukaryota; kingdom Metazoa; phylum Mollusca; class Cephalopoda; order Sepiida; family Sepiidae; genus Acanthosepion; species Acanthosepion lycidas. Next base: position 51,491,947 of record OZ010599.1, on the reverse strand, counting down.
AATAACAAAATCTGATATAATTCCATTTGATTTCAACATTTGTTATAGAAAATAACAAAATCTGATATAATTCCATTTGATTTCAACATTCTTATTTGAAAAATAACAGAATCTGATATAATTCCATTTGATTTCAACATTTTTAATTAAAACATACAGAATCTGCTATAATTCCATTCGATTTCAACATTTTTAATTCAAAAATAACAAAATCTGACATAATTCCATTTGATTTATATATTTTTATTTGTAAAATAACAGAATCTGATATAATTCCATTTGATTTCAACATTTGTAATAGAAAAATAAAAGAATCTGATATAATTCCATTTGATTTCAACATTTTTAATTGAAAAATGACAGAATCTGATATAATTCCATTTGATTTCAACATTTTTAATTGAAACATTACAAAATGTGATATAATTCCATTTGATTTCAACATTTGTTATAGGAAATAACAAAATCTGATATGATTCAATTTGATTTCAACATTTTTAATTGAAAAATAACAGAATCTGATATAATTCCATTTGATTTCAGCATTTTTACTGAAAAATAACAGAATCTGATATAATTCCATTTGATTTCAACATTTTTAATTGAAACATACAGAATCTGATATAATTTCATTTGATTTTAACATTTTTAATTCAAAAATAACAAAACATGATATAATTCCATTTGATTTGTACATTTTTATTTGAAAAATAACAGAATCTGATATAATTCCATTTGATTTCAACATTTTTAATTGAAAAATAACAAAATCTGATATAATTCCATTTGATTTCAACATTTTTATTGAAAAATAACAGAATCTGATATAATTCCATTTGATTTCAACATTTTTAATTGAAACATACAGAATCTGATATAATTTCATTTGATTTTAACATTTTTAATTCAAAAATAACAAAACATGATATAATTCCATTTGATTTGTACATTATTATTTGAAAAATAACAGAATCTGATGTAATTCCATTTGATTTCAACATTTGTAATAGAAAAATAACAAAATCTTATATAATTGCATTTGATTTCAACATTTTTAATTGAAAAATAACAAAATCTGATATAATTCCATTTGATTTCAACATTTGTAATAGAAAAATAACAAAATCTGATATAATTCCATCTGATTTCAACATTTTTAATTGAAAAATGATAGAATCTAAATAATTCCATTTGATTTCAACATTTTTAAATAAAACATACAGAATCTGATATAATTCCATTCGATTTCAACAATTTTAATTCGAAAATAACAAAATCTGATATAATTCCATTTGATTTATACATTTTTATTTGAAAAATAACAGAATATGGTATAATTCCATTTGATTTCAACATTTTTAATTGAAAAATAACAAAATCTGATATAATTCCATTTGATTTCAACATTTTTAATTGAAAAATACCAGAATCTGAATTAATTCCATTTGATTTCAACATTTGTGATTGAAAAATAACAGATTCTGATATAATTCCATTTGATGTATACATTTTTAGTTGAAAAATAACAGAATCTGATATAATTCCATTTGATTGCAACATATTTAATTAAAAAATATTAGGATCTGATATAATTCCATTTGATTTCAACATTTTTAATTGAAAAATAACAGAATCTGATATAATTCCATCTGATTTGAACATTTGTAATAGAAAATAACAGAATCTGATATAATTCCATTTGATTTCAACATTTGTAATAGAAAAATAACAGAATCTGATATAATTCCATTTGATTTCAACAATTTTAATTGAAAAATAACATAATCAGATATAATTCCATTTGATTTCAACATTTTTAATGCAAAAATGACAGAATCTGATATAATTCCATTTCATTTCAACATTTGTAATAGGAAAATAACTGAATCTGATATAATTCCATTTGATTTCAACATTTTTAATTGAAAAATAACAGAATCTGATGTAATTCAATTTGTTTTCAAGATTTTCTAAAGAAAAATAACAGAATCTGATATAATTCCATTTGATTTCAACATTTGTTATAGAAAATAACAGAATCTGATATAATTCCATTTGATTTCAACATTTTCAATTAAAAAATAACAAAATCTGATATAATTCCATTTGATTTATACATTTTTATTTGAAAAATAAGAGAATCTGATATAATTCCATTTGATTTCAACATTTTTAATTAAAAAATAAGAGAATCTGATATTATTCCATTTGATTTTAACATTTGTAATAGAAAATAAGAGAATCTGATATAATTCCATTTGATTTCAACATTTTTAATTGAAAAATAACAGAATCTGATATAATTTCATTTGATTTCAACATTTTTAATTGAAAAATAACAGAATCTGATATTATTCAATTTGATTTATACATTTTTATTTGAAAAATAACAGAATCTGATATAATTTCATTTGATTTCAACATTTTTAATTGAAAAATAACAGAATCTGATATAATTCCATTTGATTTCAACATTTTTAATTGAAAAATAAGAGAATCTGATATAATTCCATTTGATTTCAACATTTTTAATTGAAAAATAACAAAATCTGATATAATTCCATTTGATTTCAACATTTGTTATAGGAAAATAACAAAATCTGATATAATTCCATTTGATTTCAACATTCTTATTTGAAAAATAACAGAATCTGATATAATTCCATTTGATTTCAACATTTTTAATTAAAACATACAGAATCTGCCATAATTCCATTCGATTTCAACATTTTTAATTCAAAAATAAAAAATCTGACATAATTCCATTTGATTTATATATTTTTATTTGTAAAATAACAGAATCTGATATAATTCCATTTGATTTCAACATTTGTAATAGAAAAATAAAAGAATCTGATATAATTCCATTTGATTTCAACATTTTTAATTGAAAAATGACAGAATCTGATATAATTCCATTTGATTTCAACATTTTTAATTGAAACATTACAAAATGTGATATAATTCCATTTGATTTCAACATTTGTTATAGGAAATAACAAAATCTGATATGATTCAATTTGATTTCAACATTTTTAATTGAAAAATAACAGAATCTGATATAATTCCATTTGATTTCAACATTTTTATTGAAAAATAACAGAATCTGATATAATTCCATTTGATTTCAACATTTTTAATTGAAACATACAGAATCTGATATAATTTCATTTGATTTTAACATTTTTAATTCAAAAATAACAAAACATGATGTAATTCCATTTGGTTTGTACATTTTTATTTGAAAAATAACAGAATCTGATATAATTCCATTTGATTTCAACATTTTTAATTGAAAATTAACAAAATCTGATATAATTCCATTTGATTTCAACATTTGTCATAGAAAAATAACAAAATCTGATATAATTCCATTTGATTTCAACATTTTTAATTGAAAAATAATAGAATCTGATATAATTCCATTTGATTTCAACATTTTTAATTAAAAAATATCAGAATCTGATATAATTCCATTTGATTTCAACATTTGTAATAGAAAATAATAGAATCTGATATAATTCCATCTGATTTCAACATTTTTAATTAAAAAATAACAAAATCTGATATAATTCCATCTGATTTCAACATTTTTAATTGAAAAATGATAGAATCTAAATAATTCCATTTGATTTCAACATTTTTAAATAAAACATACAGAATCTGATATAATTCCATTCGATTTCAACAATTTTAATTCGAAAATAACAAAATCTGATATAATTCCATTTGATTTATACATTTTTATTTGAAAAATAACAGAATATGGTATAATTCCATTTGATTTCAACATTTTTAATTGAAAAATAACAAAATCTGATATAATTCCATTTGATTTCAACATTTTTAATTGAAAAATACCAGAATCTGAATTAATTCCATTTGATTTCAACATTTGTGATTGAAAAATAACAGATTCTGATATAATTCCATTTGATGTATACATTTTTAGTTGAAAAATAACAGAATCTGATATAATTCCATTTGATTGCAACATATTTAATTAAAAAATATTAGGATCTGATATAATTCCATTTGATTTCAACATTTTTAATTGAAAAATAACAGAATCTGATATAATTCCATCTGATTTGAACATTTGTAATAGAAAATAACAGAATCTGATATAATTCCATTTGATTTCAACATTTGTAATAGAAAAATAACAGAATCTGATATAATTCCATTTGATTTCAACAATTTTAATTGAAAAATAACATAATCAGATATAATTCCATTTGATTTCAACATTTTTAATGCAAAAATGACAGAATCTGATATAATTCCATTTCATTTCAACATTTGTAATAGGAAAATAACTGAATCTGATATAATTCCATTTGATTTCAACATTTTTAATTGAAAAATAACAGAATCTGATGTAATTCAATTTGTTTTCAAGATTTTCTAAAGAAAAATAATAGAATCTGATATAATTCCATTTGATTTCAACATTTGTTATAGAAAATAACAGAATCTGATATAATTCCATTTGATTTCAACATTTTCAATTAAAAAATAACAAAATCTGATATAATTCCATTTGATTTATACATTTTTATTTGAAAAATAAGAGAATCTGATATAATTCCATTTGATTTCAACATTTTTAATTAATAAATAAGAGAATCTGATATTATTCCATTTGATTTTAACATTTTTAATAGAAAATAAGAGAATCTGATATAATTCCATTTGATTTCAACATTTTTAATTGAAAAATAACAGAATCTGATATAATTTCATTTGATTTCAACATTTTTAATTGAAAAATAACAGAATCTGATATTATTCAATTTGATTTATACATTTTTATTTGAAAAATAACAGAATCTGATATAATTTCATTTGATTTCAACATTTTTAATTGAAAAATAACAGAATCTGATATAATTCCATTTGATTTCAACATTTTTAATTGAAAAATAAGAGAATCTGATATAATTCCATTTGATTTCAACATTTTTAATTGAAAAATAACAAAATCTGATATAATTCCATTTGATTTCAACATTTGTTATAGAAAAATAACAAAATCTGATATAATTCCATTTGATTTCAACATTCTTATTTGAAAAATAACAGAATCTGATATAATTCCATTTGATTTCAACATTTTTAATTAAAACATACAGAATCTGCCATAATTCCATTCGATTTCAACATTTTTAATTCAAAAATAAAAAATCTGACATAATTCCATTTGATTTATATATTTTTATTTGTAAAATAACAGAATCTGATATAATTCCATTTGATTTCAACATTTGTAATAGAAAAATAAAAGAATCTGATATAATTCCATTTGATTTCAACATTTTTAATTGAAAAATGACAGAATCTGATATAATTCCATTTGATTTCAACATTTTTAATTGAAACATTACAAAATGTGATATAATTCCATTTGATTTCAACATTTGTTATAGGAAATAACAAAATCTGATATGATTCAATTTGATTTCAACATTTTTAATTGAAAAATAACAGAATCTGATATAATTCCATTTGATTTCAACATTTTTATTGAAAAATAACAGAATCTGATATAATTCCATTTGATTTCAACATTTTTAATTGAAACATACAGAATCTGATATAATTTCATTTGATTTTAACATTTTTAATTCAAAAATAACAAAACATGATGTAATTCCATTTGGTTTGTACATTTTTATTTGAAAAATAACAGAATCTGATATAATTCCATTTGATTTCAACATTTTTAATTGAAAAATAACAAAATCTGATATAATTCCATTTGATTTCAACATTTGTCATAGAAAAATAACAAAATCTGATATAATTCCATTTGATTTCAACATTTTTAATTGAAAAATAATAGAATCTGATATAATTCCATTTGATTTCAACATTTTTAATTAAAAAATATCAGAATCTGATATAATTCCATTTGATTTCAACATTTGTAATAGAAAATAATAGAATCTGATATAATTCCATCTGATTTCAACATTTTTAATTAAAAAATAACAAAATCTGATATAATTCCATCTGATTTCAACATTTTTAATTGAAAAATAACAGAATCTGATATAATTCCATTTGATTTCAACATTTTTAATCCAAACATGCCAGAATCTGATATAATTCCACTTGATTTCAACATTTGTAATAGAAAATAAAACAATCTGATATAATTCCATTTGATTTGAACATTTTTATTTGAAAAATAACAGAATCTGACATAATTCCATTTGATTTCAACATTTTTAATTGAAAAATAACAAAATCTAATATAATTCCATTTGATTTCAACATTTTTAATTGAAACATAACAAAATGTGATATAATTCCATTTGATTTCAACATTTGTTATAGAAAATAACAAAATCTGATATGATTCAATTTGATTTCAACATTTTTAATTGAAAAATAACAGAATCTGATATAATTCCATTTGATTTATACATTTTTAATAGAAAAATAACATAATCTGATATAATTCAAATTGATTTCAACATTTTTAATTAAAAAATAACAGAATCTGATATAATTCCATTTGATTTCAACATTTTCAATTGAAAAATAACAGAAGCTGATATAATTCCATTTGATTTCAACATTTTTAATTCAAAAATAACAAAATCTGATATAATTCAATTTGATTTATACATTTGTATTTGAAAAATAACAGAATCTGATATAATTCCATTTGATTTCAACATTTGTAATTGAAAAATAACAGAATCTGATATAATTACATTTGATTTCAACATTTCGAATTGAAAAATAACAGAATCTGAAATAATTCCATTTTATTTCAACATTTTTAAATCAAAAATAACAGAATCTGATATAATTCCATTTGATTTCAACATTTTTAATTCAAAAATAAAAAAATCTGATATAATTCCATTTGATTTCAACATTTGTAATAGAAAAATAACAGAATCTGATATAATTCCATTTGATTTCAACAATTTTAATTGAAAAATAACATAATCTGATATAATTCCATTTGATTTCAACATTTTTATTGCAAAAATGACAGAATCTGATATAATTCCATTTCATTTCAACATTTGTAATAGGAAAATAACTGAATCTGATATAATTCCATTTGATTTCAACATTTTTAATTGAAAAATAACAGAATCTGATATAATTCCATTTGATTTCAACATTTTTAATTGAAAAATAACAGAATCTGATATAATTCCATTTGATTTCAACATTTTTAATTGAAAAATAACAGAATCTGATATAATTCAATTTGTTTTCAAGATTTTCTAAAGAAAAATAACAGAATCTGATATAATTCCATTTGATTTCAAAATTTTTAATTGAAAAATAACAGAATCTGATATAATTCCATTTGATTTCAACATTTTTAATTGAAAAATAACAGAATCTGATATAATTCCTTTTGATTTCAACATTTTTAATTTAAAAATAACAGAATCTGATATAATTCCAATTGATTTATACATTTTTAATAGAAAAATAACATAATCTGATATAATTCCAATTGATTTCAACATTTTTAATTAAAAAATAACAGAATCTGATATAATTCCATTTGATTTCAACATTTGTAATAGAAAAATGACAGAATCTAAATAATTCCATTTGATTTCAATATTTGCAATAGAAAAATAACAGAATCTGATATAATTCCATTTGATTTCAACATTTTCAATTGAAAAATAACAGAAGCTGATATAATTCCATTTGATTTCAACATTTTTAATTCAAAAATAACAAAATCTGATATAATTCCATTTGATTTATACATTTGTATTTGAAAAATAACAGAATCTGATATAATTCCATTTGATTTCAACATTTGTAATTGAAAACTAACAGAATCTGATATAATTCCATTTGATTTCAACATTTTTAATTAAAAAATAACAAAATCTGATATAATTCCATTTGATTTATACATTTTTATTTGAAAAATAAGAGAATCTGATATAATTCCATTTGATTTCAACATTTTTAATTAAAAAATAACAGAATCTGATATTATTCCATTTGATTTTAACATTTGTAATAGAAAAATAAGAGAATCTGATATAATTCCATTTGATTTCAACATTTTTAATTGAAAAATAACAGAATCTGAAATAATTCCATTTGATTTCAACATTTTTATTTGAAAAATAACAGAATCTGATATTATTACATTTGATTTATACATTTTTATTTGAAAAATAACAGAATCTGATATAATTTCATTTGATTTCAACATTTTTAATTGAAAAATAACAGAATCTGATATAATTCCATTTGATTTCAACATTTTAATTGAAAAATAACAGTATCTGATATAATTCCATTTGATTTCAACAGTTTTAATTGAAAAATAACAAAATCTGATATAATTCTAATTGATTTCAACATTTTTAATTGAATAATAACAGAATCTAAGATAATTCCATTTGATTTCAACATTTTTAATCCAAAAATGACAGAATCTGATATAATTCCATTTGATTTCAACATTTGTAATAAGAAAATAACTGAATCTGATATAATTCCATTTGATTTCAACATTTTTAATTGAAAAATAACAGAATCTGATATAATTCCATTTGATTTCAACATTTTTAATTGAAACATAACAAAATGTGATATAATTCCATTTGATTTCAACATTTTTAATTGAAAAATAACAAAATCTGATATAATTCCATTTGATTTATACATTTTTAATAGAAAAATAACATAATCTGATATAATTCCAATTGATTTACACATTTTTAATTAAAAAATAACAGAATCTGATATAATTCCATTTGATTTCAACATTTCTAATAGATTAATGATAGAATCTAAATAATTCCATTTGATTTCAATATTTGCAATAGAAAAATAACTGAATCTGATATAATTCCATTTGATTTCAACATTTTTAATTCAAAAATAACAAAATCTCATATAATTCCATTTGATTTATACATTTGTATTTGAAAAATAACAGAATCTGATATAATTCCATTTGATTTCAACATTTGTAATTGAAACATAACAGAATCTGATATAATTACATTTGATTTCAACATTTCGAATTGAAAAATAACAGAATCTGAAATAATTCCATTTGATTTCAACATTTTTAATTGAAAAATGACAGAATCTGATATTATTCCATTTGATTTTAACATTTTTAATTGAAAAATAATAGAATCTGATATAATTCCATTTGATTTCAACATTTTTAATTAAAAAATATGAGAATCTGATATAATTCCATTTGATTTCAATATTTTCAATTGAAAAATAACAGAATCTGATATAATTCCATTTGATTTCAACATTTTGAATTCAAAAATAACAGAATCTGATATAATTACATTTGATTTCAACATTTCGAATTGAAAAATAACAGAATCTGAAATAATTCCATTTGATTTCAATATTTGCAATAGAAAAATAACAGAATCTGATATTATTCCATTTGATTTTAACATTTTTAATTGAAAAATAACAAAATCTGATATAATTCCATCTGATTTCAACATTTTTAATTGAAAAATAACAGAATCTGATATAATTCCATTTGATTTCAACATTTTTAATCCAAACATGCCAGAATCTGATATAATTCCACTTGATTTCAACATTTGTAATAGAAAAATAAAAGAATCTGATATAATTCCATTTGATTTATACATTTTCATTTGAAAAATAACAGAATCTGATATAATTGCATTTAATTTGAACCTTTTTAATTAAAAAATGACAGAATCTGATATAATTCCATCTGATTTCAACATTTGTAATAGAAAATAACAAAATCTGATATATTTCCATGTGATTTCCACATTTTTAATTGAAAAATAACAGAATCTGAAATAATTCCATTTGATTTCAACATTTTTATTTGAAAAATAACAGAATCTGATATAATTCCATTTGATTTCAACATTTGTTATAGAAAAATAACAAAATCTGATATAATTCCATTTGATTTCAACATTTTTAATTGAAAAATAACAGAATCTGATATAATTCCATTTGATTTAACAATTTTTTTTGAAAAATAACAGAATCTGATATAATTCCATTTGATTTCAACATTTTTATTTGAAAAATAACAAAATGTGATATAATTCCATTTGATTTCAACATTTTTAATTGAAAATTGACAGAATCTGAAATAATTCCATTTGATTTCAACATTTGTAATAGAAAAATAGCAGAATCTGATATAATTCCATTTCATTTCAACATTTTCAATTGAAAAATAACAAAAGCTGATATAATTCCATTTGATTTCAAAATTTTTAATTCAAAAATAACAAAATCTGATATAATTCCATTTGATTTGAACATTTTTATTTGAAAAATAACAGAATCTGATATAATTCCATTTGATTTAAACATTTTTAATTGAAAAATAACAGAATCTGATATAATTCCATTTGATTTCAACATTTTCAATTGAAAAATAACAAAATCTGATATAATTCCAATTGATTTCAACATTTTTAATTGAAAAATAACAGAATCTGATATAATTCCATTTGATTTCAACATTTGTAATAGAAAAATAACAGAATCTGATATAATTCCATTTGATTTCAACATTTTTAATTGAAAAATAACAGAATCTGATATAATTCCATTTGATTTCAACATTTTTAATTGAAACATAACAGAATCTGATATAATTCCATTTGATTTCAACATTTTTAATTGAAAAATAACAGAATCTGATATAATTCAATTTGTTTTCAAGATTTTCTAAAGGAAAATAACAGAATCTTATATAATTCCATTTGATTTCAACATTTGTATTAGAAAAATAACAAAATCTGATATAATTCCATTTGATTTCAACCTTTCTAATTGAAAAATAACAGAATCTGATATAATTCCATTTGATTTCAACATTTTTAATTGAAACATAACAGAATATGATATAATTCCATTTGATTTCAACATTTTCAATTGAAAAATAACAGAATCTTATATAATTGCATTTAATTTCAACCTCTTTAATTAAAAAATAACAGAATCTGATATAAATCCATCTGATTTCAACATTTTTAATTCAAAAATAACAAAATCTAATATAATTCCATTTGATTTATACATTTTCATTTGAAAAATAACAGAATCTGATATAATTGCATTTAATTTCAACCTTTTTAATTAAAAAATAACAGAATCTGATATAATTCCATCTGATTTCAACATTTGTAATAAAAATAACAAAATTTGATATATTTCCATGTGATTTCCACATTTTTAATTGAAAAATGACAGAATCTGAAATAATTCCATTTGATTTCAACATTTTTATTTGAAAAATAACACAATCTGATATAATTCAAATTGTTTTCAAGATTTTCAAAAGAAAAATAACAGAATCTGATATAATTCCATTTGATTTCAACATTTTTAATTGAAAATTAACAGAATCTGATATAATTCCATTTAATTTCAACATTGGTTATAGAAAAATACCAGAAACTGATATAATTCCATTTGATTTCAACATTTTTAATTGAAAAATAACAGAATCTGAAATAATTCCATTTGATTTCAACATTTTTAATTAAAACATACAGAATCTGATATAATTCCATTTGATTTCAACATTTTTCATTTAAAAATAACAAAATCTGATATAATTCCATTTGATTTATACATTTTTATTTGAAAAATAACAGAATCTGATATAATTCCATTTGATTTCAACATTTGTAATAGAAAAATAACAGAATCTGATATAATTCCATTTGATTTCAACATTTGTAATAGAAAATAAGAGAATCTGATATAATTCAATTTGATTTCAACATTTTTAATTAAAAAATAACACAATCTGATCACATTCCAATTGATTTCAACATTTGTAATAGAAAAATAACAAAGTCTGATATAATTCCATTTGATTTCAAAATTTTTAATTCAAAAATAACAAAATCTGATATAATTCCATTTGATTTGAACATTTTTATTTGAAAAATAACAGAATCTGATATAATTCCATTTGATTTCAACATTTTTAATTGAAAAATAACAGAATCTGATATAATTCCATTTGATTTCAACATTTTTAATTGAAAAATAACAAAATCTGATATAATTCCAATTGATTTCAACATTTTTAATTGAAAAATAACAGAATCTGATATAATTCCATTTGATTTCAACATTTGTAATAGAAAAATAACAGAATCTGATATAATTCCATTTGATTTCAACATTTTTAATTGAAACATAACAGAATCTGATATAATTCCATTTGATTTCAACATTTTTAATTGAAAAATAACAGAATCTGATATAATTCAATTTGTTTTCAAGATTTTCTAAAGGAAAATAACAGAATCTTATATAATTCCATTTGATTTCAACATTTGTATTAGAAAAATAACAAAATCTGATATAATTCCATTTGATTTCAACCTTTCTAATTGAAAAATAACAGAATCTGATATAATTCCATTTGATTTCAACATTTTTAATTGAAACATAACAGAATATGATATAATTCCATTTGATTTCAACATTTTCAATTGAAAAATAACAGAATCTTATATAATTGCATTTAATTTCAACCTCTTTAATTAAAAAATAACAGAATCTGATATAATTCCATCTGATTTCAACATTTTTAATTCAAAAATAACAAAATCTAATATAATTCCATTTGATTTATACATTTTCATTTGAAAAATAACAGAATCTGATATAATTGCATTTAATTTCAACCTTTTTAATTAAAAAATAACAGAATCTGATATAATTCCATCTGATTTCAACATTTGTAATAAAAATAACAAAATTTGATATATTTCCATGTGATTTCCACATTTTTAATTGAAAAATAACAGAATCTGAAATAATTCCATTTGATTTCAACATTTTTATTTGAAAAATAACACAATCTGATATAATTCAAATTGTTTTCAAGATTTTCAAAAGAAAAATAACAGAATCTGATATAATTCCATTTGATTTCAACATTTTTAATTGAAAAATAACAGAATCTGATATAATTCCATTTGATTTCAACATTGGTAATAGAAAAATACCAGAAACTGATATAATTCCATTTGATTTCAACATTTTTAATTGAAAAATAACAGAATCTGAAATAATTCCATTTGATTTCAACATTTTTAATTAAAACATACAGAATCTGATATAATTCCATTTGATTTCAACATTTTTCATTTAAAAATAACAAAATCTGATATAATTCCATTTGATTTATACATTTTTATATGAAAAATAAGAGAATCTGATATAATTCCATTTGATTTCAACATTTGTAATAGAAAAATAACAGAATCTGATATAATTCCATTTGATTTCAACATTTGTAATAGAAAATAAGAGAATCTGATATAATTCAATTTGATTTCAACATTTTTAATTAAAAAATAACACAATCTGATCACATTCCAATTGATTTCAACATTTGTAATAGAAAAATAACAATGTCTGATATAATTACATGTGATTTCAACATTTTTAATTGAAAAATAACAGAATCTGATATTGTTCCATATGATTTCAACATTTTTATTTGAAAAATAACAGAATCTGATATAATTCCATTTGATTTCAACATTTTCAATTGAAAAATAACAGAATCTGATATAATTCCATTTGATTTCAACATTTTTAATTGAAAAATAACCAAATCTGTTATAATTCCATTTGATTTCAACATTTGTTATAGAAAAATAACAAAATCTGATATAATTCCATTTGATTTCAACATTATTAATTCAAAAATAACAAAATCTGATATAATTCCCTTTGATTTCAACATTTGTAATAGAAAAAAAACAGAATCTAATATAATTCAATTTGATTTCAACATTTTTAATTCAAAAATAACAAAATCTGATATAATTCCATTTGATTTCAATATTTGTAACTGAAAAATAACAAAATCTGATATAATTCCAATTGATTTCATCATTTTTAATTAAAAAATAACAGAATCTGATATAATTCCATTTGATTTCAACATTTGTAATAGAAAAATAACAGAATCTGATATAATTCCATCTGATTTCAACATTTTTAATTAAAAAATAACAAAATCTGATATAATTCCATCTGATTTCAACATTTTTAATTGAAAAATAACAGAATCTGATATAATTCCAATGCATTTCAACATTTGTAATAGAAAAATAACAGAATCTGATATAATTCCATTTTATTTCAACATTTTTAATAGAAAAATAACAGAATCTGATATAATTCCATTTGATTTCAACATTTTTAATTAATAAATAACAAAATCTGATATAATTCCATCTGATTTATACATTTTTATTTGAAAAATAACAGAATCTGTTATAATTCCATTTGATTTCAACATTTGTAATAGAAAAACAAACAGAATCTGATATAATTCCATTTGATTTCAACATTTTTAATTGAAAAATAACAGAATCTGATATAATTCTAATTGATTTCATCATTTTTAACTGAAAAATAACAGAATCTGATATAATTCCATTTGATTTCAATATTTGTAATAGAAAAATAACAGAATCTGATAGAATTCTATTTGATTTCAACATTTATAATTCAAAAATAACACAATCTGATATAATTCCATTTGATTTCAACATTTTTAATTGAAAAATAACAAAATCTGATATAATTCCATTTGATTTCAACATTTGTTATAGAAAATAACAAAATCAGATATAATTCCATTTGATTTCAACATTTCTAATTGAAAAATAACAAAATCTGATATAATTCCATTTGATTTCAACATTTGTAATAGAAAAATAACAAAATCTGATATAATTCCATCTGATTTCAACATTTTTAATCGAAAAATGACAGAATCTGAAATAAGTCCATTTGATTTCAACATTTGTAATACAAAAATAACAGAATCTGATATAATTCCATTCGATTTCAACATTTTTTATTAAAAAATAACAAAATCTGATATAATTCCATTTGATTTCAACATTTGTAATAGTAAATAACAGAATCTGATATAATTCCATTTGATTTCAACATTTTTAATTGAAAAATAACAGAATATGATATAATTACATTTGATTTCAACATTTTTAATTGAAAAATAACACAATCTGATATAATTCAATTTGATTTCAATATTTGTAATAGAAAATAACAGAATCTGATATAATACCATTTGATTTCAACATTTTTAATTGCAAAATAATAGAATCTGAGATAATTCCATTTGATTTCATCATTTTTAATTGAAAAATAACAGAATCTGATATAATTTCATTTGATTTCAACATTTGTAATAGTAAAATAACAGAATCTGAAATAATTCCATTTGATTTCAACATTTGTTTTAGAAAAATAACAGAATCTGATATAATTCTATTTGATTTCAACATTTTTAATAGAAAAATAACAGAATCTGAAATAATTCCATTTGATTTCAACATTTTCAATTAAAACATACAGAATCTGATATAATTCCATTCGATTTCAACATTTCTAATTGAAAAATAACAAAATCTGATATAATTCCATTTGATTTCAACATTTGTAATAGAAAAATAACAAAATCTGATATAATTCCATCTGATTTCAACATTTTTAATCGAAAAATGACAGAATCTGAAATAAGTCCATTTGATTTCAACATTTGTAATACAAAAATAACAGAATCTGATATAATTCCATTTGATTTCAACATTTGTAATAGAAAAATAACAAAGTCTGATATAATTCCATTTGATTTCAATATTTTTAATTGAAAAATAACAGAATATGATATAATTCCATTTGATTTCAACATATTTAATTGAAAAATAACAAAATCTGATATAATTCCAATATATTTCAACATTTGTAATAGAAAAATAACAGAATCTGATATAATTCCATCTGATTTCAACATTTTTAATTAAAAAATAACAAAATCTGATATAATTCCATCTGATTTCAACATTTTTAATTGAAAAATTATAGAATCTGATATAATTTCATTTGATTTCAACATTTTTAATTGAAAAATAACAGAATCTGATATTATTCCATTTGATTTAAACAATGTTGAAATCGAATGGAATTATATCAGATTCTGTATGTTTTAATGTTGAAATCAAATGGAATTATACCAGATTCTGTTATTTTTCAATTAAAAATGTTGAAATCAAATGGAATTATATCAGATTTTGTTATTTTTCAATTAAAAATGTTGAAATCAAATGGAATTATATCAGATTCTGTTATTTTTCTATTATAAAGTTTGAAATCAAATGTAATTATATTAGATTCTGCTATTTTTCAATTAAAAATTTGATTCAGTTATTTTTCAATTAAAAATGTTGAAATCAAATGGAATTATATCAGATTCTGTTATTTTTCAATTAAAAATGTTGAAATCAAATGGAATTATATCAGATTTTGTTATTTTTCAATTAAAAATGTTGAAATCAAACGGAATTATAGCAGATTCTGTTATTTTTATATTACAAATGTTGAAATCAAATGGAATTATATCAGATTTTGTTATTTTTCTATTACAAATGTTAAAATCAAATGTAATTATATCAGATTTTGTTATTTTTCAATTAAAAATGTTGAAATCAAATGGAATTATATCAGATTCTGTTATTTTTCAATTAGAAATGTTGAAATCAAATGGAATTATATCAGATTCTGTTATTTTTCAATTAAAAATGTTGAAATCAAATGGAATTATATCAGATTTTGTTATTTTTCTATTACAAATGTTGAAATCAAATGGAATTATATCTGATTTTGTTATTTTCTATTACAAATGTTGAAATCAAATAAAATTGTATCAGATTTTGTTATTTTTCAATTAAAAATGTTGAAATCAAATGGAATTATATCAGATTCTGTTATTTTTCTTTAGAAAATCTTGAAAACAAATTGAATTATATCAGATTCTGTTATTTTTCAATTAAAAATGTTGAAATCAAATGGAATTATATCAGATTCTGTTATTTTTCAATTAAAAATGTTGAAATCAAACAGAATTATATCAGATTCTGTTATTTTTCTATTAAAAATGTTGAAATCAAATGGAATTATATCAGATTCTATTATTTTTCAATTAAAAATATTGAAATCTAATGGAATTATATCAGATTCTGTTATTTTTCAATTAAAAATGTATAAATCAAATGGAATTATATCAGATTTTTTTATTTTTGAATTAAAAACGTTGAAATCATATGGAATTATAAAAGATTCAGTATGTTTTAATTAAAAATGTTGAAATCAAACGGAATTATATCAGATTCTGTTATTTTTCAATTGAAAATGTTGAAATCAAATGGAATTATATCAGATTTTGTTATTTTTCTATTACAAATGTTGAAATCAAATGGAATTATATCAGATTTTGTTATTTTTCAATTGAAAATGTTTAAATCAAATGGAATTAAATCAGATTCTGTTATTTTTCAAATAGAAATGTATAAATCAAATGGAATTATACAGATTTGTTATTTTTGAATTTAAAATGTTGAAATCGAATCTAATTATATCAGATTCTGTATGTTTTAATTAAAAATGTTGAAATCAAATGGAATTATATCAGATTTTCTTATTTTCCTATAACAAATGTTTAAATCAAATGGAATTATATCAGATTTTGTTATTTTTCAATTAGAAATGTTGAAATCAAATGGAATTACATCAGATTCTGTTATTTTTCAATTAAAAATGTTGAAATGAAATGGAATCATATCAGATTTTGTTATTTTTCTATTACAAATGTTGAAATCCAATGGAATTATATCGTATTTTGTTATTTTTCAATTAAAAATGTTGAAATCAAATGGAATTATATCAGATTTTGTTATTTATGAATTATAAATGTTGAAATCAAATGGAATTATAACAGATTTTGTTATTTTTGAAATATAAATGTTGAAATCAAATGGAATTATATCACATTTTTATATTTTTCTATTTCAAATGTTGAAATCAAATGGAATTATATCAGATTTTGTTATTTTTCAATTAAAAATGTTGAAATCAAATTGAATTATATCAGATTCTGTTATTTTTCAATTAGAAATGTTGAAATCAAATGGAATTATATCAGATTCTGATATTTTTCAATTAAAAATGATGAAATCAAATGGAATTATATCAGATTTTGTTATTTTCTATTTCAAATGTTGAAATCAAATGGAATTATATCAGATTTTGTTATTTTTCAATTAAAAAAGTTGAAATCAAATGGAATTATATCAGATTCTGTTATTTTTTAATTAAAAATGTTGAAATCAAATGGAATTATATCAGATTTTGTTATTTTTCTATTACAAATGTTGAAATCAAATGGAATTATATAAGATTCTCTTATTTTTCAATTAAAAATGTTGAAATCAAATGGAATTATATCAGATTTTGTTATTTTTGTATTATCAATGTTGAAATCTAATGGAATTATATCGGATTCTGTTATTTTTCTATTACAAATGTTGAAATCAAATGGAATTATATCAGATTCTGTTATATTTCAATTAAAAATGTTCAAATCAATTAAAATTATATCACATTTTTTTATTTTTGAATTAAAAATGTTGAAATCAAATGGAATTATATCAGATTCTGTTATTTTTCAATTAAAAATTTTGAAATCAAATGGAATTATATCAGATTCTGTTATATTTCAATTAAAAATGTTGAAATCAAATGGAATTATATCAGATTCTGTTATTTTTCAATTGAAAATGTATAAATCTAATGGAATTATATCAGATTTTGTTATTTATGAACTAAAAATGTTGAAATCAAATGGAAATATATCAGATTCTGTTATTTTTCAATTAAAAATGTTGAAATCAAATGGATTTATATCAGATTCTGTTATTTTTCAATTAAAAATGATGAAATCAAATGAAATTATATCAGATTCTGTTATTTTTCAATTAAAAATGTTGAAATCAAATGGAATTATATCAGATTCTGTTATTTTTCTAGGACAAATGTTGAAATCAAATGGAATTATATCAGATTCTGTTATTTTTCAATTGAAAATGTTGAAATCAAATGGAATTATATCAGATTCTGTTATTTTTCAATTAAAAATGTTGAAATCTAATGTAATTATATCAGATTCTGTTGTTTTTGATTTATAAATGTTGAAATCAAATGGAATTATATCAGATTCATTTACTTTTCAATTAAAAATGTTGAAATCAAATGGAATTATATCAGATTCTGATATTTTTCAATTAAAAATGTTGAAATCATATGGAATTATGTCATATTCTAATATTTTTTAATTAAAAATGTTGAAATCAAATGGAATTATATCAGATTCTGTTATTTTTCAAATAAAAATGTATACATCAATTGGAATTATATCAGATTCTGTTATTTTTGAATTAAAAATGTTGAAATCTAATGGAATTATATCAGAATCTGTTATTTTTGAATTAAAAATGTTGAAATCAAATGGAATTATATCAGATTCCGTTATTCTTCAATTAAAACCGTTGAAATCAAATGGAATTATATCAGATTCTGTTATTTTTGAATTAAAAATGTTGAAATCAAATGGAATTATATCAGATTCTGTTATTCTTCAATTAAAACCGTTGAAATCAAATGGAATTATATCAGATTCTGTTATTTTTGAATTAAAAATGTTGAAATCGAATGGAATTATATCAGATTCTGTATGTTTTAATTAAAAATGTTGAAATCAAATGGAATTATATCAGATTCTGTTATTTTTCAAATAAAAATGTATAAATCAAATGGAATTATATCAGATTTTGTTATTTTTGAATTATAAACGTTGAAATCAAATGGAATTATATCAGATTTTGTTATTTTTGAATTATAAATGTTGAAATCAAATGGAATTATAACAGATTTTGTTATTTTTCAATTAAAAAATGTTGAAATCGAATGTAATTATATCAGATTCTGTATGTTTTAATTAAAAATGTTGAAATGAAATGGAATTATATCAGATTTTGTTATTTTTCAATTAGAAATGTTGAAATCAAATGGAATTATATCAGATTCTGTTATTTTTCTATTACAAATGTTGAAATCAAATGGAATTATATCAGATTCTGTTATTTTTCTATTACAAATGTTCAAACCAGATGGAATTATATCAGATTCTGTTATTTTTCAATTAAAAATGTTGAAATCAAATGGAATTATATCAGATTCTGTTTTTTTTCAATTAAAAATGTTGAAATCAAATGGAATTATATCAGATTCTGTTATTTTTCTTTAGAAAATCTGGAAAACAAATTGAATTATATCAGATTCTGTTATTTTTCAATTAAAAATGTTGAAATCAAATGGAATTATATCAGATTCTGTTATTTTTCAATTAAAAATGTTGAAATCAAACAGAATTATATCAGATTCTGTTATTTTTCTATTAAAAATGTTGAAATCAAATGGAATTATATGAGATTCTGTTATTTTTCAATTAAAAATATTGAAATCTAATGGAATTATATCAGATTCTGTTATTTTTCAATTAAAAATGTATAAATCAAATGGAATTATATCAGATTTTTTTATTTTTGAATTAAAAATGTTGAAATCATATGGAATTATAATAGATTCAGGATGTTTTAATTAAAAATGTTGAAATCAAACGGAATTATATCAGATTCTGTTATTTTTCAATTAAAAATGTTGAAATCAAATGGAATTATGTCATATTCTAATATTTTTTAATTAAAAATGTTGAAATCAAATGGAATTATATCAGATTCTGTTATTTTTCAAATAAAAATGTATACATCAATTGGAATTATATCAGATTCTGTTATTTTTCTATTACAAATGTTGAAATCAAATGGAATTATATCAGATTCTGTTATTTTTCTATTACAAATGTTCAAACCAGATGGAATTATATCAGATTCTGTTATTTTTCAATTAAAAATGTTGAAATCAAATGGAATTATATCAGATTCTGTTTTTTTTCAATTAAAAATGTTGAAATCAAATGGAATTATATCAGATTCTGTTATTTTTCTTTAGAAAATCTTGAAAACAAATTGAATTATATCAGATTCTGTTATTTTTCAATTAAAAATGTTGAAATCAAATGGAATTATATCAGATTCTGTTATTTTTCAATTAAAAATGTTGAAATCAAACAGAATTATATCAGATTCTGTTATTTTTCTATTAAAAATGTTGAAATCAAATGGAATTATATCAGATTCTGTTATTTTTCAATTAAAAATATTGAAATCAAACGGAATTATATCAGATTCTGTTATTTTTCAATTAAAAATGTTGAAATCAAATGGAATTATATCAGATTCTGTTATGTTTCAATTAAAAATGTTGAAATCAAATGGAATTATATCAGATTCTGTTATTTTTCAATTGAAAATGTATAAATCTAATGGAATTATATCAGATTTTGTTATTTATGAACTAAAAATGTTGAAATCAAATGGAATTATATCAGATTCTGTTATTTTTCAATTAAAAATGTTGAAATCAAATGGATTTATATCAGATTCTGTTATTTTTCAATTAAAAATGATGAAATCAAATGAAATTATATCAGATTCTGTTATTTTTCAATTAAAAATGTTGAAATCAAATGGAATTATATCAGATTCTGTTATTTTTTTTGGACAAATGTTGAAATCAAATGGAATTATATCAGATTCTGTTATTTTTCAATTGAAAATGTTGAAATCAAATGGAATTATATCAGATTCTGTTATTTTTCAATTAAAAATGTTGAAATCTAATGGAATTATATCAGATTCTGTTGTTTTTAAATTATAAATGTTGAAATCAAATGGAATTATATCAGATTCATTTATTTTTCAATTAAAAATGTTGAAATCAAATGGAATTATATCAGATTCTGATATTTTTCAATTAAAAATGTTGAAATCAAATGGAATTGTCATATTCTAATATTTTTTAATTAAAAATGTTGAAATCAAATGGAATTATATCAGATTCTGTTATTTTTCAAATAAAAATGTATACATCAATTGGAATTATATCAGATTCTGTTATTTTTTAATTAAAAATGTTGAAATCAAATGGAATTATATCAGAATCTGTTATTTTTGAATTAAAAATGTTGAAATCAAATGGAATTATATCAGATTCTGTTATTTTTCAATTAAAAATGTTGAAATCAAATGGAATTATATCAGATTCTGTTATTTTTCAATTAAAACCGTTGAAATCAAATGGAATTATATCAGATTCTGTTATTTTTGAATTAAAAATGTTGAAATCGAATGGAATTATATCAGATTCTGTATGTTTTAATTAAAAATGTTGAAATCAAATGCAATTATATCAGATTCTGTTATTTTTCAAATAAAAATGTATAAATCGAATGGAATTATATCAGATTTTGTTATTTTTGAATTATAAATGTTGAAATCAATTAGAATTATATCAGATTTTGGTATTTTTGAATTAAAAATGTTGAAATCAGATGGAATTATATCAGATATTGTTATTTTTCTATTACAAATGTTGAAATCAAATGGAATTATAACAGATTTTGTTAGTTTTCAATTAAAAAATGTTGAAATCGAATGTAATTATATCAGATTCTGTATGTTTTAATTAAAAATGTTGAAATGAAATGGAATTATATCAGATTTTGTTATTTTTCAATTAGAAATGTTGAAATCAAATGGAATTATATCAGATTCTGTTATTTTTCTTTAGAAAATCTTGAAAACAAATTGAATTATATCAGATTCTTATTTTTCAATTAAAAATGTTGAAATCAAATGGAATTATATCAGATTCTGTTATTTTTCTATTACAAATGTTCAAACCAGATGGAATTATATCAGATTCTGTTATTTTTCAATTAAAAATGTTGAAATCAAATGGAATTATATCAGATTCTGTTTTTTTTCAATTAAAAATGTTGAAATCAAATGGAATTATATCAGATTCTGTTATTTTTCTTTAGAAAATCTTGATAAAAAATTGAATTATATCAGATTCTGTTATTTTTCAGTTTAAAATGTTAAAAGCAAATGGAATTATATCAGATTTTGTAATTTTTCAATTAAAAATGTTGAAATGAAATGGAATTATATCAGATTCTGTTATTTTTCAAATAAAAATGTATAAATCAAATGGAATTATATCAGATTCTGTTATTTTTCAAATGAAATGTTGAAATCAAATGTAATTATATCAGATTCTCTCATTTTCCTTACGAAAATGTTGAAATCAAATGGAATTATAACAGATTCTGTTATTTTTCAATTAAAGATGTTGAAATCAAATGGAATTATATTAGATTCTGTTATTTTTCTTTTGACAATGTTGAAATCAAATGGAATTATATTAGATTCTGTAATTTTTCTTAATGAAATCTTGAAAACAAATTGAATTATATTAGAATCTGTTATTTTTCTATTAAAAATGTAGAAATGAAATGGAATTATATCAGATTCTGTTATTTTTCTTTAGAAAATCTTGAAAACAAATTGAATTACATCAGATTCTGTTATTTTCAATTAAAAATGTTGAAATCAAACAGAATTATATCAGATTCTGTTATTTTTCAATAAAAATGTTGAAATCAAGGGGAATTATATCAGATTCTATTATTTTTCTTTAGAAAATGTTGAAAACATATTAAATTATATCAGATTCTGTTATTTTTTAATTAAAAATGTTGAAATGAAATGGAATTATATTAGATTCTGTTATTTTTCAAATTAAAATGTATAAATCAAATGGAATTATATCAGATTCTGTTATTTTTCAAATAAAATTTTGAAATCAAATGGAATTATATCAGATTCTATTATTTTTCTTACGAAAATGTTGAAATCAAATGGAATCATATCAGATTTTGTTATTTTTCATTTGAAAATGTTGAAATCAAATGGAATTATATCAGATTCTGTCATTTTTCTTTAGAAAATCTTGAAAACAAATTGAATTATATCAGATTCTGTTATTTTTCAATTAAAAATGTTGAAATCAAATGGAATTATATCAGATTCTGTTATTTTTCAAATATAAATATATAAACCAAATGGAATTGTATCAGATTCTGTTATTTTTCAAATAAAAATGTACAAATCAAATGAAATTTTATTAGATTCTGTTATTTTTCAATTAAAAATGTTGAAATCAAATGGAATTATAACAGATTCTGTTTTTTTTCAATTAAAAATGTTGAAATCAAATGGAATTATATCAGATTCTGTTATTTTTCTTTAGAAAATCTTGAAAACAAATTGAATTATATCAGATTCTGTTATTTTCAATTAAAAATGTTGAAATCAAACAGAATTATATCAGATTCTGTCATTTTTCTATTAAAAATGTTGAAATCATTGGAATTATATCAGATTCTGTTATTTTTCAATAAAAATGTTGAAATCAAATGGAATTATATCAGATTCTGTTATTTTTCTTTAGAAAATCTTGATAAAAAATTGAATTATATCAGATTCTGTTATTTTTCAGTTTAAAATGTTAAAAGCAAATGGAATTATAGCAGATTTTGTAATTTTTCAATTAAAAATGTTGAAATGAAATGGAATTATATCAGATTCTGTTATTTTTCAAATAAAAATGTATAAATCAAATGGAATTATATCAGATTCTGTTATTTTTCAAATGAAATGTTGAAATCACATGTAATTATATCAGATTCTCTCATTTTCCTTACGAAAATGTTGAAATCAAATGGAATTATAACAGATTCTGTTATTTTTCAATTAAAGATGTTGAAATCAAATGGAATTATATTAGATTCTGTTATTTTTCTTTTGACAATGTTGAAATCAAATGGAATTATATTAGATTCTGTTATTTTTCTTAATGAAATCTTGAAAACAAATTGAATTATATTAGAATCTGTTATTTTTCTATTAAAAATGTAGAAATGAAATGGAATTATATCAGATTCTGTTATTTTTCTTTAGAAAATCTTGAAAACAAATTGAATTGCATCAGATTCTTTTATTTTCAATTAAAAATGTTGAAATCAAACAGAATTATATCAGATTCTGTTATTTTTCAATAGAAATGTTGAAATCAAGTGGAATTATATCAGATTCTATTATTTTTCTTTAGAAAATGTTGAAAACAAATTAAATTATATCAGATTCTGTTATTTTTTAATTAAAAATGTTGAAATGAAATGGAATTATATTAGATTCTGTTATTTTTCAAATTAAAATGTATAAATCAAATGGAATTATATCAGATTCTGTTATTTTTCAAATAAAATTTTGAAATCAAATGGAATTATATCAGATTCTATTATTTTTCTTACGAAAATGTTGAAATCAAATGGAATCATATCAGATTTTGTTATTTTTCATTTAAAAATGTTGAAATCAAATGGAATTATATCAGATTCTGTTATTTTTCAATTAAAAATGTAGAAATCAAATGGAATTATATCAGATTCTGTCATTTTTCTTTAGAAAATCTTGAAAACAAATTGAATTATATCAGATTCTGTTATTTTTCAATTAAAAATGTTGAAATCAAATGGAATTATATCAGATTCTGTTATTTTTCAAATATAAATATATAAACCAAATGGAATAGTATCAGATTCTGTTATTTTTCAAATAAAAATGTATAAATCAAATGAAATTTTATCAGATTCTGTTATTTTTCAATTAAAAATGTTGAAATCAAATGGAATTATATCAGATTCTGTTATTTTTCAATTGAAAATGTTGAAATCAAATGGAATTATATCAGATTCTGTTATTTTTCAATTAAAAATGTTGAAATCTAATGGAATTATATCAGATTCTGTTGTTTTTGAATTATAAATGTTGAAATCAAATGGAATTATATCAGATTCATTTATTTTTCAATTAAAAATGTTGAAATCAAATGGAATTATATCAGATTCTGATATTTTTCAATTAAAAATGTTGAAATCAAATGGAATTGTCATATTCTAATATTTTTTAATTAAAAATGTTGAAATCAAATGGAATTATATCAGATTCTGTTATTTTTCAAATAAAAATGTATACATCAATTAGAATTATATCAGATTCTGTTATTTTTTAATTAAAAATGTTGAAATCAAATGGAATTATATCAGAATCTGTTATTTTTGAATTAAAAATGTTGAAATCAGATGGAATTTTATCAGATATTGTTATTTTTCTATTACAAATGTTGAAATCAAATGGAATTATAACAGATTTTGTTAGTTTTCAATTAAAAAATGTTGAAATCGAATGTAATTATATCAGATTCTGTATGTTTTAATTAAAAATGTTGAAATGAAATGGAATTATATCAGATTTTGTTATTTTTCAATTAGAAATGTTGAAATCAAATGGAATTATATCAGATTCTGTTATTTTTCTTTAGAAAATCTTGAAAACAAATTGAATTATATCAGATTCTGTTATTTTTCAATTAAAAATGTTGAAATCAAATGGAATTATATCAGATTCTGTTATTTTTCTATTACAAATGTTCAAACCAGATGGAATTATATCAGATTCTGTTATTTTTCAATTAAAAATGTTGAAATCAAATGGAATTATATCAGATTCTGTTTTTTTTCAATTAAAAATGTTGAAATCAAATGGAATTATATCAGATTCTGTTATTTTTCTTTAGAAAATCTTGATAAAAAATTGAATTATATCAGATTCTGTTATTTTTCAGTTTAAAATGTTAAAAGCAAATGGAATTATATCAGATTTTGTAATTTTTCAATTAAAAATGTTGAAATGAAATGGAATTATATCAGATTCTGTTATTTTTCAAATAAAAATGTATAAATCAAATGGAATTATATCAGATTCTGTTATTTTTCAAATGAAATGTTGAAATCAAATGTAATTATATCAGATTCTCTCATTTTCCTTACGAAAATGTTGAAATCAAATGGAATTATAACAGATTCTGTTATTTTTCAATTAAAGATGTTGAAATCAAATGGAATTATATTAGATTCTGTTATTTTTCTTTTGACAATGTTGAAATCAAATGGAATTATATTAGATTCTGTTATTTTTCTTAATGAAATCTTGAAAACAAATTGAATTATATTAGAATCTGTTATTTTTCTATTAAAAATGTAGAAATGAAATGGAATTATATCAGATTCTGTTATTTTTCTTTAGAAAATCTTGAAAACAAATTGAATTACATCAGATTCTGTTATTTTCAATTAAAAATGTTGAAATCAAACAGAATTATATCAGATTCTGTTATTTTTCAATAAAAATGTTGAAATCAAGTGGAATTATATCAGATTCTATTATTTTTCTTTAGAAAATGTTGAAAACAAATTAAATTATATCAGATTCTGTTATTTTTTAATTAAAAATGTTGAAATGAAATGGAATTATATTAGATTCTGTTTTTTTTCAAATTAAAATGTATAAATCAAATGGAATTATATCAGATTCTGTTATTTTTCAAATAAAATTTTGAAATCAAATGGAATTATATCAGATTCTATTATTTTTCTTACGAAAATGTTGAAATCAAATGGAATCATATCAGATTTTGTTATTTTTCATTTGAAAATGTTGAAATCAAATGGAATTATATCAGATTCTGTCATTTTTCTTTAGAAAATCTTGAAAACAAATTGAATTATATCAGATTCTGTTATTTTTCAATTAAAAATGTTGAAATCAAATGGAATTATATCAGATTCTGTTATTTTTCAAATATAAATATATAAACCAAATGGAATTGTATCAGATTCTGTTATTTTTCAAATAAAAATGTATAAATCAAATGAAATTTTATCAGATTCTGTTATTTTTCAATTAAAAATGTTGAAATCAAATGGAATTATATCAGATTCTGTTTTTTTTCAATTAAAAATGTTGAAATCAAATGGAATGATATCAGATTCTGTTATTTTTCTTTAGAAAATCTTGAAAACAAATTGAATTATATCAGATTCTGTTATTTTCAATTAAAAATGTTGAAATGAAATGGAATTATATCAGATTCTGTCATTTTTGCAATAAAAATGTTGAAATCAAATGGAATTATATCAGATTATGTTATTTTTCAATTAAAATTGTTGAAATCAAACAGAATTATATCAGATTCTGTCATTTTTCTATTAAAAATGTTGAAATCATTGGAATTATATCAGATTCTGTTATTTTTCAATAAAAATGTTGATATCAAATGGAATTATATCAGATTCTGTTATTTTTCTTTAGAAAATCTTGATAAAAAATTGAATTATATCAGATTCTGTTATTTTTCAGTTTAAAATGTTAAAAGCAAATGGAATTATATCAGATTTTGTAATTTTTCAATTAAAAATGTTGAAATGAAATGGAATTATATCAGATTCTGTTATTTTTCAAATAAAAATGTATAAATCAAATGGAATTATATCAGATTCTGTTATTTTTCAAATGAAATGTTGAAATCACATGTAATTATATCAGATTCTCTCATTTTCCTTACGAAAATGTTGAAATCAAATGGAATTATAACAGATTCTGTTATTTTTCAATTAAAGATGTTGAAATCAAATGGAATTATATTAGATTCTGTTATTTTTCTTAATGAAATCTTGAAAACAAATTGAATTATATTAGAATCTGTTATTTTTCTATTAAAAATGTAGAAATGAAATGGAATTATATCAGATTCTGTTATTTTTCTTTAGAAAATCTTGAAAACAAATTGAATTGCATCAGATTCTTTTATTTTCAATTAAAAATGTTGAAATCAAACAGAATTATATCAGATTCTGTTATTTTTCAATAAAAATGTTGAAATCAAGTGGAATTATATCAGATTCTATTATTTTTCTTTAGAAAATGTTGAAAACAAATTAAATTATATCAGATTCTGTTATTTTTTAATTAAAAATGTTGAAATGAAATGGAATTATATTAGATTCTGTTATTTTTCAAATTAAAATGTATAAATCAAATGGAATTATATCAGATTCTGTTATTTTTCAAATAAAATTTTGAAATCAAATGGAATTATATCAGATTCTATTATTTTTCTTACGAAAATGTTGAAATCAAATGGAATCATATCAGATTTTGTTATTTTTCATTTAAAAATGTTGAAATCAAATGGAATTATATCAGATTCTGTTATTTTTCAATTAAAAATGTAGAAATCAAATGGAATTATATCAGATTCTGTCATTTTTCTTTAGAAAATCTTGAAAACAAATTGAATTATATCAGATTCTGTTATTTTTCAATTAAAAATGTTGAAATCAAATGGAATTATATCAGATTCTGTTATTTTTCAAATATAAATATATAAACCAAATGGAATTGCATCAGATTCTGTTATTTTTCAAATAAAAATGTATAAATCAAATGAAATTTTATCAGATTCTGTTATTTTTCAATTAAAAATGTTGAAATCAAATGGAATTATATCAGATTCTGTTATTTTTCAAATATAAATATATAAACCAAATGGAATTGTATCAGATTCTGTTATTTTTGAAATAAAAATGTATAAATCAAATGAAATTTTATCAGATTCTGTTATTTTTCAATTAAAAATGTTGAAATCAAATGGAATTATATCAGATTCTGTTATTTTTCAATTAAAAATGTAGAAATCAAATGGAATTATATCAGATTCTGTTATTTTTCTTTAGAAAATCTTGAAAACAAATTGAATTATATCAGATTCTGTTATTTTTCAATTAAAAATGTTGAAATTAAATGGAATTATATCAGATTCTGTTCTTTTTCAAATATAAATATATAAACCAAATGGAATTGTATCAGATTCTGTTATTTTTCAAATAAAAATGTTTAAATCAAATGAAATTTTATCAGATTCTGTTATTTTTCAATTAAAAATGTTGAAATGAAATGGAATTATATCAGATTCTGTTATTTTCAAATAAAGATATATAAATCAAAAGGAATTATATCAGATTCTGTTATTTTTCAATTAAAAATGTTGAAATCGAATGGAATTATATCAGATTTTGTATTTTTCATTTGAAAATGTTGAAAACAAATTGAATTATATCAGAATCTGTTATTTTCAATTAAAAATGTTGAAATCAAACAGAATTATATCAGATTCTGTCATTAATCTATTAAAAATGTTGAAATCAAATGGAATTATATCAGATTCTGTTATTTTTCAATAAAAATGTTGAAATCAAATGGAATTATATCAGATTCTGTTATTTTTCTTTAGAAAATCTTGAAAACAAATTGAATTATATCAGATTCTGTTATTTTTCTAACGAAAATGTTGAAATCAAATGGAATTATAACAGATTCTGTTATTTTTCAATTAAAGATGTTGAAATCAAATGGAATTACATAAGATTTTGTTATTTTTCAATTAAAAATGTTGAAATGAAATGGAATTATATCAGATTCTGTTATTTTTCAAATAAAAATGTATAAATCAAATGGAATTATATCAGATTCTGTTAATTTTCAATTAAAAATGTTGAAATCAAACGGAATTATATCAGATTCTATTATTTTTCTCATGGAAATCTTGAAATGAAATGGAATTATATCAGATTTTGCTATTTTTCATTAGAAAATGTTGAAATCAAATGGAATTATATCAGATTCTGTTATTTTTCAATTACAAATGTTGAAATCAAATGGAATTATATCAGATTCTGTTATTTTTCTTTTGACAATGTTGAAATCAAATGGAATTATATCAGATTCTGTTATGTTTCTTTTGAAAATTTTGAAATCAAATGGAATAATATCAAATTCTGTTATTTTTCAAATAAAAATGTTGAAATCAAATGGAATTATATCAGATTCTGTTATTTTTCAATTAAAATGTTGAAAGCAAATGGAATTATATCAGATTCTATTATTTTTCTTTTGAAAATGTTGAAATCAAATGGAATTATATCAGATTTTGTTATTTTTCATTTGAAAATGTTGAAATCAAAATGAATTATATCAGATTCTGTTATTTTTCAATGAAAAATTTTGAAATCAAATGGAATTATATCAGATTCTGTTATTTTGCAAATGAATTGTATAAATCAAATGGAATCATATCAGATTCTGTAAATTTTTCAATTAAAAATATTGAAATCAATTGGAATTATATCAGATTCTATTATTTTTCATTAGAAAATCTTGAAAACAAATTGAATTATATCAGATTCTGTTATTTATCAATTAAAAATGTTGAAATCAAACGGAATTATATCAGATTCTATTATTTTTCTCACGGAAATCTTGAAATCAAATGGAATTATATCAGATTTTGCTATTTTTCATTTGAAAATGTTGAAATCAAATGGAATTATATCAGATTCTGTTATTTTTCAATTACAAATGTTGAAATCAAATGGAATTATATCAGATTCTGTTATTTTTCTTTTGACAATGTTGAAATCAAATGGAATTATATCAGATTCTATTATGTTTCTTTTGAAAATTTTGAAATCAAATGGAATAATATCAGATTTTGTTATTTTTCATTTGAAAATTTTGAAATCAAATGGAATTATATCAGATTCTCTTATTTTTCAATTACAAATGTAGAAATCAAATGGAATTATATCAGATTCTTTTATTTTTCTGTAGAAAATCTTGAAAACAAATTGAATTATATCAGATTCTGTTATTTTCAATTAAAATGTTGAAATCAAACAGAATTATATCAGATTCTGTCATTTTTCTATTACAAAAGTTGAAATAATTGGAATTATATCAGTTTCTGTTATTTTTCAATAAAAATGTTGAAATCAAATGGAATTATATCAGATTCAGTTATTTTTCTTTAGAAAATCTTGAAAACAAATTGAATTATATCAGATTCTGTTATTTTTCAGTTTAAAATGTTGAAATCAAATGGAATTATATCAGATTATATTATTTTTCAATTAAAAATGTATAAATCAAAAGGAATTATATCAGATTCTGTTATTTTTCTTTTGACAATGTTGAAATAATATGGAATTATATCAGATTCTGTTATTTTTCTTTTGTAAATTTTGATATCAAATGGAATTATATCAGATTTTGTTATTTTTCTTAATGAAATCTTGAAAACAAATTGAATTATATTAGATTCTGTTATTTTTCTATTTAAAATGTAGAAATGAAATGGAATTATATCAGATTCTGTTATTTTTCTTTAGAAAATCTTGAAAACAAATTTAATTATATCAGATTCTGTTATTTTTCAATTAAAAATGTTGAAATCAAATGGAATTATATCAGATTCTGTTATTTTTCAAATAGAAATGTATAAACCAAATGGAATTGTATCAGATTCTTTTATTTTTCAAATAAAAATGTATAAATCAAATGGAATTATATCAGATTCTGTTATTTTTCAATTAAAAATATTGAAATCAAATGGAATTATATCTGATTCTATTTTTTTTCTTACGAAAATCTTGAAATCAAATGGAATCATATCAGATTTTGTTATTTTTCATTTGAAAATGTTGAAATCAAATGGAATTATATCAGATTCTGTTATTTTTCAATTAAAAATGTTGAAATCAAATGGAATTTTATCAGATTCTGTCATTTTTCTTTAGAAAATCTTGAAAAAAATTGAATTATATCAGATTCTGTTATTTTTCAATTAAAAATGTTGAAATCAAATGGAATTATATCAGATTCTGTTATTTTTCAAATAGAAATGTATAAACCAAATGGAATTATATCAGATTCCATTATTTTTCAAATAAAAATGTATAAATCAAATGGAATTATATCAGATTCTGTTATTTTTCAATTAAAAATGTTGAAATCAAATGGAATTATATCAGATTCTGTTATTTTTCAATTAAAAATCTTGAAAACAATTTGAATTATATCAGATTCTGTTATTTTTCAAATAAAGATGTATAAATCAAAAGGAATTATATAAGATTCTGTTATTTTTCAATTAAAAATGTTGAAATCGAACGGAATTATATCAGATTCCGTTATTTTTCAAATAAAAATGTATAAATCAAATGGAATTATATCAGATTCTGTTATTTTTCAATTAAAAATGTAGAAATCAAATGGAATTATATCAGATTCTGTTATTTTTCTTTTTACAATGTTGAAATCAAATGGAATTATATCAGATTATATTATTTTTCAATTAAAAATGTATAAATCAAATGGAATTATATCAGATTCTGTTATTTTTCATTTGAAAATGTTGAAATCAAATGGAATTATATCAGATTCTCTTATTTTTCAATTACAAATGTAGAAATCAAATGGAATTATATCAGATTCTGTTATTTTTCTTTAGAAAATCTTGGAAACAAATTGAATTATATCAGATTCTGTTATTTTCAATTAAAAATGTTAAAATCAAACAGAATTATATCAGATTCTGTTATTTTTCAATAAAAATGTTGAAATCAAATGGAATTATATCAGATTCTGTTATTTTTCTTTAGAAAATCTTGAAAACAAATTGAATTATATCAGATTCTATTATTTTTCAGTTTAAAATGTTGAAAGCTAATGGAATTATATCAGATTTAGTTATTTTTCAATTAAAAATGTTGAAATGAAATGGAATTATATCAGATTCTGTTATTTTTCAAAAGAAATTTTGAAATCAAATGTAATTATATCAAATGTTGAAATCAAATGGAATTTTAACAGATTCTTTTATTTTTCAAATAAAGATGTTGAAATCAAATGGAATTATATTAGATTCTGTTATTTTTCTTTTGACAATTTTGCACTCAAATGGAATTATATTAGATTCTTTTATTTTTCTTAATGAAATCTTGAAAACAAATTGAATTATATTAGATTCTGTTATTTTTATATTAAAAATGTAGAAATGAAATGGAATTATATCAGATTCTGTTATTTTTCTTTAGAAAATCTTGAAAACAAATTGAATTATATCAGATTCTGTTATTTTCAATTAAAAATGTTGAAATCAAACAAGAATTATATCAGATTATGTTATTTTTTTATTAAAAATGTTGAAATGAAATGGAATTATATCAGATTCTGTTATTTTTCAATTAAAAATGTTGAAATCAAATGGAATTATATCAGATTCTATTATTTTCCTTTAGAAAATCTTGAAAACAAATTAAATTATATCAGATTCTGTTATTTTTTAATTAAAAATGTTGAAATGAAATGGAATTATATTAGATTATGTTATTTTTCAAATAAAAATGTATAAATCAAATGGAATTATATCAGATTCTGTTATTTTTCAAATAAAATTTTGAAATCAAATGGAATTATATCAGATTCTATTATTTTTCTTACGAAAATGTTAAAATCAAATTGAATCATATCAGTTTTTGTTATTTTTCACTTGAAAATGTTGAAATCAAATGGAATTATATCAGATTCTGTTATTTTTCAATTAAAAATGTAGAAATCAAATGGAATTATATCAGATTCTGTCATTTTTCTTTAGAAAATCTTGAAAACAAATTGAATTATATCAGATTCTGTTATTTTTCAATTAAAAATGTTGAAATCAAATGGAATTATATCAGATTCTGTTATTTTTCAAATAGAAATTTATAAACCAAATGGAATTGTATCAGATTCTGTTATTTTTCAAATAAAAATGTATAAATCAAATGGAATTATATCAGATTCTGTTATTTTTCAATTAAAAATATTGAAATCAAATGGAATTATATCAGATTCTGTTATTTTTCAATTAAAAATCTTGAAAACAATTTGAATTATATCAGATTCTGTTATTTTTCAAATGAAGTTGTATAAATCAAAAGGAATTATATCAGATTTTGTTATTTTTCAATTAAAAATGTTGAATTCGAACGGAATTATATCAGATTCCATTATTTTTCAAATAAAAATGTATAAATAAAATGGAATTATATCAGATTCTGTTATTTTTCAATTAAAAATATAGAAATAAAATGGAATTATATCAGATTCTTTTATTTTTCAAATAAAAATGTATAAATCAAATGGAATTATATCAGATTCTGTTCTTTTTTAAATGAAATTTTGAAATCAAATGTAATTATATCAGATTCTATTATTTTTCTTACGAAAATGTTGAAATCAAATGGAATTATATCAGATTCTGTTATTTTTCAATTAAAGATGTTGAAATCAAATGGAATTATATTAGATTCTGTTATTTTTCTTTTGACAATGTTGAAATCAAATGCAATTATATTAGATTCTTTTATTTTTCTTAATGAAATCTTGAAAACAAATTGAATTATATTACATTCTGTTATTTTTCTATTAAAGATGTAGAAATGAAATGGAATTATATCAGATTCTGTTATTTTTCTTTATAAAATCTTGAAAACAAATTGAATTATATCAGATTCTGTTATTTTCAATTAAAAATGTTGAAATCAAACAGAATTATATCAGATTATGTTATTTTTTATTGAAAATGTTGAAATCAAATGGAATTATATCAGATTCTGTTATTTTTCAATAAAATTGTTGAAATCAAATGGAATTATATCAGATTCTATTATTTTTCTTTAGAAAATCTTGAAAACAAATTAAATTATATCAGATTCTGTTATTTTTTAATTAAAAATGTTGAAATGAAATGGAATTATATTTGATTCTGTTATTTTTCAAATAAAAATGTATAAATCAAATGGAATTATATCAGATTCTGTTATTTTTCAAATAAAATTTTGAAATCAAATGGAATTATATTAGATTCTGTTATTTTTCAATTAAAAATGTTGAAATCAAATGGAATCATATCAGATTTTGTTATTTTTCATTTGAAAATGTTGAAATCAAATGGAATTATATCAGATTCTGTTATTTTTCAATTCAAAATGTAGAAATCAAATGGAATTATATCAGATTCTGTCATTTTTCAATTAAAAATGATGAAATCAAATGGAATTATATCAGATTCTGTTATTTTTCAAATAGAAATGTATAAACCAAGTGGAATTTTATCAGATTCTGTTATTTTTCAAATAAAAATGTATAAATCAAATGGAATTATATCAGATTCTGTTATTTTTCAATTAAAAATGTTGAAATCAAATGGAATTATATCAGATTCTGTTATTTTTCAATTAAAAATCTTGAAAACAATTTGAATTATATCAGATTCTGTTATTTTTCAAATAAAGATGTATAAATCAAAAGGAATTATATCAGATTCTGTTATTTTTCAATTAAAAATGTTGAAATCGAACGGAATTATATCAGATTCCGTTATTTTTCAAATAAAAATGTATAAATCAAATGGAATTATATCAGATTCTGTTATTTTTCAATTAAAAATGTAGAAATCAAATGGAATTATATCAGATTTTGTTATTTTTCTTTTGACAATGTTGAAATCAAATGGAATTATATCAGATTATATTATTTTTCAATTAAAAATGTTGAAATCAAATGGAATTATATCAGATTCTGTTATTTTTCTTTTGACAATGTTGAAATCATATGGAATTATATCAGATTCTGTTATTTTTCTTTTGTAAATTTTGAAATCAAATGGAATCATATACGATTTTGTTATTTTTCATTTGAAAATGTTGAAATCAAATGGAATTATATCAGATTTTGTTATTTTTCTTTTGACAATGTTGAAATCAAATGGAATTATATCAGATTCTGTTATTTTTCAAATAAAAATGTATAAATCAAATGGAATTATATCAGATTCTGTTACTTTGCTTTTGACAATGTATAAATCAAATGGAATTATATCAGATTCTGTTATTTTTCTTGTGAAAATGTTGAAATCAAATGGAATTATATCAGATTCTGTTATTTTTCTTTTGAAAATGTTGAAATCAAATAGAATTATATAAGATTTTATTATTTTTCATTTGAAAATGTTGAAATCAAATGGAATTATAACAGGTTCTGTTATTTTTCAATTAAAGATGTTCAAATTAAATGGAATTATATCAGATTCTGTTATTTTTCAAATAAAAATGTATAAATCAGATGGAATTATATCAGATGCTGTTATTTTTCATTTGAAAATGTAGAAATCAAATGGAATTATAGATCTTGAATTAGAGCCGATGTTTTCATCTTAAATGGAATATGTTTAATGAAATAAATCTGATTTTGTTATTTTTCCATTGAAAATGATTAAATAATGAAGGTTTATAGCATTTTCAAGATGAATTATTTTAGATTTTGTTATTTTTCAATAGGAAAAATTGAAATCAAATGGAATTATAGCAGATTTTTATTTTTTTAATTGAAAATGTTGAAATCAAATGGAATTATAGCAGATTGTTATTTTTTCAATT
Organism: Acanthosepion lycidas; assembly: GCA_963932145.1. NCBI lineage: Eukaryota > Metazoa > Mollusca > Cephalopoda > Sepiida > Sepiidae > Acanthosepion > Acanthosepion lycidas. Next base: position 51,454,815 of record OZ010599.1, on the reverse strand, counting down.
AAAAATGTTGAAATCAAATGGAATTAAATCAGATTCTGTTTTTTTTCATTTGAAAATGGTGAAATCAAATGGAATTAAAGAAGATCTTGAATTAGAGCATATGTTTTCATTTTTCAGTAGAATATATTTAATGAAAGAAATCTGATTTTGTTATTTTTCCATTGAAAATGATGAAATAAAGAAGTTTTATAGCATTTTCAAGATGAATTATTTCAGATTTTGTTATTTTTCAATTGGAAATTTTGAAATGAAATGGAATTATACCAGATTGTTATTTTTTCAATTGAATATGTTGAAATCAAATGGAATTATATGAGATTTTGTTATTTTTCATTTGAAAATGTTGAAATCAAATGGAATTATATCAGATTCTGTTATTTTTTATTTGAAAATGTTGAAATCAAATGGATTTATAGAAGATCTTAAATTAGAGCCGATGTTTTCATTTTTCAATAGAATATGTTTAATGAAATAAATCTGATTTTTTTATTTTTCCATCGAAAATGATGAAATAAAGAAGTTCTATAGCATTTTCATTATGAATTATATGAGATTTTGGTATTTTTCAATTTGAAATGTTGAAATCAAATGGAATTATAGCAGATTGTTATTTTTTCAATTGGAAATGTTGAAATCAAATGCTATTGTGGCAGACAGTGTCATTTTTCAATTAAAAATGTTGAAATCAAATTGAATTATATCAGATTCTGTTATTTTTCATTTGAAAATGTTGAAATCAAATGGAATTATATCAGATTCTGTTATTTTTCTGATTTTGTTATTTTTCCCTTGAAAATGATGAAATAAAGAAGTTTTATAGCATTTTCAAGATGTATTATTTGAGATTTTGTTATTTTTTAGTTGGAAATGTTGAAATCAAATGGAATTATAGCAGATTGTTATTTTTTCAATTGAAAATGTTTAAATCAAATGGAATTGTGGCGGACAATGTCATTTTTCAATTAAAAATGTTGAAATCAATTGGAATTATAGATCTTGAATTAAAGCCGATGTTTTCATTTTTCAATATAATATCTTTAAATCTAATGAAATAAAAGCTGATTTTGTTATTTTCCATTGAAAATGTTGAAATAAAGTAGTTTTATAGCATTTTGAAGAAGAATTATTTCAAATTTTGTTATTTTTCCATTTGAAATGTTGAAATCAAATGGAATTATACCAGATTCTAATTTTTCGCTCGACAATGTTGAAATCAAATGGAATTATATCAGATTCTGTTATTTTTCATTTGAAAATGTAATCAAATGGAATTATAGAAGATCTTAAATTAGAGCCGATGTTTTCATTTTTCAATAGAATATGTTTAATGAAATAAATCTGATTTTGTTATTTTTCCATTGAAAATGATGAAATACAGAAGTTTTATAGCATTTTCAAAAAGAATTATTTCAGATTATGTTATTTTTCGATTGGAAATGTTGAAATCAAATGGAATTGTGAGGGACTGTGTCATTTTTCAATTTAAAATGTTGAAATCAAATGGAATTATAGAAGATCTTGTATTAGGGCCGATTTTTCCATTTTTCATTAGAATATATTTAAATCTAATGAATTAAAATCTGATTTTGTTATTTTTCCATAGAAATTGATGAAATAAAGAAGTTTTATAGCATTTTCAAGAAGAATTATTTCAGATTTTGTCATTTTACAATTGGAAATCTTGAAATCGAATGGAATTATACCAGATTGTAATTTTTTAATCGACAATGTTGAAATCCAATGGAATTGTGACAGACTGTGTTATTTTTCTGTTGAAAATGTTGAAATCAAATGGAATTATAGAAAATCTTGAATTAGAGCCGATGTTTTCATTTTTCAGTAGAATATGTTTAATGAAATAAATCTGATTTTGTTATTTTTCCATCGAAAATGATGAAATAAAGAAGTTCTATAGCATTTTCAATATGAATTATTTTAGATTTTGTTATTTTTCCATTTGAAATGTTGAAATGGAGTTATAGCAGATTGTTATTTTTTTCATGGAAAATGATGAAATAAATATGTTTTATAGCATTTTCAAGATGAATTACATGAGATTTTGGTATTTTTCAATTTGAAATGTTGAAATCAAATGGAATTATAGCAGATTATTATTTTTTCAATTGGAAATGTTGAAATCAAATGCAATTGTGGCAGACAGTGTCATTTTTCAATTAAAAATGTTGAAATCAAATGGAATTATATCAGATTCTGTTATTTTTCATTTGAAAATTTTGAAATCAAATGTAATTATAGAAGATCTTGAATTAGAGCCGATGTTTTCATTTTTCAATAAAAAATGTTTAATGAAATTAATCTGATTTTGTTATTTTTCCATTGAAAATGATGAAATAATGAAGGTTTATAGCATTTTCAAGAAGAATTATTTCAGATTTTGTCATTTTACAATTGGAAATGTTGAAATCAAATGGAATTATAGCAGATTATTATTTTTTCAATTGAAAATGTTGAAATCAAATGGAATTGTGGCGGACTGTGTTATTTTTCTGTTAAAAATGTTGAAATCAAATGGAATTATATCAGATTCTGTTATTTTTCATTTGAAAATGTTGAAATCAAATGGAATTATAGTAGATCTTGAATTAGAGCTGATGTTTTAATTTTTCAGTAGAATATATTTAATGAAATAAATCTGATTTTGTTATTTTTCCATTGAAAATGATGAAATAAAGAAGTTTTATAGCATATTCAATATGAATTATTTTAGATTTTGTTATTTTTCAATTGGAAATGTTGAAATCAAATGGAATTATAGCAGATTGTTATTTTTTCAATAGAAAATGTTGAAATCAAATGCAATTGTGGCGGCCTGTGTTATTTTTCATTTGAAAATGCTGAAATCAAATGGAATTATATCAGATTCTGTTATTTTTCAATTTAAAATGTTGAAATCAAATGGAATTATATCAGATTCTGTTATTTTTCATTTGAAAATGTTGAAATCAAATGGAATTATAGTAGATCTTGAATTAGAGCTGATATTTTAATTTTTCAGTAGAATATATTTAATGAAATAAATCTGATTTTGTTATTTTTCCATCGAAAATGATGAAATAAAGAAGTTTTATAGCATATTCAATATGAATTATTTTAGATTTTGTTATTTTTCAATTGGAAATGTTGAAATCAAATGGAATTATAGCAGATTGTTATTTTTTCAATAGAAAATGTTGAAATCAAATGCAATTGTGGCGGCCTGTGTTATTTTTCATTTGAAAATGCTGAAATCAAATGGAATTATATCAGATTCTGTTATTTTTCAATTTAAAATGTTGAAATCAAATGGAATTATATCAGATTCTGTTATTTTTCATTTGAAAATGTTGAAATCAAATGGAATTATAGTAGATCTTGAATTAGAGCTGATGTTTTAATTTTTCAGTAGAATATATTTAATGAAATAAATCTGATTTTTTTATTTTTCCATCGAAAATGATGAAATAAAGTAGTTTTATAGCATATTCAATATGAATTATTTTAGATTTTGTTATTTTTCAATTGGAAATGTTGAAATCAAATGGAATTATAGCAGATTGTTATTTTTTCAATAGAAAATGTTGAAATCAAATGCAATTGTGGCGGCCTGTGTTATTTTTCATTTGAAAATGCTGAAATCAAATGGAATTATATCAGATTCTGTTATTTTTCAATTTAAAATGTTGAAATCAAATGGAATTATATCAGATTCTGTTATTTTTCATTTGAAAATGTTGAAATCAAATGGAATTATAGTAGATCTTGAATTAGAGCTGATGTTTTAATTTTTCAGTAGAATATATTTAATGAAATAAATCTGATTTTTTTATTTTTCCATCGAAAATGATGAAATAAAGAAGTTTTATAGCATATTCAATATGAATTATTTTAGATTTTGTTATTTTTCAATTGGAAATGTTGAAATCAAATGGAATTATAGCAGATTGTTATTTTTTCAATAGAAAATGTTGAAATCAAATGCAATTGTGGCGGCCTGTGTTATTTTTCATTTGAAAATGCTGAAATCAAATGGAATTATATCAGATTCTGTTATTTTTCAATTTAAAATGTTGAAATCAAATGGAATTATATCAGATTCTGTTATTTTTCATTTGAAAATGTTGAAATCAAATGGAATTATAGTAGATCTTGAATTAGAGCTGATGTTTTAATTTTTCAGTAGAATATATTTAATGAAATAAATCTGATTTTGTTATTTTTCCATTGAAAATGATGAAATAAAGAAGTTTTACAGCATATTCAATATGAATTATTTTAGATTTTGTTATTTTTCAATTGGAAATGTTGAAATCAAATGGAATTATAGCAGATTGTTATTTTTTCAATAGAAAATGTTGAAATCAAATGCAATTGTGGCGGCCTGTGTTCTTTTTCATTTGAAAATGCTGAAATCAAATGGAATTATATCAGATTCTGTTATTTTTCAATTTAAAATGTTGAAATCAAATGGAATTATATCAGATTCTGTTATTTTTCATTTGAAAATGTTGAAATCAAATGGAATTATAGTAGATCTTGAATTAGAGCTGATGTTTTAATTTTTCAGTAGAATATATTTAATTAAATAAATCTGATTTTTTTATTTTTCCATCGAAAATGATGAAATAAAGAAGTTCTATAGCATTTTCAATATGAATTATTTTAGATTTTGTTATTTTTCCATTTGAAATGTTGAAATGGAGTTATAGCAGATTGTTATTTTTTCCATCGAAAATGATGAAATAAATATGTTTTATAGCATTTTCAAGATGAATTACATGAGATTTTGGTATTTTTCAATTTGAAATGTTGAAATCAAATGGAATTATAGCAGATTATTATTTTTTCAATTGGAAATGTTGAAATCAAATGGAATTATAGCAGATTGTTATTTTTTCAATAGAAAATGTTGAAATCAAATGCAATTGTGGCGGCCTGTGTTATTTTTCATTTGAAAATGCTGAAATCAAATGGAATTATATCAGATTCTGTTATTTTTCAATTTAAAATGTTGAAATCAAATGGAATTATATCAGATTCTGTTATTTTTCATTTGAAAATGTTGAAATCAAATGGAATTATAGTAGATCTTGAATTAGAGCTGATGTTTTAATTTTTCAGTAGAATATATTTAATGAAATAAATCTGATTTTTTTATTTTTCCATCGAAAATGATGAAATAAAGAAGTTTTATAGCATATTCAATATGAATTATTTTAGATTTTGTTATTTTTCAATTGGAAATGTTGAAATCAAATGGAATTATAGCAGATTGTTATTTTTTCAATAGAAAATGTTGAAATCTAATGCAATTGTGGCGGCCTGTGTTATTTTTCATTTGAAAATGCTGAAATCAAATGGAATTATATCAGATTCTGTTATTTTTCAATTTAAAATGTTGAAATCAAATGGAATTATATCAGATTCTGTTATTTTTCATTTGAAAATGTTGAAATCAAATGGAATTATAGTAGATCTTGAATTAGAGCTGATGTTTTAATTTTTCAGTAGAATATATTTAATGAAATAAATCTGATTTTGTTATTTTTCCATTGAAAATGATGAAATAAAGAAGTTTTACAGCATATTCAATATGAATTATTTTAGATTTTGTTATTTTTCAATTGGAAATGTTGAAATCAAATGGAATTATAGCAGATTGTTATTTTTTCAATAGAAAATGTTGAAATCAAATGCAATTGTGGCGGCCTGTGTTCTTTTTCATTTGAAAATGCTGAAATCAAATGGAATTATATCAGATTCTGTTATTTTTCAATTTAAAATGTTGAAATCAAATGGAATTATATCAGATTCTGTTATTTTTCATTTGAAAATGTTGAAATCAAATGGAATTATAGTAGATCTTGAATTAGAGCTGATGTTTTAATTTTTCAGTAGAATATATTTAATGAAATAAATCTGATTTTTTTATTTTTCCATCGAAAATGATGAAATAAAGAAGTTCTATAGCATTTTCAATATGAATTATTTTAGATTTTGTTATTTTTCCATTTGAAATGTTGAAATGGAGTTATAGCAGATTGTTATTTTTTCCATCGAAAATGATGAAATAAATATGTTTTATAGCATTTTCAAGATGAATTACATGAGATTTTGGTATTTTTCAATTTGAAATGTTGAAATCAAATGGAATTATAGCAGATTATTATTTTTTCAATTGGAAATGTTGAAATCAAATGCAATTGTGGCAGACAGTGTCATTTTTCAATTAAAAATGTTGAAATCAAATGGAATTATATCAGATTCTGTTATTTTTCATTTGAAAATTTTGAAATCAAATGTAATTATAGAAGATCTTGAATTAGAGCCGATGTTTTCATTTTTCAATAAAAAATGTTTAATGAAATTAATCTGATTTTGTTATTTTTCCATTGAAAATGATGAAATAATGAAGGTTTATAGCATTTTCAAGAAGAATTATTTCAGATTTTGTCATTTTACAATTGGAAATGTTGAAATCAAATGGAATTATAGCAGATTATTATTTTTTCAATTGAAAATGTTGAAATCAAATGGAATTGTGGCGGACTGTGTTATTTTTCTGTTAAAAATGTTGAAATCAAATGGAATTATATCAGATTCTGTTATTTTTCATTTGAAAATGTTGAAATCAAATGGAATTATAGTAGATCTTGAATTAGAGCTGATGTTTTAATTTTTCAGTAGAATATATTTAATGAAATAAATCTGATTTTGTTATTTTTCCATTGAAAATGATGAAATAAAGAAGTTTTATAGCATATTCAATATGAATTATTTTAGATTTTGTTATTTTTCAATTGGAAATGTTGAAATCAAATGGAATTATAGCAGATTGTTATTTTTTCAATAGAAAATGTTGAAATCAAATGCAATTGTGGCGGCCTGTGTTATTTTTCATTTGAAAATGCTGAAATCAAATGGAATTATATCAGATTCTGTTATTTTTCAATTTAAAATGTTGAAATCAAATGGAATTATATCAGATTCTGTTATTTTTCATTTGAAAATGTTGAAATCAAATGGAATTATAGTAGATCTTGAATTAGAGCTGATGTTTTAATTTTTCAGTAGAATATATTTAATGAAATAAATCTGATTTTTTTATTTTTCCATCGAAAATGATGAAATAAAGAAGTTTTATAGCATATTCAATATGAATTATTTTAGATTTTGTTATTTTTCAATTGGAAATGTTGAAATCAAATGGAATTATAGCAGATTGTTATTTTTTCAATAGAAAATGTTGAAATCAAATGCAATTGTGGCGGCCTGTGTTATTTTTCATTTGAAAATGCTGAAATCAAATGGAATTATATCAGATTCTGTTATTTTTCAATTTAAAATGTTGAAATCAAATGGAATTATATCAGATTCTGTTATTTTTCATTTGAAAATGTTGAAATCAAATGGAATTATAGTAGATCTTGAATTAGAGCTGATGTTTTAATTTTTCAGTAGAATATATTTAATGAAATAAATCTGATTTTTTTATTTTTCCATCGAAAATGATGAAATAAAGAAGTTTTATAGCATATTCAATATGAATTATTTTAGATTTTGTTATTTTTCAATTGGAAATGTTGAAATCAAATGGAATTATAGCAGATTGTTATTTTTTCAATAGAAAATGTTGAAATCAAATGCAATTGTGGCGGCCTGTGTTATTTTTCATTTGAAAATGCTGAAATCAAATGGAATTATATCAGATTCTGTTATTTTTCAATTTAAAATGTTGAAATCAAATGGAATTATATCAGATTCTGTTATTTTTCATTTGAAAATGTTGAAATCAAATGGAATTATAGTAGATCTTGAATTAGAGCTGATGTTTTAATTTTTCAGTAGAATATATTTAATGAAATAAATCTGATTTTTTTATTTTTCCATCGAAAATGATGAAATAAAGAAGTTTTATAGCATATTCAATATGAATTATTTTAGATTTTGTTATTTTTCAATTGGAAATGTTGAAATCAAATGGAATTATAGCAGATTGTTATTTTTTCAATAGAAAATGTTGAAATCAAATGCAATTGTGGCGGCCTGTGTTATTTTTCATTTGAAAATGCTGAAATCAAATGGAATTATATCAGATTCTGTTATTTTTCAATTTAAAATGTTGAAATCAAATGGAATTATATCAGATTCTGTTATTTTTCATTTGAAAATGTTGAAATCAAATGGAATTATAGTAGATCTTGAATTAGAGCTGATGTTTTAATTTTTCAGTAGAATATATTTAATGAAATAAATCTGATTTTTTTATTTTTCCATCGAAAATGATGAAATAAAGAAGTTTTATAGCATATTCAATATGAATTATTTTAGATTTTGTTATTTTTCAATTGGAAATGTTGAAATCAAATGGAATTATAGCAGATTGTTATTTTTTCAATAGAAAATGTTGAAATCAAATGCAATTGTGGCGGCCTGTGTTATTTTTCATTTGAAAATGCTGAAATCAAATGGAATTATATCAGATTCTGTTATTTTTCAATTTAAAATGTTGAAATCAAATGGAATTATATCAGATTCTGTTATTTTTCATTTGAAAATGTTGAAATCAAATGGAATTATAGTAGATCTTGAATTAGAGCTGATGTTTTAATTTTTCAGTAGAATATATTTAATGAAATAAATCTGATTTTTTTATTTTTCCATCGAAAATGATGAAATAAAGAAGTTTTATAGCATATTCAATATGAATTATTTTAGATTTTGTTATTTTTCAATTGGAAATGTTGAAATCAAATGGAATTATAGCAGATTGTTATTTTTTCAATAGAAAATGTTGAAATCAAATGCAATTGTGGCGGCCTGTGTTATTTTTCATTTGAAAATGCTGAAATCAAATGGAATTATATCAGATTCTGTTATTTTTCAATTTAAAATGTTGAAATCAAATGGAATTATATCAGATTCTGTTATTTTTCATTTGAAAATGTTGAAATCAAATGGAATTATAGTAGATCTTGAATTAGAGCTGATGTTTTAATTTTTCAGTAGAATATATTTAATGAAATAAATCTGATTTTTTTATTTTTCCATCGAAAATGATGAAATAAAGAAGTTTTATAGCATATTCAATATGAATTATTTTAGATTTTGTTATTTTTCAATTGGAAATGTTGAAATCAAATGGAATTATAGCAGATTGTTATTTTTTCAATAGAAAATGTTGAAATCAAATGCAATTGTGGCGGCCTGTGTTATTTTTCATTTGAAAATGCTGAAATCAAATGGAATTATATCAGATTCTGTTATTTTTCAATTTAAAATGTTGAAATCAAATGGAATTATATCAGATTCTGTTATTTTTCATTTGAAAATGTTGAAATCAAATGGAATTATAGTAGATCTTGAATTAGAGCTGATGTTTTAATTTTTCAGTAGAATATATTTAATGAAATAAATCTGATTTTTTTATTTTTCCATCGAAAATGATGAAATAAAGAAGTTTTATAGCATATTCAATATGAATTATTTTAGATTTTGTTATTTTTCAATTGGAAATGTTGAAATCAAATGGAATTATAGCAGATTGTTATTTTTTCAATAGAAAATGTTGAAATCAAATGCAATTGTGGCGGCCTGTGTTATTTTTCATTTGAAAATGCTGAAATCAAATGGAATTATATCAGATTCTGTTATTTTTCAATTTAAAATGTTGAAATCAAATGGAATTATATCAGATTCTGTTATTTTTCATTTGAAAATGTTGAAATCAAATGGAATTATAGTAGATCTTGAATTAGAGCTGATGTTTTAATTTTTCAGTAGAATATATTTAATGAAATAAATCTGATTTTTTTATTTTTCCATCGAAAATGATGAAATAAAGAAGTTTTATAGCATATTCAATATGAATTATTTTAGATTTTGTTATTTTTCAATTGGAAATGTTGAAATCAAATGGAATTATAGCAGATTGTTATTTTTTCAATAGAAAATGTTGAAATCAAATGCAATTGTGGCGGCCTGTGTTATTTTTCATTTGAAAATGCTGAAATCAAATGGAATTATATCAGATTCTGTTATTTTTCAATTTAAAATGTTGAAATCAAATGGAATTATATCAGATTCTGTTATTTTTCATTTGAAAATGTTGAAATCAAATGGAATTATAGTAGATCTTGAATTAGAGCTGATGTTTTAATTTTTCAGTAGAATATATTTAATGAAATAAATCTGATTTTTTTATTTTTCCATCGAAAATGATGAAATAAAGAAGTTTTATAGCATATTCAATATGAATTATTTTAGATTTTGTTATTTTTCAATTGGAAATGTTGAAATCAAATGGAATTATAGCAGATTGTTATTTTTTCAATAGAAAATGTTGAAATCAAATGCAATTGTGGCGGCCTGTGTTATTTTTCATTTGAAAATGCTGAAATCAAATGGAATTATATCAGATTCTGTTATTTTTCAATTTAAAATGTTGAAATCAAATGGAATTATATCAGATTCTGTTATTTTTCATTTGAAAATGTTGAAATCAAATGGAATTATAGTAGATCTTGAATTAGAGCTGATGTTTTAATTTTTCAGTAGAATATATTTAATGAAATAAATCTGATTTTTTTATTTTTCCATCGAAAATGATGAAATAAAGAAGTTTTATAGCATATTCAATATGAATTATTTTAGATTTTGTTATTTTTCAATTGGAAATGTTGAAATCAAATGGAATTATAGCAGATTGTTATTTTTTCAATAGAAAATGTTGAAATCAAATGCAATTGTGGCGGCCTGTGTTATTTTTCATTTGAAAATGCTGAAATCAAATGGAATTATATCAGATTCTGTTATTTTTCAATTTAAAATGTTGAAATCAAATGGAATTATATCAGATTCTGTTATTTTTCATTTGAAAATGTTGAAATCAAATGGAATTATAGTAGATCTTGAATTAGAGCTGATGTTTTAATTTTTCAGTAGAATATATTTAATGAAATAAATCTGATTTTTTTATTTTTCCATCGAAAATGATGAAATAAAGAAGTTTTATAGCATATTCAATATGAATTATTTTAGATTTTGTTATTTTTCAATTGGAAATGTTGAAATCAAATGGAATTATAGCAGATTGTTATTTTTTCAATAGAAAATGTTGAAATCAAATGCAATTGTGGCGGCCTGTGTTATTTTTCATTTGAAAATGCTGAAATCAAATGGAATTATATCAGATTCTGTTATTTTTCAATTTAAAATGTTGAAATCAAATGGAATTATATCAGATTCTGTTATTTTTCATTTGAAAATGTTGAAATCAAATGGAATTATAGTAGATCTTGAATTAGAGCTGATGTTTTAATTTTTCAGTAGAATATATTTAATGAAATAAATCTGATTTTGTTATTTTTCCATTGAAAATGATGAAATAAAGAAGTTTTACAGCATATTCAATATGAATTATTTTAGATTTTGTTATTTTTCAATTGGAAATGTTGAAATCAAATGGAATTATAGCAGATTGTTATTTTTTCAATAGAAAATGTTGAAATCAAATGCAATTGTGGCGGCCTGTGTTATTTTTCATTTGAAAATGCTGAAATCAAATGGAATTATATCAGATTCTGTTATTTTTCAATTTAAAATGTTGAAATCAAATGGAATTATATCAGATTCTGTTATTTTTCATTTGATAATGTTGAAATCAAATGGAATTATAGTAGATCTTGAATTAGAGCTGATGTTTTAATTTTTCAGTAGAATATATTTAATGAAATAAATCTGATTTTTTTATTTTTCCATCGAAAATGATGAAATAAAGAAGTTTTATAGCATATTCAATATGAATTATTTTAGATTTTGTTATTTTTCAATTGGAAATGTTGAAATCAAATGGAATTATAGCAGATTGTTATTTTTTCAATAGAAAATGTTGAAATCAAATGCAATTGTGGCAGCCTGTGTTATTTTTCATTTGAAAATGCTGAAATCAAATGGAATTATATCAGATTCTGTTATTTTTCAATTTAAAATGTTGAAATCAAATGGAATTATATCAGATTCTGTTATTTTTCATTTGAAAATGTTGAAATCAAATGGAATTATAGTAGATCTTGAATTAGAGCTGATGTTTTAATTTTTCAGTAGAATATATTTAATGAAATAAATCTGATTTTTTTATTTTTCCATCGAAAATGATGAAATAAAGAAGTTTTATAGCATATTCAATATGAATTATTTTAGATTTTGTTATTTTTCAATTGGAAATGTTGAAATCAAATGGAATTATAGCAGATTGTTATTTTTTCAATAGAAAATGTTGAAATCAAATGCAATTGTGGCGGCCTGTGTTATTTTTCATTTGAAAATGCTGAAATCAAATGGAATTATATCAGATTCTGTTATTTTTCAATTTAAAATGTTGAAATCAAATGGAATTATATCAGATTCTGTTATTTTTCATTTGAAAATGTTGAAATCAAATGGAATTATAGAAGACCTTGAATTAGAGCGGATGTTTTCATTTTTGAATAGAATATGTTTAAACCTAATGTAATAAAAGCTGATTTCATTATTTTTCCATTGAAAATGATGAAATAAATTAGTTTTATAGCATTTTCAAGATGAAATTATTTCAGATTTTGTTATTTTTCAATTGAAAATGTTGAAATCAAATGGAATTATAGCAGATTGTTAATTTTCAATCAAAATTTTGAAATCAAATGGTATTGTTTCGAACTCTCTCATTTTTCAATTAAAAATGTTGAAATCATATGGAATTATAGCAGATCTTGAATTAGAGAAGATATTTTAATTTTTCAATTCAATATGTTTAAATCTATTGAATTATAAGCTGATTTTGTCATTTTTCCATTGAAAATGATGAAATAAAGTAGTTTTATAGTATTTTCAAGTAGAATTTTTTTCAGATTTTGTTATTTATCAATTGGAAATGTTGAAATCATCTGGAATTATAGCTGATTGATATATTTTCAATTGAAAATGTTGAAATCAAATGTAATTGTGGCGGAATGTGTTATTTTTCCATTACAAATTTTTTAAATGAAATGGAATTATATCAGATTCTGTTATTTTTCAAATGAAAATGTTGAAATCAAATGGAATTATATCAGATTCTGTTACTTTTCATTTGAAAATGTTGAAATCAAATGGAATTATATCAGATTCTGTTATTTTTCATTTGAAAATGTTGAAATCAAATGGAATTATAGAAGATCTTGTATTAGAGCCGATGTTTTCATTTTTCAATAGAATATGTTTAAATCTAATGAAATAAAAGCTGATTTTGTTATTTTTTCATCGACAATGATGAAATAAAGTAGTTTTATAGCAATTTCATGAAGAATTATTTCAGATTTTGTTATTTTTCAACTGGAAATGTTGAAATCAAATGGAATTTTATCAGATTGTTTTTTTTCAATTGAAAATGTTGAAATCAAATGGTATTGTGGCAGACTGTGTTAATTTTCATTAAAAATTTTGAAATCAAATGGAATTATACCAGAATAAATTATATTTTAATTGAAAATGTGAAAATCAAGTAGAAATATAGCAGTTTTTATTTCTCTTCATTTGACAATGTTGAAATTAATTTGAATGATGAATATTTTGTTATTTTTCAATAGAAAATTTAGAAATCAAGTAGAAGTAACCCAGATTTTGTTATGTTTAGATTGCGAATGTTGAAATCTAATTGAATTATAGAAAATTATAGAATTCAAAATGTTGAAAAAAAAAATCATATTTTGTCATTTATCAATTTAAAATGTTGAAATCAATTAGATTTATAGCAAATTTTTTAATCTTTCAAATGAAAATGTTGAAATCAATTATAATTATATCTGATTTTTGTTTTTTTAATTGAAAATGTTGAAATCTTATAGAATTATCCCAGATTCTTTTACTTTTCAATTGAAAATGTTGAAATAAATTGGAATTATACCTGTTTTTGTTATTTTTCAATTAAAATTTTTACAAAATTTTAGAATTATATCCGATTTATTTTTTTTCAAATGAAAATGTTGAAATCAAATGGAATTGTGACAGATTGTGTTATTTTCAATTAAAAATATTGAAATAAAATGCAATTATATCAGATTCTGTTATATTTCAATTGAAAATGTGGAAATCAAGTAGAATTATAGCAGATTTCATTACTCTTCATTCGAAAATGTTGCAATCAATTTGAATGAAAGAAAATTTTGTTACTTTTCAATAGAAAATTTGGAGATCAAGTAAAATGCTCAAATTATATATACATTGAATTATATAAGATTTTGTAATTTTTCAATGTAAAATGTTGAAATCAACCAGTATAATAACAGATTTTGTTATTTGTCAATTGAAATTGTTGAAATCAAATGGAATCATAGCAGATTGTCATTTTTCACTTGAATATATTGAAATAAATTAGAAATATAGAAGATTTTATTTGTCAATTGAAGATGCTGAAATCAAATGGAATTATAGCAAATTTTGTTATTTTGCTATTGAAAATGTTGAAATAATATATCTAATTTTGTGATTTTTAAAGTGAACATTTTGAAATCAACTGGAATTATAGCAAAATTGGAGCAGATTTTGATACTTTTCAACAGGAAATGTTGAAATACCATGGATTTATAACAGATTTTGTTATTTTTCAATTGAGAAATTTGAAATCTAAAGGAATTATAGCCAATTTTGTTATTTTCTACTGAAAAGGTTGAAATAAATTAGAATTATATCAGATTTTGGTATTTTTCAATTTAAAATCTAGATATCAAGTAGAATTATACCAGATTTTTTTTATTTTTCTATTTTAAATGTTGAAATCAAATTTTTCTATTTGAAATGTTGAAATCAAATGGAATTATAGCAGAATTTTTTTATTTTTCAATGGAAAATGTTGAAATCAAGCAGTATTATAACAGATTTTGTTATTTGTCAATTGAAATTGTTGAAACTAAATGTAATCATAGCAGAGTTTGTCAATTTCCAACAGAAAATGTTAAAATAGAAATATATTTGATTTTGTTATTTGTCAATTGAACATGTTGAAATCAAATGCAATAATAGCAGATTTTGTTATTTTTCAATTGAAAATGCTGAAATCAAATGGAATTGTAGCAAATTTTGTTAATTTGATATTGAAAATGTTGAAATAATATAGAATTATATCAGATTTTGTGATTTTTTATTTAAAATTTTGAAATCAACTGGAATTATGGCAGTGTGACACGATAACTAGGCGTATATTAAGGTGGATTTCTAAAATATGTATTTTATTTTAATAAATTAAGAATAGAAAACGGTTAAGAATAGAAAAATAGTTTAAAAACATGTGTTTCGTTTAACAAAAGTACTAAATGAATAAGAAAAGGAAAAAAATAAATAAATAAACGCTTTTTCTTTTATAAGTAAATTTGTGGAAGAGAAAAGGGCATCAGATTACTGTTAAATCCTACAAGTCTTCCAATAAAATATTGACTAAGTGATTTGATGTGATAAAAGATAAAAATAGGAAATAGATTTTAGATGACCAGGTCAAAAACAGTCTTTACAGTATTTCGACAACACATTAAGGAAATAAAGAAAAGATAATAGAATTTTCCCTTTCTCCAGGCAATAAAAAAAAAGGAAAGAAAAAAAAAACGCCTGACTACTGAGAAAGTGCCAGGGCTATAAAAAACATCTGACGGCCTTCACACGAAGATTTGTTAAGATAAAAAGATAAAAAAAAAATCCTGGAAAATACATCGTTGCAGGCCGAGTGCAGACGGAATGTCCACGGGATGTTTACACATCAAAGGAAGCAAAATTTAAGTACCTTGGAATTTTGAACTTACAGTCGCCAATGCTTATCTTTTGTTTTCATCCGGTGGTCTAGTGGACTTCCAATTATTTCAATATAAATACAAGTGATTTTTCCGAGCCGAGCAGTTCAGCCGGGCGTGTGCTTGAAGTAGCTACGTGTGTTAGGCACACGGAAGAAGTGAAACTCCGTTCGTCTGAGTCAGTCGGTCGGTTTGGCATTTGATCTCCATTAGTTAGAGTTAGAGCTGAGTGTCACATCGCCTACCCCAACGGCAAGACTAAGTCTGAACGAAATAAAGCGTCGACTAAACTCATCTAATTTGTGGAAGTTCGTTCCTTCAATGGTTTATCTTGTTCCCCCAGCTTGAGAATTCGACTTTTTCAACCAACCCCCGGCAACATCACAGCGTGGAGAACGGCCGCCGGAGAAATTGCACGGACCTTCAACAAGAGGTGTCACACAAATTTTCTTAATTTTCAGTGGAAAATGTTCAAATCAAATGGAATTATAGCAGATTATGTCATTTTTTAATTGAAAATGTTGAAATCAAGTAGAATTATTGCACATTTTATCATTTTTCAATTTGAAATGTTGAGATCAAATGGAATTATAACAGATGTTGTTTTTCAAATGAAAATAGTTAAATTATATCAGATTTTATTTTTCGATTTAAAATATTGAAATCAAATGTAATTATACCAGATTTTGTTATTTTTCAATAAAATATGTGGCAATCAAGTAGAATTATAGCAGATTTCGTTTTGAAAATGTTGAAATCAATTTAAATTAAAGAAAACTTTTTTTTATTTTTCAATAGAAAATTTGGAAATCGTGTAGAATTATAGCAAATTTTGTTACTTTTAAATTGCGAATGTTGAAATCAAATGAAATAAATAATTTTGTCATTTTTGAACGGAAAATTTTGAAAGAGAATTATATCTTTTTTGTTATTTTTCAATTTCCGTGCAGAATCAAGTTATTTTGGCTGCTTTTTGAACGTTAAACACGGATATTTGAAAATTAACTTTTTTAAAACATTAGAAAACCTATAAAATTATTGAAAATCAATATGTTATCGATCGTAAAATATTGATTTTGACATGTTTCAACAGATTTTACAAAGGTATATAAATTTTAAGTTTTACAAACTCTTGAAAAATATTGAAATTTACGTGCAAAAGATAATTTTTTCGCTACTTTTTGAAAGATAAACACGTTTGTTTGAAAATTTAATTTTTTATTTCAAAACATTATACAAGCAGTTTTCAGAAAGTTATATTACAAATTTTAGGTTCTTCACACTTTTGAACAATATTGATATTTACGTGCAAAATTAGGCGGTTTGGCTACTTTTCTGAACGTTAAACAGGGTTATTTGGAAATTTAATTTGCTATTTGCAGACATTATCAAAGCAATAAAATTATTGAAAATCGGTATGATATCGCTCGAAAAATATTGATTTTGACAAGTTTCAACAGTTTTCACTAAGTTATATTCCAAATTTTAGGTTTTACAAACTTTTGAAAAATATTGAAATTTATCTCTACTACTTAGAGCTAAACAAATATCTATTTGTAGCTGATAATACTAATAGACTTCTTTCTTTATCAAATCTCGTTTACCTTTTCTTTAGATATGTACGATTCTTACTTAATTGACACAGGCTATTTAACTTTTAAATTTAAGGACCTCAGTCTCCGTCTTCATTTTGAGATTCGGTAATAATTATTGTAGAGATAAAAACTTGGTTGTTTGCCCTTAACTCAGCTATAATTTATTCACGTTAAAAAGTGAAAAAAAAAAAAAAAATGAAATGCATCACAAGACAGTCTGACTGGTAGTGGGACAGTCTGGCCGGTTGCAACCAATTCATCAGAATGACAGCACGAGTCTTTCCATACTTCTATTTTCTATCTCTGATCCTGATGGGGCAAAATCACTGACGGTCACGTCAAGTATCAAGTAAGACTTTAATCCACTTCTCTTTTTCAAATCTGCTAATATCTACTAATGTTTTACTGTCTGAATAAACCTTTGTTGCACTCATTTTCTACAAATATATATATAAAGTGTTTTTTCTCTCCAACATGCCCGTGTATGTTTTCGCCCATAATATATCGCGGGTATTATATTGCTTCCCTAGCAGCCATTTCAATAGCACTAAAAAGTTCCTGGTAATATGTACATTTGTTTAATCTTTTCACCCCAATCAAGACAGCCAAGCCACTGAGACGCAGGGTTTACTGAGTGTGCAAGAATATAAGAAAAAGAAAACATTATTGCGCAGCAAGTACGATAAAAGAACAGAAATTAAGAAAACTGAAGATAATGACTGACATTGCATTTAAATTTTTGAAGGTCAAACTTGACTGGAAAGCAAGAAACCGGAAGAGATTTCCACAAGTGAGAATTGCAAGAAAAGTAACTGTTAGCATAGAAAATAACGGTTACATATAGCAATTTCAACTGTGAGATTTTGCCTCCAATCTTAAATTCATGGAGTTTAGGAACCATAGAGGAAAGTTCCAAACAATTACCATGAAAGTATTAATAGAAAAGGTACATGTAAACTACATTACGGCATTGGGGAAATGACTGAAGGCGAGATGCCAGGTCAGGATCAATAACTGCAAATTCTTCTTTTCGTTTTGTCAAGGATCTCTAAATGTATAGCAGGTGCACCATAACATATGTGGCAGCAATATTCTAAGCATGGACGAATGGTAGACTTATGGAAGTTACTAAAGAAGTTTGTATGAGTTGCCTACTGGCTGAGATAATTAAAAATATTGTGATGATCATCATCATCACACACATACATACATACTTACACAAATTCAAATTTCAATAACAATCATTCATTGGATATAAATCAACGCTGCTATCTTATGCGATAATTTTGAAATCGCTATATTTTCGTATAGTAGATTTTGTGCACTTTTGGGAGAATCGATCCCAAGAGCCTTAATGAAATAGTCCATACACACCTTTTCACCCCTCCGGAATAATACACTCTACCACAAAATTACCTATTAACCAATCAACCCCTAGTTCCAGTGAACTAGACTTTTCATTGACTCAAACCTCTAAAACTAGCAAATTCACGCGAAAATGTCTTTTCGCGCCTAACCGTTTTGAGCTGATTCCTGTATCCAGAACTAAATGAATAGAAGCGTCTAAATCGATTCAAGGCAGGCAGAATTTCATGCTGGAGAAATGCCAAACTAATCCACACCAGTCAAAATTGTAACCAGCTACATTTTTGCCGCGCAAACTTTCTCTGACTCAACAAAAGCAACATTTCGACCTACCAAGAACAATTTCTTACAATACTAAAAAGTGATAATAACTCACTATTAACAAGTATTCGTAAACATTCAATCAAACATCAAAACAATTAAAAGTACACAACTCATACCAGTTTGGGGCAATAATTCAAACAAACACACGCATACGCACTATTAACTGAACTGCCACAAAAGACATTTTTTGTACGTGAACATTCACTTAGTTTAATAATTTCACACACAAATCTTAATAACAGTTTCACACACATTCAAAGTTGACATAAATATTCTACATGATTCAATTCAACCATTCGCACTTATTCAACAACCTTTGATTCATTTGTTGTGTATTTTTATTTTATATAAATCCATATACCTTTAACTACGTTGTTTTCGCTTTGATTTATCTTGATTCTTGAATGATCTGTCTTTGATATTCATGTTTCTAAATTTATTGTAGACGAACACCAACATCATTGACCCGATCGATAAAATAACCTTCTGATACCTAATACACATTCGCTAGTTTGCAACAGCTTTCTTAGCTTAGTAAATAATTTTCAGCAAATATCTGTAGGGTTCAGCGTACCCGGATTAAAGGAGAATTTAATACGGGAAACCCTGCCCACAAAATACAACGCAAATTTCAAGAAGAAACAACACGATAAGGAACGTTTGTAGAAAATAGAACATTGTATATTTATTATCTTGTGAATAGGGTAAAAAAAGATTAATGCTTTAGTTCGTTTAAGCAAAATGTGATTTTGACAAAAATGTCTGTGTTCGCTGGCTTTCAACAGAGTAGCAGAGTAATGTCTGTTTCTTTTGTTTTTGTATAGGTGTAAAAGGAGAAAGGGGCGATAAATTTAAGTTGAAAAAGTAAAAGAGAGTGTGGATGAGGAATAAAAGATAAGAGGAAAATGTACTTATCGGGTTGAATTGTCTTGGAGTCAGTTGTAAATTTGTTGTTGTTGTTTTCCTTTCCTACTCCACTTTCGGCTCTTAGTGTCGGGTTGAGTCAGTGATGGAATTTACTGTCAGTCTTCTGTCCTCTATGATCTCTGCGCCCTTCTGACTGGCGATTGACTTGAAACTCTCTATTTATTGTTGACTTTTTTTCACACTGGCTCGTTATCTTTTTTTTAGTTTAGCAAATTGCCTCCTTTCATTGGTCAGAAAATTAATTTCACACTTTATTGCGAAATCTGTTTTTAGTCATTTTGATCCGATTTTGCGGGTGTGCAAATCTACTTTGTGTTTTTTAGTCATTTGTTGGAATGATATAGGATTTGTATCCTATATATCAGCTTCTAATTGATCAATAAACACACAAGTTGGGCGTTTCAATCCACCCACACACAATATACTTTTCCAGCACGTGACTAAGTCAAGTTTCCCGCCAAAGCGCTGTGATCCTGTCACGTGATTACGTTATCTATAAAAACAAACACGAGTTTGCCTCCTTATCTCTTTCTTTTCTATTCTCGCTGCAAAATGTAGTCCCAGAGAATTATAATCTTGACCTTGCGGTCAGACGTTAAATATCATTACCGACATACACGTACGTACGAATATTCACCACGAACATTCACCAAAATACGTACGTTCACACACGCACACACAAACACAATGTTAACACTAACAGTCTATGTGCTTTGTAAATGTTTTCTTTAATGCATATATCTGTTTATATCAGTCTTGTTTGTTTCTTCATTATCTTCAGTTGGACTAAATCCAAGTCCAACATTCTATTGTAGCTGGACCTTCTAGCAGGAAATATAAACGGGCGTGTTTTCTTTACATCTTCACCCACCGGTCCTCTACATATGGTGACCGCCGACGTGATTTTGCAAAGGAAAGCCAATAGTCCATTACAATATCCTACCAGTTGCAAATATTATACTGTTTGTGTTCGAGTTCAAGTCAAAACCACGGTTCTGAATGCTGACTAAAGTAAAGGCTTCTACTTGGCAAATTAACGATACATAAGCTTCTTATTCCATATTTCCCAGTTCACTTTTGTTTTTTATGTAAACACAGATTATGAATTTTAATGTGCTGTGTCTTGATGAATGTTCTTTGAAATCACCTTATTTTCTCAGCTGTATTGCACCTGGTTAGTGTTAAAAAACACAGACTGTTTCTTTTCATACATATTTCTATAGCATACATGTCACAACCAGCTGAAACAGCGCCCCCACCCGTCGACCTTTATCGAGAACACCGGTGGTCTCACCTTTATACGACTTAACAGAATCTCCGCCCACAAAACCAGAAATAACGCCAAATCAGAAACAAACCATATAAACTGTCACGACAACAACTTCGTCATAGCGTCACTGTCGCTATAGCAACGAGCAAAGGGTAACGTCGTTTTACAATTCTGTTTTTTCAAACCTCCCACCATCTCTCTCTCTGTGAAGATTCACATGTTTATGTGTCTCTTTTCTTTCGTTGAATAGGACCGATTTAATATTTGGATGACTTTGGATGGTAACATCTGAAAACATTTGATTTTTTAAATTTTTTGACATTCACTGAAAGTTTAATAATGGTGAGTTTCTTAATTTTATTTTTCTTATCAAATTGCATTTAAAAACGACCTTTGAAAATCATCTGATCATTTTTTTTTAAATTTTTTATGAATAAAAATAGAAAATATTTTATTTTTGTTTTACAATGATCACTTATTGTATTTGTGTACAGATAGGCTTCTTCTTGTTTGATAAATTTAAAATAGGTTAGTTTGTTGGTATAAGAATTTTAATGCCATGTTTAGTTTTCACTGTAAATGTAATTTTATTCAGAGCTAACGGTCTTTACTTTAAAATGTTAAAACTTTTTTATACTTGTAAAATCAGAAAGTTACTAGTGTAGAACACCCAATTACTGTTGAACTCACTAAATGAGAGAAACTAGACTAGCTTGTTCTTTTCCCGCGGCCTTTTTGGGGATCGTGGAAGTTCAAATAATTCTAAGCCCAAGCCCCTTTCCTTCCCTCTCGGCAGTACTTCTTCTTCGGGAGGGGGCTGAGCTTATTGTTTTTTGGTGCCTGGGGTATCTCCGAAAAGGGGAAGTGTCAAGGCTTGGGCAATTTTTCCACGGTATTGCCGGGCGGTAAACCCACTTTAAACTTTGAAACCTTGTAGTTGTATCCCATTCAGTAGCGACGTGGGTGCACTGAAAAATACAATCTATGCATATGCACGGACTTGGTTGAGAAAACCTTTAACTCTCGTCCCAGGAGCGAGACTTTGGGTTCAAAGGTTAGTTTTTAATGTTTTTAGTTTATTTGAAAAGAGAACCAAACCATAGTCCTGCAAAAATAAAATCTGCCAAGCAGTCAAAACTTCGAACAAAAGTCGTTGAAAAAATGTTGTCAGTCAATTTCTGTTATTCCTTAGGTTTTGTTTTGTTTTATAATTTATAAAATTACATCAGTTCAATTATGTATGTATGTATGTATGTGTGTGTATGTGTCTGTTTCAATATTTATATATATTTTCCAAATTTGACATGAAATACTTCAGTGAGTCTCTTTCATTGTGCCTGAGTTTTTAGTCTCACAAACCATCAACAACAATGAGATTTTCTTGATTGGATAAATTATAACTAAATCTTATGTTGGGAATAAGATTTTTAGTTATAGAAAGAAACAAATATAAACTGGCGGGGTGATTTCAAGCTCTCTAGACAAAAAATTTAAACTATAACCTGTTATAGTAATAAAAAGAACATTTCTCTAACGTTGTATGGCGACAAAGCTGGGGACAATAGTGTCGCGGTCGCCATTAGCCGCTCCTTAGAAAGACGGCCTTGACCTTCACAACTCCTGACCTTGCAGACTTAAGTCAAGCAACATGCGAGAAACCAGACGACTAGTTCAATATCATTGATGCCAAACCGTACCTCGTGAGCATCGGATTATGCAGCGCTTCCTCAAACACCGAACAACAATTGTATTAATTTAATATCTACGGTTTTCTACTCCCCCTAGCCGGGGAGTTCTTGAATGAATCGCTCCAAATATCATAAGCTCCTTTTTTCGTCCAAATCCTAGCTACTCGGCCCGTTTTAGGATCAAAGTGTAGTATCTGTTCTTATCAGCTTAATATCTGATCGGACCTGCCGGACCATTTGGATTTTACCTTTGGACAAGTTTTGGATTTTTACCTTGGATTACCTTTGGACAACTGTTTTTACCAATCAAACACTGTCTGACACAAGGTCAGTAAAAAAGGATCCGCCGGACAGGCCGGAAAATATAGGTAAGGTAAGTAACTCAAGGAAAAAGAGGCAAGTGCCCACCTCAGTTCTTACTCACAATGGAAAACCTCATCCTACAAATACGACCCTAACCCCTGAAGTGGAGAATGATAACCAATTGCCTCCCCAAGAGGCATCCAACTTTGACCTTTGGTCAAAGTTGGATGCCTGAAGAGTCAACCAAAACCGACCCTCCGCTTTCTAATAAGGCAACCGACTTAAACCAGCTGACTAATAAAGATGCACTGACCAAGGAATCACCCTGTGGCTGGAAGACCCCACCCACCTGCATTTTCAATTTAAAGGATTTCCTGGAGAAGGCCGAAAATTATGCCCATCTCATTACAGATGGCGGCTTGGTGGTGGACCCCCAGGATATGGAGAATTACCTGGAAAGGACTGTGTCCGTGTTTGTGGTCGACAAGCGTTTACGTAAGATTTGCCGATCCACAAAAGACAACATTTTCAAGGCTCTGACGTCGTTTGGATTTTTGCCACAGCAAATTATCAGAGGTGCTGGAGCCTTTATGTGGGATGTACTGATGACCACACCCGAAGACTGTATTTCCATGATTAATAAGGAGTTATTAACAAAAGACCTGATCTTCCGTACGGAATACAAGGGTATGAGGAAAACCAGGGTGGCAATTTATGAAGTACCAGCTTATGTCAAAGGAGAGGCGCTGGCTGCCTATTTCAAACAGTATGGGCAGATAACCAGCGTCTCCTCCGACCGTAAACTAGGGGAATGGAGGTTCAATATCATGCTCTCGAAGGAGGCCTTTGGCTCCATTCCTAACTGCTTGAATATTGGCAAGAGGTCTTTACCTGTCATTGTGACTGGTAGAAAGCCGGCCTGCTGGAAGTGTGGAAAGCCTGGTCACCTGGCGCCTTCCTGTCCGGAGAAAGCGACCTCTGGGGTTCAGCCTGCCTCCAACAAAAACCCCCATCAGCCAACAATCAAGACTAGTAATGGGAAATCGTCAGATTTGGTGTTGCCGGCTACACCTCTGTCTAAGGAAACGGAAGGGGATTGGAAGGTTGTTAGAAAGAGTAAAGGGAAGGGACAAACAACATCTATTACTTCCCCTAAGGCTTGTGCGACCACGGACATGGACAATCCCCCTCCTCTCAGCCGTACGGGTGATACCTCGGTCACTGTTCCATGGACTGACAAAGATCCGTCCTTCGATAAAATTCAGGATATTATCAAGCTGAAGGAGTCTTTATCATCGTCAACATCATCCTCTGCAACAAAACCATCTTCGACTCCGGCTTCTCCAGCGCCAAAATCATCGTTACAAACAGTCTCTACTCGCCCCTCATCCTCTGTCCCATCTTCCCCGTCTAAGTTGAAAAAACAACCCAACACCTCAGCAAGAGCCCTCTCTTTCTCGCCGAAAAAGAGGGATGCAATTCCCTTGGTTAACACCAAGCCTCCTGTACCGTCCCCTATGAAAAAAGACAGCTTTACGCCCGGGAAGAGACAGAGGAGTCCTTCGGAAGAAGCTGGCGGGAAAAAGAGGAAAGCTAAGCTGGTTTATAATACAGGGAAGAATGTCTGCCGTGTGACAATGGAAAGTGAGGAGAAGGCAAAGGATTTTGCCAAGAGGACCAACAACTTAAAAGTCCTCTTGGCCATGAAGAAATGCAGTGACAGGGACCTGGACGATCCTACCAACTTTCCCAGGGCAAAGATGGTCCTGACTGTAGTTCGCATTGGGTCCGGATCACGGCAGATCTGGAGCATGATAGAGGAGGCGAAAAAGAGCTTCCCGGTGCCTTCTCAAATAGTCATCACGAACAATGACGAATTGAATAAACTGAAACAGTTCTGTTGTGGGAGGGTCCCTGTTTTGGTTCACCCCTCCCTATACAGGGCTTTAAAATTAACATTCCCTTTGGATGTCGGAGGCTTGTCCCAGGATGGCTCCATCAAGACTGCGATGGGCACTGGTTCCATGGGTGAAGCTGTAGGCATTCTCACTCCGACTATGTTTCAGGGCGACGCCCAACCCTAAGGTAAGTGTCTCACAATGGCTCTGTGGTTAGCAACTTTGAATGGGAGAGGGCTGAGGTCGGAGTCTCGGAGGGCGAGACTCGTACGTGATCTTCAGCATCTCGGTGTGAATGTTTGTTGTCTACAGGAGACCCATCTTATTGCCAGTGACTATGAGAATATTCTGTCGAGGAGGTTTCACCTCTACTCAGCTTATTTTGATAGTCGCTCAAGAGGGGTTTCTTGGCTGATCAGCAAGTCCCTGGCGGCGTCGTGTTCTCTTGTGTTCGCGGATCCGGAGGGCAGGCTTTGTGTCCTGGACGTCACCATAAAAGGAAAGTCTCTTCGCTTCATCGGGGTTTATGCGCCCAACGACCAGGCGGAGCGGGCGTCCTTTTTTCGTCGGGTCGAGCCGTTTTTGACGACGCCTCGGCAGGTAGTTTTAGCGGGTGATTGGAACGCCGTCCTTGATCCCAAATTAGATCGTAGTGGGTTAAGATCGGGCTCTTACAACCCGGATGTGAAACCGTTTCGTGATTTTATCGACAGATCTGATCTCGTCGATAAGTTTCGGAACGAACACCCCGGGCAATTAGCGTGGACTTGGACAAATAGGGGCGGCCCGGATTCGGTAGTTCGCACGAGCTACATCGACCGGGTTTTAGTTAGGAGAGTCGACGTAGGGCTCTTAGAGTGTCCAAGTTTTCATTCGATAGTTTACTCGGATCATCGGCTCGTCCGGGTGCGGGTAAACTTAGATAAGCCTAAACCTAGAATGAATAGTTACTGGAAGTTTAACACGTCATTGCTCGACGTGAAGGACTTCCGTGATCAGTTACTGGTAACCATTCAGAGGGAATTGACGGGGAGTGTGCTTGGGAATAAGTGGTGGGGACACCTTAAGTCAGTCATTAGGTCGTTTGCAGCTGATTATAGTCGCCGGCTCAATAGGGATAGATTAGCAGCGCAAACGGCAGCTGAATCTAGATTAGAGGGTGCCATCCAGTCGGGAGATAGTGGGGAAGTAGCAGTAGCTAGGGCGGAGTTGGCATCCTCGCTTATCAAGAAGGACCAAGCTCTGGTAGTTAGGGCTAGGTTGAAGAAAATGTCTGCAGAGGCGACGAACATGGCTACAGAACTCAGGCAAGAGGAGTTGCGCAGCGCGTCAGATCGGTACTTTCCAAGCGTCACATCGCCGGACGGACGCCGGACGACTACAAACGAAGGCATCTGTGAGGCTTTTCGATCTTATTTCCGCGACCTTTTTACTAGGGAGCCCGGTCTGAGCCCCGCCAATTTCGACGCATATTTAGCCGACTTTCCGCGTCTCGGGACGGGGGAAGCGGACTTGTGCGAGGGGGCCGTCACCGAGGATGAAGTCTGGGAGGCTTTGAAACAGGCTGGCCGGGACAAGACTCCGGGTATAGACGGTCTTCCCTACGAGTTGTACTTGAGGCTGTCGCCCGTTTTTGTTCCGCTGCTGGCACTGATGTTCAACCACTGGTTGAGGAACGGGACGATACCCCGACGCTTCACCAGGGGTGTCATCAAGTTGTTACGCAAGAGCAAAAGCGGAGGGGATGGGATAGGTAATTTCCGCCCTTTGACTATGCTGAATGTAGAGTTGAAGATTTTGGCGAAGGTCTTGGCCAACCGTTTGCAGCTTGTCCTCGATGGTCTGATAGGTCCCGAACAGACATGCGCTGTGAGGGGGAGGACTATCCAGGACAACCTTCATATGGTTCGCCAGATCATAGAAAAAGTCGACGGTGAAGCCGCGCTGATCAATTTGGATCAGTCCAAGGCATTCGATAGGGTGGACCATCGTTTTCTCGAGGCTGTTCTCGCCTCTGCCGGGTTCGGGTGCCAATTTCGATCCTGGATACGTCTCCTGTACAGGTCCCCTGGGGCACTGGTGGAGGTGAACGGGGTGAGGTCGGAGCCTTTCACCTTGTCTCGATCGATTCGTCAAGGTTGTCCGCTTTCGCCTATGCTATATGTTCTTGCTTTGGAACCCTTCCTTCGCAAGCTAAAGGCGAATCCGGTCCTTCGCGGAATTTCTTTACCTGGTGCCAACAAATCGGCCAAGTGTTCAGCCTATGCTGACGACGTGTCTGTTTTCGTTAAGAACATCGCCGAAATTCACGAAGTCAACAAAGAAGTTTGCAGGTATGAGATGGTGGCGGGGGCCAAAATCAATTGCGATAAGTCTGTCGGCTTGCGGTTGGGTGATTGGGAGGGTGTTCCTCTCCCCGGTCCCTTCGGCTGGACGGACGGGCCCGTTAAGATACTCGGTGTCTGGTTCGGGCCCGGTCTTCAGCTAGACACCAACTGGTCGGAGGTTCGGAAGAAGGTCGAGAAAGCAGTTCGCCTGTGGACTCGAAGGAATCTTTCCTTGAAGGGGAGGGCGGAAGTGTGCATTACGCACATCTACCCGATCCTCCTCTACCGTCTTTCGGTTCTTCCACTCCCGTCTACCGAACTAGACAATTTCGTTAAAGAACTTTTCAATTTCCTTTGGAGAGGAAAAGCTCATTTGGTAAATCGCAGGGTCTGCTGCCTCCATCCTGCCGAAGGCGGTCTGGGAATGCCATGCGTCGAGACACGTCAGCACATACTCCGCTTGAATTTCCTAGAACGGATGTGTACGCCAAAGGACGATGAGGGCGAATTCTGGAAGGAAGACGCTCGTCAAGCTTTTCCATCCCTGGAAAGTGTGCATTCCGATGAGGTGGAGGCTCACCGCTCAACTGATGGTGAATGCCTCTTTTATCAGGAATGTAGGAAAGCGCTGTGCTGCCTCTTTGGGGTAAAAGAACACCTTTCTGACACACGGGATTTGTCACAGAAGGCTTTATATCGGGTAATTGTGAGGGGAAAGGCCAAGGACAAGCTCCCGAGCGAGCTGGGCCTTACGAACGGGGAGTTTCGCTCCGTCTCGCCTTGGGCGCCCGGGTTGAAATGTCTCAATAACGACGAGGCATCCCTCACCTGGCTGGTGTTGCGAGGGGCTCTCTGGGTCGGCAAAAAGCTCTGCGCAGCGGGTTTGGCGGTTACAGCCAAATGTGTTCGCTGTGGTGACTGTGAGGAGTCAATCGAACATGCCTTCTTTCACTGCGACGTTGTGCAATCTTTGTGCAGGCTGATTGAAGGCTACATGGTTCGCGTCTTGGACGGAAAGTTTTTTGCCCTGGAAGCCAGTTCCGTTTGTGCCAACGTGGTTCCGTCAATGTCGAGGGATCAGCACTATGTGCTCTTGTGTCTGCTCGGCATTATGCGAATGGTAGTGTGGACGACTAGACAGAAGGAGTTTCACGCGGGTGAGAAATTTTCCTCCTTGCAACTGGTCTCTTTCTTTAGGCATCAGCTTAAGGTTAAGATCAGGGCGGAGAGGGTGCGTCTCTCCACGTCGAAATTCGGCAAAAGGTGGGTGAAAGTTTCACGCTTGGTGCGAGTGAGAGGTGCTGACCTCGAGTGGTTGTTGGATGCAACTTAGGAAAGAGGATTTTGGGACTCGAACCGAAACATCAGTCATCCCGGGACATTTAAGGTAAGATAGGACTTTTTCTTTTTCAGTTTTCGCCTTCTCAGGGCTAAATATTTCCTTTCAACATAGCTAGTGCATGCAAGTACATAAGTCCCGCTTTTTGTCCTCCTTTTAGTTATTTGTCTCCACCCCCCCCCCACTTTAGGTGACAGAGGTCTCCTTTCTCTGGATTTGTTTCAACCCAGTTAATCGAGATTTCTGCCACTTTTTTGGAAGGGTCCTACTACTAATATTGTTTTGTTTAGTTTCTTTTACAAACATGTTTTTCATTGTATATAATCATTGGGTTTATTTTTCCCGATCCCTCGATAATTGTAAAATAAAAACTTCATGATAGGGCTTTTCATAGCGAAAATGTGGTATTTTGGTGATTGTGGTGTGATTGTAAGGAGTAAAAGCGTTGTTATGGTGAAAGGAATATTGTAAGTACGAATGGGTCAAAGATTGAGACTAGTTAGTTTTGAGATAGGACTAGAGAAGACCAATCTTTTCCCCACCCCCATTTTTAGCCCTTGTGGCACATTTGTACCTTTTTGGTAAATAAATAATAGGATCAAAGTGTAGTATCTGTGCTTTGTGATCATGCGGGCTGGCTTCTGTCGAACTCTCTAATGCAGGGAGGAACTTGGAGGAAGCTTTGCCGAAGGGCAAGGTTTCCTTCGGGGAGGTAGACAGGACCTGAACCCGTCCAGGCGGGTTCAAAGGTCATATTTTTGGCCGAGCCTACGGGCTCGCGGGCAACCCACATTAAACCGGCCTTGTGCCACATTTAATCCTCGTGGGTGGGTTAATAAATACTAGCTACTCGGCCCGGGGGCCTGGATCAAAGTGTAGTACGGACAGCATTCGAAATTTCAGGGGAGAGCAGCATTTCA
Organism: Acanthosepion lycidas; assembly: GCA_963932145.1. Lineage (NCBI taxonomy): Eukaryota > Metazoa > Mollusca > Cephalopoda > Sepiida > Sepiidae > Acanthosepion > Acanthosepion lycidas. The sequence goes on along the minus strand of OZ010599.1, from coordinate 51,425,068 downwards.
CCAGTGCCTGTTTGCAGTCTTGTTGATCCTTGGACGAGTTTGTGTACATCAAACTGGTTGATAGCATACGTTAACTGATAAGTTGTTTATTTGATTTTACTTTGTTTTCCTAAAAACTTTGTCTGTCTTTTCAGTTTGTTTTCTTAAGATATACTTGTGTTTTTTGTTTCTTTTTTGTTGATTTCCTTTCTTACTTTTTACCCTCCCCACCGTTTTTGTTTGTATTACTTTTATTATTGAATTATTTTTTGGTTGTCTTTTTTTGTCCCGTTTTTCCTTTCTGATTTTATTTGGTTTATACTGGACATTGCTTCCGTGTTGGAATGATATTCCATTTAAAAAATAATAATTAAAAGACATCCAATCGGTCGTGGTGGTCGTTTCGGCCACCATGAGCGATGACAACATAACACCGCCGGTGTCCTCGGCAAAAAGTGTCTGGGCTGAAGATAGACCCAGGGGAAAAAACGCCGAATATTATGAGGAGTTAAGAGTTCAACTGAAGGATACGTTTAAGGAAAATGAATTCCTTACAATTGAGGAGGCATTTATGGCAGTCAAAAAGAAAACAGTATCCCTGCTGACTTCCGACATAAAAAGCCGGAAATTAATCGGAGTCAGCAGGGAAACAATGGAGGAAGTCCTAAAGGTCTTACAAATTTCCCCCAAAGTGCTGGCAAGAAGATCAAATGCCATGTGGGATATTCTTCTTCCTACAGAGCAGGATGCCAAACAAATAGCCGGAAACATATTGACAACGAAAAACCTGCGACTGCAAACGGAATACATGGACACACGGAGGACACGGATTACCGTACATGGTGTGCCCGTGGATGTATCCACCGATAGAATGGGTGCATACTTTTCAAAGTTTGGCAGTGTCGAGGAGGTGAAGGCAATAACCGGGAAATCGGGGATTGCAACAGGCGATATTGAACTACAGGTCACAATAACCAGATCAAGTTTTATGGAGATTCCCAATGTTCTTCTGTGTAGAGAAAGAAGAATGTTGGTGGTGGTGGAGGGCAGAAGGCCTTCTTGTTGGTCCTGTGGGATATCTGGCCACATGGCTAAAGAGTGCCCCGCTAAACGCCCTCCACCTACAAAGCAGCCCACATCATCGAAAACGACAACAACAGCAGCAGCAGTAGTGGCAACATCCCCGACAACTGAAGCAACCCCAAAGGATGCTGAAGGAACTTGGAAAGTGGTAGGAGGTGGCAAAAAACCCAAGAATGTGTCTACCCCACCCAAAAAGGAAGACACCCCAAGGAAGCAGCAAACGCCACCACAACAGAGGGCAAAGAAGGTGCCCCTCCCGGAACAAAAAGGCGAGAAAGAGAGGCAACAGGTGGAAGCTCCAAGACAGAAAGGAGATAAAAAGCAGCAACAACAGCAGCTGCATCAACACAAACAGCAACAGCTCCGGCAGCCAGAAGAGCAACAACCCCTACAGTCGGAGCAGCAGCAACCGGAACAAGATCAAATGGAGGTAGAACAAACACCTCCACCTAGAGCTACATCCCTCAAGAGGTCAAGGGAGGAAGATGATGAAGAACCTCCACAAAGGCATCATGACCGTGGTAGGGCGGAGAAGGTCATGGAGCAGTCCAGGGCAATCTCCGTCCCTGCTTCGTTCAAAAATACCCAAGATCCAACAAGAACCAGACGTCATTCTTCTTCCCCTTCCAGTACTACCCACCCTTCTCCCTCCACTCCTCCCCGTAATTCAGTTTCCACCTTTCCCCTCTCACCCACTTCCTCCCCTCCTCATCCATCAAGGGAAAAGAAGAAAAGAAAGAGAAAGACCTTTGCTGGTCCGGAATGGATCTGCAAAATAGATAAAGAGGAATACAAAAAGGGCCTCCCCAAACAGAGGAAAGCCCTTCTAGGTGGACTCTACAAAATGGAGACTATAGAGGGGAAAAACATCGAAGACCCTCAAAATTTCCCCCGAGCTCCAGGTGTAATAACTTGCATAAGAGAAACCGGGAACCAGCTCGAAGTATGGAATCACCTATACGAAGCGAGGGCGGCGTTCCCGAATATAAGGATGTTCGAACTGGAGAACCACAACTTAAAAAATCTAAGACAATTTTGCTCTGGGAGGGTCCCAGTTTTACTCCACCCCTCCTTATATAGAGCCATCAAATTAACCTACCCCACGGACGTCGGCGGGATTGTCACAGAAGGACGGATGACGTCGGAGTTAGGCGTGGGGAGCCTGGGACAATCCGTCGGGGTCCTTTCACCCGCAGATTTCCGTCCTGTATGTGAATAGGTTCATTGCACTTCTGCTTTTCTTTCTTTGCAGGCTTAGAAGATGTCTATTAAGATAGCAACTTTAAATGTGAGGGGCTTAAGGGATCGGGGTAAGGCTGCCCGCCTGCTCCGGGACCTTCTGTCCCTGGATGTGGATGTTGCCGCGATCGAGGAGACCCACTTTGTTTGCAGTTCCGATGCGTGTGTGCTGGAGGATGACTTTGTCGTCTATTCAGCATATGGGGACCGTTCTGCCAGAGGAGTTTCTTTGCTTGTCAGGCGTACTCTTGATGCGAAGGTGGACCTTGTGCATACCGATGCCGAGGGCCGGTTGATCGTGGCCGATATTGCCGTGAAAAGTGGTTCGTTCCGGGTCGTTGCGGTTTATGCGCCCAACGACCGGGAGGAGCGGGTCTCGTTTTTTCGGCGGTTGGGGCCGTTCCTGGTGGATTCAACGCGCCTAGTTTTAATGGGGGACTGGAATGCCATCCTGGACCCCAAGTTAGACAGGGGGCGGGGAGCTAGCGGGAGAAGGGGCGATCGTAGCCTGGTTGATCTGATCGTCGATTATGGTCTCGTCGATAGATACCGGGTCGATCATCCCGGGGGGAAAATGTGGACGTGGGCTCTTAATTGGCCTTGTGACAAGGTAGTCAGCTACCTTGACAGAATGTTAGTTAGAAGAGCCGACATAGATCTGTTAGATTGCCCTACGTTCCACTGGGTAGGCTATTCGGACCACAAACTCGTTTGTGCCCGGGTGGCGTTAGACGGTAGGCCTAGAATGGCTGGCTACTGGAAGTTCAATCTGTCCTTACTGGACAGGGAGGACTTTCGGGAACAGCTAATTAGACTAGTGCAGCGGGAGCTAGTGGGGGCGGTTATCGGGAATAAGTGGTGGGAACGCCTTAAGTGTAGGATTAGGTCCTTCACCACTGATTTCGGCAAACGGCTCGCTCTAGATAGAGCTGATAAGGTGAAGACACTCAAGTCTAGTTATTCCCGGGCGGTGGCTGGGGGGGATCCCCTAGAGATAGCCTTAGCTAAGGAGGCCCTGGATCGTTCGAATAGCGAGCGGTACATGGGCCAGGTAATTAGACATAAGTTAAGCAAGATGTCTTCCGAAGCGGTGAACTTGGGCGCAGATCTGCGCAGGGAAGAGGTCCGTCGAGGTGGCGATCGTTACATTCGTGAAGTCGAATCCCCGGAGGGGCGTACTCTTCGGGCCACTGACGACATGTGCGAGGCGTTTCGGCGCCATTTCGAGAGCCGGTTTACCAAGGAGCCTGGTCTCCGTGAGGAGGAGTTTCGTAGCTATTTGGCTGACTTTCCTCGGCTTTCGCCGACTGAAGCGGCTAGCTGCGAGGGAGAGATCACGGAGGGCGAAGTCTACGCGGTTTTGAAGAAGGTCGGCAGAGGCAAGTCGCCCGGTCTGGATGGTTTGCCCTATGAATTGTACTTGAGGCTGTCGCACATCTTTGTTCCGATTTTGACTGCAGTGTTCAACAACTGGTTTCGGTCGGGGTCCATCCCCAATCGGATCACCAGGGGCGTGATCACTCTGTTGAAAAAGGGCAAAGGTGGTGGGGGGAAACTAGATGACTACAGGCCCATAACTCTGCTAAACACAGAGTTAAAGATTATGGCCAAGATCCTGCAGGAGCGTTTGCAGTCAGTTGCCGAGTCTCTGTTGGGACCTGAGCAGACTTGTTCTGTGAGGGGCCGAACAATTCAGAGCAACCTGCATCTGATCCGCACGATCATAGAGGGTGTAAAAGACGACGAGCAAGCCGCGCTGATCAATTTGGATCAGTCCAAGGCATTTGATAGGGTCGACCATCGCTACCTTGCTACGGTCCTGCAGGCCGCTGGATTCGCACCAAACTTCTGCCGCTGGATTAGCCTCCTGTATCGCTCCCCCAGTGCTGTGGTACAGGTGAACGGAAGGTTGTCGGACGCGTTCGTGCTGTCTAGGTCGGTTCGTCAGGGTTGTCCGCTGTCGCCTCTCCTTTATGCTTTGGCGTTGGAGCCTCTCCTTCGCCGGCTGAAGGACGAGACCGGCAGTCCGGCCCTACGCGGAATCGCCGTTCCTGGAGGGGCTCGAGCCAGGGTTTCCGCGTACGCCGATGACGTATCTGCTTTCGTTTCGTCCCGGGACGATATCGAGGCGGTACAGAAGGCGCTTGACCGGTACGAGAAGGTGACAGGGGCCAAGATAAACCGCGACAAGTCTTCCGGCTTGCGGTTAGGTGCCTGGAAGGGGGTCGCTCTTCCGGGCCGCTTCGGTTGGACGGATGGACCTGTCCGCATTCTTGGAGTGTGGTTTGGACCGGACCTCCAGCTGGAGAAGAATTGGTCTGAAGTACTTGCAAAGGTCGATTCTGCCGGCAAGACTTGGAATCGACGGCGGTTGTCCGTGAAGGGCAGGGCGGAGGTGTGTGCTATATACATTTTCCCCCTGATTCTTTATCGATTGTCTGTACTTCCTCTCTGTGAGACCCATTGGAAGGCGCTCGAGCGATCGCTATCCTCCATTTTATGGAGGGGACGCGTGAACAGGGTCGACAGACGAGTCTGCACTAAACGTCCGTGTCATGGGGGGCTGGGAATGCCGCACCTCTTGAGTCACGTCCGTGCCTCTAGGTTGGCTTTCCTACGCCGCGCATTGACTGGGAGAGATCCGATCCTGGAGGGGATTGTTAGGGACGCCTTCCCTAGCCTTACCATCAGACCCCCCATCTCGTGGGTTGAGCGCCGTCGTAAACCCCGGGACGAGTCGGATTTCATCCGCGAGTGTCGGTCGGCCTTGAGGGCCATTCCCCGGTCCAGTGACCTTTCACGGCCTAGGAAGGTCTTCTATCGTGGATTAGTGGAGGGGCCCGCGAAGGATTCCCTACGTGATACGCTCGGCTTGTCGGAGGAGGAGTATCGCTCCTACTGGTCTTGGGCGCCAGCGGCAGATTACCTCAGTAACCCTGAGTTTTCGCTTACCTGGCGATTGGCTCGGAATCGGCTGCCTCTCAACGACAAGGCTTTCATATGGGGTTTGGCGGATTTGCCAGACTGTGAACGGTGTGGTCTTGGCTTAGAAGAAACGGCTCCGCACGCCTTCTACCATTGCCCCCGGGTCCGCCCCTTATGGGACCATGTCGGCGAGCTGACGGCTCGTCTCGCTCCCGAACAGCTTGTGTCCATTGATCGCGCATACGCGTGTGACAATGTGTCGCCCCCGTATTCCGGGGTGAAACGAATGGTGTTTCTGACGCTGCTGGCCACGGCTCGAATGGTGATTTGGACGACGCGAAAGGAGGAAGTCTTGCGGGGCAACCATCTTTCTCATCAGCATCTAATCCTATTCTTTGAGCATCAGCTCAAGATGAAGATTAGATCTGATAGAAAACGATTGCATTCGACAGTCTTTAGCGAAAGGTGGGTAAAAGAGGCGAGCTTGGTTCGTGTGACCGGGGCTAGCCTTGATTTTCTCTTCTAGGTCAACCTATTGCACATCGGGGTGGCTTCCTGTGGAACCCTCCCCTTGGTTAGGATTAGACAAGCTTCAGTGTACCTAGTTAATGTGAGTAAGTGTTGTTCCTGGCCTGTAACCCGGCTACTCTTTGGTTATGATCCAAGTCGAGATTCCCAACCTCCCCAGTTTGTTTTTAACCCTCCTTTTCATCTCGACTGGGTCAGCTGTATATTTCCCCATTCCCGCATAATATTTTATCCCTTTTCCCCACTCCCTTAGCGAGAGAGCTTCTTGATTCTGTCCCCTGGGCAGAATACAGCGGCCTCTCTATTTTGAGGGTTGGACGGTCCCCTACTAACATCTGTTATGTTTAGTTGATATTTTGTGTTTATATTTATTTGATTATTGGGTTCATCTCCCCTCCCCTCTCATTCTATCATTATTAGAATTTTAATGTATAGCATGTATTTCATCATCAAATTTTTATGGTGTGGGGCGCGTTTTTTGTAGGACCCCCTGGTAAGAATGTGGTATTATGGTGCATGAGAGAACGATTGGTGATGGATGAGTTCTTGTGGTGAATGGGTAAATTGTAATGTATGAATGGGTCGTGAATCTGATTAGCTAGGTATAGGATAGTTAGTTTGGACCAGCCTTTACCCCTCCCCTTCATCGGCCACGTGCCACAATTGTAAATTTTTACAATAAATACCCTGGATCAAAGTGTAGTACGCTGCCTTTGTGAGCTTCCGGTGCTTTGTCGAGAGTGTTACTCTTCGGCGCGATCCCGTTTCCGCGGTCGATCCGCCCTGGAAGACGTATCACCTCTCTGACTGGCTTCGCCAAGTGATACACTTTGGCGCGATCCCGTTTCCGCGTTTTAGGATCAAAGTGTAGTATCTGTGCTTTGTGATTATGCGGGCTGGGTTCTGTCGAACTCCCTAATGCAGGGAGGAACTCGGAGGAAGCTTTGCCGAAGGGCAAGGTTTCCTTCGGGGAGGTAGACAGGACCAGAACCCGTCTAGGCGGGTTCAAAGGTCATATTTTTGGCCGAGCCTACGGGCTCGCGGGCTACCCACATTAAACCGGCCTTGTGCCACATTTAATCCTCGTGGGTGGATTAATAAATACCAAGCTACTCGGCCCGTTTAGGATCAAAGTGTAGTATCTGTGCTTTGTGATCATGCGGGCTGGGTTCTGTCGAACTCCCTAATGCAGGGAGGAACTCGGAGGAAGCTTTGCCGAAGGGCAAGGTTTCCTTCGGGGAGGTAGACAGGACCTGAACCCGTCCAGGCGGGTTCAAAGGTCATATTTTTGGCCGAGCCTACGGGCTCGCGGGCTACCCACATTAAACCGGCCTTGTGCCACATTTAATCCTCGTGGGTGGATTAATAAATACTAAGCTACTCGGCCCGTTTTAGGATCAAAGTGTAGTATCTTTGTGATCATGCGGGCTGGTTTCTGTCGAACTCCCTAATGCAGGGAGGAACTCGGAGGAAGCTTTGCCGAAGGGCAAGGTTTCCTTCGGGGAGGTAGACAGGACCTGAACCCGTCCAGGCGGGTTCAAAGGTCATATATTTGGCCGAGCCTACGGGCTCGCGGTCTACCCACATTAAACCGGCCTTGTGCCACATTTAATCCTCGTGGGTGGATTAATAAATACTAAGCTACTCGGCCCGGGGGCCTGGATCAAAGTGTAGTACGCTGCCTTTGTGAGCTTCCGGTGCTTTGTCGAGAGTGTTACTCTTCGGCGCGATCCCGTTTCCGCGGTCGATCCGCCCTGGAAGACGTATCACCTCTCTGACTGGCTTCGCCAAGTGATACACTTTGGCGCGATCCCGTTTCCGCGGTCGATCCGCCCTGTGAAGTCTATCACATTCTGCCTTGGCCCTGTTTAGGGACTTCGCCAAGTGATACGCTTTGGCGCGATCCCGTTTCCGCGGTCGATCCGCCCTGTGAAGTCATTCATTGTTCTGACTTGGCCCTGTTTAGGGACACCGATCAACCTGCTGCTGTTCCCGTCTATTCTTCCATCCGGCAGTCGACCAGCTACGTCCGTTTTGCCAATCAACTCTACATTCGTTATTACCACTACGACCGAAGGCAGCTACCCCCTAATCGAAACCAGTCATACCGGACCCGACACCGACTTGAACACATTTCTTCAGTGTACACTCTTGTACAATTGGCATTAATAAAATCGACATTATTGCTTCATAAACCTTCGCCTTTGTCCCCTCATTGTCTTGGCTGTTCACACGTTTCCTCATAAAGCTTGCGGGGGCGACATCCTTATCGGCCCCGCAACAATAGTACGAAATACGAATGATACCTCATCTCAGATTTATAGACAGATAATTTTGCTATATAGTAAATATAAATGATAAAAATGATAGTTACTCAGAAAATAATGTCTCATTTTTATTATTGCTTCACAAAGACAGAGGTGGTTATTAATCGTATGGCAGTAACAGCTGAATCTTCCTGCCAATAACCTATATTTTTTTACCCTTTTAGTACTGATAGAAGCCGAGAGGCAGTGGCACAAAATAACATCTCATATAAAAATCACTGAATTTTACATTTAAGAAAAATTATACCTATTGAAATTTTCAATAATTACAGACAGGGTATTTACTGTATATATCAAACAGTGGATGCAAGCAGGTTGGGTAATGTATTTCTGCAGTGGTGACAGTTGAGTAATATATATCATGGACCATTTTTGCTTGTCACTGATGGAAACAATAGCAATTACTATATCTGAAGTCGAAACCTTTTTCTATCTTAATATTTGAAGTCGAAACCTTGTTCTATTTTAATGAAATGGACATAAGGATGAATTAACTCAGTATTAACTAATACGAGTTATCTCCCATACCATGGACAGTGACATGAGAACAATTTATTCCAGTGAATTGAATAGAGTTCAGTTTGAAATTCTCAGAATATTACCAAATATGACAGACCTCTGACGAAGTCAGTAGGTTAGAAACTTGAAAAGTTAGGACTATAACAATAAAAATAAGGAAACCAGTCCAAATAAATTAGTATAAAATAATTTTAAAAATATATTCATTTCATAGTCTGTTCTCTATCTTTATTTTTTTAATTAATAACTTGACTTTCCACCATGAAAATCCAATAACAGTATTAATTCTTTCTTTTTTTTCCCGAACCAGGTTTTTTAGTGTTTTTTTTTTTTGCTCAAGTTGTGAAGCAATGGAAGAACAATCTCAGAACCCCACTGCCTCCTCGTCATCATCATCAAAAATAAGCAGCAAGTCTGATGAGAAAGGTTCTGATCCTGTTTCAAGTAGTACTAAAATTGTTGAGGATGATGCTATCTTGAAAAGTCCTGATGCAGATGATCAGATGAAAGTGGATGGATCAGAGGAAAACATAGAGAAGATGGAGGTAGAAACCTCTGTGCTCTTCACTCCATCTGAGGTGAAGCAACAGCCAAGAGTAGATCAACATTTGAACTTTATTGCAAGCACAAAGATTGAACATCGAAGAGCAGATGCACCAGAATATTTTCCCGGCTGTGATATTCCTGTTTATCATAAAGTCAACTTTACCGTATGCCTATCATTCGCAATGTTTTCCAGTAGGTGACAGGCTTTATTTCAGATAACAAATCATGTGATAATTAAGTTTATCACATTTTTCTCAAATTTTTTCTTTTGATATTTCAGTTTTCTTACCTTTTAACAATGTAACAATTTATGTAACAATTATTTTAATGATTTTTCTAAATAATTTGCAGTCATACACATTTTGAACCAGGTTCATTACATTTGGAATCAGGTTCATTACATTTTGAACTAGGTTTATTACATTTGGAATCAGGTTCATTACATTTTGAACCAGGTTCATTACATTTGGAATCAGGTTCATTACATTTTGAACCAGGTTCATTACATTTGGAATCAGGTTCATTACATTTTCAAATCTAATCAAAATTAAATATTACAGTAAAAGTTCTATGTAAAAATGTTATATATTTTATATGAATATTATCAAATGTTCAGAATATCAGATAAAGAAAATATATGCATGCACACTCCACAACACACACATATATATACATACATACAGAAGTAATGGATTTTTTTATTTATTAATCCAACAGATTTTTTATCATTTTAAATGTTATTTTTACTGGATACCCATGTTTGAGTAGATGCTCTGTTTATTTATTAAAGAGTATATTTATTTATTTTCGTCTACCATCCAGAATATTTGGGAAAAAGATGCATCTTCCAGAAGGATACAAACCTGTGTGTTCCTTTGCTGGAGAAACTGTGAGATACTTTCGTGTTTGAGACCAACTGGGCCATGAAGGGTGCCACCTGAGAAAACATCTTTTCCTTTTATAAGATTTCTCAAATATTCAGGTTGGTAGATGAAAATAAATAAATATACTGTTTAGAAAATAAACAGAACATCAGATATGTGTATCCACTAAAAATAAATGTTTAAAGTGATAATATATATATATATATATATATATATATATATATATATGTTTAATAATCTAGACATATATATATATATATATGTTTAATAATCTAGACATATTATATCTATTTATATTGATTTTAATCCTCTCAAATTCACAGATCAATTTCTTCGTGCTTTTACAGAACTGAGTAAGAAAGATGCTGTACTTTTGGTTATTTCTTTCATCATAATAACAACACTTGGCAATTTAAACATAAGCTTGTGAAGAGGCAGATTGAAGTAGCAAATGACAACTTAAAAACTCTTAATAAAAGAGCACAAGAGATCCACAACAAAAAATGGCACCCACTACTGAACAGTTTAAAGAAATTCTACAAAAACTCAAAGAAATTGCTAATAACTCAAATTCAACACCATCTGAACATTAAAAAACTTAATACACTATACAAAGGATCTATTCATCTTTTAAATAATAAAGATAAATTCATTAACATCTTTAACTATGAACTAACAGACCACCAAAAGGAATTACTCAACCTTGGACCTAACTATCATCTTTACAGACAATACAATAGATTGGATAAAAAACTGAAAGTGAAATGTTATATCAAAACATAAAAAACTTCAAAAACAACAACTAATAAAAACAAAACCAGAAATTCAGACCTACTCAAAGTTGAAGACAGTCATGAAAAAAGAAAAGAATTGTCCAAGTTTCTAACAAAACAATTAAAAATTGCTGCCAAAGAGCTACATAACCATACTCATATATTTTTTTTAAAAAAGTGAATAAAACCAATACCTTTGTTGTATTAAATAAATCTGATTATAATTCAAAATTATAATAAATACTTGATGACCTCACCAAATTTAAAAAAGTCCACAAAAATCCTATGAACCAAATGAAATTGAAAGTCAACAAACTAATCACAGCTAGCAACACAGAACAAGACAACTTAAAACTTCCCAAAATAATTGGTGACTATAAACCTGGATACACGTATAAGAACAATAAAAATAGATCAACCTAACTTCTCTCTCTGTTCTATCATATCCCAAACCCCCACTCCAGTTTATCATTTAACCAGAATCATTAACCAACTCCTTACACCATACATACTAAGTAAATATAGCATTAAATCAACTCATGAACTAATCCAAATCTTAAAAACACAAAAACCTAATAATGAAACCATAGCTTCACTTGACATTGAAAGTTTATTTACCAATGTCCCAGTTAGGAAAATGGTTGATAAAATTATAATGAATATTTACAACAATCTATCTCTCCCCCCCATTAAAAATTAAACCTAACATATTATGGAAACTATTCTTGACTTGCACTACTGAGGTTCCCTTCTATGACAATCAAAATAATATATATGTACAATGTGATGGCATTTTCATGGGTTCAGGTCTAGAATCAATATTTAGTAATTTCTACATGGAAAAATAAGGTATTTAATACCACTAAAAATCCTCCAATCCTCCATCATATGTAGACAATATTCTCATCTTAGTTAAAAACATAGACAAAATATATAAGCTACAAAAAACTTCCAAAACAACTCTATTCTTAAGTTCACATATGAACTTAACAATAAAAACAATCCTTTTCTTGATATATTGATAGAAACTAATAATAATACATTTACTACCTTCCCAAACAAAAAAAAGAAACAAGTAGCATAAACACATGCAATCTCAACTATAAAAGTGAGTGTCCTGACTATTGTAAAACAGTGATTATACAAAATTTAATATACCGTGCAAAAGTTAACACTTCCGTAAAAAAATTTTCTACTTGGAATTAAAAGACATTAAACAATATCTCATCAATAATGACTTTTTTAAGTACATTGTTGATGAACAAATTAGATTAGCTATTAGAAATATTAACACAAACCAAAAAGAATATAATACTTCTGCAAATAACTCTAAACATAGCAACCTACTATACCACAGTTAAATACACTCTTTAAAAAAAACTCATAAGTACTAATATACCCCCCCCCACTGATTCTAATAAAAAAATAAAACTAATTATATACTACACTTAATAGAACCAACTTAATCATCCACAATAATTGTTCTCTGTCAACTAATGTTTTGCAAAAAACCAACATTGTATATCAGTTTAAATGTCCTTTGGGAGATTTATCTCTGACAAAAACATAAAATTATATGTTGGTTTCAAAACAAGAACAAAAAACAAGAAGGCTTACTTTACACATGTTGGATTCAAGCTCTAATGCACAACATTTAAAAGAACATTCCTGTCCACAATCACATTTTAGAGAAATATTAATTAGCAATATGGGTATACTCCCCCATGAAAATAAAAAAAACAAACTTTAAAGTCTTTATAAAAAAAATGAAACCAATACTAAATAAATTAATTATGAGTATTGCAACAATATTTTAAAATGTCTATAAAAACAAATGTTTTGGAATGCTGAAATTGTAAAATTTAAAAAAAATTTTCAAAAAATTGCAGGTTGAAAAAAATTAAACTAAAATATCTCCCTTACATACTCTTAACATAAATTGACTATAACAGAGTGCATGCATATGTGCATTTACAAAAAATCTACAAACTATCAATTACACTAATTTTTGTTTTAGCAATTCACCCCTGATGATGATCTTGGATGAGATTGAAAGCACTTGGGAAAATAAAATAAATAACCAAAACTATGGCATCTTTCTTACTCACTTTTGTAAAAAGCACTAAGAAATTGATTTGTGAATTTGAGAGGATTGAAATAAAAATAGACATGTGTTGGGATTATTCAACCAAACATGCTTGAATGAAGATATGCTGCCTAGATGCACACACACACACACACATACATACACATATATATGTATGTATGCATGTATATCATGAAATGCTGGAAAGTTCACTGTTTGAGGAAAAAGGGGTGTCAAAATAAATTCTGATATTTAGCCATTTGCAAATATTTTGAGAAGATGGTTGGCCTCCTCCTTAATGAGGCTGTTGACATCATCACAAGGTTTCAGCCAATATGTCTTATAGTCTTGTCCAAACAAAGGTTTGAATGCTTGCAAGCAATCAATATTCATATAAGAGTTGTGAGTGATTTTGTTAATAGCTCAATGTTTAATCATCTAAGCATCAGAGAATTCAACATACACATTCATATTCAAACACACACTTATGCACATTCATTCACAAACATGCACATATTAGTTTAAGTGCATGTAAATTTATTAAAGAAAATACATTGCATTTTCTTTAATAAGTTTTTCTTGAGTGTGCAAGCTGATAGACAAAATAAATACAGTTTAAAATAAAATAGCACATCTACTCAAATATGGGTATCCACTAAAAATAACTTTTGAAGTAATAATATGTCTGCATATACTCCATCAGAGATACATAAATCTAGAACTCTGCCTAACTCTAGAAAGTTAGCTACCTGCAGTACAGAGGTCAATGCTATGTTGGATTAAGCTAATAAAATGGACTAATAAAATGAAGAAATTAATTTCTAATGAAGTTTTATACTCATACTTTTATTAGAGGAATAAAATTTGTGTGAGTTACTTTTATCCCTTCTGAATTCAGTTTTCATGATTCAGTTAAGACATTAACTCAACTCTTTCTATTGATTTCTTTGTCAAGCTTTTGCTTTTACAATCATTATGCTTCATTGAATGAAAAGGGAACTTGTGTGAAAGAATTATTCAGTCATTATTTTAAAATTGTGATTCACTGTTATGAAGTAAAGTTGACAAAACACTTTCTATATTGTACCATGAGTCATTGA
>OZ010599.1:51111079-51406079 GCA_963932145.1 Acanthosepion lycidas | reverse complement strand
CACTTTTAAGCAATAAAATTCAATATTTGTTTTTCATTTCTTTCCACTTTCTGAACTGTGTGAATAGCTTTAGTGGCACTGAGGCTTAGTTTAAAATAATGCTTCATAAATGACAGAGTTTCAATACATGTATTTGCCATTATAACATCTAGAACAAATGATACAACTGAATAGAACTGATAATGATAATATATATATATATATATATATATATATATATATATATATATATTTCAAGCATGTTTGGTTAAATAATTTAAAAATTATATATATATATATATATATATATATAGGATAGAGAACAGATAGGAAACTTTTTTCCTATTATTCTGTTAGATTCAATCCATATTTGATCCAAATTCATATATATATATATATATATATATATATATATATATATATGTGGGGGGTATATATATATATATAAATATATTGATATCATAGCTAGTGTTTAGATATCTACATGAAATAAACTTTAGAGTAATGGTCTATAAAAATGAAAATATTTTTTATGTACTCATATGAAAATAGTGGGGTTTAAAAAATAAAAGTTTTTATAGATCAATTATTTCATTTAATTATTTTGAACAAACAGCAAAGTCATCATTTTCTAATAAATATTTTAAAAAAATTATGTTTAATGCCAATATTCACTATCATTTTCAAAATTTAATTTTTTTGCTACTGTTCGTGTGAATCTTGGAGATGCACCTGTTAGAAACATATTAGTTTGATATTAACCAACTCTATAGAACACTCAATGAAGATTGAATATGTCTTGCATAAGCATTTCTTTAATTATTTCAAAATGATAATTGCTTCAAACTATGTCTTAGAAACAATTATAGAATTTATTTTTTTTAGATTGTTTTTTTATATTTTTCATTCTTTTTTATATATTATTATCAAATTGTTCTCTTATTTATTTTTTTTTTTTGCAGAACAGCTTGCATCCTCCATACATTCTTTAGACAAGAAGCAAAAGTCTGAGGCTCTCATAGCCCTGGGTTACTATCACACCGAATTCCGACTTCTTCCAACCGATGATGAGCCCACACAAATAGACATTGTTCCATACCCCTACTTTGCCCGTGTTTTTGCTGACAAATATGAGACGAAAACTGTTAAATACTACCATGATGGACACTTTTACTGGGTGATTTGGAATCAGACGTAAGTTTCTTTGTTAATCTATCACAATCAACACTAGTTAAGGTGAAATTTTTGTGCTGCACATCATCATAGAACAGTTTCTGAACTGAAAAGTTTGATAGAACTGATATTTTTGAAAAACCAGAAGCCTGTTGCTATCTACTAAGCTTAGGTTCTCATTCACAAGTATAGCACTCAGTGAGAATGAAAGTACACAATAGTAATGAACCAAACTGAACCAGTTTGCTAAGTTTTGGCACAAGACCACAATCATGAAGCACTCAGTAAGGATCAAACACACCACTCAGTTGGACTTAATTTGTAGAATTAATTTGCTAAGTATTACACTATGATGGAATGTCCAAAGCTGGAGATCTGTGTTGACATTTGACAAATCAGATTTGTAAATAGACTTATTGTATTAGTATATCAAAAATTAAAAAAATATCTAGTAATATTTCACAAGCTATATACCTTCAAAAATTATTTGATCAAGTGTGAGTTTTGGTCTTTTTTCATTAATTTTAATCAAATTTTAATTTAAATTAAAATGCTTATTACACTCTTTTTATGAAGTGAAACTTTCTCTTGTTCTAGTTGTATCAGCTTTTTTCCATGGTCTTCATTTATAAATAGTGATAAAAAAGAAAAAAAAATTAAAATTAAATGTGAGGTGGTAATATGACAGAAAAAATATAACCAAACCACATCATAAATGCTGTTTCATTTTTCTGACATAAAAATGATAAAATGTTATTTGATATTTTATTTTGTTGCAGTATTGAGGTGGATATAACAAATGAGTTATTGCTTCGACTCTTTGACTATACACTTGAAGTTAAAGTGTGGGACTCCAAAGAGAAACTCATGACTAGGACTCGCTTTGATAAACCACAATTGATGAAAAGTAAGTTTAGAGTTCACAGATTATATACATTATTATGTATCAATACATACAGCTATATAGACACATTTATACAAAGATATAAGATATAAAGAATCTACTCACTCCATTATTGTGAATATGACAGTCACAAGCCTATCCAATTGTGCCTCACTACTGAGTGGATAACCTAATAGGAGCATGTTGTTCACAAATCTATAGTAAAGATCTCTATGATTAGTTGCTATGTTAGCAGTGTTATTTGTTTTGATGTAATTTAGTGAAATATACAAAAGTGATACAATCACAAAGAAAATGATTCAAATATGATTGAATTTATAACAATCTCAAAATGACTTTTTCACCTCAACAATATATATTCTTCTTTATTCTCTAATAATGACAATATGTACATTCCTTGATCAGATATTTCAAATCCTTGTAACTATTATGATTAGAATAAGAAAGTGTTTGAAGCATTTTCTAGGA
Organism: Acanthosepion lycidas; assembly: GCA_963932145.1. Lineage (NCBI taxonomy): Eukaryota > Metazoa > Mollusca > Cephalopoda > Sepiida > Sepiidae > Acanthosepion > Acanthosepion lycidas. The sequence continues at coordinate 51,403,555 of OZ010599.1, read as the reverse complement.
AACTGGGATTTTGAATGCATCAATATCATAATACAAAACTGTTGAAATTTGACAAAAGTAACACCCAACCATTTAATATTATAAGTCTTTAATGCTGAAAATAGTTGGACAGCCAAATCTCTTGGTCCCTCAGTCATTGTCATTATTGTATTTCCTACTCAGCAAATTCCATGCAGAAAGAAGAAAAAACAATTATAAAAATAAGAAATGTTTTTATAAAACAATATTTTTAATGAACCATAGTTGAAAATTCATCACAATCTGATGTCAAACATGTTCATTGTGTTCTGATAAAAATATCTAAGTCTTAAAATTTTATTATTTCTGTAATGAGCAAACTTTAATAATCTTAACATTCCAACCAAATCAAACTACACAATAATAATAATTGACCAAATTGAACAATATAATATTGATTTTCTATTGACGTTTAAAAAAATACTGTATTAAATTTATAAGCATACAACAATTAAAACTAGAACTCATCAATTTTTAAATTATTTTCATTTATAAGCTTAGTACATGAAACTTTTATTGATATGCATTAGAAGATGATGTTAATTCTATTTTCAATAGTATAAATTGTAATAAATTTTAGTTCACCATGACAAAGAAAATTAGATTATCTATTTGATAAATAATTTATAATTTGAGATATTAAATTATTTTTGTGTTAAAACTATTAAAGAGATAAAAATTAAAATAACTAAAACATTAACTACTCCATTTCACTGAAGGATGTCTTAATTAGAGACTCATACAATTCAATGTATTTGATATCCAGACGTGGTTGGTAGGATTCCATTTATGAATTTTATGTTAATATCTGAACCATTTTTTTAAATCTCTTCATTAAACAGAGCACAAGAAAGAAAACTTTAAATAAAAAAGATTTATTCTTAAAAGGATGAAACTATTTCCTGCTTATACTTAATGACAACGATTTATATTTTCAAAACAAAGCCTTTGAGTTACTCCCAAGCTTTAATTGTTTTATTTATTTTTCTAGCTGACACTGATGATGGAGAAAGCCGAAAACAAGTGAATTTTCAAAAAGAATGGTTAAAACAAGAGGAGAAGATTACATTAACATCAGAAAGTAACACTCCCATTGGTAAAAATTCTCTACTTTATCTTAGTGTAGTGACTAACATGTTGGTCAAGTAAATCACTGACAATGCCATACAGAATAAGAATGAATATAGCCATGTGCTGAATTAAGAGTTAAATATTTCTACCACTGGAGAAATGGCATAATTTTTGTTATAAAGAAAAAGTAAATATTGATGCTATTCTGTTTTTAAATGTTTGTAGATGACAAGATTTATTCCATAATAAATCCCACTGAAGCTGAAGGAAATTTTCTCATTTTGATTCAGGTATGCTCTATCTTTGTAGCAAATATACCTTTTTCAGTTTTATATATATAATCATTCTGTGAAAGTATTCTGAATCTAAACCTATTTATTATTTAATGAGAAATATAAATGCTCTCAACATCTGCTTTGTGTTCTGTTTGGGTTTCTTCACTAATTCTTGACATAGTACAAATTAGTTAAGGTGAGTTTTGTGAGCACATTCTTTTGACTGCAACACATGAACTGATCCTCATTGAATGCTCAATGAATCTGGGTTAGAACAAAATTTGTAGTGTTTTTAAGTGAATTTCAAAGACAATGTTTAGATATTTGTACATTGATATATTCAACCAGATATGTGCCATCTTGTTTAATTCTCTTTTACCATTTTTTGAAGCAGCTTCATTTTAGAACTTAGCATATTTCTAGGTGATGAACTGGTGAAAGAGATTTCTCTAGGCAACTGGAGAGTTCTCCCTATTATGAGAATTTTGTAGGTACCAAAATAAGTGGTAATCTAAAGGTGCAAGATCAGGTGGTAGGTTGTCAGCAGTTGTAGTAGGACGTACCAGCCAAACTGTACCAATTTTTATTAGATTTGCAAAGAGATGTGAAGTCTGGCATTATACTGATGGAAGATGACACCTTTCCAATTGGCCAATTCTGGCTACTTTTCATTCATTGTGCCTTTAATTGATTGTGTAATTTTGAACAGGACTTGTCTGAATTCAATGTCTGATTTTGTGGAAGGAGCTCATAATACACAATGCACTTCCTATCATGCCAAACACACTGCCTGATCTTCTTTGAATGTAGATGCAGACCAGATTTTCATTTTTCCCAAGAGTTTGCTCCTTCCTCATTGTTGTAAACAATCCATTTTTCATCACCTATGATTGTTCTTTTCAGAAGGGTTGTCTTTATTTTATTTGAGTAGAGAATCACTTATGGAAATGCAATCCATTAAATTTTTTCCATTAAATTTTGAAGCACGCAGCATCATTCACAAGTTGTCAACACCACTGGCAAGCTCTTAACATCACCACTAGCGACCTCAGTCAACCAACCTGACACACACATCAGCTTTAAACTCTAGCAACTCTACCCTTCCTCTGAGTTACTTCCATTGCACATTCCACTCATATCTTCTCTATTAGTAATACAATGAATTTTATATTAACTATTATTGTTTTCTTTTTCTTTCACCTGACTGGTAGTACTGTTTCATTTGTTTTCTTATGTTACCATACACATGTTTATAACATGACTGCAAGCCTACCAGAAAGTTAAAGATCTTAAAGATCAAAATTTCCATTTCTGAACCTAGAGAACCACTTACAAACAGTACTCTCAGCTATAGTACCATCCCCATAAAAAGCACTTTCCTATTTTTCTTTTTTTTCTTTTTTTTTTTGATCTGTGTACAGCATTTTTTTCATCCTGGAAATAAAAGTGCATCAAATGAAAGAAATTCATCTGATTTCCTTCATTTTCACTTTTAACATAAAAAAATTTAAAATTTATAATCCACACAGGAATCTTATAAAATAATGCATTGAAACCTTACCTTTCGGAATATGCATATATGCCATAAATTTCAGACACATGTGAAATGAAATCACATGTTCAAATACCAGCAATTGAAAAATTCTACAAATGTGTATCCAAATCAATTATATATAAGTTTGTTCCTCACTAGGTGAATTGTATAGCAGTTTGATTGTGCTAATAAGCAAAAATGATTAGCCTATTGATAGATTTTTGTATATACCTATTTTTATGAATAATCAAGAGTAGTTTCCCCTTGTTTTGTTACTTTCCACTTTGAAAGAGTTATTTCTGTTTACTGGGACTATAAAAGGACACTATACACGAGCCTTGTATTCTCAGCTGAATAAAGCTTTCTTAAAGCCTACACCTGTGTATTTTATCATTACAATTTATTCAACTAAGAATTTCTCCATTACGGAACAATGCACCCACAGCGGTTTGACGTAGAACCTGATAGTACAGACTCTGAAAAGTGCTGGACACATTCAAAAACTTCTTATGAGCAGTACATGAAGAAACTCCACATTGGCCATTGAACAAGCTTGGACTCTTAACTAATTATATATCACAGTACATGAAATAATCTTAGACTGTCCCACTTATGAGGAGGCTATGGACATACTATAAGCTACTTACTGGAAACCAAAGAATGAAATCTTCTCATGACATAAACTGGCTACCTGATGCCAACTAAATGGTGAATCACTGGAACAGTACTTACAAGAATTAAGAACCCTAAGCAATGACTGTAATTTCCAGCCAATGAATGCTGAGGAAATTCAAGATGAACATATTCTGGACGTTTTTATCTATGGTCTACAGAATGTCCAGTTAAGGCAAAGACTTCTCGAAAATACCAATCTGAATTTAAAAACAGCTTACAAGCAGGCCTATACATTTGAGGTAGCCCAAAAACAGACTGTGTTCTACTGACTGATACTGTCAGTGCTGCTCGAAATGTTCACTATTCACATTTACCCTCCTCTTCTTACATACATGATTTGCCGAGTCCCCACCTTTGTGATTTCTCTTTCTAATCAGAAAATTCCATATACTGTAAACCCTTTGGGACTACCTACCACTGCTGCTGTCACAGGTTGTAAATGTTACTTTTGTAGACTCGGTCAACACCTTTGGTCCTCTTGTCCAGCTAGCGATGTTAGGTGTCACAAATGTGGGAAGTCTAGACATTTGTTAAAAGTTTCTTAGCTCACCTCCACTAAAAATAAGACTTCTACTACCTCTTTTATTGTAGCCACCATAACAGCTGCTTCTCCTGACTGCCTTTCAAAAAGCATAATGCAGATTACAGTTAATGGCATTGCTACTGATGCACTAATTGACACCGGCAGTTCTGGTAGATATATTAATTTCAGCATTGTGAAAGCTAATCAGCAGAGGATTTTTCCCTGTTCTACTCAGGAGTTCCAGAGGGCCCGGTGGGAGCCAGTAGTGAATGATTGCTTGATAGCTCAGAAGTGAGCCCATCCCCAAACTGATTCAGAATCAGAATCACAGCAGTCCACATGCACAAGATGTTTTTTCAACATGGGACAAAGGGAGAAAGCCAATCACAGCAGGTTTTCGGGTCCAGAAACCCAGAATGGTGACTTACCAAGACATTCAAGCAGAACCCGCAGAATGCTGGCAAAATGGAATGAATTCATCCCGTACAACTAAAACAAAATGGGGGAGAATGTTATGAATGACCAAGAGTGGTCTCCCCTTGTTTTGTTACTCTCCTCTTTGAGAAAGGTATTTCTGTTTACTGGGACTATAAAAGACACTATATGCAAACTTTGTATTCTCAGTTGAATAAATCTTTCTTAAAGCCTATACCTGCATACTTTTGTCATTACACCTATATATATATATATTGTCTCATTCTACCTTTCCATTCTTGAATTCCTCCTTCATTGACTTCTGTCTTTCTTCCTTTACTTTCTAACGTTTCTTCTTGTCTTGACCCAATCTCTAATGTTTTAATGTTTTCCTAACTAGTTACCTTATCTGTAAAAGTGTTTATCTTTTACAGACCAACTTGTACCTACTCTTTCGTTCCGGATTTCGTCAATCTGCTTTTTATATATACAAACATGCATGCTCTTTTATCAATAAATATACGCCATGACAATCCCTTATTCATAACTACACACGTGTTCGAGTTATGATTATTTTTATCAATACACATCCATGCACTACACGGCATGACATGGTGGCAGCGAGACTGGATAATACGCTAAACAGCCCTACGAAATCACAGCACCAAAATAAAACAGTGAGTACAAAGTGCAGTACATTATTTTCTTTAATCGTCCACGCTACACAAATTCTCACTCACTCACGCCATGCCGGGCTCACAACATAACCGCTACTAACAGGCAGATATCATGGCTACAGTGTCAATACAAGTACCTAGTCTCGACTGTGGGTCGCCAAACATCGCTGAATCGTTCAAACTATTTCAGCAATGTATGGAGCTTTACTTCACCGTCAAGGCAACAAAACACGAAGACAAGGTGCCGCTAATTCTCCTGGCAGTCGGCGAAGAAGGCCTACGCCAATACAACAGTTGGTCCATGACAGATGATGACCGCAAGGACCCACAAAAAATATTCTCTGCCTTCATGGAGCAGCTTGAACCAGCAACCAACCACAGTGTCTGTAGACTCGAACTCAGCAAATACTAACAAAAGCCAACTGAAACAAGGGAGATCTTCGTTAACATATGTCAACTGCTAACAAAGAAATGCGACTTCACTGCCGACAAAGTAAACGAACGCCTCGCTGAGTTACTAATTGACAGCACACCCATACCCGGACTACAAAAGGAACTATTGAACAAACCAAAGGGTTACAAAATTGAAGAGGCTGTTAAATTAGCCCATTCACATCAGCAATATATGTCTGCCAACTCTACCAGCTGCAGGGATCACCACAGATAGCCACAATAAACCGTGGTACACACCAACAGCAAGGGAGTGACAGAAAATATGGACAGGTCTGCAAAAATTGCGGATGCAACCACCGTTTTGGCAAAGAACACTGCTGTGCCAAGAACGACACATGCAACACATGTGGCAAAGTAGGCCACTGGGCTACAGTCTGCATCTCAGGGAAACACAAGACCAAGAGACGACAAGGGAAAACCTGGTCTAACGGTCGTAACCAGTTGAGACACCCACAACAGGAGTTTGGCAGGAAAATCGACAGCGTCGCAAAACATAACAACCAAGCCATGGCCGACATAGATACAGTGATGGAAAACCTCACCTTTAGCTCCATCGAAACCAACAGTGGAAAATCATCAAATTTGAAAGGCCCTCGAAATGAGGCATTTGTTGATTTAAACATCAAGTTGATGGACAACCCAGGCACTCATACTTTCAACTTGAAGGTAGATACTGGGGCACAAGCAAGCACACTGCCTATCCGCATATTCCGCAAGATATACCCCACCAGTATAGACAAAGCTGGAAATCCAATACCAAGATCACTCACCTCAACACAATACCTACTAACAGCCTACAACAATACAAAGATAAACTGTTATGGCACCACAAATATTAGGTGCAAATACAAGAACTCTCCATGGCTGGATACCCAATTCTACGTAGTTGATGTTCCAGGAGCAGCCATATTGGGCCTGCCAACATCAGTAGCACTTAAAGTAGTGACAATGAGCTGTGCTATCTCAGTCCAGCACCAACCCATCAACAGTGTAGATGACCTAATGCACCTCTACCCTGACAGATTCGACCGTATTGGTGAATTTCGGAGGACTCACAAGCTTGCTGTTAACCCCAATGTGCCATGTCACATAGATCCATCAAGAAGGACGCCTATAGCCATGCGCGACAAAATCAAAGCTGAGCTCGACAATTTGGAGTCACAAGGAGTCATTCGCCATATTGAAGAACCTACAAACTGGGTAAGCTCTCTTACATATGTCACCAAACGTGACAACAAAATAAGAGTTTGCCTAGACCCACGAGCATTAAACAAAGCTCTCATATGGCCATACCACCAGATTCAACCATCAATTTGCAGGAGCAAAATTCTTCTCAAAATTGGATGCTAAGTCTGGATACTGGTCCATAAAGCTCGATCGTGAAAGCCAGCCACTAACAACTTTCCAAACGCCATTTGGGAGGTACTGTTTTGAACGACTTCCATTTGGTCTGAGTGTAAGTCAGGACATTTACCAACTTGAGATGGACAGGATACTCGAGAAGTGCACTGGAGCCTGTATAGCTGACGATATCACCATATATGGATCAACAGAACATGAACACGACAAAACTTAAAGCGCTTTATGGAGGTCGCTACTGAAGAGGGCTTTACCCTCAACTCGGAGAAATGCAAGATTAAACGCCGACAAATCTCCTTCTTTGGAAACCTGTATACACATACCGGGTTGAAACCTGACCCAACAAAAGTATGTGACCTACAGGAGATGTCAGAACCACGTAACAAAACAGAATTGCAACAGTTTTTAGGTGTGATGACATACCTATCTCACTTCATCAAGGACTTCAGCTCCAAAACTACTGTGTTGCTTGACCTGTTTCATAAGGACTCTGATTTTCAATGGGAACCACATCACCAGAAAGTTTTCAAAGATCTAAAGAGCAAAGTATCTGAAATGTCTCTGCTCCACTATTTTGACCACAAACACCCAATTTACATGCATTGTGATGCAAGTATACGGGGAATAGGTGCAGCTCTGCTACAACCGAATGCAGATGGCAATCTATCGCCTGTCACATATGCTAGCAAGAGCTTAACACAAACGGAACAAAGATATGCATGTATTGAGCATGAGCTACTGGCCATCGTATTTGGCGTACAGAGATTCCACACATACTTTTATGGCCACAATTTCCAAGTCATCACCGACCATAAATCCCTTACAATGATTATCGACAAACCTCTCACCTCAGCCCTGGCACGCCTGCAACGGATGCTCATAGAACTCCAGGGATACAACTTCAGGCTCACCTACAACAAGGGATCTGACAACATCTTGGCTGATGGACTATCACGCCTACCATCACCCAGTAATTTGGAACCTATCGAGTTTGATGTCTGGGTTGATACTGTCCGTTTCTCCACTGATCGCATTGAACAACTGAGAAACTGTACAACAGCGGATCCTTTGCTTAACCAGCTGCGAGAGACCATCATCACTGAATGGCCAGAGACAATCAAGCAGCTGCCTACTGACATCAGAGTGTTCTGAGGTCTAAGAGACCAGCTCTCAATTGATGATGGTCTTATCCTCAAAGGACAACAAATCGTCATTCCCCAGATACTTCAAGAAAACCTCCTAAAACAGCTTCATACTGCTCACTTAGGACAAGAGAAAACAAAACTCCTCACCAAGGACACTGTTTATTGGGTAAACATAAACAGAGACATCGAACAGTTCACAAAGTCATGCAGCATCTGCCAACAGCATCAGTCATCCCAAATGCAAGAGCCCCTTATGCAACACGACATCCCAACAAAACCATGGGACATAGTTGGCACAGACCTGTTTGATCTCCATGGAAGTCAATGGTTGATCATAGCCGACTATTACTCCAAGTACCCTGTAGTCAAACACCTACCTGCTCACTCACCAAGCAGTGTTATAGTAAACATCACATGCCAAGTCTTTGCAGAGTTTGGGATACCATCAAAGGTAGTCAGTGATAATGGACCACACTTTTCAAGTCACCTTTACTGTGAACCACTTCACCTCGGAGACCACAGGGAAATGGCTTCATAGAACAGCCTCAAGAAAGCCAAGCAGTTGGGAACAACACCTGAAATTGTGCTGCTGCACTGGCACTGTACTCCAATTTCAAGCATCACAACTACTCATGGGTAGATGTATCCAATTTCCACTGATTACCAAAATCAGAAACGATCACCAAGATCAGGATCAGATATATAGCGCAATTCAACAACGTCAACAAAACCAAAAGAGGTACTTTGACCGACATGCACTCAAGGAGGAACTACCACCCCTGTACCATGGCCAAAGGGTAAGGGTACAAAACCCTATGTCTGGAAGCTGGGACCCAGCAACTAGTATTCCAGGCAGATGGTCACCGCTCATATCTCCTGGAGAATGTCAATGGGTATGTGCTGCAAAGAAAGCAACAACACATAAGGAGTATCCCAGTGACGCCTGACCCAGAACTGTCACAAGACGTCTTGAAAACAGCTTCATACAAATGTGTGACTTTTGTGGATACACCTGTGTGTGCGATCCCAAACATGCCAAATGACCCTCAAAAGCGTACCTGTAGTGGTAGGATGGTGCGACCGCCATCAAAGATGAACTTATGATGAACACATTCTCATAACCTCACAGCAAGCACTTAATGGGGAAGAATAATCCCCTGCTTTGCTGTAGCTGTTCAGGTAGTCTACCCTGAACTAGCCTTCTGTTTATTTGTTATGTTTGTTTTGTTTTAGAGACCTAGTATTACGATCTGTTTCAGAGAAAGGGGGATGTAATGATATTGCCTACTCTTTCGTTCCGGATTCCTGGAACGTCAATCTGCTTTTTATATATACAAACACGCATGCGCTTTTATCAATAAATATACACCATGACAATCCCTTATTCATAACTACACACGTGTTCGATTATTTTTATCAATGCACATCCATGCTCTATACGGCATGGCACAACTGAACTCATACCCAACTACTTGAGATGATTACAGCATGGGAAAACATATTTGTGGTTTATGCTGAATAGACCTCAACCCATATGTCAATTCCTTATCTAACCTATGTGTTTACTAACACTAGCTTGTAAAATCCTATAGGCTAAAATGTAAGGGTGGTGATCACATCATAAAAATAAATCAGATAATTTGATATGACTACAAATCTGACTTTTTATATCCAAATTGTTTTTCTTTGAAGAACTCTTTTCTTTTTAATGATTATGAATTTCATATGAAAATATTTTTCATATTTCTTCATATTTCAGATGGTCAAACCTCTTCAAAATTGAAAGATGAAAGTTCATTGAACATTTCATCAAATGAAAGGTTTGTATTTTATAATGACACTTATCATTGCGTCTATGTTTGAATTGAGTGCATATACTTGCTTTCCATTAATTCTAGTCTTACAAGCCAAAGATTTCCAAAGATATTCACTATAAAAAGTTGCTGCCAGAAGCACAGATTTTAACTAACAGTGGAACCAGGTATACTAACAATAACAAAGAGACAGGAGCAGCAATAAGAGAAGACTGCTGATTGGCTTGAGACTGAAAAGAAACTGGCTTAAAAAGCAATAATGATCAAAGATTAGTTGAAAATCATTTGGATTTATGAATAGTTAATGTATGTAAATTGGGTTTTAAATCTTAGAATAGAATTTTTTAACAGAAACATTTATGTTAAACTCAACATCACTGAAAATAGTCAATTAGTAAAAATGTTATAATATATAATAATATATCAAAATATAAATATTTCAGTGCATTGTGTACATATTCAGAATAAATTTAGAAAACTTAGTTAAAATATTTCAAAAGTCCAACATAGCAGTTTGATGTCAATAAAATGAATGTCAACTATTTGATTGGATGATGTTTGCTAATAAAAAGGCCATATATTAAATCAAGTGTTATATTTCAGCGAAGTGCAACTTGACAGTAGCAAGCAAAAATTTTCTACTATTTCATTGATAAAAACAGATGTGCAGCCAAGTCATAATAAAAAAAGTGAGTTGCAATTTATTTGTTTCTTAATATGACAAGTAAAACTGAAAATACCTACCTCCTGTATTTTTATGTAATCTTACATTTAATTGTTAATTCCCATTAATTTTTTTTAGAGATTCTTGATTTGCTAAAAAATTTGTTTTTCTTTTTGATTTCAATAGCTTCAGTTCAAAAAGAAATTCCAATTGCAAAAGTTTCACTCAAGTTACGATACTTCTTTTCAGGTATGTGTCTATCTTGCAAAGAATTACTTCATATTTTATTGATAACCATTTTGCATCATATTTATATTCCTCTCTATATATGTTATTTAGTAGATAGATAGATAGATAGATAGATAGATAGATAGATAGATAGATAGATTATTTAGTCTGAAGAAGTCCTTTTGAAGGCTGAAATGCATAACAGGATCATTTTGCCTTTTGTCATTCAGTTTTAAGTAATGGTTTAAAAATCAAATTAGTAACATACAATAGTTAGGAAGCTAATCCTAATGAGATGTTAAGCAAAATTTTTCTAGTTCTGTTTACCTTAATATTAATGTCTGCTATGTATTTGTAATTCTTTTGTTAGTGATATCAGTTCATCCAAAACATTTGCCTAAATTAAAATGAAAACTCAACTGTTTTAAGAGCAAGCCTGATGATTTTATTTTATTCAGACATGCATACTATCACCAGAAGATTGGAGAAGCCAGCAGAATTCCTGGTGGACCTGTTGGCCAGTGTAACTCTTAATAAGAGTCTACTGTCTGAACAACAGAAAAGAACTCTCAACCCAATGATTATCACTGTCCACTGTGTTAAAGACATGCCAGACTGCAGTGAAGAGAACAATTTTGATTACTCACAACTTAGAGCCAAGTAGGTTTTCTCTTTGCTATTGGATAGATTTGTTCTTTTTTTTCAAATATTTTTCCCAGTTATCATTTAAATAAAAATGGAAGAATAAAAGACAAGAAGAATATCAAATTTATAAATTCGCATTTAAAATCATAAAATATTCAAAAGATTGTTTGTTTTGAGGAATACTTTTTAAAACATGAAAGAAACAAGATTTTTGAGATTTAAAACAAAAATGAAAAGGGAAATTGAAGAAAAATTCTAATGAAGTTAAGAAAAAAGTTCTCAATAAAGGCTTGTGAATAAGAAAATATGTTTTATTTTTTTTATAAGCAATATTCATTAATCTGCATATGTGCCTGTGTGTGTGTGTATGCACATATGTGTGTTGGCAAATAACTAAACTAAGAAATAATTTGACAAATTTAAAGTGGCCTTGCTGTTTCTTCACTCAGCAGAATTCGTTTCAGAAAGAAAGGCTGTTAAATTCTTAGGAAATAAAAATGAGAGCTTTAACTTAAAATCATTTGCTTAACTCACAAGATGAAAAACTCTTCTCATTTTCAAACACTGCCCCCCAACACACATACAATTAATTTACAGAAACCCGAAATATACAAAAAGATACCATTATTTTATTCTAATCTGACATTTTATCATCATAAGTGTGGCTCATGTCAATTTAAGTTTGAAATGTTTACATTATATCAAATATAGTGAATTTTTGTTTATGATGATGTGAGCAATTTCAAGTCTTCATCTATTTGCCATGTCTCTTCTGGACATGGGCGATCATACTGTCACACTTTGTCTTTTTGCTATCACTCCTAATCCCTGTTTTACCAACTATTTATACAAGTTTGTTAGGTGCTTATGCACAGATTTCCTATGTCTGTCTTGCCTTCGACATGTCCTGTGAGTGTCAAATTTTCTAAGTCCTCTTTCCTCATTGTCTGCCCAAGAAATTTCATCTGCCTCTTTCTGATGCTACATATAAACGTCCTTTGTGCTTCCATTTACTCTAAAACTTCATTGTTGATCACATGTTCAGTCCCTGCATCATTCTGTAGAACCACATTTCTGTTGCCTCAACTCTTTTCTTCATCTGTGAGGAGACTGCCCAGCTTTAACTGCCATATAGGAAAATTGATATTACATAACAGTTCAGTACTCTTTTCTTTGCTTTTTATAAAATTTTCCTCTTTCTTAATACTTTGCTTAGCTTTTGGAAGGTGTCTATTGCTATCTCAATGCACCTTCGGATTCCAATGTTGCACTTTTCCATCCTCTAGTAAACCACTTCCTAGATATTTAAATTTTTGTATTTGCATGATTTTGGTTTTACCAATTTGTAATTTGCATTTTGGGTTATTTCAATCATACAATCATACATTCTTTCTTCCTATAATCGATGTTTAGTCCTTTCTTCTCGCATTCCTTTATTCCTATCTGTAGAACATCCTGTAGCTTCCATTCTATGCCTCTGCTATCAACACTGTGTCAGCTGTATATCTTACATTGTTAAGATTGTGGCTGCCAATAATGAATCCTGCTAGGACTTCTAATTCCCTCAGGATTGTTTTACTGTAAAAGTTGAATAATGATGAGAAGACACATCCTTGTCTTATACCCCTTTCTATTTTAATATTTACTGAATTCATTTTCTATCTGGTTGCAGGTGGTTTGCTCCCAGTATAATTTATGGATTCTTCTAATAGCCATCTGAATTAAATCAAGCTTACCTAGCAGTTCAAAGATTTCTTTGTGTTGTACTCAAACAACTTTGCATAATCTATAAAACATAGGTATACATTTTTTGCATCTTCATTGCTCTTTCTGATATCATTTTTAGCATAAATATTGCCTTTCTTGTTCCAGTGTTTTTAACAAAACCACTTTGTTCTTGTCCTATTTCTGATCTAATTCTACTGCACAATCTATTTATCAAAAGTGGGATGATAAGTTTTGTTTTATTTTGCTCCTTAGTCTGATTGTCAAATAGAGTTCACATTCATTAGTAACTGGCTCCTTAGGCATCACTATAAAATAGATGTGCTGAGGTCTTTCGGTTCTATATTTCATTAATTATGTCTTTAATTTTGTTGATATCTAAATCATCTAAAGCTACCAGCATTTCTATTACAATTCCTTCTGATTTTGTTCACTTTCATTGTGGAAGAGTTCTCCAATGTATTCATTTCATCTTTGAAGTATTTTTCTTTCTCTAATATCAGTGTCCCATCCTTGAATTTTATGCATTCTGTTGATGAGCATGTCTTTTATCCTGATAATTCTCTTATGTTTTTATGCAATATTCATTCTTTCTATTTCAGTTCACTTTTCATTGAGTTATTTCTATTTTGTCTACCTGCATTTGTTCCTAATTTCTTTGTGCAGAGTCCTATATTCTATGCCATACTTTCCTGTCTCCTTTTCATTGTGTTGAGAATTTCATCTGTTATCCATTCTTTTTGTGTTTGTCTAGTTTTCTTTGGGATGATCTCAATTGCTGATGTTACTAAAGCTTCTCTTAATGTGTCTCACTTTGAATTTCTATTCTCATTTAATTCCTTGTATTTGATTTGTCTGTATACTGTATAAATTTGGATAATTCAAGAATCCATCATATTGTAATTTGGGTGCTGTCTTGGCACTCTTCAATTTCCATAATTTCACTCTAAGTTTACGTATCACTGGAAGGTGGTTGCTCCCGCATTTGGCACTTGGAAATGTTTTGCGGTGTAAAATTGCATTCCTGAATCTCTTATTGATTGTTATGTTGTCGAATTGGTTGTTTCTCCTCCTGGACTTCTCAATGTTTATATACATCTAGGGTGTTCTTTAAACCAGGTGTTGGCTACTACCTGATCATTCACCTCTCTTGAACCCATTTTTCTCCATGTTCGTTATGAGTTTCTGGTCCAAATTTTCCAACTATTTCATCTCTCTCCTTCTCTACTTTGGCATTCAGATCTCCCATGATGATTGTAATATCCTCTAATTTGCATTGAACCTTGGTGTTGTCTAGTGTAGAGTAAAACTTTTCAATTTATTCTTCCATACTTTGTGCTGTTGGTGCATATATAACTATGATTGGTATGTTAAAATGATTCCCTTTCAGTTTAACAGCAAGAATTTTACAAGATAGTTGTTAATATCCCAGAACATATTACTTCATGTCTCGGTCTAATATCAGTCTCTCCACCTTTTTCTCTCCACCTGCATATATGACGCTGTGTTTGTCATTAATGAAATTTCCATTGTTTGCTCACCTTCTTTCACATATACCTAAAATATTGACATCTAATCTATCCATTTCCTGTTTTATATTCTCTAGCAAGCCACATTGATTTAGTGTTCTGGCATTCCATAAAAATATTTTTTGTTTAATGCGAACAGTTGCTGGATGATAGTCTGGTGATGCCTATTGTTAATGTTTTCCCATACCAGGCAAGTGATCAAATTGAAGGAGACCAATCCCCTTTTACACCATTGTTCATTATAGTTTTAACAGTCTTGCACATGCCCAGCCTTACTGGACAAGGAATTAATTCCAATATACAACCCCATTCACACCATTATCTTTGTATTACTGGGAGTAACTTTTTAGGTGCATGAGGAATATGTGTACATATACACATACATAGTGAGGGCTGTGACTTGATTTTGCATAATACTGTCACTTGATTGATTCTCAAATAATGGCAGCACTGAGTCCTTTTTACATTGTTTGGTTGGGTGTCTCTTGCAGTTAGTGTTGTTTTGATGAATTTGCATATGACTGAAACACATTTATTTCCACACTTGCTGCAAGTAGAAATGTCATATAGTATGTAGTAAATGATTTCTCTCTGTATGTAGTTTCTTTAATGATTTTTGAATCCTGCTCATCTTAGACATACATGACCACATTTATTGATCTAATATGTAATATATTAGATCAGACTCTGTGCCAATATGCTCAGGGAGATTAACATCAAGACCTTTGTGAACATCTTTCTTGAGTTTTTCATGTTTGACACATTTCTTTTCAAATTCTCTTTTATCATCATACATTCTGGTTTATGCATTAATATTTCTCCCTTAAATAACTCACGATACAGAACATTCTTAAGGCTACAATTGACCACATGACCATTCATTATAATCAGTACTGAAATAACAGAGACTATATTAGTAGACTTATCAAAGATATCAATATCACTCATGTACATTTACCACTATATATGGCAAAGACACCATTAATGAAAGCAGTCCAACCTTTTCAGATGTCTCTAGTAAGTCACCTATGTCTTACATGCATGCAACAATGAAGACACAACACAAATATAGTAAACTTTAATTGAAATTCCATGCTGAGAACATAGACATCCATTCTGTTTTCCAAATGCATTACTAGCCTCTTCATTCAGAGGAATCAAGAGTTTCATATTTACAGTTCTGCCAAAATACACAAACTTTTTCACAGCCTGCAATTTCTGGTCATACACAAAGATGTTTGGCTCAGTGTAGACTATCTGACGTAGGTTGATACTTACAATGGTCTTTTTTAAGATAATTGCCCTGCATGATGTTGAGAAATAATCCATAAGATGTTGCATATCGCTCTGGTAAGGAGCAGCAAGATCACAATTCTCAGCATACAGGAAATTGTGTATTAGTGATGAAAATAAATGCTTTATATTCAACATCCTAATATCTGTTCAATATTTGACATAGACCCAATGTGAGCAACTTTTATCTCATCAAGAAAACCATAGCAAAGTTCAATGGGAACAGGCCTTGTCCTGCTATATCCTCTTGCTTAAAACCGTTTTCAACATGAGAGCTTCCTACCTGTATTGAAACATGCTTTCATTTGGTAAGGAAACCTCTAAGAAGAGTGACAACTTATCAAGACATCAAAATTCTTCAGAATCTTCCATTCACTGTATCAAAAAGCATTAGATCAACAATAACTTTCTCCATCCTCTGCTCAATGCATTTCTCCTGCAATATACATACATACAATGCATTAAGATTTAAAAGGACAACAGGATGTGTGAAGAAAAGACATTGGACAATCTATATTTAAATTCTTACTTCAAAACCAGGAAAATTGTCCAACATATAAAATAATAACAAATGATCCATAATAAGTTTCATTGATCTTTAACCAAACTTCTATAGCCATACATACAAAGCTTACTATCAGCATTGTTTTTTTTTATTTAAAATATTTAGATTATATTTTAATATATTCTCTCTCTCTCTCTCTCTCTCTCTATATATATATATATATATATATATATATATATATATATAGTAATGGTAACTAATCCATTGGTATATAATCCAAGTGGATCCTAGTAATATAAAATACTAAAACTAATCCACAAAAAGAGCTCAATGTATTTATTAATACAGAGCAATAAAATCCAAAATTACCTCACATGGGAAAATAGCCTATTTCAACTGATGAAGATATCGGTCATCTGTCTTATCAACCCCAGTGTGGACTGAGTTTGTGTCTTTACAAATAGGGGGAGGGGGGAAAGAAGTAGAATTTAACTGTGAAAGCTAAAAAAAAGTCAACCTGTCAAAAAACTAATAGAATTTATCCATTTCAATGTTTCAGTCAATTGGAAGGCACAAGAGAGGGGTCAAGAGAGGGTGGAAGGTATTTGTCTTAAAGGGAAGAATTTTTATAAAATAAAACCCAAATATTAACCTTATGACATTAATTTGGGGTTATATGAAGAATGAAATATTAATTTAAAATAGGAGAAAAAAGGAGTCAAAAAATAAATTTAAAATATATAGATAAAATAGATAAAACAGTAAGGGATGAATGGAAAGAGATTTGGGGAGATATTAAAGTAGGGTAAAATTTATAAATATAGTGTAATGAGGTTATAGAAGGGTAGATTTAAAATATAGAAATTAGAATTAGTTACACTGTTGATATTTGAAGCGTTATCTATATATTTTAAATTTATTTTTAGACTCAGTACACACTGGGGTTGATAAGACAGACGACCGATATCTTTGTCTGCCAAAATAGGCTATTCCACATATGAGGTAATTTAGGATTTTATATATATATATATATATATATATATATATATATATATATACACACACCAGAATTGTACCAGAATTGCTGATGACTGCTGTTGATAGACTGTTGTAGAAAAGAGTTAGTGTAGCTTCAGCATTCAGATCCGCCCTACAATTTCAAAAGTCAAGGGGATGATGATGATGATGATGATATATATATATATATATATATATATATATATATATATATATATATATATATATATATATATATACACACACACATACACATACACATACACACATGCATATATATATATATATATATATATATATATATATATATATATATATATATAATGGACTCTCTTGTTGATTTTCCATATACAAGGAACCACCAGCCTCATTCAGTTTTTATCTTTGTATGTGACACTTCAGTTCCACTAGTGACCTGCATACAAGTCCACATATTGTGCAACAGTGAAGATCTTGAGACATACCAACAGGAATATTTGCTGATATTTTTGCCATTGTCTTTCATCTCTTAGACAGTCAACATGACTGATTTTGAAATTTCTGATACCAATCTGTCAAAAATATTTCCAGTTATTTCTATCCAAGGCAACTCACTCAAAATTAGTATGAGGCACAATGACAGCTGAGAGGTTACTCTTTAGCCTGTCTTTATACCTGAACCATGGCTGTCCAACAGCCCTTTGTCCACTGTCAAGCTGGCTATACAAGAGGACATTAGGTATCCAGAATCTGAATCAAAAATTGCTGTGGTTTTTATTACATATAAGAAAACTCACATCTACAATTGAAGAATACAACATATGAGCAACAAGGGTCTATAATACAACAAACTTTATAAAATATTGTTTACTTTTTTATTTTTTAGATGTCATCCTGTCTACCTGAAATATCAGTTTATGCACAAGGAACCATATCAAAGTCCTGGCAAACCTCATCAAAGACAGATCTATTTTAATGACATCAATGTTATATTGACTGGTCAGTTGCATATTATGTTAGTTGCTTTATTGTTCACTAAATTTTCAAGTTGAGAATTCATCTGATTTTTACAATAATGCATGAATCAAATACCTAAAAATATTTTTTT
Source organism: Acanthosepion lycidas (assembly GCA_963932145.1). NCBI lineage: Eukaryota > Metazoa > Mollusca > Cephalopoda > Sepiida > Sepiidae > Acanthosepion > Acanthosepion lycidas. The sequence continues at coordinate 51,384,904 of OZ010599.1, read as the reverse complement.
CTGATTTACTTATTCATTTTTCAATTTATATCCAATTTCAACTTCATATTTTATCTCTGATTTAATTTTAATATTATTTTTAACTGAAAAATTAAATTAACCCCTCATCAATAATATTCAATACATCAATGCAATGTTTATTAAATGGTTGCCTATAATCTTAAAACAGAAGAGATAACAGACAGTTGCAAATTCATATTTCATAAATAGACTATAAGTGTGGTCAATTTTGTAAAGGCTTTCAGTTAATATGAACCTCAGAAGATCTATTTATTATTTTCTTTAAATTGCAGGCAATATAGACCAAATGGAGTTGCGTGAATTCTTCCTTAGTTCAGGTCTGGTTATTGAGATTCACGATCGAGACAAAAAAACAAGTAAAACTATTCCTCCGCCATTGCTCTTTGGAGATGACCTTAATGATGAGAAATTTAGCAATATTGGTGTAATAACAAGTGTGTATTATTAAAGATAATTATGTTTTTGTATGTATACACATGTATACATACATATACATATATACATTTACATACATATACATACATACATATATATGATATGATAAAGAACAAATAGGAAAACAGTTCTTAATACATATATTTAATACTATAGTAAAAATTTATTCCCATATTTGCCATAACATATTTTAGGTTTGTCACACTGCCTTCTACTAATGTGTGCATATAGTTGATACTATTGTAGTCACATGATTGAAGTTTGAGCTTGATCACAACAGTTTTCTTGTTACAATGTAAACATAGCCATTCCATTAGCAGTGTTCACCAACTAAGAACAAGCATATATATATATATAGAAACAAATGTAAACAAATGACGTCACACATTATGAAATGGACAAAGTTACATTTGATACGCCATGAGCAGACATGTGAGAGATTACGTGAGAGAGTACGTGAGAGATTCATGGAAGATTGAAGTTTAAATACAGTAAATTCGACCTTGCCTACCGAACGCTCCTTCGTGGCTAAATCGGTAAAGGCACGTCAAGCTAAATGATGGTTCCGTATAGGATACAGATTCAAATCCTGTCGGAGGACGAATATTTTCTATGAAAATTTCTCGGACATTTAGGCCGGTAAATGTTGTTTAATACTGTTTATTATAAACAGAGAATTTACTTAAATATTTGTATCTATAAAAAGAATGTATAAACATAAAAATGTCTTAAAATAATTGTCGGACTTTCTCCATTTCATAATGTGTGACGTCATTTGTTTAGATTTGGTACTCCATGAGCAGACATGAATGTATGTAAGAGATTCATGGAAGATTGGAGTTTAAATACAGTAAATTCGAGCTTGCTAACCAAACGCTCCTTCGTAGCCAAATTGGTAAATGCACATCAATCTAAATGACGGTTAAGTATAGGATACAGGTTCAAATCCTGTCGTAGGACGAATATTTTCTATGAAAATTTCTGAGACATTCAGGCCAGTAAATGTTGTTTAATACTGTTTATTATAAACAGAGCATTTACTTAAATATTTGTATCTATAAAAAGAATGCTAAACATGAAAATGTCTTAAAATATATATATATATATATATATATATATATATATAAACATATGTAAATAGTAACAAATAAAATTAAATGTTCACATTCATCCATTAATTCTTGACTTGATGCTGATTAACTCCAGTGTTATAAAGAGAACCTAACATATTGCAAATGAATTTATAATACTCTTATATATGTAATAAACTAATATAAAAATAATATATAAGCATATATATATTTGACAATTTATTTTATGAATGCCTTTTATTAGTGTTTGAGGATTTGAGTATATCCATAATGGTTTTGGAAGTGTTTGTGATTATTTTTTTTTGTGATAGGTTGTTCTGAATAGAGGACATGACAGAAATGTAACTAATAACTGATACATCAAAATGCAGCAATAATGAACATGCAGACACCCCTTGTCTGGTTGAATTGGATTTCTCTGTATCCTTGGAAATGTGAATTATGATTTTTGCTGTGTCTTTAAAACCCAGTAATTTTAAAAGTTACTCCAAAATTTGCTCGAGGATGAAATGGAACTAATGTCTTTAATTTAATTACAAAATTAAATTCGGAGCTTTCACTTCCATTTTTTAAACATGGTTAGAACTGTGTAGCTAAAAAAACATATTTTAAATCAATTAATTTATAATATATATATATATATATATATATATATATATATATATATATATATATATATATATATACATATGTGTGCTTTTTTCAGATAAATTCATATATATATATATATATATATATATATATATATATATATATATATATATATATATATAATTTAATAAAACAAATAACGAAGATGCTATAAAAATACAATGGTCAATGTAAAGCACAAAATATATATATACAGAACAATATACAAAATAAAATATACAAAAACTGATATTTAAATTTTTTATTTTCCAGTGACTTAAAGTTTCATGTGCACACAGTTGAAAAGGGCAAGAAAACTAAATGTTGTAGTTCTGTATGTGTGTGTATATATATATATATATATATATATATATATATATATATATAATTTCTTAGAAAGTTATTCCTATCATCACTTGACAATGGAATGAAACTCTAGATTATAAGTTTACTTTTTATAATTAAATTTACAACTTTAGTTTCAGTTTTGAAACAAAAATTTCTGCGTCATGATGGAATCATATTTTTAAAAAAGAAAATAATTATAATATATATATGCCTGTGTCTATCAATATTTAATCTATAGTGTGAATGCATATACACATGTATAAATTTCTACATGTATATAGTCTTTACAAAAGATAGATATTATCAAAAAGGAACAACAAAGTAGATATAAATATTTTTATATTCTCTCTCTCTCTGTCTATTGTATATATATATATATATATATATATATATATATATATATATATATATATATAGATAGATAGATAGATCATGTTATGGCAAGATAAAGTTATTTAAACCATATTTATGATAAGTATGCTCTATGTAATTTCACCAGTAATTATATGTAAATAATGATTTTTCATCAAGTTATCATAGGGATGTTATAAAATAACTATTGCAGATAATCTTATTTTTAGGTAAAAAGACAAAAATAAACCCTTATAAAACACCTCCAGCAAATTCCTTGGATCCTTTTGGAGTTGCTCACTTTGATTTATCTGGTTTCACTCTGGGTCAGAAATTCAGCTACCAGGAACTGCCTATTCACAACAGCCCTACATTAGCTTCTCTGCAGAATGCTGAAAATATGAACTTTGTTTAGAAAGTAAATTCTGATTCAAATAAAGAAAATGGTAAGTCTTACTTTTTACATAACTTTCTTAACTCATTTTTATTTTATATATATATATATATATATATATATATATGTATGTATTTTAAAACATTTTATGTTTATACATTCTTTTTATAGATACAAATAATTAAGTAAATGCTCTGTTTATAATAAACAGTATTAAACAACATTTACCAGCCTGAATGTCCGAGAAATTCAGGCTGGTAAATGGTATGCGTGTGTGTGCACGTGTGTGGGTGTAGGTATCAAAATGGTTATTGATATATAAAATGTAAATATCAGGCTGAATTCAAAATATATATATATATATATATATATATATAATTAGAAGAAAGAGTTTATGGGTGCTTCTTATGTAAAATAGATAGGTCAGTTAGTAAAACAAGGACAAATCAATGGGTACCAATATAAACAGTACAAAAATATTAACTAAAAATAATAATAGACTGGACTAATGCTTTTACACTGTTCATGATTTTAAATTTATTTTCATAAAAAGTTTTGTGCAGCAACGAATCAAGCAGAGATTGGGTTTTTGCTAATAATATGATATTCATCAGAAAATGCACTGTCCACAAAAACATCTGTTTGTGAGTAATTCCCATTTCTCTGTTTATTTCTCACTCCGTTGATGAAGGACAGGCAAATTAATTTCTTGGTGGCTGTAGAAAATTGATAGAAAAATTCTAAAATGGGTTATGCAGTAACACTGTAAATTCAAAATATTTTTTTAACCTCTATGCTAGGGAGGAGGTAATTTATGTGAGTTTTTTAAAAGATTCTTTAATTCTAGTATTACAATTTATTAATTTTTATATGACATTTTGCTGCTACGAACATTTAAGAACTTCGTTGATATAACCATAGTTCCCTTTATTTATTTTGGGCTGCAATTCTCTTATATAAAGGGCTTCCAGAATTTAAAATTTTTGCTTATTATTATCTTGATGGAGCACTGATGTATTTTTGACTAATATCTGTCTAAACTGTGAATGTGGACATGAGTGTTCATTTAAATGTAAGCTTTCTCATCAATGTCATTGTTGTAAAACCAACATATGTATTAACATTTTTATCAGAGATGCAATCTCCCAAAGGACATTTAAAGTGATATACGATGTTGGTTTTTGCAAGATGCTAGTTGAAAGAGAATAGTGGTTATGGATGACTAGGTTGGTTGTATTAAACTTAAAAAAGCCTTTGCCCACTGCTAGTGCAGTTGTGGAGAAGGAGGAGGGGTAATGTCAGGTCGTTGGCAGGGCAAAAGGGAAAACCCAGGCAGCAGAACCTCATTCCACATCCCAAACAGGGAAAGACACAAACAGTCCCACTCCCTCTACTAGCGCAAAGGGTGACTCTCCGGCCAGAAACCTTCGACAACAGCAACTGAGATACGAACTTAGTTTTGAAAAAAAAGAAAAACTGCAGAAATTGAATGACACCCTTCATCAGCAAAAACTATCTGGCTCTTCTTCTTCTGTTCCTTCATCCCCATTGTACAAGCAAAAACTCATGACACCACCTCCCTTGACCAAATCTCCGTCTCCTTCCCAATTTAAAATGACTACGCTCCAAAAGTCTCCCAGGCCCCAAAATAATCCTATTCCTACCACTTCACATACTCCTAAACCTTCTCCTGTCCAAACACCCATCAGTTCACCACAAAATCAGAAAAAGGCAAAGAAGTCCGTCCACTGATAGCGTTAACTATGTGTGCAAAAAGAAAGCACCAAAATACAATACAGGCAAGAAAGTTTGCACCATATCTAAAGAACAAGGAGAGAAGCTCGCTTCACAGTGTAAAAACTTTAAAGATCTCAAACACTTAATTAAATTTCACGAAATTAAAAACTTAGATGTAGAGGACCCCAGCAATTTTCCAAATGCTAAAAGGGTCCTTACTGCAATAAGAACTGGGGCTCCTGGTAAATACGTATGGGCCATGGTAATGGAGGCAAACCAGGTCTTTGGCATGGTGCCTCCTATTGCCATTTTTGACAATGAAAATGTGAAAAAATTAAACCAATTTTGTTCAGGGAGGCTCCCGCTTTTTGTTCACCCCTCCCTATATAGAGCTTTAAAGCTAACCTTCCCCCTGGACATTGTCAGCTTGTCTCCTGATGGCTCCATCAGGACTGAGATGAGTACTGGCTCAATGGAAGAGGCTGTCGGTGTCCTGACCCTGGCCATGCAGGAGAGCAACCCTAATCGGTTTTCATCATGGCTCTCTGTTTGGCAAGTGTGAATGCCTGAGGCGTGAGGTCAGAGTCTCACAGGGCGATGCTCTCTCATGACCTTCAGCATCTCGGGGTGAATATATGTCGTGTACAGGAGACCTGGTTTTCTACTCGTGACTATGAAAACATTCTGTCTAGGGGTTTTTCCCTCTATTCAGCATGTTTTGATGGACGCTCGAGGGGTGTCTCTTGGCTGGTGAGCAAGTCTTTGAAGGCTGCATGTGTTCTTGTCCTCGTGGATCCGGCAGGTAGACTTTGCATGCTGGATGTTACCATAAAGGATAAGGCTCTTCGTCTCATTTATGCACCCAATGTCCATTCTGAGCGGCCTGCTATGTTTCGGTAGATCGAGCTGTTTTTGACGACATCACATCGGGTAGTTTTAGTGGGTGATTGGAATGCTATCCTTGATCCCAATATAAATCATATAGGGACAAATTCGGGTACTAACAACCGGGACGTGAAACCATTTTGGGACTTTATCGACAGGTTTGATCTTGTCGATAAGTACCAGAATGAACACCCTCAGGAGATAGTATGGACTTGGACTAATAGTGGTGGCTCAGCTAGTTATCTAGACCAAGTTTTAGTTAGGAGAGTCGATGTAGGGCTCTTAGGGTGTCCAAGTTTCCATGAGATAGTTTATTCGGATCATAGGCTTGTCCGGGTCCGTGTAAACTTAGATAAGCCTAAGGTTAGGATGGCTGGCTACTGGAAATTAAACTCATCATTATTTGGTGAGCAAGATTTCCGGGACCAGCTACTACTAATGATACAGAGGGAACTGACGGGAGCGGTTGTGGGAAATGCCTGGTGGGATAATTTAAAATCCCAAATCAGAATGTTTGCTGCTGATTATAGTCGTCAGCTCAATCTAGATAGATTAGCAGCACAAACAGCTTTAGAGCAGAAAGTTGATTGGGTAGTCAAATCCCCTGATAGTGGGGACGTAGCTTTAGCTAAGTCAGAGTTGACCTCCTTACTTATCCAGAAGGATCAAACTCTGGTAGTTAGGGCTAGGTTAAAAAGAACGTCCTCTGAGGCAACAAATATGGCCGCTGAATTGCGCGCAGAGGAAGCTCGGAATGCATCATGTCGACATATCGCATGCGTCACATTGCCGGATAAGCGATCCGTGACTACAAACGAGGGCATATGCGAGGCTTTTCGTGACTACTTTCAGGAGCTTTTTACCAGGGAGCCCGGTCTGAGCCCTGCTCAGTTCGACGCCTATTTAGCTGACTTTTCCTGCCTCGAGGCAGCTGAAGCAGCTAGGTGTGAGGGTCCCATTACAGAGTCGGAAATCTGGGAAGCGTTGAAACAGGTTGGCCTGGACAAGTCTCCGGGATTAGATGGTCTTCCGTACGAAGTGTACTTGAGGCAGTCGCCCGTTTTTGTTCCGCTGCTGGCACTGATTTTCGGCAACTGGATGAAGCAGGGGTCTATACCCCAACGCTTCACCAGGGGCGTGATCAAGTTGTTACGCAAGGACAAAAACGGTGGGGATGGTTTAGGTAACTTTCGCCCTTTAACTATGTTAAACACAGAGTTAAAGATTTTGGCTAAGATCTTGGCTAACCGTTTGCAGTTTGTCCTGTCTCGTCTGATTGGCTCTGAACAGACTTGTGCTGTGAAGGGTAGGTCGATTCAGGATAATCTTCATATGGTACGCCTGATCATCGAGCAAGTCGACAGTGAAGCCGCGCTGATCAATTTAGATCAGTCCAAGGCCTTCGATAGGGTTGACCATCGTTTTCTGGAGGCTGTTCTTTCGGCGGCCGGTTTCGGGCCGTACTTTCGCACCTGGATCCGACTTCTGTATGCGACTCCCGGTGCGCTGGTGGAAGTGAATGGGGTACGATCGGAGCCTTTCGTATTGTCTCGCTCCATTCGTCAAGGTTGCCCGCTGTCGCCTTTGCTTTACGTTCTTGCGTTGGAGCCTTTCCTTCGCAAGTTAAAGGCGAATCCGGTCCTACGCGGAATTGCCCTGCCCGGTGGTAGCACATCGGCCAAGTATTCTGCCTATGCTGACGACGTTTCGGCTCTTGTGTCGAGCAGAGCCGAGATTGACGAAGTCAGCAAAGAAATCAGTTGTTATGAGATGGTGACAGGGGCCAAGATCAACTGCGATAAGTCTGTTGGCTTGCGGTTGGGTGCGTGGAAGGGAGTTTCTCTTCCCGGACCTTTCCACTGGACGGATGGGCCGATCAAGATTCTCGGCCTCTGGTTCGGTCCTGATCTCCAGTTGGAGATGAATTGGTCGGAGGTGCGAGGGAAGGCCGAGATCGCAATTAATTTGTGGTCTCGGAGGAATCTTTCCTTAAAGGGGAAGGCGGAAGTTTGTGTTTCACACATCTACCCAATTCTCCTTTACCGACTCTCGGTGCTTCCACTTCCGTGTGGCACTTTGCTGGCGTTAGTGAGGCTCTTGTTCTCCTTCTTGTGGGGAGGCAAGGCCGCCAGAGTCACTCGGGGGATCTGTTGCCTTCATCCTTCTGAAGGCGGTCTAGGCATGCCAAGCATTGAGATTCGTCAACATATGCTTCGCATTAGATTTCTAGACCGAATGTCTCGCGACTCGGATGAGGACGGCGCCTTCTGGAAGGAAGACGCCCGTAAGAACTTCCCATCCCTGAGAAGTGTGCACTCGTGCGAGGAAGAGGCCCGCCGTTTACCCCGTGATGAGTGCTCCTTCTATCGCGAATGTCGACTTGCTCTGAAACGACTCTTAAGGGCGTCGGATGGCCTCTCCAACGTCCAATCGTTATCTCTTAGGGCATTACAACAAGTATTAGTCAGGGGGTCCGTTCATGATAATCTGATTGACAGTCTCGGTCTTACGAGGCAGGAGGCTCGCTCAATATGGCCTTGGGCGCCCGGGTTGAAATGTCTCAATAACGATGAGGCATCACTCACCTGGCTGGTGATTCGTGGGGCCCTCTGGGTCGCCAAGAGACTCTGCTCAGCTGGCTTGGAGAATTCTCCAAACTGCCGACGTTGTAGTGGGGAGGTCGAGACCTTGGGTCACGCCTTCTTTCATTGCAGCCAGGTAGTGCCGTTGTGCAAGTTTGTTGAAGGCCTCATGGTCCGCATGCTGCCGGGAAAGTCCTTTGTCCTTCAGTCCGTTTCCGTTTGTAGCAATGTGGCACCGCGGATGACAAGGGCTGAACAATATGTGTTCCACTGCTTGCTAGGAGTTATGAGAGTCGTGATTTGGACGACGCGACAGAAGGGATTCTATGGAGGCGAGAAGTTCACCTCTTCCCAACTGATCTTGTACTTTAAGCATCTGCTTAAAGTCAAGATTAGGACGGAAAGGCAGAAGCTCTCTTCATCAGAATTCAGCAAAAGGTGGGTGCATCTTGCGCGCATGTGCCGTGTGAAAGGGGCTGACTTTGAGTGGCATTTTGATGCCGGTTAGGCATTAGGATATTGCTTTTCCTGGGTTGAACTAGTGCAACCCATCCAAAATTAGACTAGTTTAGGTTCATTTGTTGATGTTTAGTTTCCTTTTATTTTATTTTAGTTAACTTAGCTAGGGTATGTATGCTCATTGGTCCCTTTTATTTCTGTCCCCCCTTTATTTTCTTTAAGTTAATTTACCCATCCCCCCCTTTTTTTTCGGTGGTCTGTGATTCTAGTTCTCCGGTGGATGCGGGACGCCTTTCGTTTCGCGTGAATGTTTTCGTATTTGTTGTTGTGTTTGAATGTGTGCGTGTTAGTTTGTGTGGGGGATGAATGATTATTTCTTACTATTTTAGTCCCGCATTGATTTCGGCCGGGGAAGTGGTATTTCTGTCATATTAGGTGATTGTGGGGGGGGGTTTATTACTAACAATATTTTCTTTAGTTTATTGTAAATAGATTATTATTCATATTGTAAATACACATTGGGGTTCATTTTATTATTGTTATTTCCCCCCCCCACAGACTTTGAAATGTATATACGGGGATTAGTTAGTCCTTTCATAGAGACGCTGAGGTATTATGGTGTTTGTAGTTTGGAAGGTACGTATGAAAGAGTTGTTTTGGTGTAAGGAAAATTGTACGTATGATTGGGTCAGTGTCTGCGACTAGCTAAGTTAAATTAAGACAGAAGAAGACCGTCCTCTCCCCATCCCTCTTTTTGGCCTTGTGCCACATTTCTGTTTAAACAGAATAAATATACATAGCGATTTACATGCAAAATCTAGCTTTTTTGACTACTTTTTAACGCTAGTTTGTAAATATCAATAACTGTTTGAAAACATTAGAAAAACAATGAAATTATTGAAAATCGATATGAAATCAATCAAAACTTATTGATTTTAACTAGATTCAGAAGTTTTGACAAAGTTTTATTTAAGATTTTATGTTTTACACAACTTTTAATTACATAGCGATTTAGATGCAAAATCTAGCTGTTTTGACTACTTTTAACGCTTGTTTGTAAATATGAATAACTTTTTGAAAACATTAGAAAAACAATGAAATTATTGAAAATCGACATGAAATCAATCAAAACTTATTGATTTTAACTAGTTTCAGAAGTTTTGACAAAGTTTTATTTAAGATTTTATGTTTTACACAACTTTTAATTACATAGCGATTTACATGCAAAATCTAGCTTTTTTCACTACTTTTTCAACGCTAGTTTGTAAATATCAATAACTGTTTGAAAACATTAGAAAAACAATGAAATTATTGAAAATCGATATGAAATCAATCAAAACTTATTGATTCTAACAAGTATCGGAAGTTTTGACAAAGTTATATTTAAGATTTTATGTTTTACACAGCTTTTAATTACATAGCGATTTAGATGCAAAATCTAGCTGTTTTGACTACTTTTTAACGCTAGTTTGTAAATATAAATAACTGTTTGAAAACATTAGAAAAACAATGAAATTATTGAAAATAGATATGAAATCAATCAAAACTTATTGATTTTAACTAGTTTCAGAAGTTTTGACAAAGTTATATTAAAGAGTTTATGTTTTACACAGCTTTTAATTACATGGCGATTTAGATGCAAAATCTAGCTGTTTTGACTACTTTTTAACGCTAGTTTGTAAATATCAATAACTGTTTGAAAACATTAGAAAAACAATGAAATTATTGAAAATCGATATGAAATCAATCAAAAGTTATTGATTTTAACTAGTTTCAGAAGTTTTGACAAAGTTTTATTTAAGATTTTATGTTTTACACAACTTTTAATTACATAGAGATTTACATGCAAAATCTAGATTTTTCACTACTTTTTGAACGCTAGTTTGTAAATATAAATTACTGTTTGAAAACATTAGAAAAACAATGAAATTATTGAAAATAGATATGAAATCAATCAAAACTTATTGATTCTAACTAGTATCAGAAGTTTTGACAAAGTTATATTTAAGATTTTATGTTTTACACAGCTTTTAATTAGATAGCGATTTAGATGCAAAATCTAGCTGTTTTGACTACTTTTTAACCCTAGTTTGTAAATATCAATAACTGTTTGAAAACATTAGAAAAACAATGAAATTTTTGAAAATAGATATGAAATCAATCAAAACTTATTGATTTTAACTAGTTTCAGAAGTTTTGACAAAGTTTTATTTAAGATTTTATGTTTTATACAACTTATAATTACAGAGCGATGTACATGCAAAATCTAGCTTTTTTCACTACTTTTTCAACGCTAGTTTGTAAATATAAATAACTGTTTGAAAACATTAGAAAAACAATGAAATTATTGAAAATCGATATGAAATCAATCAAAACTTATTGATTTTAACTCGTTTCAGAAGCTTTGACAAAGTTATATTAAAGAGTTTATGTTTTACACAGCTTTTAATTACATGGCGATTTAGATGCAAAATCTAGCTTTTTTGACTACTTTTTAACGCTAGTTTGTAAATATCAATAACTGTTTGAAAACATTAGAAAAACAATGAAATTATTGAAAATCGATATGAAATCAATCAAAACTTATTGATTCTAACTAGTTTCAGAAGTTTTGACAAAGTTTTATTTAAGATTTTATGTTTTACACAGCTTTTAATTACATAGCGATTTACATGTAAAATCTAGATTTTTCACTACTTTTGCAACGCTAGTTTGTAAATATCAATTACTGTTTGAAAACATTAGAAACACAATGAAATTTTTGAAAATCGATATGAAATCAATCAAAACTTATTGATTTGAACTAGTTTCAGAAGTTTTGACAAAGTTTTATTTAAGATTTTATGTTTTACACAACTTTTAATTACATAGCGATTTACATGCAAAATCTAGCTGTTTTGACTACTTTTTAACACTAGTTTGTAAATATAAATAACTGTTTGAAAACATTAGAAAAACAATGAAATTATTGAAAATAGATATGAAATCAATCAAAACTTATTGATTTTAACTAGTTTCAGAAGTTTTGACAAAGTTTTATTTAAGATTTTATGTTTTACACAACTTTTAATTACATAGCGATTTACATGCAAAATCTAGCTTTTTTCACTACTTTTTCAAAGCTAGTTTGTAAATATCAATAATTGTTTGAAAACTTTAAAAAACAATGAAATTATTAAAAATCGATATGAAATCAATCAAAACTTATTGATTTTAACTAGTTTCAGAAGTTTTGACAAAGTTATATTAAAGAGTTTATGTTTTACACAGCTTTTAATTACATGGCGATTTAGATGCAAAATCAAGCTGTTTTCACTACTTTTTAACGCTAGTTTGTAAATATCAATAACTGTTTGAAAACATTAGAAAAACAATGAAATTATTGAAAATCGATATGAAATCAATCAAAACTTATTGATTTTAACTAGTTTCAGAAGTTTTGACAAAGTTTTATTTAAGATTTTATGTTTTACACAGCTTTTAATTACATAGCGATTTAGATGCAAAATCTAGCTGTTTTGACTACTTTTTAACGCTAGTTTGTAAATATCAATAACTGTTTGAAAACATTAGAAAAACAATGAAATTATTGAAAATCGATATGAAATCAATCAAAACTTATTGATTTTAACTAGTTTCAGAAGTTTTGACAAAGTTTTATTTAAGATTTTATGTTTTACACAACTTTTAATTACATAGCGATTTACATGCAAAATCTAGCTTTTTTCACTACTTTTTGAACGCTAGTTTGTAAATATCAATAACTGTTTGAAAACATTAGAAAAACAATGAAATTATTGAAAATCGATATGATATCAATCAAAACTTATTGATTTTAACTAGTTTCAGAAGTTTTGACAAAGATTTATTTAAGATTTTACACAACTTTTAAGTACATAGCGATTTACATTCAAAATCAAGCTTTTTTCACTAATTTTTCAACGCTAGTGTGTAAATATCAATAACTGTTTGAAAACATTAGAAAAACAATGAAATTATTGAAAATCGATATGAAATCAATCAAAACCTACTGATTTTAACTAGTTTCAGAAGTTTTGACAAAGTTTTATTTAAGATTTTATGTTTTACACAACTTTTAATTACATAGCGATTTAGATGCAAAATCTAGCTTTTTTCACTACTTTTTCAACACTAGTTTGTAAATATCAATAACTGTTTGAAAACATTAGAAAAACAATGAAATTATTGAAAATCGATATGAAATCAATCAAAACTTATTGATTCTAACTAGTTTCAGAAGTTTTGACAAAGTTTTATTTAAGATTTTATGTTTTACACAGCTTTTAATTACATAGCGATTTACATGCAAAATCTAGCTTTTTTCACTACTTTTGCAACGCTAGTTTGTAAATATCAATTACTGTTTGAAAACATTAGAAAAACAATTAAATTATTGAAAATCGATATGAAATCAATCAAAACTTATTGATTTTAACTAGTTTCAGAAGTTTTGACAAAGTTTTATTTAAGATTTTATGTTTTACACAGCTTTTAATTACATAGCGATTTACATGCAAAATCTAGCTTTTTTCACTACATTTCAAAGCTAGTTTGTAAATACCAATAATTGTTTGAAAACTTTAAAAAACAATGAAATTATTAAAAATCGGTATGAAATCAATCAAAACTTATTGATTTTAACTAGTTTCAGAAGTTTTGACAAAGTTATATTAAAGAGTTTATGTTTTACACTGCTTTTAATTACATGGCGATTTACATGCAAAATCTAGCTGTTTTGACTACTTTTTAACGCTAGTTTGTAAATATCAATAACTGTTTGAAAACATTAGAAAAACAATGAAATTATTGAAAATCGATATGAAATCAATCAAAACTTATTGATTTTAACTAGTTTCAGAAGTTTTGACAAAGTTTTATTTAAGATTTTATGTTTTACACAGCTTTTAATTACATAGCGATTTACATGCAAAATCTAGCTGTTTTGACTACTTTTTAACGCTAGTTTGTAAATATCAATAACTGTTTGAAAACATTAGAAAAACAATGAAATTATTGAAAATCGATATGAAATCAATCAAAACCTACTGATTTTAACTAGTTTCAGAAGTTTTGACAAAGTTTTATTTAAGATTTTATGTTTTACACAACATTTAATTACATAGCGATTTAGATGCAAAATCTAGCTTTTTTCACTACTTTTTCAACACTAGTTTGTAAATATCAATAACTGTTTGAAAACATTAGAAAAACAATGAAATTATTGAAAATCGATATGAAATCAATCAAAACTTATTGATTCTAACTAGTTTCAGAAGTTTTGACAAAGTTTTATTTAAGATTTTATGTTTTATACAGCTTTTAATTACATAGCGATTTACATGCAAAATCTAGCTTTTTTCACTACTTTTGCAACGCTAGTTTGTAAATATCAATTACTGTTTGAAAACATTAGAAACACAATGAAATTTTTAAAAATCGATATGAAATCAATCAAAACTTATTGATTTTAACTAGTTTCAGAAGTTTTGACAAAGTTTTATTTAAGATTTTATGTTTTACACAACTTTTAATTACATAGCGATTTACATGCAAAATCTAGCTTTTTTCACTACTTTTTCAAAGCTAGTTTGTAAATATCAATAATTGTTTGAAAACTTTAGAAAAACAATGAAATTTTTAAAAATCGATATGAAATCAATCAAAACTTATTGATTTTAACTAGTTTCAGAAGTTTTGACAAAGTTATATTAAAGAGTATATGTTTTACACAGCTTTTAATTACATGGCGATTTAGATGCAAAATCTAGCTGTTTTGACTACTTTTTAACGCTAGTTTGTAAATATCAATAACTGTTTGAAAACATTAGAAAAACAATGAAATTATTGAAAATCGATATGAAATCAATCAAAACTTATTGATTTTAACTAGTTTCAGAAGTTTTGACAAAGTTTTATTTAAGATTTTATGTTTTACACAACTTTTAATTACATAGAGATTTACATGCAAAATCTAGCTTTTTTCACTACTTTTTGAACGCTAGTTTGTAAATATCAATAACTGTTTGAAAACATTAGAAAAACAATGAAATTATTGAAAATCAATATGATATGAATCAGAACTTTTTGATTTTATCTAGTTTCAGAAGTTTTGACTAAGTTATATATGAGATTTTATGTTTTACACAACTTTTAATTACATAGCGATTTAAATGCAAAATCTAGCTTTTTTCACTACTTTTTGAACGCTAGTTTGTAAATATCAATAACTGTTTGAAAACATTAGAAAAACAATGAAATTATTGAAAATAGATATGAAATCAATCAAAACTTATTGATTTTAACTAGTTTCAGAAGTTTTGACAAAGTTTTATTTAAGATTTTATGTTTTACACAACTTTTAATTACATAGCGATTTACATGCAAAATCTAGCTGTTTTGACTACTTTTTAACACTAGTTTGTAAATATAAATAACTGTTTGAAAACATTAGAAAAACAATGAAATTATTGAAAATAGATATGAAATCAATCAAAACTTATTGATTTTAACTAGTTTCAGAAGTTTTGACAAAGTTTTATTTAAGATTTTATGTTTTACACAACTTTTAATTACATAGCGATTTACATGCAAAATCTAGCTTTTTTCACTACTTTTGCAACGCTAGTTTGTAAATATCAATAATTGTTTGAAAACTTTAGAAAAACAATGAAATTATTGAAAATCGATATGAAATCAATCAAAACTTATTGATTTTAACTAGTTTCAGAAATTTTGACAAAGTTATATTAAGGAGTTTATGTTTTACACAGCTTTTAATTACATGGCGATTTAGATGCAAAATCTAGCTGTTTTGACTACTTTTTAACGCTAGTTTGTAAATATCAATAACTGTTTGAAAACATTAGAAAAACAATGAAATTATTGAAAATCGATATGAAATCAATCAAAACTTATTGATTCTAACTAGTTTCAGAAGTTTTGACAAAGTTTTATTTAAGATTTTATGTTTTACACAGCTTTTAATTACATAGCGATTTACATGCAAAATCTAGCTTTTTTCACTACTTTTGCAACGCTAGTTTGTAAATATCAATTACTGTTTGAAAACATTAGAAACACAATGAAATTTTTGAAAATCGATATGAAATCAATCAAAACTTATTGATTTTAACTAGTTTCAGAAGTTTTGACAAAGTTTTATTTAAGATTTTATGTTTTACACAACTTTTAATTACATAGCGATTTACATGCAAAATCTAGCTTTTTTCACTACTTTTTCAACGCTAGTTTGTAAATATCAATTACTGTTTGAAAACATTAGAAAAACAACGAAATTATTGAAAATCGATATGAAATCAATCAAAACTTATTGATTCTAACTCGTTTCAGAAGCTTTGACAAAGTTATATTTAAGATATTGTTTTACACAGCTTTTAATTACATAGCGATTTAGAAAGCAAAATGTAGCTGTTTTGATTACTTTTAACGCTAGTTTGTAAATATCAATAACTGTTTGAAAACATTTGAAAAACAATGAAATTATTGAAAATCCATATGAAATCAATCAAAACTTATTGATTTTAACTAGTTTCAGAAGTTTTGACAAAGTTTTATTTAAGATTTTATGTTTTACACAACTTTTAATTACATAGCGATTTACATGCAAAATCTAGCTTTTTTCACGACTTTTTAAACGCTAGTTTGTAAATATCAATAACTGTTTGAAAACATTAGAAACACAATGAAATTTTTGAAAATCAATATGAAATCAATCAAAACTTATTGATTTTAACTAGTTTCAGAAGTTTTGACAAAGTTATATTTAAGATTTTGTTTTACACAGCTTTTAATTACATGGCGATTTAGATGCAAAATCTAGCTGTTTTGACTACTTTTTAACGGTAGTTTGTAAATATCAATAACTGTTTGAAAACATTAGAAAAACAATGAAATTATTGAAAATCGATATGAAATCAATCAAAACTTATTGATTTTAACTAGTTTCAGAAGTTTTGACAAAGTTTTATTTAAGATTTTACGTTTTACACAACTTTTAATTACATAGAGATTTACATGCAAAATCTAGCTTTTTTCACTACTTTTTGAACGCTAGTTTGTAAATATCAATAACTGTTTGAAAACATTAGAAAAACAATGAAATTATTGAAAATCGATATGATATCAATCAGAACTTTTTGATTTTATCTAGTTTCAGAAGTTTTGACAAAGTTATATTTAATATTTTATGTTTTACACAGCTTTTAATTACATAGCGATTTAGATGCAAAATCTAGCTGTTTTGACTACTTTTTAACACTAGAGTGTAAATATAAATAACTGTTTGAAAACATTAGAAAAACAATGAAATTATTGAAAATAGATATGAAATCAATCAAAACTTATTGATTTTAACTAGTTTCAGAAGTTTTGACAAAGTTTTATTTAAGATTTTATGTTTTACACAACTTTTAATTACATAGCGATTTACATGCAAAATCTAGCTGTTTTGACTACTTTTTAACACTAGTTTGTAAATATAAATAACTGTTTGAAAACATTAGTAAAACAATTAAATTATTGAAAATCGATATGAAATCAATCAAAACTTATTGATTTTAACTAGTTTCAGAAGTTTTGACAAAGTTTTATTTAAGATTTTATGTTTTACACAACTTTTAATTACATAGCGATTTACATGCAAAATCTAGCTTTTTTCACTACTTTTTCAAAGCTAGTATGTAAATATCAATAATTGTTTGAAAACTTTAGAAAAACAATGAAATTATTAAAAATCGATATGAAATCAATCAAAACTTATTGATTTTAACTAGTTTCAGAAGTTTTGACAAAGTTATATTAAAAAGTTTATGTTTTACACAGCTTTTAATTACATGGCGATTTAGATGCAAAATCTAGCTGTTTTGACTACTTTTTAACGCTAGTTTGTAAATATCAATAACTGTTTGAAAACATTAGAAAAACAATGAAATTATTGAAAATCGATATGAAATCAATCAAAACTTATTGATTTTAACTAGTTTCAGAAGTTTTGACAAAGTTTTATTTAAGATTTTATGTTTTACACAGCTTTTAATTACATAGCGATTTAGATGCAAAATCTAGGTGTTTTCACTACTTTTTCAACGCTAGTTTGCAAATATAAATAATTTTGTGAAAAAATCAGAAAAACAATTAAATTATTGAAAATCGATATGAAATCAATCAAAACTTATTGATTTCAACTAGTTTCATAAGTTTTGACATAGTTTTCTTACAGATTTTATGTTTTGCAAAGCTTTTCATTACATAGCGATTTGCATGCAAAATCAAGCTGTTATCACTACTTTTTCAACGCTAGTATGCAAATATAAATAACTTTGTGAAAACATTAGAAAAACAATTAAATTATTGAAAATCGATATGAAATCAATCAAAACTGATGTATTTCAACTAGTTTCACAGGTTTTGACAAAGGTTTATTTCAGATTTTATGTTTTTCTAAGCTTTTAATTACATAGCGATTTACAAGCAAAATCTAGCTGTTTTCACTACTTTTTCAACGCTAGTTTGCAAATATAAATATCTTTGTGTAAACATTAGAAAAACAATTAAATTATTGAAAATCGATATGAAATCAATCAAAACTTATTGATTTCAACTAATTTCACAAGTTTTTACAAAGGTTTATTACTGATTTTATGTTTTTCAATGTTTTTAATTACATAGCGATTTACATGCAAAATCTAGCTGTTTTCACTACTTTTTCAACGCTAGTTTGCAAATATATATAACTTTTTGAAAACATCAGAAAAACAATTAAATTATTTGAAATCGATATGAAATCATTCAGAAATTATTGATTTCAACTAGTTTCACATGTTTTGACAAAGGTTTATTACAGATTTTATATTTTTCAATGTTTTTAATTACATAGCGATTTACATGCAAAATCTAGCTGTTTTCACTACTTTTTCAACGCTAGTTTGCAAATATCAATAACTTTGTGAAAACATTAGAAAAACAATTAAATTATTGAAAATCGATATGAAATCAATCAAAACATATTGATTTCAACTAGTTTCATAAGTTTTGACAAAGTTTTCTTACACATTTTATGTTTTGCTAAGGTTTTCATTACATAGCGATTTACATGCAAAATCTAGCTGTTTTCACTACTTTTTCAACGCTAGTTTGCAAATATAAATAACTTTGTGAAAACATTAGAAAAACAATTAAATTATTGAAAATCGATATGAAATCAATCATGACTTATTGATTTAAACTAGTTTCACAAGTTTTGACAAAGGTTTATTACTGATTTTATGTTTTTCAATGTTTTTAATTACATCCGATTTACATGCAAAATTTGGCTGTTTTCACCATTTTTTCAACGCTAGTTTGCAAATATAAATAACTTTTTGCAAACTTTAGAAAAACAATTAAATTATTTAAAATCGATATGAAATCAATCAAAACTTATTGATTTTAACTAGTTTCAGAAGTTTTGACAAAGTTTTATTTAAGATTTTATGTTTTACACAGCTTTTAATTACATAGCGATTTAGATGCAAAATCTAGGTGTTTTCACTACTTTTTCAACGCTAGTTTGCAAATATAAATAATTTTGTGAAAAAATCAGAAAAGCAATTAAATTATTGAAAATCGATATGAAATCAATCAAAACTTATTGATTTCAACTAGTTTCATAAGTTTTGACATAGTTTTCTTACAGATTTTATGTTTTGCAAAGCTTTTCATTACATAGCGATTTGCATGCAAAATCAAGCTGTTATCACTACTTTTTCAACGCTAGTATGCAAATATAAATAACTTTGTGAAAACATTAGAAAAACAATTAAATTATTGAAAATCGATATGAAATCAATCAAAACTTATTGATTTCAACTAGTTTCACAAGTTTTGACAATGGTTTATTACAGATTTTATGTTTTTCTAAGCTTTTAATTACATAGCGATTTACAAGCAAAATCTAGCTGTTTTCACTACTTTTTCAACGCTAGTTTGCAAATATAAATATCTTTGTGTAAACATTAGAAAAACAATTAAATTATTGAAAATCGATATGAAATCAATCAAAACTTATTGATTTCAACTAGTTTCACAAGTTTTGACAATGGTTTATTACAGATTTTATGTTTTTCAATGTTTTTAATTACGTAGCGATTTACATTCAAAATATAGCTGTTTTCACTACTTTTTCAACGCTACTTTGCAAATATCAATAACTGTTTAAAAACATTAGAAAAACAATTAAATTATTGAAAATCGATATGAAATCAATCAAAACTTATTGATTTCAACTAATTTCACAAGTTTTTACAAAGGTTTATTACTGATTTTATGTTTTTCAATGTTTTTAATTACATAGCGATTTACATGCAAAATCTAGCTGTTTTCACTACTTTTTCAACGCTAGTTTGCAAATATATATAACTTTTTGAAAACATCAGAAAAACAATTAAATTATTTGAAATCGATATGAAATCATTCAGAAATTATTGATTTCAACTAGTTTCACATGTTTTGACAAAGGTTTATTACAGATTTTATATTTTTCAATGTTTTTAATTACATAGCGATTTACATGCAAAATCTAGCTGTTTTCACTACTTTTTCAACGCTAGTTTGCAAATATCAATAACTTTGTGAAAACATTAGAAAAACAATTAAATTATTGAAAATCGATATGAAATCAATCAAAACATATTGATTTCAACTAGTTTCATAAGTTTTGACAAAGTTTTCTTACACATTTTATGTTTTTCTAAGGTTTTCATTACATAGCGATTTACATGCAAAATCTAGCTGTTTTCACTACTTTTTCAACGCTAGTTTGCAAATATAAATAACTTTGTGAAAACATTAGAAAAACAATTAAATTATTGAAAATCGATATGAAATCAATCATGACTTATTGATTTAAACTAGTTTCACAAGTTTTGACAAAGGTTTATTACTGATTTTATGTTTTTCAATGTTTTTAATTACATCCGATTTACATGCAAAATTTGGCTGTTTTCACCATTTTTTCAACGCTAGTTTGCAAATATAAATAACTTTTTGCAAACTTTAGAAAAACAATTAAATTATTTAAAATCGATATGAAATCAATCAAAACTTATTGATTTTCACTAGTTTCACAACTTTTTACAAAGGTTTATTACAGATTTTAGGTTTTTCAAAGTTTTTAATTACATAGCGATTTACATGCAAAATCTGGCTGTTTTCAATACTTTTTTAACGCTAGTTTGCAAATATCAATAACTGTTTGAAAAGATTACAAAAACAATTAAATTATTGAAAATCGATATGAAATCAATCAAATCTTATTGATTTCAACTAGTTTCATAAGTTTTGACAAAGTGTTCTTACACATTTTATGTTTTGCAAAGGTTTTCATTAAATAGCGATTTACATGCAAAATCTAGCTGTTTTCAGTACTTTTTCAACGCTAGTTTGCAAATATAAATAACTTTGTGAAAACATTAGAAAAACAATTAAATTATTGAAAATCGATATGAAATCAATCAATCAATCAATTTAACTGTAATAAACCTTTGTCAAAACTTGTGAAACTAGTTGAAATCAATAAGTGATTTCAACTAGTTTCACAAGTTTTGACGAAGGTTTATTACAGATTTTATGTTTTTCAAAGTTTTTAATTACATAGGGATTTACATGCAAAATCTCCCATTTTACACTACTTTTTCAACGCTAGTTTGCAAATATCTATCTTTAAAAACATTAGAAAAACAATTAAATTAATGAAAATCGATATGAAATCAATGAAAACGTATTGATTTCAAATAGTTTCATTTGACAAAGGTTTATTACAGATTTTATGTTTTTCTAAGTTTTTAATAAAAAAAGCGATTTACATGCAAAATCTAGCTGTTTTCACTACTTTTTCAACGCTAGTTTGCAAATATCAATAACTGTTTGAAAACATTAGAAAAACAATTAAATTATTGAAATTCGATATGAAATCAATCAAAACTTATTGATTTCAACTAGTTTCACAACTTTTTACAAAGGTTTATTACAGATTTTACGTTTTTCAAAGTTTTTAATTACATAGCGATTTACATGCAAAATCTCGCTGTTTTCTTTACTTTTTCAACGCTAGTTTGCAAATATAAATAACCTTTTGAAAACATTAGAAAAACAATTAAATTATTAAAAATCGATATGAAATCAATCAAGACTTTTGATTTCAACTAGTTTCACATGTTTAGACAAAGGTTTATTACAGGTTTTAAGTTTTTCAATGATTTTAATTACATAGCGATTTACATGCAAAATCTAGCTGTTTTCTCTACTTTTTCAACGCTAGTTTGCAAATATAAATAAGTTTGTGAAAACAATAGAAAAACATTTAAATCATTGAAAATCGATAGGAACTCAATCAAAACTGATTGATTTCAATTAGTTTCACAAGTTTTGACAATGGTTTATTACTGATTTTATGTTTTTCAATGTTTTTAATTGCATAGCGATTTACATGCAAAATCTAGCTGTTTTCTCTACTTTTTCAACGCTAGTTTGCAAATATAAATAACTTTGTGAAAACAATAGAAAAACATTTAAATCATTGAAAATCGATAGGAACTCAATCAAAACTGATTGATTTCAACTAGTTTCACAAGTTTTGACAAAGGTTTATTACAGATTTTATGTTTTTCAAAGTTTTTAATTACATAGCGATTTACATGCAAAATCTAGCTGTTTCCACTGCTTTTTCAACGCTAGTTTGCAAATATAAATAACTTTGTGAAAAAATTAGTAAAACAATTAAATTATTGAAAATCGATATGAAATCAATCACAACTTATTGATTTCAACTAGTTTCACAAATTTTGACAAAGGTTTATTACTGATTTTATGTTTTTCAATGTTTTTAATTACATAGCGTTTTACATGCTAAATCTAGCTGTTTTCACTACTTTTTCAACGCTAGTTTGCAAAAATAAATAACTTTGTGTAAACATTAGAAAAACAATTAAATGATTGAAAATCGATATGAATTCAATCAAAACTGATTGATTTCAACTAGTTTCATAAGTTGTGACAAAGTTTTATTACAGATTTTCTGTTTTTTAATGTTTTTAATTACATAGGGCTTTACATGCAAAATCTAGCTGTTTTCACTACTTTTTCAACGCTAGTTTGCAAATATAAATAACTTTTTGAAAACATTAGAAAAACAAGTAAATTATTGAAAATCGATATGAAATCAATCAAAACGTATCTATTTAAACTAGTTTTACAAGTTTTGACAAAGGTTTATTACAGATTTTATGTTTTTCAAAGTTTTTAATAACATAGCGATTTACATGCAAAATCTGGCTGTTTTCACTACATTTTCAACGCTTGTTTGCAAATAAAAATAACTTTTTGAAAACATTAGAAAAACAATTAAATTATTGAAAATCGATATGAAATAAATCAAAACAGATTGATTTCAAATAGTTTCACAAGTTTTGACAATGGTTTATTACAGATTTTATGTTTTTCAATGATTTCAATTACATAACAATTTACATGCAAAATCTTGCTCTTTTCACTACTTTTTCAACGGTAGGTTGCAAATATAAATAAATTTCTGAAAACATTAGAAAAACAATTAAATTATTGAAAATCGATATGAAACCAATCAAAACTTATTGATTTCAACTAGTTTCACAAGTTTTGACAAAGGTTTATTACCGTTTTTAAGTTTTTCAATGTTTTTAATTACATAGCGATTTACATGCAAAATCTAGCTGTTTTCACTACTTTTTCCCCGCTAGTTTGCAAATAAAATAACTTTTGAAAAACATTAGAAAAACAATTAAATTATTGAAAATCGATATGAAATCAATCAAAACTTATTGATTTCAACTAGTTTAACCAGATTTGACAAAGGTGTATTATTGATTTTATGTTTTTCAATGTTTTTAATTACATAGCGATTTACATGCAAAATCTAGCTGTTTTCACTACTTTTTCAACCCTAGTTTACAAATATAAATAAATTTGTGAAAAAATTAGAAAAACAATTAAATTATTGAAAATCGATATGAAATCAATCAAAACTGATTGATTTCAACTAGTTTCACAAGTTATGACAAAGGTTTATTACTGATTTTTGTGTTTTGCAAAGTTTTTCATTACATAGCGATTTACATGCAAAATCAAGCTGTTTTCATTACTTTTTCAACGCTAGTTTGCAAATGTAAATAACTTTGTGAAAACATTAGAAAAACAATTAAATTATTGAAAATCGATATGAAATCAATCAAAACTTATTGATTTCAACTAGTTTCACAAGTTTTGACAAAGGTTTATTACTGATTATATGTTTTTCAATGTTTTTAATTACATAGCGATTTAACATGCAAAATCTAGCTGTTTTCAAATCTTTTTCAACGCTAGTTTGCAAATATAAATAACTTTGTGAAAACATTAGAAAAACAATTAAATTATTGAAAATCGATATGAAATCAATCAAAGCTTATTGATTTCAACTAGTTTCACAAGTTTTGACGAAGATTTATTTCAGATTTTATGTTTTTCAAAGCTTTTAATTACATAGCGATTTACAAGCAAAATCTAGCTGTTTTCACTACTTTTTCAACGCTAGTTTACAAATATCAATAACTGTTTGAAAACATTAGAAAAAACAATTAAATTATTGAAAATCGATATGAAATCAATCAAAACTTATTGATTTCAACTAGTTTCATAAGTTTTGACAAAGTTTTCTTACACATTTTATGTTTTGCAAAGGTTTTCATTACATAGAGATTTACATGCAAAATCTAGCTGTTTTCAGTACTTTTTCAACGCTAGTTTGCAAATATAAATAACTTTGTGAAAACATTAGAAAAACAATTAAATTATTGAAAATCGATATGAAATCAATCAATCAATCAATTTATCTGTAATAAACCTTTGTCAAAACTTATGAAACTAGTTGAAATCAATAAGTGATTTCAACTAGTTTCACAAGTTTTGACGAAGGTTTATTACAGATTTTATGTTTTTCAAAGTTTTTAATTACATCGGGATTTACATGCAAAATCTCGCTATTTCACTACTTTTTCAACGCTAGTTTGCAAATATCAATAACTGTTTGAAAACATTAGAAAAACAATTAAATTATTAAAAATCGATATGAAATCAATCAAGAATTATTGATTTCAACTAGTTTCACAAGTTTTGACAAAGGCTTATTACTGATTTTATGTTTTTCAATGTTTTTAATTACATAGCGATTTACATGCAAAATCTGGCTGTTTTCACTACTTTTTCAACGCTAGTTTGCAAATATAAATAACTTTGTGAAAACATTAGAAAAACAATTAAATTATTGAAAATCGATATGAAATCAATCAAAACTTATTGATTTCAACTATTTTCACAAGTTTTGACAAAGGTTTATTACAGATTTTATGTTTTTCAATGTTTTTAATTACATATTTATTTACTTGCAAAATCTAGCTGTTTTCTTTACTTTTTCAACGCTAGTTTGCAAATATAAATAACCTTTTGAAAACATTAGAAAAACAATTAAATTATTGAAAATCGATATGAAATCAATCAATACTTTTTGATTTCAACTAGTTTCACAAGTTTTGACAAAGGTTTGTTAAAGATTTTATGTTTTTCAATGTTTTTAATTACATAGCGATTTATAAGCAAAATCTTGCTGTTTTCACTACTTTTTCAACGCTAGTTTGCAAATATAAATAACTTTTTGAAAACATAAAACAATTAAATTATTGAAAATCGATATGAAATCAATCAAAACTTATCGATTTCAACTAGTTTTACAAGTTTTGACAAAGGCTTATTACAGATTTTATGTTTTTCAAAGTTTTTAATTACATAGCGATTTACATGCAAAATCTCGCTGTTTTCACTACTTTTTCAACGCTAGTTTGAAAACATAAAACAATTAAATTATTGAAAATCGATATGAAATCAATCAAAACTTATTGATTTCAACTAGTTTTACAAGTTTTGACAAAAGTTTATTACAGATTTTATGTTTTTCAAAGTTTTTAATTACATGGCGATTTACATGCAAAATCTCGCTGTTTTCACTACTTTTTCAACGCTAGTTTGCAAATATAAATAACTTTTTGAAAACATTAGAATAACAATTATATTATTGAAAATCGATATGAAATCAATCAAAACTTATTGATTTCAACTAGTTTCACAAGTCTTGACAAAGGTTTATTACAGATTTTATGTTTTTCAATGTTTTTAATTACATAGCGATTTACATGCAAAATCTAGCTGTTTTCACTTCTTTTTCAACGCTAGTTTGCAAATATAAATAACTTTGTGAAAACATTAGAAAAACAATTAAATTATTGAAAATCGATATGAAATCAATCAAAACTTATATATTTCAACTAGTTTTACAAGTTTTGACAAAAGTTTATTACAGATTTTATGTTTTTCAAAGTTTTTAATTACATGCCGATTTACATGAAAAATCTCGCTGTTTTGGCTACTTTTTCAACGCTAGTTTGAAAATATAAATAACTATTTGAAAACATTAGAAAAACAATGAAATTATTGAAAATCGATATGAAATCAAAGTAGACGTGATGATTTTTACTATTTTTCATAAATTTTGGCAAAGTTGTAATTCAAATTTTATGTTTTACAAAGGTTTTAATTACATAGCAATTTACATGCAAAATCTAGCTGTTTTGATTACTTTTTCAACGCTAGTTTTAAATATAAATAACTGTTTGAAAACATTAGAAAAACAATGAAATTATTGAAAATCGATATGCAATCAATGAAAATGTATTCATTTTAACTAGTTTCATAAGTTTTGACAAAGTAATATTACAAATTTTATGTTTTATAACGGTTTGAATAACATAGTCATTTACATGCAAAGTATAGCAATTTTGACTACTGTTTCAACAGCAGTTTGAAAATATAACTGTTTTAAAACATTAGAAACTCAATGAAATTATTGAAAATCGATATGAAATCAATCAAAACGTATTGATTTTAACTATTTACATAAGTTTTGACAAAGTTATATTGCAAATTTTATGTTTTACATATTTTGAATTACATACTGATTTACATTCAATATCTAGCTGTTTCCACTACTTTTCCAACGCTAGTTTCAAAATATAAATAACTCTTTGAAAACATTAGCAAGTCAATGACATTTTTGAAAATCGATATGCAATCAATCAAAATTTAGTGATTTTAACTAGTTTCATAAGTCTTGACAAAGTTATATTACAAATTTTATGTCTTACAATGTTTTGAATTATATTGTGATTACATTCAAAATCTAGCTGTTTTGACTACTTTTTCAACGCTAGTTTGAAAATATAAATAACTCTTTGAAAACATTAGAAAATCAATGAAATTATTGAAAATCGATATGCTATCAATCAAAATGTATTGATGTTAACTTGTTTCATAAGTTTTGACAAAGATATATTACAAATTTTATGTTTTACGAAGGTTTCAATTACATAATGTTTTACATGCAAAATCTAGCTCTTTTGACTACTTTTTCAACGCTAGTTTGAAAACATATATAACTGTTTTACAACATTAGAAATCAATGAAATTATTGAAAATCGATATGCAGTCAATCAAATGGTATTGATTTCAAATAGTTTCATAAGTTTTGACACACTTATATTACAAATTTTATGTTTAGAATGGTTTGAATTACATAATGATTTACCTGCAAAATCTAGCTGTTTTGACTACTTTTTTAATGTTAAAAACGCTGGCTTGAAAATATAAACAACTTATTGAAAACAGTAGAAAATCAATGATAATATTTAAAATCGATATTCAGTCAATCAAAATGTATTGATTTTAACTAGTTTCATAATTTTCGACAAAGTTATATTACAAATTCTATGTTTTACATAGGTGTGTAAGTCTAGGTACCTCGCTCAATAAAAGAGCATAGTCTGATTAAAACGACGCCAAACTTTATGAAAACAAAATGTTATCGTCTAAATGCTTATGTTTTTCATGAAGAGAATAGACCAAAATTTTTTTTAATTATTTTTTAAAATTTTTGCTTCTTTTTAGAACATACGAAATTTTGATTAAACACCTTATTTCTCTTTGTACCAACATGGTCTAGTGAATAATAGAGATAATTTTTAGCACATTTTTTTGGTATTACACACATTAATTTGGAAAATCTTGCAAAAACAAAAATAATTGTTAGATGTTAATGAAACTTTCAGAAACTATTCACAGAATATCAAAATTATTATAAATATGTTTTTTTTATCAAAGTCATGGCAGAAATATTTTTTTATATATTTATTCACACCACCCTAACTAATTTTATGCAAAACTCTAGAAATTCGAGCGCACCAACCTTAGTGATTACAATAGTTAAAAGCACAACGCTTTGAAGAATGCAAATCATTTATTTTTTTTTAATTGGAGCCAACGTACCTGAAAATCAGCTCTGAATTGTAACATACCAAAAAATCAATAAAACAAATATATTATTTAATTTCAATTGCTTTTATTTGTTTTTAGTTGTTTTTATGAATATGGACAATATTTTCTGAAAGCAATACATTTTTTCAATGAAAATTGAATTTTTAATACAATTATTTGTTATTTCTTTAATTATAATAGATTTTTACATTAAGTTTTTAAAAATATTATAACATTAGTTAAAAGCAACATCAACCTTTCAAAGTGTCCAGATAAGATCGTCATTTTCTAGCGCTTTGAAAATTGTATCGTTTGGACCAATCAGAAGAGCCATGGTAATTAAAAAATGTAATTTTCGTGCTTATAATCGGGCAGTAATTATAAAGTATGGAAGACCAACCAGAATACAATTTACTTCCATTATTTGAGTTCAGCATTGTTCTCCGCTGTTAAGGCCTTTACTTTTGCGAAACAAAATAATTTAGTAATAGTAACAATAAGTAATGTTCTTTTTCGAAAACTTTCGAAACCATCTAGAATAAAACCGACTACAATTTAAATTGCTTCTTGAAACAATAGAAAACCAATAAAATTACTAAAAATAAATATGGTATCGATCGAAATATACTGATTTTAACAAGTTCCAACAGTTGTCACAAAGTTATATTACAAAATAGGTGTTTTACATATGATTGAAGAGTATTGTGGTTTTCATGCAAAAACAAGCTGTTTTGGCTAGTTTTTGAACGTGAAACACTCTTCATAGAAAATTTACATTGCTATTGGGAAACAAGAGAAAACCAATAAAATTACTGAAAATCGATATCGTATCGATCCAAATATACTGATTTAGAAAGTTCCAACAGTTGTCACAAAGTGATATTACAAATTATATGTTTTATTAGGTTCGTGCAGAAATAATGTCGTTTTCTCACATAGTAACATATGTGAGAAAACGACATTATTTTTGCGCCAACCTAATACATATGTTTGAAAATTATTGTGTTTTTCATGCAAAAGCAAGCTGTTTTGGATAGTTTGTGATCGTTAAACACTCTTCATTGCAAATTTAAATTGGTATTTGGAAAAAATAGAAATCCAATAAAATTACTGAAAATCGATATGGTATCGATCTAAATATACTGATTTTAACAAGTTCCAACAGTTTTCACAAAGTTATATTACAAATCAGATGTTTTAGGAAAGTTTGAAAATTATTGAGTTTTTCAAGCAAAAGCAAGCTATGATGGCTAGTTTGTGAACGTTAAACACTCATCATTGAAAATTTAAATTGCTATTTGGAAACAAATGAAAACCAATAAAATTAGTTAAAATCGATATGGTATCGATCAAAATGTTATATTACAAATTTGATGTTTTACATAAGTTTGAAAATTTATTGAGTTTTGCATGCAAAAGAAAGCTGTTTTGTCTAGTTTTTGAATGTTAAACAAACTTCAATGAATATTTAAATTGCTATTGGGAATCAATTTGAAAACTAATAAAATTACTGTAAATCCTTATCGTATCGATCAAAATATACTGATTCTAACAAGTTCCAACATTTTTCACAATGTTATATGACAAATTTGATGCTTCACATAATTTTGAAAACTATTGAGTTTTAGATGCAAAAACCAGCTGTTTTCGCTAGTTTTCCAACGTGAAACAATCTTCATTGAAAAATTAAATTGCTATTTGTAAACAATAGAAAACCAATAAAATTACTGAAAATAGATATGGTATCGAACAAAATATACAGATGTTAACAAGTTCCAACAGTTTTCACAATATCATATTATAAATTTGATGTTTTATATAAGTTTGAAAACTATAGAAATTTACATGCAAAAGCAAGCTGTTTTGGCTAGTTAAAGACTCTTCATTCAAAATTTAAATTGCAATTGGGAAACAATAGAAAACCAATAAAATTACAGAAAATCGATACCGTGTCGAACAATATATACTGATTTTAACAAGTTCCAAAAGTTTTAACAAAGATATATTACAAATTGAATGTGTAACATCTATTGAGTTTTACATGCAAACGCAAGCTCTTTTGGGTAGTTTTTGAACGTAAAACACTTTTCATTGAAAATTTAAATTGTTATTTGGTAACAATAGAAAACAAATAAAATTACTGGATATCGATATCGTATCGATCAAAATATACAGATTTTAACATGTTTCAACAGTTATCATAATGTTATATTACAAATTTGATGTTTTACATAACTTTAAAAACTATTGAGTTTTACATGCAAATCCAAGCTGTTTTGGTTAGTTTTTGAACGATAAACACTCTTCATTGAAAATTTATATCGCTATTTGGAGACAAGAGAAAACCACTAAAATCGCTGAAAATCGATATGGTATCGATCTAAATATTCTGATTTTAACAAGTTTCAGCCGTTTTCACAAAGTTATATTTCAAATTTGATGTTTTACATGTATGTGGGAAAGAAATATTGTGTTTTTCATGCAAAATGAAGCTCTTTTGGCTAGTCTTTGAACGATACACACTCTTCATTGAAAATTTAAATTGCTATTAGGTAACAATAGAAAGCCAATAAAATTGCTGAAAATCGATATCGTATCGATCTAAATACACTGATTTTAACAAGATTCAACAGTTTCACAACGTTATATTACAAATTTGATGTTTTACATGAGTTTTAAAACTACTGACTTTTACATGCATAAGCAAGCTGTTTGGGCTAGTTTTTGAACGTTAAACACACTTCATTTAAAATTTAAATTGCTATTGGGAAACAATAGAAATCGAATAAAATTACTGAAAGTCGATATGGTATCGATCTAAATAGACTGATTTTAACTAGTTTCAACAGTTTTTACAAAGATATATTAGAAATTTGATCTTTTGTATATGTTTGAAAACTATTGTGTTTTTCATGCAAAAGCAAGCTGTTTTGCCTTGATTTTTAACGATAAACACTCTTCATTAAAAATTTTAATTGTTGCAGGAAAACAATAGAAAACCAACGAAATTACTGAAATTAGTTATCGTATCGATCTAAAGATACTGATTTTAACAAGTTTCAACATATTTCACAAAATTATATTACAAATTTGATGTTTTACATAAGTTTGAAAACTATTAATTTTTACATGCAAGAGCAAGCTGTTTTCGGTAGTTTTTGAACATTAAACACTCTTCATTGAAAATTTAACTTGCTATTTGGAAACAATACAAAACCAATAAAATTACTGAAAATCGGTATCGTATCGATCAAAATATACACATTTTAACAAGTTTGAACAATTATAACAAAGTTATAATACAAATTTGATGTTTTACATAAGTTTTAAAACTATTGCCTTTTTCATTCAAAAGCAAGCCATTTTGGCAAGTTTTTGAACGTTAAACACTCTTCATTGAAAATTTAAATTGCTATTTTGAAACAATAGAAAATCAATAAAATTACTAAAAATCGCTATCGTATCGATCGAAATATACTGTGACGTCGTCCCCTGGTCGCAGTTCCAACCGTGTCGTTGTATCCTAGTCTACCACGGCACCGACGGTGACGTCCTACTTTGATTCCCAGTCTGCCTACCCACGTTGTGATTTGAATTAGGCAGAGGAAATCAATCAGTCATCGGGGCCGTACTGCAAACCGAGTCCAACGGGGGTGATACCACAAAAATACGCATAAAAGGCAATAAAATGAAAACTCAAAAGTTCAAAGTATCAAAGAAAGCTCTCCTCCTTGTAATGTTCTTTTTCTTCTTCTGTTTTACATGCAAGTGTAATGTTCTTTTTCATCTTCTTCTGTTCTACATGCAATGTCATGTGTGCGTGTGCCTGTAGGTGCAGATGTGGTTACTATGGCTTGTTCTTCTTGGTCAATATTTTCCTCTCCGCTGTGGGAGGTTTTTCCGCCGCCCGTAGCGGTCTCACGCCAGCCTCCTCCGCTGGTCTTCCTGCAATTTCTTCGCCGATTCTGTATGAGTAAGGAACACTGCTCGGCATCTCCCTCTCGAGTTGCTGCATGCGCATTGGATTGTCGTTCGTTAATCTCCTCTTACTCTTAATCTTCCATACTACTATACCCCCGATGGCTATAACTATGAATGTACCCATCACTATTGACCAACTTATCGCGATCTGCTCATCGCCTTCCCAAGCCATACCTTCATTTCCCAACGCACTTAACTTGTCCCTCAATTGACCCATATCGATCTTTTCTATCGGCTTCATTAGTTCTGGCATTTTATTCAAGGTAACATTGGAGAATCCCTTCACTATTGGCTCCCATAATTCTGTACAATTGACTAAGCCTCTGCCAATCATTTCTATGATTGAATCTTTCTCTTCATATCTTTCTTCTTCCTGGTAATAGGCGGTAAGGACATAGATATCCCAAATGCCGAACATCCCATGGGTAACTTTAACAGGGACAATGGTGGCCTTACTCTTAATGTCCTTGTGGACTCTCCCCCACACACCCTAGACAAGCTGATAGGTTTCTGTGTGGCTACTGCCCACACCCCGTCTGAAACACTGATAGCTTGTGGTAATGCCGTGTTTGCTAATACCTCTACTTGGCAAGTTCTCTTAATTCCCTCTCTCTTCCCTTCAAACAATTCTAGTATGCACATCTTGTGGTTACCAGTTATATAGATAGGGCTTAACGAGGTACAAGTCCCTAGAGCATCATCTCTACACTTTCTAGCTTCTTCAGCTGTTAGCAACATGAATTTCGTTCTCCCTGAATTTAAAGCTATGTATTCTGTTTCTACCTTGTACCTTCCTACCATTCGTGTAGCTACCATCATCATCATGATCATCATCAACCCTTTCATTTTGATCTTTCCTGCAACAAGATCCTCTTGTTTTTATTCTTCATAACCATTCAGTTTTGCTCAATTCTTTACTCAAGTATTCCATAATTTCTTACTACATTTAGCTCTTCCCTTCTCTAACTAACTCCTAGCAGACAGAATGGCCCGGACAGGTGTGCGTGGTGCTCATTCCCAAAGGTCGTACTTCATGACACCACTGATGGCCAGTCAGCAATGCCAATAATCTTCTTCCGTCCTTCGTGAGATGCAGCCCGCGACTCCATCCCCCCCATCCACATCCACCACAGTCAGCCAGCAGGTTTTTTGGATGAGCCAGTGTCGTTACCTGTCGACACCGAATGTTTCTATTCTGCACAGCCTTCTTTGTTCTACTGAGATTTGGGGTTCTTCACCCTTCTTGATCTCATCTTCCGAAGTGGTCCCTGCTCAACCTCTAACCTTCCCTCTGTGTTTAATTCCCGTCCAGGAGGTGTTTTGTCCTCTTATTCCTCCCCTGACTCTTCCTTCTGTTTAGAGTCCTCGCCTTGGACATCTTTAATACCTCCTGACTCTATGTCTAGATCTCTCCTGTTCCTTAGCCTTTCCTTGAGCTGGGAAAGGGGTATTTGATCCTCTTCCTCCCACTCGCTGGGCCCTTCGTCCTGTTCAGGATGCCTCTTTTTAGAGCCCTTGGCTGCTTGATTGGATCTCCTCGTCTTTCTCTTCCTTTCCTTTGGACCACCAAGTATGCCATAATAGAGAAAAGGCTGTATTATCTCTCAGGCAGGGATGAAGAAGTCAAGCCCAAGTTGTATGTGCCCAAAAGTTTAAGACCAGAGGTTTTGGAACAGTGCCACGAGAGGTTGGGTCACATGGGAATTGATAGGACATGTGATCTAATAGGAAGAAAGTACTATTGGCCCAAATTGTACGGAGAGGTCACTAACTATGTTCGGAGCTACGTAGTGTGCCAGTCGTAGAGCAGAAGGCAGGAGATGGCACCATTGGAGGAGACGGACGTGCCGAACTTCCCCTTCGAGAAAGTGAGTATGGATGTATCAGGACCATTTGGGGAAAACTGCGCAGGGAAACAACTACATAGTGAGTTTTGTCGATTGGCTAACAAATTGGCCTGAGGCATTTGCAGTACCAGACAAGAAGGCTAGAACTGTGGCCGGTTTGATAATAGGTGAAATCTTTCCTAGGTATGGCGCCCCTGTGCAGTTGGTAACAGATAATGACACGGAGAATATAAACAGCATAATGAGAGAAGTTCTGACAGGTTTGAATATAGAACATGTAAAAACATCTCCATATCACCCCCAAGGAAATGCTAAAGTGGAAAGGTTTCATAGAACCTTGGGAGATGTATTGGCCAAGCTGGTCAGAGAGAACACTGGAAACTGGGACTTCACCTTTTCTCTCAGGGCAGCTATTTCACTGTCTGCCTGCTCCTTCTCAATTCCTTCTGTCCAGTAGGGATCGGTTATTATCTGGGCGTCCCCTTCTTCGTCCGATTCTAACATAGGGCGATCTTTTAGCTTATTAGAGTTAATTACTCCTATTCTATAGGCTTTATCATCTACTCCCTGCTCTACTTTTACAGATCTTTCTTCCAGTTGTTTCGGTATTCTTGAGAGTAAATCTGCGCACGTGTTTTCCTTCCCTGCCAAATACTCTATCTTACAGTGGTAGCCACTTAACTTAAGTGCCCACTGTTGAATCTTCTTATTATTTGTCCACTCTGCCTGCAATAGGTACTGGAGAGGTTTGTGGTCTGTTTTTATAGTAAAGACCGCACCATTCAAGTAGTAGTCCAGTTTTTGGAGAGCATACATGATAGCATATGCTTCTCTTTCTATTACTGGCCATCTCTGTTGTGTCTCTGAGAGCTTATGAGAGAGAAAGTATATCGGTACTTCCTCTGGTATGCCTGGCACCTGTCCTTCTTTATCGGGACACGGCTGGGTAAGAACTGCTCCTACACACTGCTCACTGGCATCAGTGTATAGTACCATGGGCTTGCTAAGGTCTGGGTACGTCAGCAGTGGGACGGCTGTCAACTGTTCTTTTAACGTATCAAATGCCAGTTGACAATCCTCTGTCCACTTGAACCTAGCGTATTTCTTCGTCAGGGCTACTAGTGGTATGGCAATTCTCGAAAATGCCAGGACGAAGCGTCGGTAGTAACCTATAGCTCCTATAAAACCTCTTACCTGTCTCACTGTCTTAGGTTCTGGCATTTCCCTTATGACTTTCACCTTATCCATGTCGGGTTTAATACCGTCTCCGTTTATAACAAAGCCCAAATATCTAGTCTCCTCCTTCAGAAACTGACACTTCGACAATTTCAATTTTAAGCCGTGTTTTCTTAACCTTCCCAACGCTTGTTTTAGATGGAAAAAGTGTTGTTCTACTGTCTCCGAAAATATTAAGATATCGTCCAAATATGCCATGGCAAAGCTCTCGTATCCTCCTAACACTATTGACATCAGCTGTTGGAAGATTCCCGGGGCATTAGCTAAACCGAATGGCATCACCCTGAACTGGAACAGTCCTAGGTGACACGCAAATGCGGCCTTCTCCTTCTCAGCCTCATCAAGGGCTACCTGCCAATACCCGGACCTCAAGTCCAACGTAGAGAAGTACTTTGCCTTCCCTAATAATGATAATATGTCATCTATTAGTGGCAATGGCACCGCCAACGGCTTCGATATAGACTTCAGTTTTCTAAAATCTACACAAAAACGGTGCCCGCCATCTTTCTTACCTACTATTACGATTGGGAAGCTCCAAGGGGAGATCGATCTTTCGATCATCCCAGCTTCCAACATCTCTTCTACTGCCTCTTCTACAAGGGGTCTTTTATGAACAGGTGTCCGGTAGGGTTTTAATTTCACAGGGAGGGGGGGTGATCTCCGGTGTCGATTTTCATTTTGACTGTGTGGGTCTGGCCCAATTCCTTGTCTGACTGGGCTACCACATCTCGATTATCCCTCAGCAGACCTCCCACCCTGGTTCTAAATTGATCCGGTGCTAATATATCTTCGTCCACTATTCCTTCTGTTTGCTCTACAAGTTTTCTTCGTTCCTCTTCGAATCTCACCCGATTCAGAGTCCGTAGGGTTAGCGCTTTCCCTATCTCTTCCCCTCCTTTATAGTCTTTTGGGCCTGGTTCACCATCATAATGGGCACTAATTCAGCTGCCTCCACCACCGTCTCACACAGAGTTACCTCATTCTCTTCTAGGCCCTTCCCTTCCACAGGGACCAACTGCAGGGGTCCTTTTCCTATTTTCTTCCCTGACATTAACCTTCCCCCCTTTTCCGACCTCTCGACTTAGTATCTGGTTCCTTCCACACCTTTTTACCTTTTCCCATATGCGCTGGCTCTCCTTGGCCAGCTCTATTGCCGCCGATAGTCTCACCGGCCCCTCTTTCAGCACGTCGTGACGAACACGCTCGTCACTTAGGGCCTCCACATACAGGTCTGCTAACTGGGCCTGCATGACGGCATTGTCTTTAACCACTTCTGGGAAGGCCAATGATGACAGCTTCCCCGCTCGGGCCCCCAATTCTCCAGGGGTTTCGTCCCGCAGCTGTGTCAACTTTAAGAGGGCCCTCATGGCCTCTATAGCCGTGCCCTCGTCGGTGAATTCTTTGGCAATAGTCCCTTTAATCTTTCCCAAGACAAGTGAGGTTGACTCTCCAAGAGCTCCTTCATAAACTCAGAGGCTTTCCCCTTTGTGGCATCATATGCTAGATACAGAGTCTCCTGATCTGTGAGTTCATATATAATTCGGCTCTTCTCCAGGATTGCCAGCCAGTTTTTTAAATCTTTCCCACTGCCGTCAAATGCTAAGAGCCTCGGTCCACACAACAACTTTCTCAGGTCAGCTGACAACCCTTGTCTAACCCCCTCTTCATCCCCCACTGCTCTATCTGAATCATAGTCCGACATATTTAAAGAGAAAGACAATCTACGCAGCAACAATCGAGGTTGGGAAATCAAGCAAAGTGTCCTACCTTACAGACGATTCTGTTCTCGTTCCTCTCGGTCCCGGGTCGTTTTGAGTCCTATTCGAAATTTCTCAGCAACAGCGGTCGATCCAGGATCCTGTCCTGCGGTCACGGTAGTAATTGTGGCAGTGGCTGTTCCAGGGTCCTATCCTGTGGTCACGGCACCAGTTGTGACGTCGTCCCCGGGTCGCAGCGCCAACCGTGTCGTTGTATCCTAGTCTACCACGGCACCAACGGTGACGTCCTACTTTGATTCCCAGTCTGCCTACCCACGTTGTGATTTGATCTAGGCAGAGGAAATCAATCAGTCATCGGGGCCGTACTGCAAACCGAGTCCAACGGGGGTGATACCACAAAAATACGCATAAAAGGCAATAAAATGAAAACTCAAAAGTTCAAAGTATCAAAGAAAAAGGTAACAAACTTTATGTCTATTGTTCGATACATAGGACTGCATCTATCTCCCGACCCGTTCTATGGATTGTGACACGTCGTTTTCCGCTAGGCAAGTTTTATCACGTCTGCTCTCTAAGAAATTGGTGTTTCGGTGGGTCTTTGGACGAAAGTCAAAAGAAAAGCTTATTTCGGTGATCTGGATCTAAGTCACTCTTCAAAATAATTGTTCTTGGTTTGAAGATGTGGGTCCGAAAAATTTGCGGGAATCCTGGTCAGCTATCTGCGAGGCTTGCCTCAACCGGAGACTGACTCTGGGAACTGCTGGGTCTCGACTCATTTCTGCTCGTTGTGGCTTCGTTTATATGGGCGCCGACCAAAACCGGGGTGGGTTTGTCGGCGCCGGGGGGTTCCTCGATAATTCTAAATACATATCCACCTCTCTGGTTAGGAATTTCCACCTTTTTCCATTTTTGGGAACCTTTCCTCACTCCCACCTTCTCATCATACTTCAGAGGGGCGTGAACTGCCCTCCCCACATCTTCGTGGCAACCTCTCTTACTCATCCTCCAGATGGGCGGCAACAGCCTCCCTCGTGCATCACGTGATCACCACTCAACCAATGATGTCTTAGTCGGGCGTGGACGAATCTGCGGCTTTGTTTCAGGGAAAAAAAATATCTTGCTTAAAAAAAAAAATTATCTCTTTTTTCTTTCCTTTTTCTTCCCCTTAATGGTTTATCATTTCTCCAGCCGCGAACGGGACAATATGAGAATGGTGGTCATAACTCTTGTTCTACACGTGGTTTATGTCAGGTGTTTTATCGCTAATTATCAGAATGTGTGGTCTTCTCGACATGGTCTCAAAAAGGAACATCTCCAAAGTTCCAGTCGGTCTGTCGCCTCGAAGAAAGAAAAAAAAAACATTCATCTTCTTTCGGCACAATTCCTGATGACAAAATTTTATTATCGCAGGCCAAGGATGCTCGTGGGTGTTTTTTTTAATTTTTCATATCTGTCTAAGTCTTTTTAGTTGTCTGGTTTTCGTCACTTAACGAAATAACATTTTCATTTGAATTTTTCTCTCTTTCTCTTGCCAGTCGGTCTGTAGTTGATAATAAGATGTTTTGCCGTACCAATAGTTTGTTTTCATACCCTTAGATAACACGGCCGATGCCAAAACATATCTGATTCTTTCCTTCCTTCCCTTTCTTTTTACTCAGAATTTCCCTGTCATTGTAATGACACTCTTTCGCCATTTGTTACTTATCAAAATATCCTTTTATCCATTGTCTCTTAGCTGTGTGTGTGTTCTTGCTTAACACTCACGATTCGATTCTTAGCCTCTCTTTTTCTTCTTTTCTTTCTTTTCCCTTTCTGCCTCGTTAAATGGTGCCACAATACTGATTTTAACAAGTTTCAACTATTTTCATAGCGTTATATCACAATTTTTTGTTTTACATAACTTTAAAAACTATTGAGTTTTACATGCAAATCCAAGCTGTTTTGGTTAGTTTTTGAACAATAAACACTCTTCATTGAAAATTCATATCGCTATTTGAAAACAAGAGAAAACCGGTAAAATCGCTGAAAATCGATATGGTATCACTCTAAATATTCTGTTTTTAACAAATTTCAACCATTTTCACAAAGATATATTACAAATTAGATGTTTTACGTGTATGTGAGAAAGAAATATTGTGTTTTTCATGCAAAATCAAGCTGTTTTGGCTAGTTTTTGAACGATACACACTATCCATTGAAAATTTAAATTGCTATTAGGTAACAATAGAAAGCCAATAAAATTACTGAAAATCGATATCGTATCGATCTAAATACACTGATTTTAACAAGATTCAACAGTTTCACAACGTTATATTACAAATTTGATGTTTTACATAAGTTTGAAAACTATTGACTTTTACATGCATAAGCAAGCTGTTTGGGCTAGTTTTTGAACGTTAAACACACTTCATTTAAAATTTAAATTGCTATTGGGAAACAATAGAAATCGAATAAAATTACGGAAAGTCGATATGGTATCGATCTAAATAGACTGATTTTAACTAGTTTCAACAGTTTTTACAAAGATATATTAGAAATTTGATCTTTTGCATATGTTTGAAAACTATTGTGTTTTTCATGCAAAAGCAAGCTGTTTTGCCTTGATTTTTAACGATAAACACTCTTCATTAAAAATTTTAATTGTTGCAGGAAAACAATAGAAAACCAACGAAATTACTGAAATTAGTTATCGTATCGATCTAAAGATACTGATTTTAACAAGTTTCAACATATTTCACAAAATTATATTACAAATTTGATGTTTTACATAAGTTTGAAAACTATTAATTTTTACATGCAAGAGCAAGCTGTTTTCGGTAGTTTTTGAACATTAAACACTCTTCATTGAAAATTTAACTTGCTATTTGGAAACAATACAAAACCAATAAAATTACTGAAAATCGGTATCGTATCGATCAAAATATACACATTTTAACAAGTTTGAACAATTATAACAAAGTTATAATACAAATTTGATGTTTTACATAAGTTTTAAAACTATTGCCTTTTTCATTCAAAAGCAAGCCATTTTGGCAAGTTTTTGAACGTTAAACACTCTTCATTGAAAATTTAAATTGCTATTTTGAAACAATAGAAAATCAATAAAATTACTAAAAGTCGCTATCGTATCGATCGAAATATACTGATTTTAACAATTTTCAACTATTTTCACAGCGTTATATCAGATTTTTTTGTTTTTCATGAATTTGAAAAATATTGAGTTTTACATGCAAAAGCAGGCTGTTTTGGCTAGTTATTGAACGTTAAACACTCTTCAAAGAAAATTTAAATTTTTATTCGGAAACAATTGAATACCAATAAAATTACTGAAAATCGATATCGTATCGTTCAAAATATGATTTTTACAAGTTTCAACAGTTTCGACAAAGTTATATTACAAATTACTTGTTTTACATATTTGTGAAAACTATTTTTTTCATGCAAAAAGCAAGCTGTTTTGGCTAGTTTTTGAACGTTAAACACACTTCATCGGAAATTTAAATTGATATTGAGAAACAATAGGAAAACCAATAAAATTGCTGAAAATCGATATCGTATCGATCAAAATATACTGATTTTAACAAGTTCCAACAGTTTTCACAAATTTATATTACAAATTACATGTTTTACATGTGTTTGAAAACTATTGCGTTTGACATGCATAAGTAAGGTCTTTTGGCTAGTTTTTGAACGTTAAACACTCTTCATTGAAAATTCAAATTGCTATTAGAAACAATACAAAACGAATAAAATTCCAGAAAATCGATATGGTATCGATCTAAATATATTGATTTTAAGAACTTTCAACAGTTTCTCCAAAGTTATATTACAAATTAAATGTTTTACAAAGGTCTAAAAACTATTGAGTTTTTCATTCAAAAGCATACTGTTTAGGCTGGTTTTGAACGGTAAACACTCTTCAATGAAAATTTAAATTGCCATTGGGAAACAATAGAAACCAATAAAATTACTGAAAATCGATATCTCATCGATCTAATATACTGATTTTTTAAGTTTCAACATTTTCACAACGTTATATTACAAATTTGATGTTTTACATAAGTTTGAAAATTATTGAGTTTTACATGCAAAAGCATGCTGCTTTAGCTGGATTTTGAACGTTAAACACTCTTCATCGAAAATTTAAATTGCTTTTGGGAAACAATAAAAAAACAATAAAATTACTGAAAATCGATATAGTATCGATCAAAAAATACTGATTTTAACAAGTTCCAACAGTTATCACAATGTTATATTACAAATAGGATGTTTTACATAACATTAAAAACTATTGAGTTTTACATGCAAATCCAAGCTGTTTTGGTTAGTTTTTGAACGATAAACACTCTTCATTGAAATTTTATATGGCTATTTGGAAACAAGAGAAAACCACTAAAATCGCTGAAAATCGATATGGTATCGATCTAAATATTCTGATTTTAACAGGTTTCAAAGATATATTACAAATTAGATGTTTTACGTGTATGTGAGAAAGAAATATTGTGTTTTTCATGCAAAATCAAGCTCTTTTGGCTAGTTTTTGAACGATACACACTATCCATTGAAAATTTAAATTGCTATTAGGTAACAATAGAAAGCCAATAAAATTACTAAAAATCGATATCGTATCGATTTAAATACACTGATTTTAACAAGATTCAACAGTTTCACAACGTTATATTACAAATTTGTTGTTTTACATAAGTTTGAAAACTATTGACTTTTACATGCATAAGCAAGCTGTTTGGGCTAGTTTTTGAACGTTAAACACACTTCATTTAAAATTTAAATTGCTATTGGGAAACAATAGAAATCGAATAAAATTACGGAAAGTCGATATGGTATCGATCTAAATAGACTGATTTTAACTAGTTTCAACAGTTTTTACAAAGATATATTAGAAATTTGATCTTTTGTATATGTTTGAAAACTATTGTGTTTTTCATGCAAAAGCAAGCTGTTTTGCCTTGATTTTTAACGATAAACGCTCTTCAATAAAAATTTTAATTGCTGCAGGAAAACAATAGAAAACCAACGAAATTACTGAAATTAGTTATCGTATCGATCTAAATATACTGATTTTAACAAGTTTCAACATATTTCACAAAATTATATTACAAATTTGATGTTTTACATAAGTTTGAAAACTATTAATTTTTTACATGCAAGAGCAAGCTGTTTTCGGTAGTTTTTTAACATTAAACACTCTTCCTTGAAAATTTAAATTGCTATTTGGAAACAATACAAAACCAATAAAATTACTGAAAATCGGTATCGTATCGATCAAAATATACGGATTTTAACAAGTTCCAACAGTTTTTACAAAGTTAAATTACAACTTAGATGTTTTACATAATTTTGAAAACTATTGAGTTTTACACGCAAAAGCAAGCTTTCTTGGCTAGTTTTTGAACTTTAACCACTCTTCACTGAAAATTGAAACTGCTATTGGGAAAAAAGCGAAAACCAATAAAATTACTGAAAATCGTTATGGTATCGATCAAAATATACTGATTTTAACAAGTTCCAACAGTTATCGCAAAGTTATATTACAAATTATATGTTTTAAATATGTTTGAAATCTATTAGGTTTTCAGGCAAATGCAAGCAATTTTGGCTTGTTTTTCACGTTAAATTGATTGAAAATTAAAATTGCTATTGGGAAAGAATAGAAAAGCCATAAAATTACTGAAATTACTGATCGATATCATGTCCATTTTCAGTAATTTTATTGGTTCCCTATTATTTTCTAAATAGCAATTTAAATTTTCAATTCAGAATGTTTAACGTTCAAAAACTAGCGAAAACAGCTTGCTTTGCATGTAAAAATTAATAGTTTTCAAATAGGCAAAACAGCTTGATATTTATTGTAAAACTCAATAGTTTTCAAAACTTATATAAATCATGTAATTTGTAATATAAGATTGTGACAACTGTTGGAACTAGTTAAAATCAGTATATTTTGATCGATACGATGTCAATTTTCAGTAATTTTATTGGTTTTCTATTGTTTCCCAATAGAAATTTAAATTTTCAATGAAGAGTGTTTAACGTTCAAAAGCTAGCCAGTACAACTTGCTTTTGCATGTAAAACTCAATAGATTTCAAACTTATGTAAAACATCAAATTTGTAATATAACATTCTGAAAAAAGTTTGAACTTGTTACAATCTGTATATTTTCATCGATACTATATCTATTTTCAGTAATTCTATTGCCTTTCTATTGTTTCCAAATAGCAATTTAAATTTTAAATGAAGAGTGTTCAAAAACTAGCCAAAACAGCTTGCTTTTGCATGTAAATCTGAATAGTTTTCAAACTTATGTAAAACATCTAATTTGTAATATAACTTTGTGAAAACTGTTGGAACTTGTTAAAATCAGTATATTTTGATCAATACGATGTCGATTTTTAGTAGTTTTATTGGTTTTCTGTTGTTTCCCAATAGCAATTTAAATTTTCAATGAAGAGTGTTTAACGATCAAACACTTTGTTTAGTGTATCTTGCTTTTGAATGAAAAACGCAATAGTTTTCAAACTTATGTAAAACATCAAATTTATAATATAAGTTTGTAATAACTGTTGAAACTTGTTAAAATCAGTATATTTA
The DNA here is from genome assembly GCA_963932145.1 of Acanthosepion lycidas. Lineage (NCBI taxonomy): Eukaryota > Metazoa > Mollusca > Cephalopoda > Sepiida > Sepiidae > Acanthosepion > Acanthosepion lycidas. Next base: position 51,341,130 of record OZ010599.1, on the reverse strand, counting down.
GATCGATACTATATCAATTTTCAGTAATTCTCTTGGTTTACTATTGTTTCCTAATGGCAATTTAAATTTTCATTGAAGTTCATTCAGTTCAAAATCTAGCCAAAACAGATTGGTTTTGCATGAAAATCGCAATAGATTTCAAACATATGTCAAACATCTAATTTGTAATATGATTTTGTGAAAACTGTTGAAACTTGTTAAAATCTGTATATTTGGTCGATACCATATCGATTTTCAGTAATTTTATTGGTTTTCCATTCTTTCCAAATAGCAATTTAGATTTTCAGTAATTTTCTTGATTTTCTATTGTTTCCCAATAGAAATTTAAATTTTCAATGAAGAGTATTTAACGATCAAACACTTTGTTTAGTGTATCTTGCTTTTCAAAATCTAGCCAAAATAGCTCGCTTTTGAATGAAAAACGCAATAGTTTTAAAACTTATGTAAAACATCACATTTCTAATAAAACTTTGTAATCAGTTTTGAAACATGTTAAAATCAGTGTATTTAGATCGATACCATATCGATTTTCAGTAATTTTATTGGTTTTTTATTGTTTCCAAATAGCAATTTAAATTTTCAATGAAGAATATTTAACGTTCAAAATCTAGCCAAATCGGCTTGATTTTGCATTAAAAGCACAATAGTTTCCAAACATATGTAAAACAGCTAATTCGTAACATTGTGAAAAATGTTCGAACTTGTTAAAATCAGTATATTTTGATGGAGACGATATCGATTTTCAGTAATTTTATTGGTTTTCTATTGTTTCCCAATAAAAATTAAAATTTTTAATAAAGAGTGTATAACGTTCAAAAACTAGCCAATACAGCTTGGTTTTGCATGTAAAACTCAATAGATTTCTATCTTATATAAAACATCAAATTTGTGATATAACATTGTGAAAACAGTAGGAACTTGTTAAAATCAGTATATTTTCATCGATACTATGTCAATTTTCAGTAGTTTTATTGATTTTCTGTTGTTTCCCAATAGCAATTTAAATTTTCTATGAAGAGTGTTTAACGTTCAAAACTAGCCATAAGCAGCTAGCTTTTTCATGTAAAACTCAATAGTTTTCAAACTTATGTAAAACATCAAATTTTTAATATAACTTTGTGAAAACTGTTGAAGCTTATTAAAATCAGTATATTTAGATCGATACCATAATGATTTTCAGTAATTTTATTGGCTATGTCTTGTTTCCCAATAGAAATTTCAATTTTCAGTTGAGTGTTTAACGTTCAAAAACTAGCCAAATCGGCTTGATTTTGCATTAAAAGCACAATAGTTTCCAAACATATGTAAAACAGCTAATTCGTAACATTGTGAAAAATGTTCGAACTTGTTAAAATCAGTATATTTTGATGGAGACGATATCGATTTTCAGTAATTTTATTGGTTTTCTATTGTTTCCCAATAAAAATTTAAATTTTTAATAAAGAGTGTATAACGTTCAAAAACTAGCCAATACAGCTTGGTTTTGCATGTAAAACTCAATAGATTTCTATCTTATATAAAACATCAAATTTGTGATATAACATTGTGAAAACAGTAGGAACTTGTTAAAATCTGTATATTTGATCGATACCATATCGATTTTCAGTTAATGTTATTAGTTTTCTATTGTTTCCAAAAAGAAATTTCAATTTTCAGTGAAGGGTGTTTAACGTTCAAAAACGAGGCACTATAGCTGTCTTTTGAATGAAAAACGCCATAAAAACATCAAATTTGTCATAAATCTTTGTGATAACAGTTGAAACATCTTAACATCTGTATATTTCGATCGATACCATATCGATTTTCGGTAATTTTATTGGTTTTGTATTGTTTCCAAATAGCAATTTAAATTTTTAATGTAGAATATTTAACGTTCAAAATCAAGCCAAAACAGCTTGCTTTTGGATGAAAAACTCAATAGTTTTCCAACTTATGTAAAACATCAAAATTGTAATATAACTTTGTGAAAACAGTTAGAACTTGTTAAAATCTGTATATTTAGATAGATGCCATATCAATTTTCAATAATTTTATTGGTTTCTATTGCTTCCAAATAGCAATTTAAATTTTCAGTGAAAAGTGTTTAACGTCCAAAAACTAGGCAATTGTTTGCAAACATATGTAAAACATCAAATTTGTAATAAAACTTTCTGAAAAATGTTGAAACTGTTGAAAATCAGTATGTTTTGATAAATACCATGACGATTTTCAGTAATTTTATTCGTTTTCTATTATTTCCGAATAGCAATTTAAATTTTCAATGAAGAGTTTTTACGTTTAAGAACTAGCCAAAACGGCGTATTTTGCATGTAAAACTCAATAGTTTTCAAACTTATGTAAAACATCAAATTTGTAATATAACCTTGTGAAAACTGTTGGTACTTGTTAAAATCAGTATACTTTGACATATACCATAGTAATTTTATTGGTTTTATATTGTTTCCAAATAGCAATTTAAATTCTCAGTAATTTTATTGTTTTTCTATTGTTTCCAAATAGCAAATCAAATTTTCAATTAAGAGTTTTTAACGTTCAATATCTAGCCCAAATAGCTGCTATCGATTTTCAGTAATTTTGTTGGTTTTTTATTGTTTCCAAATAGAAATTTAAATTTTCAATGGAGAATATTTGACGTTCAAAATGAAGGCAAAACAGCTTGATTTTGAATGAAAAACTCAAGTTTCAAACTTATACAAAACATCAAATTTGTAATATAACTTTGTGATAACTGTTGAAACTTGTAAAAATCAGTATATTTAGATCGATATCATATCGATTTTCAGTAATTTTGTTGGTTTTCTATTGTTTCCAAATAGCAATTTAAATTTTCAATTAAAAGTGTTTTCCGTTCAAAATTTATCCCAAACAGCTTGCTTTTGCATGAAAAACGGAATAGTTTTGAAACGTATGTAAAACATCAAATTTGCAATATAACTTTGTGATGATTGATGAAACTTGTTAAAATCAGTATATTTTCATCGATACTATGTCAATTTTCAGTAGTTTTATTGATTTTCTGTTGTTTCCCAATAGCAATTTAAATTTTCTATGAAGAGTGTTTAACGTTCAAAACTAGCCATAAGCAGCTAGCTTTTTCATGTAAAACTCAATAGTTTTCAAACTTATGTAAAACATCAAATTTTTAATATAACTTTGTGAAAACTGTTGAAGCTTATTAAAATCAGTATATTTAGATCGATACCATAATGATTTTCAGTAATTTTATTGGCTATGTCTTGTTTCCCAATAGAAATTTCAATTTTCAGTTGAGTGTTTAACGTTCAAAAACTAGCCAAAACAGCTTGCTTTTACATGTAAAACTCAATAGTTTCAAAACATATGTAAAACATCAAATTTGTAATATAAATCTGTGAAAACTTGGAACTTGTTAAAATCAGTATATTTTGATCGATACCATATAGATTTTCAGTAACCTTCAAGACCCCCTTCCTGATAAAGACACTCAGAAATATTACCCAGCACTTGATCCTATTTCCTCAAGCGAGTTTGACATTGCCGGGAAAAAGGAAAATCTGGATGTAATCACTACAAGTATGTAGGCCAGTAATGGCAATATGACAAGAGGAATTAATAAGCAGGCCAATAATGGCCATGAATCCAAAAATGATATGGAAGCCAAAAATGGCCAACAAAACGAGTCTGAGACCGGGGAATCGCCTACTTGTTGGTCGTCCCCACCAAAATGTATAATCAATTTAGCGGAGTTCTTGCAGCCCATAGAATTGAAGTGAATTGAGAAAAGCACTGTGTCAGTTTTCGTCTTCGACAAGCGTACGCACAAATTTTGTCGCTCGACGAAATACACTGTTTTGAAAACACTAGAATCCTTGAGGTTTAAGCCCCGCAGAATAGTTAAGGGTGCCAAATTTTTCATGTGGGTCGAACTGTTAGCCACCACTTAAGAACGGAGAAGGGCCCGTAGCAGTATATAAGGCCCCTCATCAAGTTATCAGGGAACACCTCGCTGCATTTCTGTCCCATTATGGCGAAATTCTGGGTGCCTCCTGTGATAGCCTTAGCATGGGGTGTGGAGCTTTGATATAATGTTGGACAAGAATGCCTTCTGCTCCATCCCCAACTGTCTGGATGTTGGAAGCTTGAAGTTACCGGTCATTGTAACTGGCCGAAGACCGGTACGTTGGAGGTGTGGAGTGACTGGTCACCTCTCCTACTCCTGCCCAGAGAAGAAGGCCTCTGGTAAAGCTCCAGTTGACGAACATCCCCCTTTTACTGCGTCTGTACCTTCCGCCTGGCCTGTAATGGGCGTACCAGCTTCCGGGACCGGGTTGGTTAATCCCCCGTTTGGTGTAACATCGAAGGCCACATTCCCCAAAGAGCATTCGCCCGCTGCTAGTGCAGTCGTGGAGAGGGGGAATGGCTGGTGGCTTTTAGGGCCAGAGGGAAGCACCCTACAGCGGTTCCTCAGTCCCCTGAATCCCCGAGTGCCAAAGACACGCACAGCCTCATTCCCTCTCGCAACGTTAAGTGCGATTCCCTGGTCTCTCAGCAAAACTTTCAGAACCAACAAAAAAATACGATCCAGGCTACGAAAAATCTAAAGAAGAAATTGGACAGTAGAAAACAATCCCTACCTTCAAATCCGATTCCTTCCACGTCTTCTGCCCGGTCCCAAGAAGAAACCTTTCCCTCCGACAACCCCGCCCAAATCTCGAGATCCCAGCCCTTACAAACACAGGTCATTCTACACTCCTCTTCATACTCCCAACCCTCCTCCTGTTAAACAAAAATCCTCCTACACCCCTCTGCAGACTCCCAGTCCTTCCCCCTCTGAAAAACCTGAAATGCCTCCCCCCGCTACAAAACGGCAAAGAAGCCCGACGCAAGAACCAAAAGAACGGAGGAAAAGGGCCCAAAAACACATCTTCAATATGGGGGAGGATGTCTGCCGGATTTCACGGGCTCACGTTGAGAGAGTCCGAGACTACGGCAATCGAATAAAGGACCTAAAGTATTTTCTATCCATTAGCCAATATGCGGACCTAGACGTTGAATTTCCGCAGAACTTCCCACTTCCCAAAGGGTTCTAACAGTAATAAGAACGGGACTTGGTGCTAAGCATATCTGGGCAATGGTGAATGAGGCCATCATGGCGTTCAAGATGGCCTTACCTATAGCAATTGTCCAGAATAAGCAGTTAGAACATCTGAAGCAATTTTGTGTAGGGAGGATCCCGTTGGGATATCAGCGGAATCTCCCAAGACGGCACCATCTAGACTGAAATGGGCCATGGGTCTATGGAAGAAGCTGATGGTATCCTGACTCCAGCCATGTTCAAACCAGTATTACAACCCTAATCTGTTTTCATCATGGCACTCTGGTTAGCTAGTCTAAATGACCGGGGCATGAGGTCCGAGTCTCGCAGGGCGAGGCTCTCTCGTGACCTTCAGCGCCTCGGGGTGAATGTTTGTTGTGTGAGGATATACTGTCTAATGGGTTCGCTCTTTATTCAGCATGTTTTGATGGTCGTTCGAGGGATGTCTCTTGGCTAGTGAGCAGGTCTTTGAAGGCTGCATGTATCCTTGTCTTCGCGAATCCGGCTGGTAGACTTTGCGTGATGGATGTTACCATAAAGGATAAGGTTCTACGTCTCATTGGGGTTTATGCGCCCAATAATCATGCCGAGCGGCCTGCTTTGTTTCGGCAGATCGAGCCGTACTTGACGACATCTCGTCGGGTAGTTTTAGGGGGGATTGGAATGCCGTCCTTGACCCCGATGTAGATCGTATAGGGCAAAAACAGGGTACTAACAACCTGGACGTGAAACCATTTCGGGACTTTATCGATGAGTTTGATCTTGTCGATAAGTACCGGAATGAACACCCTCAGGAGGTACCATGGACTTGGAAAATAGTGGCAACTCGGCTCCTGGGACGATTGCGAGCTACCTCGACCGAGTCCTAGTTAGGAGGGTCCACGTAGGGCTCTTAGGATGTCCAAGCTTCCACTATATAGTTTATACGGATCATAGTCTTGTCCGGGTCTGTGTAAACTTAGATAAGCCTAAATTTATAAGGGATGGTTATTGGAAATTTAACTGTTCATTATTTGGTGAGCAGGGTTTCTGGGACCAGCTGCTACTAATGATTCAGAGGGAATTGACAGGGCGGTTGTGGGGAACGCCTGGTAGGATAAATTAAAATCCAAAATTAGAACGTTTGCTGCCGATTTTAGTCGTCGACACAAACTAGATCGAGTAGCGGCGCAAACGGCTTTAGAAGAAAAAGTTGATCGGGCCGTGAAATCCCGTGTTAGTGGGGAAATAGCCTTAGCTAAGGCAGAGTTGTCCTCCTTGCTTATCAAGAAGGATCAAGCTCTGGCAGTTAGGGCTAGGTTAAAAAGAATGTCTTCTGAGGCGACGAATATGGCCGCTGAACTGCGTGCAGAGGAAAATCGGAAAGCGTCTAGGCGACATATAGCGTACGTCACATTGCCGGATAAGTGGACCGTGACTACAAACGCCCTCATATGCGAGGCCTTTTGAGATCTTTCAGGATCATTTCACCAGGGATCCCGGTCTGAGCTGTTCGACGCATATTTAGCCTATTTTCTCTGCCTCGAGGCATCTGAAGCGGCTAGGTGCGAGGGTCCCATCGCAGAGTCGGAAATCTTGGAAGCGCTGAAGCAGGTTGGCCTGGATAAATCTCCGGGCCTAGATGGTCTTCCCTACGAAGTTTATTTGAGGCAGTCGCCCGTTTTTGTTCCTTTGCTGGAACTGATTTTCAACCACTGGATGAAGCAGGGGTCTATACCTCAACGGTTCACCAGGGGTGTGATCAAATTGCTGCGTAAGGACAAGAACGGTGGAGATGGGTTAGGGAATTTTCGCCCTTTAACCATATTAAACACTGAGTTAAAGATTTTGGCGAAGATCTTAGCCAACCGTTTGCAGCTTGTCCTGTCTAGTCTGATTGTCCCTGAGTAGACTTGTGCTGTGAAGGGCAGGAGTATTCAGGATAACCTTCATATGGTACGCTTGATCTTAGAAAAAGTCGACAGTGAAGCCGCACTGATTAATTTAGATCAAGGCCTTCGATAGGGTTGACTATCGTTTTCTGAAGGCTGTCGTTTCGGTGGCCGCTTTCGGAGCCGACTTTCGCTCTTTGTATGCGACCCCCGGTGCGCTGGTGGAGGCAAATGAGGTAAGATCGAAGCCTTTCGTATTATCTCGCTGCATTCGTCAAGGTTATCTGCTTTCGCCTTTATTTAACGTTCTTGCGTTGGAACCATACCTTCGCAAGTTAAAGGCGAATACGGTCCTGAGCGGAAATTTCCCTGCCTGGGGCTACCACCTCAGCCAGGTATTCTGCCTATGCTGACGACGTTTCGGTTCTTGTGTCGAGCAGAGTCGAGATTGACGAAGTCAGCAAAGAGATCAGTGGGTATGAGATGGTGACAGGGGCCAAGATCAACCGCGATAAGTCTGTTGGCTTGCGGTTGGGTGCGTGGAAGGGAGTTTCTCTTCCCAGACATTTCCTCTGGACGGATGGACCGATCAAGATACTCGGCGGCTGGTTCGGTTCTGATCTCCAGTTGGAAATGAATTGGTCGGAGGTACAAGGGAAGGCCGAAATCGCGGTTAATCTATGGTCTCGGAGGAGACTTTCCCTGAAGGGAAGGGCGGAAGTATGTGTTTCACACATCTACCCGATTCTCCTGTACCGACTCTCTGTACTTCCACTCCCGCATGCCAGACTAATATTATTAGTACGGATCTTGTTCTCTTTCTTGTGGAGAGACAAGGCCCCTATGGTATCTCGCGAGATCTGTTGCCTTCATCCCTCTGAGGGCGGTCTGGGTATGCCTAGTATTGAGATTTGTCAACATATGCTTCGCATCACCTTTCTAGACCGAATGTGTCGCGGATCGGATGAGGAGGGTGCCTTCTGGAAAGAAGACGTCCGTAAACATTTCCCATCCCTGAGAAGTGTGCACTAGTGCGAGGAAGAGGCCAGCCGTACACCCCTAGCCGAGTACTCCATCTACCGCGAATGTCGTCGTGCTCTGAAGCTCCTTTTACGGGCTTCGGATGGCCTCTCCAACGCCCAGGCGTTGTCTCGTAAGGCATTGTATCAACTGTTAGTTAGTGGGGCCATTCAAGATGATCTGATTGACGAGCTCGGTCTTACGAAGCAGGAGGCTCGCTCGATATGGCCTTGGGTGCCTGGGTTGAAATGCCTCAATAATGATGAGGCATCACTCACCTGGCTGGTGATTCGTGCGGCCCCCTGGGTCGCCAAGAGACTTTGTTCAGCAGGCTTGGAGAAATATCCAAACTGCCGTCGCTGTACGGGGGAAGTCGAGACCATTGGTCACGCCTTCTTTCAGTGCAGGACGGTAGTGTCGTTGTGAAGGTTTGTTGAAGGCCTCATGGTTCGCATGCTGCAGGGAAAGTTTTTTGTCCTTGAAACCAGTTCTGTTTGTAGCAATGTGGTGCCACAGATGACGAAGGTTGAACACTATGTGTTCTGTTGCTTACTAGGGGTTGTGAGAGTCGTGACTTGGACGACGCGCCAGAAGGAATTCTATGAGGGCGAGAGGTTCACTTCTTCCCAACTGATCTTGTACTTTAAGCATCAGCTTAAAGTCAAGATTAGGACGGAAAGGCGGCGGCTCACCTCATCAGAATTTGGCAAAAGTTGGGTGAATCTTGCGCGTATGTGCCGAGTAAAAGGGACTGACCTTGAGTGGCATTTTGATGCCGGTTAGGCATAAGGATATTGTTTTCCTGGGTTGAACATAGGCAACCCATCCCGAGATTAGGCTAGAGTAAGTTTTTGTATTTGATTTTTTAGTTTTTCTTTTCTTTTTCGGTAAACTTAGCTAGGGTGTGTTTGCGCATTGGACCCTTTTATTTCTGTCCACCCTTTTTTTCCTTTAATTTAACTCCCCATCCCTCCCTCATTTAGGTGGTCAGTTATATCAGTTCTCTGCTGGATGCGGGGCGCCTTTCGTTTCACGTATGTCTTTTTCGTATATGTTGTTGTGTATGAATGAGTGTGTGCCTGTGTGAATGCTTTGGCGGTATGAATGTTTCCTTTATTTTCATAGCCCCGCAAGGATTTCGTCCGGTTAACTCATATTTTCTGCCACATTTAAGGTTTGTGGGGGGGGGTTATTACTAACACCCTTTTGTTTAGTTTCTTGTAAATATATTATATGTCATATTGTATATAATCATTGGGGATCTTTCAAAAATTGTTGTTTTTATGCCCCTCCACAATTTTTGTACATAAGGGGACTATTTAGGATTTTCATTGAGACAAAGAGGTATTTTGGTGGATGTAGTAAGAAAGGTATGGATAAATGTGTTGTTTTGGTGATAGGAATATTGTTTAGTATGATAGGGTCAGTGGTTGTGGCTAGCTAAGTTTTATATTAAGACAAGTGATAACCGTCCTTTTCCCCAACCACCTTTTTGGCGTTGTGCCACATTTGTTGTATTATTCACAGCAATAAATATTGCCAGCTTTCCCTGAGGATCCGCTTAGGTGAAACCTGGATAGGTTTGTCTGGCTCACTAGGTTTATCTAGGTCTGCTCTACGGTTGTATTGAGCTCTTTTAGTTAGTTCTTTACTCGTGTCGGGGTTTTTTCTTTGGGCTTTAAACCTGTATCAGGGCGATTTTTTTCGACAGACTTTCATGTTTCTAGCTCTTTCTTTTTTTAAAACCTTTTTTTCTTCGAGATTGATTTGATTATTGGCAAAGCAAAAATTCGAAGATTTATCGAAAAAAAATATCAGAGATCCTCTTTAGTGAATGATCTTGGAATTGAGTGTGGTCGGTGAAGTAAAACCATGTCGCCTACTTGTATTTTGTACTTGTATGTGAGGCGATTTAAGTTAGTCTCAAGTTTGTGGTCAACTTCATCGTTGGCCAGGGAGACGTGGTGGTGAGCCTGCTTTAGTAGGGCATTAATTTGCATTCCATATGCCCCAGGATCGTCACTTGCGATTTCTTTTCTGTGTAGTGTAGGTAGGCCGATGTTGGGGTGACGGCCAGTAATGGCATAGTGCGAGGAGACACCGGTGGCGCTGTTGGTCGTGGCATTCATGGACGAAACGACAGATTCTAGACCGTCTGTCCATTCACAGTTCCTGTCTTCGCATAACATATAAAGTGCGTTCTTCATTGTGCGATGTTGTCTCTCGACATTTCCTGAGTTTTGCGGGCGCCAAGGACAGTGAAGTTCTTGCGTGATTGACATCTGGTTACAGAATTGTCGTTAGACTTCTTCAGTGAAGTGTGTGCCTCGATCAGAGAATACTATGCGTGGAATCGCTCTGTGTCGAAGGAAGAACTGGTACAATCCGCGGGCGGCATCGATAGCACGGTTTCTCGCGCATGGTATGGCTGTAAAGTGTCGGCTGAAGATATCCAAGATGGTTAGGATGTAGCGTTTTCCCTTTGAGTTGGGCATTGTGACAAAGTCTATAAAGACGAGATCGAATGGTCTCTTTCCTCGTTTGCAGTAGCCAGTGGGCCAGTGGGTACGTCTACCGTAGTTGCCCTTGCACTTAGCACACGTGTCGCAAGAATCGACATAGGCCTTGATGTTGCGGTTTTTGAATTCCCACCAGTAGCTGAAAAGGAGTTCTCGCATACGGGTAACACCTGAGTGGTTGTTGCCCTCGTGTGCCTGGTAGAGGTATCTGGATCGTAGTTTGTATGGTACAACCAATCTCGGAGAGTGTTTACTTTCTCTTATCATCAAAACGGTGGTGCTTGGTTCTAGAAAAAATTGGTGCAAATGTTTTTTGAAAAGCGTAGCTCTGTGGTCGTCAGGATCGATATGGGGTTCACTTGGAGTGGGTGACTGGAGGGCGCTGATGACCTTTGTCAGGTCGTCGTCCTTCTGTTGTTCATTTGCGATGTCGAGGTGGTTGCAGATTCTCTCAGTGGGGATGGTGGTGGTAGTGTCATAGGCGAAGAATGCGTTGGTGACGCGCTTGTGGGTGCGGGCGTTTTGTGGTGTGTGAGTTTTGGGAATGAGCTGTAAACCGTTAAACTCGCTGAGGCACCAAGATGGGATGTATACGCAGAGGTCTGAACAACTTAACTCGAATGTCCTGTCTGCCGGTGTAGTGTCGTTCGGGGCTTTCGTTTTCTTATGTCCGCAACCTCTGCTGAGCATGTCAGCCCATACATTTGATTCGCCTTCGACATATTCTAAGACGAATTTATAACATGAAATTTCTTCTTGCCATCGTCGTATTTTGGCATTATTGAACTCTCGTTGGTCCAGATATGTCAGCAATCTGTGGTCGGTGAAGATGACAAAGGGGCGGTTGCGAAGGAAATAATCAAATTTCAATATTGCCCAATTTACTGCATATGCCTCTCGTTCCGTCGTGGACCAGTTCTGTTCCGTGGAGTTGAATGTATGGGAAGCGACTGCTATGATATCTTTCTTCCTGTTGTCGGCTTCTTGCATTAAGATTGCTCCACATGCGACGTCACTGGCGTCGGGGGGGAGTGTGAAAAGTTTGGAGAAATCCGGAAACGAGATGACGGGTGGCGAAGAGAGACGGTCCTTGATTTTTTTGAAGGTTCTGTCGGCATTGTGCGTCCAGATAAAAGGTTTATTAACTTTGTTGAGTTCGTGTATGGAACCCATAAGTTTTGAAAACATATCTGACCTGATTTGTTCGTGAAGACGTGTCTCTAGGAATTGTATGATCCACACTAAACGGCCGATAAGGCTTTGTAATTCCTTTTTTGATGTTGGAGGTTTCATTTCCCTGATGGCACGACGTATTCTGGATCAGCCTTGAATCCTTCGCTGTTTACTATGCGTCCGAGGAATTTTGCCTCTGATGCGAGGAAGGAACATTTATCTGGATTCAGCTTGTTCGAGGGAGAGTATGTACTACCTAAATGTCCTAGCGTGGACCAGGTTGTCGTCGACATAGGAAGAAATGTTGTCACGGGATATGACCGTGGCTAGGGCTTCAGCTATGCAACGGGAGAAGATTTGTCCGGCAGATGTAAGGCCGAAGGCCAGGCGCGTGTATTGATAGCATTGGTCCTTCCATGTAAATGCTGTTTTGTATCGGTCTCGCTTGTCGATGTCAATTTGCCAGTAGCCGCTGCGTAGATCGAGGGAAGTGAAATGTCTATTGCCTTTGCCGATTTTGTTGAACAAGTGGTCGATCCTTGGCATTGGGTAAGGGTCAAGATCGACTAAGACCTTGTTGAGAGTTCTTTTAAAGTTAACGACGACGCGAATCGATCCATTTTTTTGCGTACGGCAAATACAGGGCTATTGAAGCCTTTGGGGTCGCTGCAGTTTTCAATGATACCTTCATCGGCCATGCACTTAATTTCGGTATTAACGTCTGCTTCCAAAGCCTCGGCGATCGGGTGTTGTTTCTGGCTGCGAGACTGGCCGTTGGTTGGTATGCGGATGGGTCGGATGAATGTGCCTTTGCTGCTGCTTTCGGTGCCGATAATGTCAGCGTAGCGAATGAGTAAGTTTGCAGTGGCCTCTAGTTCGTCTCGGTTCGGGTGGTTTGATAGCGATAGCCCCGTGCTATGCTTTACCCAGGTTAGCTTTTGATCCAGTGTCTGGATGTTGGGCTGTAGTTCCATAGTAGGCTGGTTTTGGATGACGTCAGCTTGGGCGCCATATGCTGGATTAAATATTTTTTTAATGATAAACTTGTTGCAAATTTTTTAATTCGAGGTTCATACATTGTTGCCTTCAGTTTAACTCATGCAGCACTTATATCCATACCAAGGAGATTCCTAGTGGTTGATTTTATATATTTATTTCACATGAGTAGGAAAGACCAAAAATGGTCAACATTTTCATTGATGCAAAAGAGTCTGCAAAAGAATCTGCAAGAATGAGGTTCTCAGCTTTGCTTTCTAAGGGTTTGTTTTTTTTTGGGGGAGGGGGTTGTTAGATAGGCTAATGATTTTAATTCCTTTACTTATATGACATCAACCGATAAATTCTGTGTCCACACTTCACTTTCTTAGAAGTCTACCAACTCAATTTCCAACTTATTTAGACGAAGCCAATCTAATATATCTTAAGATCATGAAATTGAATAGTATGGGATAATTGGATGAATCGAAAAGTGTATCGAGTTCTCAGTAATTGAGAAAATCTCTCTGAAAATAAATGCTTGGCATTCTTTACTATTGACGAATATTTTTTAATATAACTTATCTCTTTTGCCCTGACACTTGAAAAATATACTCCTTGAATAATGGAAACATTTCAACTTGTTTTCTTGAAAATATCTCTAGTTTCCCTTCAAAATTGTTAATATGCCCAAACACTGATGAGACAACACTTCCATTAGCTTGCTATTTTTTTTTATTCAAGTTATTCGAACAAAGTGTGATATCTGCAAAAACATTTGTCATTCAACCATTTACTATCAGTCAGTTCTGGATATTAATTTCTCTTTTCGCTTAAATACAGTTTTATTTCTTCTAGCAACTCCACAAATCTATTTAACACCTGGCCACAGCTTAACCATCTGACATTGTTGTGAATGAATAACTCAGAAAATCGACAATTAATTTCATTCAATATCTTGGTAAAGGTTAGTGCATGAGCAAATATAAAATTCACAATTTTTTGTTACAAGAGACATATTCTCTAGTAATTTCAAACTAGTTTTTGTATACAGAGATTCTGAATGCAAAATGCAATGAAATTCAACTAAATTGTGGTTTACTTCTTGTTTCAATAATTGCACAAATCCATCATTTTTTCCAATCATGCTTGGAGCTCCAATATTTCCGAACTTAATGCCAAGTTCAATAAATTCCTTCTTCAATTCATCCATATCTTGCCCAATTCTTTTCTTTGAAATTTGATTTCAATTCAATTTGATCAGTTCTTCCTTCATTATATTTCCAGAAGGAAATCTTCCAACAACTGCTAAACGAGCATTAGTCTACAATTTCATCCAAACAAATTGAAAACATACCGGGTTTTGCAAATCTAGTACAAGTTTATCAGTTACATCTTTGTCCATAGCAATTATTCTCTCTTTCGTATTTCTATTGACTGACAACTCATTAATTCTTTTGATGATCTTATCTTTATTCTGAAAGTCTTCAAACAAAAATCTGAGCAGTTCAAAAAGGCATCATTTTAATAATTACCTTCAGAGAATATCTTTTCATGCTTAGCGATAGTAGAGAACAATAGAAAACTTACTGCAGAAATATTGTTCTTGATTTTTGTTTAAGCAGACTTTTGAAATTGTTCAGCCTGATGCTTTACTTTCATCCCTTTTTCATCTGTTGTTGATCATAAATTTTGATGATTGCTTTGAAAATATCGCTTAATATATGAGTATGCAACAATCGACTCCTTATATATACAGTAAAAAAAAATTATTTTGCTCAATAAGATCATATTTTTCATTTTATTCTTCATGAAAATGGCCACAAAGAAAAGGAAAATAAGCTCAGAATCTAGTGGAAGACTACATTCTGAGCTTATTTTCCTTTTCTTTGTGGTCATTCGTTACAGTCTAAAATGAACAATCACAAATTCAGAATAGTTACAAATTTTCATTTGCCTCAAGGCAATAACAGGTCAGTTGAATAGGCGTTGAACCGAGCAAGGCTCCCTTGTAAAAAGTTCTTGAAAGTAATTCTGAAAAGCCTCACATATGCTTTCATTTGTAGTCACGTATCGTAAATGTGACGCTGACAGTAGTATTAAGAAATTCCTCTGGTCAGAATCTAGCAGCTACTTTCGTCATTTCAGAAGACATTCTTTTTAATCTCGACCTAACTACCAGAGTTTGGTACTTCTTGATAAGCAAAGAGGCTATCTACGGCTACTTCCCCACTATTTCTCAATTTCACAGCGCCATCTACATGCCGATTGCGCTGCTAATCTATTAGATTGAGCTGACGACTAAAGTCAGCAGCAAATGACCTAATTACTGTTTTAAGGTACTCACATCCGCAGCCCCTTTCAGTTCCCTCTGTGGGATTGGTAAAAACAGATTCCAGAAATCCTCCTCGTCGAATAATGATGTGTTGAATTTCTAGTAAGTTAGTAACCAATCATCCTAGGCTTAGTCTTTACACTAGCCTTACCAGCCTTATAATCAGTATACACCATAGAATGGAAACTGGGACACTAACAGCCCTACTTCGACTATTACCTAAAACTCGATCGATGTAGCTAGAACGCATCACCGAATTCGAGCCGCCCCTATTTGTCCAACTCCACACTACTTCCCGGGGATGCTCATATTATCGATAAAGTCGCAAATATTCATATTCAGGTTATTAGTACACAATCTTTGCCCACTATGATATATCGGGATCAAGGATGGCGATCCAACCACTCGTTAAGACTAAACTCAAGGGAATACGTTGCCGTCAAAGAACGGCTCACTAATTAATAAACTCCTATCGAGTTACTATCAAAATAGGCTGAAAAAAATGCGGAACTTCTTCGACAGTATATCCTCATAGTCACTTGCAATAAAATGGGTCTCCTGTAAACAAGAGACTCTGTGAAAATCGCAAATGATCCATGTTTAATGGTTATCAGTTATCAGTTATCTCCTGTTAATTCCCCTCTCCAAGTTCTCCACTGCCTCCTGATAACTGACATCCATTAAACATGGCACGTGGAACTAGAACAGTCTGCTCCAGTGAGCGAAATAAAGGGTTCAGTTCAACATTCCAACCACCCGAAGAAGGTCGGAGCGTACAACGGCCGAAACGTTGTAATAAATATGGCAACAAAGATGAAGACAATAGTCCGAATAATGTAAATAGTGTGCATAATATCTCATCTCAGAAATAAGAGTTTTTTTTAAATTTTTGATAGTCGTAAATAGACCATCTTAATATTGCTATACTGAATATTGCTACCACGTTTTGCCTGGTGTTTCTGCTATTTATTTAAAAAAATTCTTAATAAAATGCATAGAAGAATCAGCAATGTTAATTATCCTGACCTGGCATCTCAGCTTCAATCACTTTCTCACTGCCATAACGTAGCTTACCTGTGTTTTTTCTATAAATATTTTATGTTAACTGTTCTGATGAACGTAGAGAGTCTATGTTGCACAGATTTGTGTAGGTTATTAAGGATAGCTGGTGGGTGGTTACATTCTTTAGTAATGTCTACATGGTTATAAAGTTACTTATTATAAAGCATGTGCAATCCTCTGGAGAGATTGAAAGTAGTGTCTAGGAAGTTGATCACCTTGGCGTTGGTGATAATGGTGATATTAAGTGGGTGATCCTTAAAGAATTTGGTTAGTTGTTTCCTGAGCCGGTCAATTTGGTGTTGCGTAGGAGTATAACTCCGTTGTCTCTGTACAGGCCAGTGCTCTCATTGTCGAAAGTATACATGAGCCTCCATAGCAGTAATATACCGACTAATTCAAAAGCTTCCGCAGAGTCGAACGCTCCCATCGCTACAGAGAAGTTAGGATTGTCTTTTTTGGTCCACAAAGAACCATCGTGATATAGAATGGGTTTTGGGGGCTTGCATAATAATGCTGGTAGCCTCGTCAGTGATGGTGCAATAATTCTTGGCCAGGGTTATAGCAGCCATTAATAGATCTTCAGTGATCGACGGGTAAAATTTGGAAATGTCGAATTGCATAAAGGTGCAATCGCTCTTATTTTTTATATTAGCGAACCAATTGATAACATCTTTATTATTTTTCCATTGGTTGATCCCTGTGGCATTCCTGGTGAAATTACAGGCTTGTTCAATTATAGCTTTGCTGATTTAGACTATATTGTTCTTAGAAGAAATAAGCAATCTAGTTATTTCCTTTACCTAACACTATATGCATATATATATATATATATATATATATATATATATATATATATATATATATATATATATAGAGAGAGAGAGAGAGAGAGAGAGAGAGAGAGGGAGAGAGAGAGAGAGATTAGACAAATGAATGACAAAGTGTAAAACATTCTGTGTAACGCTTTTCGTCCCCTCGAAGGACTTCATCGGACTAGTAAAGTAATGGTTTTGTTGGAATTATTTGTAGAGGAAGGGGATGAAGAGATATAAAAATGCAAGCGTCGGTCATAATTATGCACGGATAGGAAAAGCTGAAGATCTTGTGTCCTCCACATGCTTTAACTGACCTTTTAACCACCTGATGAACATTCATGAACGTTCTCAAATTTAAAATCCTTGATAAACCAATGACACTCTCACTTTTGTATATAAACACGTGCAGCAAAATAATCTTGATATATATATATATATATATATATATATATATATATATATATATATATATATATATATATGGGATAACGATATATACATTTTTATATATCAACAACAATTCTGGAGGAAAGATTTATGACAAAGTAGAACAAGTTTTCGTGTAAAACGTGTTCCGTCCTTTAGGATTTAATCGGACTAGGTTTTTTACGTTGATGTCACTACACATGCGCACGAAAGAAAGAACGATGGTAATTTTAAATTTAGAAATATATATATATATATATATATATATATATATATATATATATATATATATATATATAACGCATACTTAGGCATAAAGAATAAATTCAAGCATGTTTCATTGAATTTGACTATGTTTATTTTTTTTATTGCATTTTACAGTTTGCGAATAAGAAGTCGCGTATCCAGATCAAATTTTGAAAGAGACAGTGCAACTTTAATAATGTCTTTGTTCGTGTACTTTCAATCTGCGTATTCGAGAGACTTGTCTCCTTAATTCCCTAATTGTTCACTTGGAGTCGCTCTCCCTACACTATAAATACTGGGCAACTTCTTGCCTCGTTCTCTTTTTACTTTGCATTTCAGCGGACACATTTAAAAATGTAATTTCGCGTTTTCGGCCACTTATGGGAAAACGCCATGAAACACATACACCTACGTACGAACTTTCACCAACATACAAACTCTTTACGTTCACACACAAACACAAATGTTAATGTTGTTTAATACATATATTTGTTGACATATATATATCGGTCTTGTTTGTTTTCTTTACATCTTCTGTTGGACTCAACTTGAGTCCACATTGTTCTTGTAGTTGGAGCTTCTAGCAGGAAATAAACACACGTGTCCCTAATTCAACAATACTCAACCCACACGGTCCTCTACAGACTTAATAAAGAGAATATATTCTACGCAAAGCAATATATATATATATATATATATATATATATTGAACTGAACTGAAAGACACCCATATGTCGAAAATGACGGGAGAGACCATCATATATATATATATATATATATATATATATATATATATATATATATATATATACAATTTTTATTAAAAAGTTCTTTTGAAAGTTCTTCAGTAAAAAATTTTATAATTTTTTTTCCAATCTGATGAATCGTTTGACATCACGATTGTAAATATTACCCAAATTGTGCTTTTGGCTTTCGCAGAGTCTGTGGCTTAATGTTTTCTCTTTTTTTTTAGTTGTTAAATATAGTTCCTATGATGCTTACAAATTTGCTTTTTTTAATACTGCATTTCTTATGGCTAAAGCTTCTGATATTTGTAATCGATTTTTATAATTTATATGTGATGTGGGCCAAAAGTCGGGACCACGGAAGGAAAACACGGAACACGAATTAGAGGTAAGAAAGATATATTAAACAAAAAGGTTACAAAGATAGTGTAAGTGTAAGCGGAGCTTACTATGTGCTAGTGTCCAATATTGGTAGTCGTACACGGCTGATACTACGGTATTAGAATTCTCTCTCTCTCTATCTCTCTCTCTCTCTCTCCTCCTCCTCCTCTTCTCCTAGGGTGTTATATCGCATACTTTATATAGTCCTTGAAGAGTCCATGTTGTAAGAATGTTACGGTCTCACAACAATATGGTATAACGACTGCGTGTAGAAAAACGTTTTAACTGCTTTTGATCCTTACTCACCTTACAAGAACTCTTATGATTTCATTGTGATTCCTAGCTTTTTAGAATCCGTGAAAACACTAGCAGTCAGTGATTTTGATTTTTTTTTATTTCTGCTGAAAATTATTTTATTTAGTTTGTGTTTGAAATCAGAATGGTTTTCCGACTGGAAAATATTATGGATCTGAAATTAAATAATGAATAAATAGTTAACAGAGAAGAAAGTTTAATAGTTATTTATTATACTGTATTGAATTGTAAACAATATTCCCACACAACTTTTTATACATATTTAATAAAAGTTATGCAGAAAGTGTTTTTCCAAGCCAATAATTATAATTTATCGTTAATTTATATTTATTGTTAATATACTTAGATTCAAGTTTGTACTTTTCGTTACTTTCCACGATTTAATTAACTCTTATTTAAATACTATTGCATATAAAGCTATAGTGAGTCCCCAACCCCAAATAAAATAAAATATATAAACAAAAATAAGAAGAATTTAAATTAAAATAAAGCATTGTGCTTTCCTTTAAAACCTTTATCTCTCTCATATATGTACACACACACACACATTATATATATATATATATATATATATATGGGGGGGGTTACAGCTAACGAGAAGGCAGCCCTCAAATAAAGAAGAAAAGAAGAAATCCGGCTGAAAAACAGTGGACCGGATCCTCTAATAATTTGGGACTGAAAACTAATGAAAATCAGGGAGTCTCGACGCATAACTTCCCTTATAAAAAATGAAAAAGAAAGAAACACCGGAAAATAAAATAATTTGGGACTTTAGCCAATCACAAAGAGACTTTCGATGTTAGCCAAAAACAAGGTTCGCGCCACAGTCTCGGAACCTGGTCAAAAGGATATAAGCTCACACCTCTATACTAAAAGAAGGAGGACGACAGAAGATGATGCAACAAAAGACGCTACCGCGGAGAAATCAGTCATACATGACGCATGAAGTAGTTAAGAGATCTGTTAGTAATGATATTTTCAGCCAGAATAAAATACAATAGATTGACAATGACCTATATCTGATATTACTACTACCCCTAACACGGTCTGGCTTAAAACTACCACTATCGAGTAGAAACAGACATTTGTCTACACTGCTAAATCCGCCTTATGGACGAACATTTTGCTGCACCGAATACCAAAAGATTCACTCTAAATCAAATAAATAAAATATTATATATATTATTTATTTTATGCCTTGATCCAGTTTTTTATGTCCTATGTTTCCGATAAATCATCACCAAGAATATCTGGCACTGCACAAAGCAATACAATTCACACAGCACACATTTTATAGTATACTAAGACATTGTTAGGTTGTGGAATCTTCTACGTCAGCCAGTTACGCCGCATTGGAAAATGCACTCTTCCTCTATGGTAATTACCACCACATTGCATAAACACAGTACATAGACAAGCATTCATTGGTTCATCACCTTCAATCTAGCTTGCTGATTGGTCAGTTTCGACCAATCAAATCACCCCCACGCGACAGATCTATATTGGCGCCAACTGAGTCGGAGCCTGTCACGTGGTACAACAAAATTATAAAAACAAAACACGTGTAAACTCTCTCTCTCTCTCTCTCTCTCTCTCTCATTCCTTGCTGCCAAGATGTAGCCTTCAAGAACTCCCGTCTTGACCAGTGCGGTCAGACGTTAAAGAAATTTACAACATTCACGCAAGTACAATTCTCAACTCTCTTGGTCCAACAGACAATTCCTAACATGCAACAACTCATTCTTCTAAATTACAGTTTAATAATTACTTTTTCTTTATGAGCTCAAGTACAAATATTTTCAAGTCTAAGAGACATAACTCTGTCTAACCTTTTCAGTTCACATGCATGTATATCAAATACTTAATAAATTCAATTGTTACGTTTTGAAACAATACGTCATGATTTGTTTTTAATATTTTTCTTTAATTGTTGTGGACGAATGTTTTTAGAACACCAACACTCAAATCCTTCTGATCACTCAAAATACATTCGCCAGTCCGCAACAAGGTAAACTACATTGTTAGGTAACATCTAAGATGGCTAGTGACAAGAAAATATAAATCTTAGGCACATTTTTGCTAAACTTCCGCGGGAATCAGAAATGTTTACAATTAAATCTACGTGTTGCAGATATAAATGATCAAACAGACGTTATCACTTTATGTCCGGTTATGACAAAGAGAAGATGCGTATCAAGGATACCTACAATTTTATAAAATACCTGCTATAGCGATTATCAGTATTTTAAGGGTAATATTTTTATTTACGGTTTTAGAACATGACAATTTCCTCTACCTCTGTAAAAGAAAACCTGGCTTTTTTTTTCTTTATGAATAAAAAACTTACACCTAAATTACACTGTATATCCCTTTTGCTTCTACTTTTTACTGGTTGCGTAAACAATTTCGCTTTGGCATTTTCAACTCACTACTAATCAATATTTGAGTCTATATTTTTATTATGAAGCGTTTCGCAGTAAATTGCTCTTTTTATCATACTTGTTTTTTGTTTTATCAAATACTTTTGATACTTAATATGTTTTATTTGTTTCTTTTTCCATTTAGTTCTGTGTAATATCACAAAGTTAAGAAGATAAGCTGTAAAGATTCAAGGTTCAAAGGACACGAAAATACATAACATAAATGAATTCCTTCAGCTTCCCAATGCTGATAACTTCCTGGTGTTCAAGAATCTAAATACATAATTCACTCAGCATAACTTGAGACATTTCCTCCTAAATAGATATATATCGTTCAAACAATATTGTTGTTGGACTTCATGAAATAATGAATATTAGTTAGCTTTTAGGAAAGAATATTGAATTAGTTAACTAAATGTACATATGAGGAATTGAGCAAATTTAATGAAGTTAATCTCGAATTACAAATGAACCCTAAAGCAAATCAAAACAAAAATGCTTTTTAATTTCCTACCTAAAAAGTAAATTGAAACATAATTCAAAATGTTCCAACCTGTCAATAAAATGCAGAACACACAATACCGTTTCAAAAAACTATTTCACTCTCTTCAGGAATCATTACTTAACAGAAAATTAACATTCTCTAAAACATTGCAAGTGCCAATTATAATATTTTTGTAAACATTATCCTTTTCATCGCAACACTATGTAAAATTCTATAAAATGTAAAACAAAATAATGATAGCCTTGTGTATTATTCAAACATGATATTTTTAATTTAAATAGTAAAAAGAAATTAAGATATGAATAATATATAAATAATTCTCTTGCTAGAATATATTAATTATACGTGCCACTTGAGTCTAAAATATTTATCAAAATAACAGTATTCATGTTTCAAATAACGTATTTTCGTTTAGTGGCCCCACAATTCCTAAACACGTGACTCTATACTAAACTTTTAACATCATTTCCTTTCTATGTATATCGAGACGGATAGGTACAATTTGTTTTTATGTTCCTCTAGATATCTGGGGCCTCATAGGCGCTACACTGGAGGTATCATTCAAGACCATTGGTCGAAGTAAAAAAAAAAGAGATTTCTAATCGTTTATTTCTAACGACATGTAATCTTATCAAGGAGAGGAAAAAATAAATGATTAGAGAATATTGAATAAGGCTTAAACAAACAAAACTCGAAACACCGATGTGAAATTTGAAAGAAACAAAGATTTATTACACTGTCATTATAGGATCCAGATCCTATATTGTTCTTAAAACCTTTAAAAATGAACAAACATAGGCTTCAAATTAAATATTACAACTAATGTAATTTGATTGGTCCAGAAATACCAATGGCATCCTGTCGCCTACGTCCGCACGTCTGACCTTAATTTGACCTGTTCAAGGTACAGCGCGCCAAAAAAATGTAAACATGTTCTCGAGCCTATCTCATGGCTTACATTGCTTATAAAAAACAACAATTAAGGAAAAGGCAGCTGGAGAAGATTTCGGGAAAAAAAATCATTGAAGTCCAGACTATACGTTAAAATATTTTTTAAACAACCACAGTCTATATTTCTTCATTCAATGCAAACAACGAAGATAGACACTCAAAATAAAACAAAGTTAGTCACAGCCACACGCACTTTTTCGCTAAATTTTAAACTGTTTAATTCACATACAAATAACCCTACATTTAACTGAAATTCTCCAAACTCACACACTTTACACTATAACTTGCAGTTCATTAACAAGAACATTTTCTCACTCAAAAATCCAAAAGGACAAGTAAATTTCAGCATTTTAAACACATTCAGAATTCTTGTTTAGACATTTTATATGCTATTAACTTGTACAACTTCTCTTGTTGAATTACCTTTGTTTTTTCTTGTTGTTTCATATTTTGTGGCAATTGTGTTTACTATAAATTGGTGTGGGTATCAGATCCTCACAACATAAAACGACAATGAACAAGCTTTACAAAAAGCTTTACAAAAAGCTTGCGCAAAAATTTACTTTTGTGCGCTTTATTATTAAAGGCAAGATATCCAATTCAAAATATAGAATTATAGCTCCCAATAAGATATACATTATTTAACAAACTTTCAATAATCGAAAAAATTTTGAAAAGGTACAATACAAATTCTTTTTTTAAAATAAAGTTCAAAATACACAAACTTTTAACAATTGAAAAATCTTTAGAGAAAGTACAATAAAAAATTAAAAAAGATTAAGAATACACTTTTAAAAAGTTCAAGGGTAAAAAAAAATATGCACTTACTTAATTGAAAGAAGAAACTGAGAAGACTTTGAAAAATAAAAGCACTAAAACACAAGAGGTTACCGAGTGTAAAAAAAATATAAGAAAAAGAAAAACATTAAGGAGCAGGAACAATAAAAAAAAGGGAATTAAAAAGACAGAAGATAATGATTGAGATTGCATTTAAATTTTTGAAGATCAAAGTTGATGAAAAGAGTTCTATTAGCGAGAAGTGAAGGAACAGAAATTGTTAACATAGAACTTATGATTACATCTAGCAGCCATTTCAAGTGTAAAATGATGAGACCTTGTTGCCAATCTAGAACAGCCCTTAAATTCATAAAGTCTAGAAGAAAGTTCATTAGAAAGTATTTATAGAAAAAACACAGAAAAGCTGTGTTATGGCAGTGAGAAAGTGACTGAAGCCGAGAGGCCAGGTCAAAACCAATAACATTGCAGATTCTTCTTTTGATTTTATCATGAATCTCTAAATATGTAGAGCAGGAGCACCATGCCATATATGGCAGCAATATTCAAGGATGGACGTATGGTAGATTTATAAATATGTAAGACAGGTTCTGGAGAGAGAGTGTTACAATTTTCCTAGCAGCAGGCTTAGGAATTGATTCAATATCATCTTTCCATTTAATGTCAGTGGAAAATGTTAGGCCGAGAAGGCACAATGAGTCACTCTGCGGTCAATGCTGATGAAAGGCAAAAAGTGATCTCTCGGACAATTAATAGAGAGTATTTTCGTTTTGGAAGTGTGTTAAAATTAATAAGCCCCAATTAACAGCGGATTGTATTTCATTTTATAGATCATCTGCCAATTTGAACTTTTTGAATCAATCAAAATTACTGTTAAGACAGGAGTAAATAGTTGTATCATCAGAAAAGATACCGACTTAAGAATCGATACCATCAAGATGGTCAATGATGAAAATTAAGAACAACGTAGGTCCAAGGACAGAGACCTGGGGCACACCTGTATTAACGCAAAAGATCTAGAAGAGTGGCCGTTCAAAATAACATTCATTACGCAAGTTGATAAGAAAGATTGAATCAGTTCAAAAATTAGTCCAGAAATACCATAATCATCATCATTCTTATCTAAATCTTGATAGAGTCTTTCAGTAATAATTTTAAATACGTCAGCAGTATCAGTTATATACCGTCTTGCGAATAGGTGGTCCTAATAGACGACCTAAAAGAAATATTAACAGATACTACGGCGTGAATTACCAAATGGGTAGGGTTGTGATGCTCGTCAAGAGTAAGTAACAAATCAAGTAAAGTAGCATGTTGATCAGATTTATTATAGAAAGGAGTGAGGAAATCCATTATTTGACTAAGAGAGTGAGCAACGAAAAAATTGTAATTCTGACTACCGGTAACATTAGAATCACATGATGAGCATTAAAATCACCAAACACAAAAATGTTCACAAATTAATGTAAAGAGAGAGCCATTATAGAAACTTTGTGTAATATATTGCAGGGGGAGAGCGATAAAAGAAAAGGGGATAGCTAATAGAGAACAAGAACGGATATCGAAAGCAGAAAATGAATAGAGGCTAAATGTTAATATTTTAGGCGTATAAAGGAGATTTTTTTCAGTAACAGCCACAGGGTCATAATACAAGCGGAGAGAAAAATGAGCAAGGAGTAGAAGTAATATTTAGGCCAAGACACGAAGAAATGTGTTCTGAAATACTGTCAGTTATCTGATAGGATTCTCGTAATTAGATTCATTGCTAGTTCTTTTTTTTAACATATCTACTGTAGTTGTATATTCAACCACATCAGAAAAGACAGAGGAAGAAATTGAAAAGTTTTGCTGCACACTGGACTACTCGAAGGTTCAATGTAAATGACGGGAAATTACAAACGAAACGTAGTGGGAGATCTGAATGCCAAAGTAAGAAAGGAGCTAGATGTTTAAATAGCAAATATGGATGAGGAACTCGAAATGAACGTGGAGAAAATGGGTCCAATGAAGTACGGCAGGTAATAGCGAACAGCTGGTTTCAAGCAAACTCAGGACATGGAGAATCCCAGGAGGAGCAACGAAGAACCAAGTCGGTTACATAACTATCAGGAATGCAGTTTTACACAAGTGTCCACTACGAGGGCCACTAACATCCAGTGATATGCTGCTATCTTAGAGTGAAAATACGAAAGTTGTAAAGGTCCAAAACAGCACCCAAATTACAACCCAATAGACTTATGAACAAAAGATAGCGAAATGCGCAAAAGAATGCTGTCAAAATTACAAAATGAACCTGGACTAACACTACAACAATTATCGGAAGATTGCCAGAGATGTCTAAGTATAAAGAAAGACGCGAAGGACATTGAGGAGTCAGCTGTATTTCATATACGTAAGTTAAACAAAAGTCTACGTTCTTCACCCTCCCCAAAACGAAAACAAAAATTCTATAATAATAAAAAAAAAAAGATTCTCCTCCTCCACAGAAAGAAAAAAAAATTCTATAGTAAGAGAAAAAGTACAACATACAGGACAAATTATGACGAAAATCGAAGCAAATATAAGCCCCGCCCCAACCATCAGCATGTTATCGATGTGGAGGACTACATTGGAACAAGGATTGCCGTTTTAGATATAAAAACTGTCTTGAGTGTGGAAAAATGGGCCACAAGGCATCCCGATGTAGGAACAGAAAAGGTACTAGTAGAATAAGAGCTACTAGGATGCATAACCAAAACAATACCAACATAAGGAAATATGTGGAACTTGAAATTTTAAATAAAAAGATAATATGTATAAACTGAGGGCCCCACTAAATGAGTTACTAAAAAAGGAGAATAATTGGAATTGGACAGAGGACTGTAAAAAAGCATTTAAGGAAATAATACAAAAATTAACTTCGGAGTTAGCATTGACACATTTTGATCCCGAACTCGAAAGCATTATTGCAAGTGACGCGAGCTCACATGGGGTAGGTGCGTGTATTCTACACAAGATGCGGAACGGTACAAACAAACCCGTTGCACACGCATCTAGATCATTATTACCGGCGGAGAAAAACTATTCACAGATCGAAAAGGAGGCATTGGGCATAATTTTTGTAGTAACTCGATTTCACAGATATATTTATGGGAGAGAGCTCACTCTCCAAACGGACCACAAACCACTTCTTACGATTTTCGGTTCAAAAAAAGGTCTACCAGTCTACCAGCGAACAGACTTTTAAGATGGGGAACTGTGTTACTAAACTACAATTTTAAACGGGAATTCTTACCATCAAAGAAAATAGGACACGCTGATAGACTATCGCGATTAATACCCGCGAAAGGTGAACCGTTAGAAGATTCGGTAATTGCAGCATTACAAGCTGAAGATGAAATCAATAAGGTACTATGCAATACAATAAATGAACTACCTGTAACGTTGCTAGAGATAAGACGACAAGCAGAAAGAGACGAATTTATTCAGAATACCAAGAAAAAAATAGAAGAGAAGGTGAGGAATTTATCAGTTTCTCAATCTGTGACAACATATTATTGTATAACAAGAGAGTAGTAATACCGAAGTCGCTTGAAAGATTTTCACTTAGGACATCCCGGAAAAAACTGGATGAAATCACTTATGAGAAGTTTTGTCTACTGACCGAACATGGACGATGATATTACGCAAATAGTGGAAAGTTGCAATGGTTGTGCTGCTGCGGCGAAAGCACCACCCTCTATACAAAAGCCATGGCCTAAAGCCGACAGACCGTGGTCCAGAATCCACGTGGATTACGCAGGACCCATTGAGGGTTACTACTATTTAATAACAGTAGATAGTTTCAGTAAATTGCCAGAGGTTGCCAGATTTAAACACCCGACGACAGAAAATACCATAAACTGTTTACACGAACTATTCACGAGATTTGGCGTCGTGGATTGTTTGGTAAGCGATAACGGCACACAATTTACCTCCAGTGACCTCGAAGAATTTTTTGAGACATATCAAGTAAAGCATATCAAGATAGCTCCATACCACCCGAGGTCGAACGGACAAGCTGAAAGATTCGTTGACACACTAAAAAGAGCGTTAAAAAAGCCGAGGATGTACCGACGATAAAAGCGATACAACAGTTCCTCCAAGTGTACAGAATAACACCTAACGTGAACACGCCATCGGGTCTTTCACCAGCGGAATTGATGTTTGCTCGGAGAATAAGGTCTGTGTTTGACAAATTATTGCCAAACAAGAACAAAAACCAGTATACACCTATTGTACCCAAGAGATCATTTAAACCAGGAGAAAGGGTTTACTTTAGGATGTTTAGAAACAATATGGCTTACTGGGAGCCTGACACAATAATTAACAGATTAGGAAATGTAATGTATACAGTACAAGGCGAGAAGTTTTCACATAGAAGACATATTGACAATCACCAACAAGATTCTTCATAGAGGCAAACCACCAATACTTAATATTATAAATGACCCTGAAGTTATCTCATCCTCGTCGAATAAAGCTACGCGGCTCTTTGCAATGAACTTTGCCTCTAACTCCACGTTCAACAACAACGGTAATCCCCTACCTGTCTTCCATTCTCTCACGAAAACTTTGATTTCTTTATCTCGGCTCTGGAAGTTTCCAGTGTCATCTTGATTCTACGAAGTTCGGATAAAATCCTGGTAGTTGTCCTTAAGAACTTTAACCCAGATTTATTTCTAATCTTGTCAAAGTTGGTTAACCGCTACCTGAAGAGTAAATATTTCCTAAGACAGTTTTCAAAAGTGCAGCCTTTTTAATGCTATCAGCAAATTTTTTGAGTTTAAGAATGTTGCTAATCACCTCAACAAAGACAACCTCCTGAGCGACAAACAGTATAGATTTCGCTCCTCAGTCCACTGTTGAAATCTTAATTGTCACTACATATAGACTTAGTAATTAGCTCAATAATTATTTCATAGTGAGGGCAATTACCTTAGATATCTCAAAGGCTTTTGACAAAGCCTAATGAATAGCCACACAAACTTTCCAGTATCCCTGAAAGGGTCTCAGCAATTATAATTGTTCATGACCAGTCTTCTGAAAGCTATAAGGATCAATGAAGGTATCCCACAAATCTCTCTTCCCAGTTCCACCGACTTTCTGCTTTATAGCAACGATTTCCCTATGAACATTCCGAGGTCATTATTAAATGTCTGTGCAGATGATACAACACTTTATTGGTTTTAGATGATCAGAGCGTGGCAGTTGATCTCTCTTCTGACCGAGCTCTAACAGCTCAATGGTGGTGGTGGTGGGGGGAACTAGCATGTAACTTTTCAATACCACAAAAACCAAGTTAGTATCGTTTTATAATCGCTGAGCAGACTCTGAAATTTATCCAGTGACGATGAACGGTTGCACTCTCAATGAGGCTTTTTGCTGGGAACGTTCATCTGGACTCTGATTCAATCCATACTTCAAGTAAATTTCCTATATTGAATCCATCACTAAAGATTCTGGAAAAATGGTCGATTCTTTGTACCGTTCTAAAAAAGTAACAGACTCATTCAGCCATACTATATTTAAAAGAATCAGATCAGACCGAAAATGAAGTATTGCTGCCATACCTGGGTTGGAATTCACTTTCCAGTCATGGAAGAGTTCAAATTCATTTCATGAAAATTGTACTTAGAATTATTTTGATGAATAAAAAAATGTAAAACAAAATTTCCAAAGCAAACTACAATTTCCGTGTCTGCGTTACAGTGAAATGTATAGCATTGTATAACTTATAACTAACAAAATGGGTGATCGACTACCAGTTCACTGAAAAGAAACGACTCCTACCACTGTCAATTTATGATCTCTTATATATTTGGACTCCACGACGTTAGCAAGCTTGTCTCGTTAGAACAATTACGGCTGAGTAGTGAGTTCGATCCTCACTCGGTACCCTATACTTCCGGCCTTGTGCTACATCTAAGGTACGCTTAGAAAATCACCATATATGGTCGACCAACGGCATGTGCGATGAGTTTCGCAGCTATTTAGCTAACTTTCGTCGATTAAAGGGGGTGTTTGCAAGTATGTAGACGAGTTGACAGCTCATATCGATCCCGAACATCTCGTGTCCTTTGATCATAGGCTTGCGATAATGTATCGCCCCCGTTTTCTGGAGTGAAACGTATATTGTTTCTGATGCTGCTAGCCGTGGAAAAGATGGTGGTGTGGACAACGCGGATGGAAGGAATCTTACGATACGAACGTTATTCCAATCAGGATCTGGTTAGATATTTTGAGCATCAGTTCAGGATCAGAACTGACAGAAAGCGTTTCTTATCGGCAGATTTCAACGAAATATGGGTAAAAGTTCCTTTTTTAAGTTTCCTTTTTTAAGTTTCCTTTTTTTGGTTGGGTCAGCTTTTAATTTTCCCACTCCACAATTTATTTTGTCTTTCTCAGTATTTCAATATTTAATATCCCACCCACGAGGAATATATGTGGCACAAGGCCGAGTTTAAAGTAGGTTTCTCTGAGCCCGTAGGCTCGGCCAAAAATATACCCTTTGAACCTGCCTAGACGGGTTCAGGGCCTGTCTACCACCCCGGACGAAACCTTGCCCTTCGGCAAAGCCTCGTCCGGGTTCCTCTCTGCCAAAGCAGAGAGTTCGACAGACGTTGAGACTGTATTTCGACGTATCTCTTATTTTACCTTTCTCTCACCTTTAGTGAGTGAGCGTCTTGATTTTGTCTATCGGCAGAATACAGAGACCACTCTTATTTTTTCTGTTGGGTGGATGGGTCCTACTGACATATTTTAACTTTTAGTTTGAATGTGCCCAAATTGTATTTCTGATACAATAAATATATTCTTCTTTTATAATTTGCATCAACTATGTGTCAGATTATATTTATTGGACAAATTGAACTCACAAAAATGGCTTACAGAAAGCAAGTGTCACGTGACTTATTGACCCCCTATTTAGTTATTAAAACTTCGGCTGTAGTACAAAACAAAATAATATTTAAAACTTGCTACTTACGTCAAAATACATCGAGATAATAAAATAATCGATGCGATGAAAAGGAAGACTGTTCCATGTAGTGTGTTGCTACTGTTTTCTTTGTAGATGTTATTAAACGCAGTACTGAAAATTATATTAGCCAGCCACTCGACACAGGACGTGCTGGCGAATAATGCTCCTGGAATTTAAAAGAAATGTATATAATCAATGTTCTTATATATTATATATGATATTTAGGAGCTTAAGGATCTTTAAACCAAGGTTAAGTTTTCTTTTTTAAATTGACATACGACACTTAACCCAATTCTCATACATTCGGATTATATTTTAAGAATGGAAAAATTACCATGAAAAGCCACGAAGATAAAAGCAAAAATAATTAAGGTTAAATCAATTTAATTCCAAAAATAAAAGAAATTGGTTGAACTCCAGAAAGCTTTGTCTATAAAGATAACCGATTTGATCCAGGTGTACGAATTTGCACATTCTAATTATATCTGCAGTCAAGCATTTGAAAACCAAATCTGCTGATTACTACAATCAATTGATAAATACAGTTACCTGAAGCAAATACCGCTACCTTGCTTATCATTGAAAGGAATACTTTTATATCTTCTTTGCTATTTAAAGCCTCTTGCCTCTTATAGTAGATTTGTGTCTAAAACCTAATCATTTTTGCCTTGGTCATTTTTTACGCTGCATCACAAAACTCTGTACCTCATGGTAAGTGATTTTTATAGCTTTTATTGTGATATGTAGAGCAAATTCTATAAGTTTTCTTTACTTAGAAATAAGTCACATTGATAGAAATTCCAGGTGCGCATAAATAAGTAAAAGCTAAACAAAGATTTATTTGTTGACAAAATGGTGGAATTCTGTTGTCGATCATCCGCAGGAAAAATTCTTATGAAAATAAAGAAATAGGCTTAAGATTGAAAATGTATGGGCGGGTGGAAAATTGAATGCTGGGAAAAATATAACTTTACCCGATAATTTTTTGAGCGAATATAGCTGGTAACGTAGACAGATTGAACTTTGTTTTCCAGTCAATGAGAACCTGGAAGGGGGATTTTAGAACAAACCAAATTTAAAGAAACTTTGAAAATAAATTAGGGTTTTTGATAATAAATCAAACTAATCGCAGCTAAGTCGCATAAGGATAAGCAAGCTGATTGGTGTAGCTATGACGACAGTGGGATTATGGGAAAATTTATTTCCCACATTAAAGGTGACAAAATCGATTAAAGCAACAACGGCTTGAAAGTCTAGTGCGGACAATTCTCTCTTTTAGGTGGAAGAATAAGGACTCAAACTTCTGCACGGGGTGTAACAATAGAATTAAGAAAATGTTTATTTACACACAAAAAAAGGTAAAGGGATATACACAATATGAGAGAAAGAAAGGGAGTAGAAAATTCCTTTTACTTAAAGGAAGAAAAGTGTTCATAAAGGCTTGCTCGAAATATTTCTCTGAATACCTAAAAGTTCTTTAAACGAATAACTTTTCTTAACAGGTTAACACTCACATCGACTTCTTCAGAGCTCTTGTTGAGGAGGAAACAATCGGAAGATCCGTAGTTTGTAGTTGAATGAATTCGTAGGCCGACAACAGGAAGCAGATACCGAGTAGTTTTAGAAGAGGGCCGGCGTTCTGTCTTTAGAGCCCAGCAGACTTGCTTCGCTAGATTAATTATGACTAAGTATTGAGTTGTTGCGGGCGGGTGCATGTGTTGAGAGATAAACATGTGTCTCCGTGAGCACATCAGTTGTAGGACGGGCAAAGCGGAAACCATATTGGTTGTCAGAGAGCAGATCATGGGATATAACGTGCTTAACCACTTCGGTATTGATTAAAGCTTCAAAGACTTTGCCGAAAAGTGGTAGGAGACTGATAGGACGGTAGTTAGATGGGTTAGAAGGGTCTCCAGAGTTCTTAAAAACAGGTACAATAGATGAGGACTTCCAACAGGCTGGAAAGCAAGATTCATTGAGGCAGTAGTTATATAATTTGGAGAGGGTAGGGGCCAGTTAAGGAGCACATTTCTTCAGGACAATGACTGATATCCCGTCTCCACCGCTAGCCTTTTGGAAGTCTAATTTAGAGATGATGCCTAATACCAACGACGGGATTATGTGCAACTCGCTCAATAGAGCCTTAGTTCTAGAGGGGAAAAGCGGGTGTGAGCACACCGGATGAGTCGAGCGATGAGAATTTCCGAGCAAAGCACTCAGCCTTATCAGCTGAGGAGGTCAGGACCTCAAATTTGTTGAACAAAGGAGGTATTGTGGGTTTTCTGTTGTTAAGTACGCCCTTGCAGAGACGCCAATAATCCTTGGAGCCAATTTGCGAAATGCAATACGTTGTTTCATTCTATGAACAAATAGTTACATTGAGGACATGCTTGCACTCGTTACGGGCTGAGACAAAGAAACGTCTGTTGCAATCTGACATGTCACTACGATATAGGCGGAAGAAGTGATTCCTATGGGCAATGACGGCTGAGAAAGCAGCAAAGAACCAAGGGGATGAGGGAGATTTAACCTTTCCTTGCGGGGATGAAAGCCTTGATTCCAACTTTTACTCAGGAGGAGAACTCTGAAGAGCTTTCTTGAATGGGGAGCTTAAAGACTACATCACGAAAGAAATCTCGGAACGAGTCCGAGTCTGCTCGTTGTAGGAGCTCGTTGTAGGAGCTTCTTTGCTAGGGGTGGATTAGAAGGAGATGTTGACAGACATAATCAGAGTTGCCAAGAGGGCAAAGCTGCGTGGCACGACAAGACTCGGGGATGGAAGTGAAACAGAGATCGAGAAGGGAAGCCTTACCATCCAGGTTATTGGGGAAACGTGCGGGAAAGTCAACTATTTGCGTGAGGGATTGAGAAACTGAAAAGTTAAGGGTTTGTATGCCAGAAAAGTCAGTTATAGTGTTTTTAAGCCACTTGGTATGGTGGGCGTTAAAGTCCCTGAATACGAATATATGAGCAAACGGATAAAGAGAGATAGCCTTGTCTATATTGTCGGAAATGCTATCGAGTTAACCAAAATCTTGGGAGGATGGAGAGCGATAGAGGAAGAAGAGATAGCTTACAGTATTGAGGAGAGATAGACAAAGACACATGTATGAATGGTCTGGAGATTCGAGGCCAGTGGAAGATGGTCCTTGACTTAAACTCCAAGGCCGTGCATGTGGGTTTGAGAGTCTTTTCTAAGGAGAGGAAGGTAACCGGGGATCGAGAGGCCAGAGGTGGGGATAGAAGAGTCGAGATTGGTCTCGCAGAGAGCCACTATGAATTAAAATTAAAATTAAACTTCAATCATTTCAACAAACTCTTGAACACGCAAACTTTCAACAATTCTTGGTACGTATATGTTGGGGTTAAGTACCAAACCGATAATAAAGAAAAGTTATTAGGTTGGTGCAAAACTAATGTCGTTTTCTCACATAGGAACATATGTGAGAAAACGACATCATGTTTGCACCAACCTAAATTCGACTTACCTCGTTCGAATTTGTTCACTTCAAGAGACATTATGCTTTTAATTGTTGGATTGACAATCGGAAATAAGAATCCAATACATGCTGCTAGAAAACATAAAAAATAATTTAAATGTTTATTTTTAAAAACAAAACAAAAAATGTCAGTAATAATTCAATGAGGAATTTACTAGATTTTGTCTGATAAATAACAGAATTAGTATTAAGTGAATTATGTTAAATCTTAAATCGAAAAAATATTTACTACTACAAGTGGAATATGGTTTATTTTTATCTACATTATTCAAATTAAAGTACGGTATATTATTGTGAGGATTAGTGATAAGCATTAAACAAATTATCAGATACTGATCATGGCTGATCTCGCAAGTGGCAGGAATGATCAGGAATTTTGATATATTTCTGTATGAATGTGTGCACCAAACATTCTAAGTAAATTTCTCTCTCGGGTATTTAAATGCCTGTGTACAACAGCTTATCTTGAAAATTCCAAATTAGTGAATTCAAAATAATGTAATAAAATAGTGTAATAAAATGGAAACAACAGAATTATTGTAATAATAACAAATAATTACTGTTCCCATGAACAAATGCGTTAAAATTTAAAAAAATAAAAAATAAAGAAGTAAGAAGACAACTTGTACTGACGGGAAAGTTCCGATCAAGCCATAATCGCACAATCAACTCTTTCACCAGCCTCTGGTCTGGGATCAGAATGCAGCATCTGTTTTTCATCCGCTCTGTCGTGTTTCTGCTTCGAGCAGTTCGCAGTTTTATAATGACGGAAGTCTAATCCCGGGTAGCAACCCAGCGGCGGCTCCTTTCTTATTGTACTAAAGAGATGTTTGAGAAATTTTTGTTCCTGACCATATATATACTTGTATGGGAATCCTACGTTAAACAGACAATGTCACACACCTTACCACTGTAGGATGTAGATAAGTAAATACCGTCGTTCTAGGGGGAATTATAAATTGAGGCTGATGAATTGGGATGGCCAGTAAAAAATGAAAAGCTATTCTGTAAAAGTCGACAGACTAAAGGAAAACGAAAGGGTGTAAATAAGTGTATTTGAATCATTTGTGAGTAGTGACTGACACCCGTTGTTTGGAATCTTTTTATAACTTTTGTATTCCCAGAAAAAATACGGCATAGCGAAAAATGTTTTGTAGGAAATCTGCACTGAATCCTCACTGATTGGCTAGAATGATGGTGCGTTTGAACTTGAATTTTGCGTCAAGCTAAAGCACTTTTAGGGATTTTTAGTTAACCTCGTCTTCTTGTTCTTTTGAGAGACTAATAATACAGGCACTTACACAAACACACACATCTATATTATACTCTGTGCCCTCAAATTACATTGACCTTTTATTGAATTCTCCGTTTCATTTGTTCATTAATAAAGAAGAGAAATTATCATTATGTAAATATGGTGATTATCAAATGTTTTTCTTACCTGTGTATACAAGCGTCATGTTGTTGGCAAAAGCCATAATGATATCAGTTGCAACTCCGCTACAAATGCCCAGAGCCACGATAGTTCGATCAGAACAAAACCGATGTAAAACTTTTATTGCCAGCATGGCGATGAACCATTGTAATATTACATTAATTGTTTGGAAAGTTCCTAGTTCTACAGGATTCCAACACAAAGGCTGATCCATAAGAAAAAGGTCTAAGATGCTCATCCGTGGTACAGCAGCTCCGTGTGTAATAAACAAAATGATAAGATATAATAACAGTTTCCAACTTTGCCTATCGGGACCACTCTTATAGTAAATTGTGAAAGGTTTTAGCACTTTTATCAGGGTCCAAGACTGAGTACGAACTTTTAGAGATTCTTTTAAGAAAAATATAACAATCAACTCACTAGCAACGACACTGCAGAGTAACCAGATTGCTGAATAAAAATAGCCAAAGCTTCGAATCACGTAACCATTTCCAACAGATGCCAGACCCGATATAGCAGCAGCTGTACCAGTTGCAATTGCAACAGTAAAAGTGCGAGCCTTTGCCAATCGAACCATATCGCATATATAACTGACTGCGGCCAAAGAAACAGCTCCTAATCCACCGAAAATACCATCAATGGCAGCTGCAAGGACAAAAAACCACATTGTCATTTTCAAGCGTATTACAAGCAGGTTTAGGACCTGTCGCAGAATAGATCCAAATATAGAGCTTAACAATGCCCACTTACGTCCAAATCTGAAAGACAACGAAATGTGACAATGTAGATACAGTTAAGATATTTTGTACTATATATAAGTAAATTTCTCTTTTTTAATTAAAATCATTGATATTTATGTTATCTGTGGACAATCACTAAAACTTAAAAGTTTATGAAAATTGTAGAATATAATGATACATTTCTCTAGTAGGTAAATTTTACATTGAAAGTGAGTTCTATATATCTTTGAGCGTATTAAACTATATATCTAATATGAAACAACTGAATATATCACATGATGGAATAACATATTGCCTTATATTTAATTTATCAAGGGCACTGTGGGGATTCAGAATTATAGGTTTCTGTGTATCAATTATATTGTCATTTTCCAAGTTATATATAAGACATCAAATTATCTGAAATCTTACTCACCTGTCGGTCAAAGGTCCGATTAATAGGCTAGTCACCATTCCAAATATAGCTTCACAAAATATAACTGAGTTACTCAGCATAGCGCCATGTTTTGGGGCATTTTTTGTTCATGTTGCTCAAGTGTATCGTTGAATTGCACACATGGCCTCCCATGTAAGGGAGTTTTATAAAATTGTGATGCATCATAAAGTTGTACATGATATATACTGTCGAATTGTTGGCTGTCCTACTAATACAGTAGGAGCATACAGGGAAATTACGACGATTATGCATACGATAGACCAAAGATTGGTTTCTTTATTTTCGGCAGTAGTTGCTGAGCCTTCGACGGCCGCAGTAACTTTTCTGTTCATCATTTCGACAGCTTCAGTCACTGTCAAGATGAAAAGTTGTATACTTTTTATAAATTGTTAATTCAATCATATATTTTCTGCTTCTGCTGAAAAATTAACATTTGAACAATAAAAAAGT
This sequence comes from Acanthosepion lycidas, assembly GCA_963932145.1. Taxonomy (NCBI): domain Eukaryota; kingdom Metazoa; phylum Mollusca; class Cephalopoda; order Sepiida; family Sepiidae; genus Acanthosepion; species Acanthosepion lycidas. The sequence continues at coordinate 51,303,940 of OZ010599.1, read as the reverse complement.
GCTAATAAAATATTAATGAAGTTCGGAGTCAGAATTAGTTATATATATATATATATATATATATAGTAAACTGTAAAAGTTTTTAGGTGCCAAAATTGCTGGTTCTTTTTTCCGTAGTTTACTGATGGGAAGGCATTTTAGGCAGGCAGGTTTTTGTCATAAAGTACTTGATGTTGTCAAAAAGTAATGCTAGAGCGTTAATAGAATCAATGTGGAGAAACTGCTGATAGCCCTGAAGAGTGAAGGCACTACTACAATGCGCTCACGAAACTTAAAAGTCGGCATGACTGAAATAACACCACTCAGTTAAAAGTGATAAGTTTCTCCACATTAATTCTCTCTCTCTCTCTCTCTTTCACACACTCTCTCTCTCTCTCTCTCTCTCTCTCTATATATATATATATATATATATATATATATATATATATATATGCACACTAAGTACCTACACTGATTTATAAAAAAATGAGTATACCATGATGAAAGAATGCCACCAAATAATAAGAACAAAGTTTTATCGTTAAAATCATTATGCTATATTAAGAGGAAAAACTGAAGGATATTTTGATTATGAAATTATAATTTTTTATACTTTTTATAACTTTCGAAATTTTGGTTAAAAATCTTGTTTTTCTTGCGTCAGTTGTGAACCAAAGATTTATTATAGGAAATTTTAACGTCTTTTTGTAGTGAAAACACATTGATTTGGAAATTCTTGCAAAAATCAAATCATTGTCAGACTTTAATGAAACTTACAGGACTTATTCACAAAATAATACAATTATTTTATAAAAGGTATTTTTAGAAAACCTTTGTAAAAATATTCTTTTTACATCTATTACCTCTTTTTTAAATTTAAGAAATTTCGAGAAAGTAATTTTTGCCAGTTATATTAGTTGGAGAATTTAAATTGTGCGAGACTATCACGCACGAACATACATACATATAAATCACATACAACGCCAAGCATTCATTGGTTAATTAATCACCACTACGTTATTATAGACAATTTACAAATCGCAGTAATGCGACAATTTTGTAATCGCTCTATTTTCATGTAGTCAGTTTTGTGCACTTTTGGGAGAAACAGATCGCAGAAACTTTCTTAAGTCTCCCCAAAGCTCGCTCGCTGATTGGTCTATGCCAGCCAATCAAATCGTCTGCACGTGAAGAATAATTCTTTCCGCACAGCGAAGTGGAGCCTATAGTCACTTAAGCAAGATTTTTTCTTAGCTAATTTAGTGAGAATTCAGCTGCCAAACGAATCCACGACAGTTGAAACCATGCGCCAACCTTCTCATTCACACACACCGCTCACATGCTAAACATACCTTGTATATACTCACATAATCTTTTTTAACACAGCAAACCTTTTAATAACAGTCATTATAAGAGACTCGCGTGAACATTGTTCCAGTGAACTTTGAAATACTAAAATAACAGTTAAGAGAGACAACTCTTGTTTATTTCAACCTTTTCTTACTTAAATGCATGCTTTCTTTCACATCGTTGTTTGATGTTGTACATCTTGTTAAATACATATTTTATGTGTAATAATGTCTTTTGGTTATCCTTTTCTGCGTCAGACCTGTTTTCTAATCTAAAGTTAAATTAATGTGGTGAAGTCCGCCACAAAATCATCAATTACCGAAAATCTGGCCTGAATTGTAAAATAAAAAAATGCAATCTAGCTAAGAATTTTTTTAATTAGAAAAGCTTTTAATTGCTTTTATGAATTTGAAGATATATGGTCATTATTGTCTTAAGAATTTTTTTCGATGAATAATGAATTTTTGCAAGAATTGTTTTGATTTGTTTAAAATTTGAACTTTTTCAGCCTTCTCTGCAAACACGTTGAACTTTAATTTGGAGGATTTTATTAATAATGCTACGCTATCCTGGTCGCCCACGTAAGTATTGGTCGAACATACTGTCCATTTTTATGAAGGCTTCTTCGGGATATTTTAACACAGGCATTTGCACATATACATGCACAGGCATTAAATTGAAATAAATATGCATGTGCATATGCATGAAGAAACCTAATACCTATAATATTACAAAAATGCAATATAGATAAGAAATTATTTAATTAAAAACGCTTTTAATTGCTTTTATGAATAAGATATATTATGAACATTATTGTCTTAAGAAAAATTCTATTTCGATGAATAACGAATTTTTACAAGAATTGTTTTCATTTGTTTAAAATTTTAATTTATAAAGTTTCATATTTTATCTTTTAAATTTCTGCATTACTTTTGTCCCCGTTGCTTAGTACAAATGATCAAACACAAATATTTTTAAATAATTTTGAATTTATTTATGTTCGTAAATGTGCCATTTTTTCTAGATACGGATGTTCATAAACAACATTGTCAGAAAATAAGAGCGATAACCATAGTAAATTTAAAACCGAAATATTTAAAATTCAATAAAACATTAAATTACGGAGAATATTTTCATAAATTTTTAAGATTACTAAGTACTTAAAAATGACATAAAAATGCGCTCGCATTATATACCTGCTACATAATATCCAAATTTTTAAACATAAGAAATGTCGTGAACTAGCAAAATTTGAAGGGCTCAAATGTAATCTCTTAGATTTTTTTTTTTTTTTTGGTGGGAGGGTTGATTGTTTGTTTCATTCCCATGTAAGGCAATAAAGCCACTAAGATGCAAGGGGTTATTGATTGATGTTTGTAACACCTTACGTCTTAGGAAACAGAAAGACGAGTGAACAACAAAAGAAATAACAGAAATTGTGAAGACAGAAGATAATGATTGATTTGCATTTAAATTCTTTAAGATCATAGTTGACTGGAAATACAATACTTCACATTCACAATAAGTATAACTTGTTAATCATTATCTGTGTGAAATTTGTCCCGGCTTTGCCATATGAAAGGGTTGAGGTTAAAATGCGGCAAAATTGATAAAAAAAAAACAGCAACTACATCTTGAAAGATTGGTGCGGACGCTTAGCCAGTCGAGATAAAAAGAGGCCAAAACAAACTTGAGAGTTTGGAGATCTCAACTTGGATTATAACCAAAAATGTGGCCGGGAACAACACTTATTCACATTAACTAGGTACACAAAGCTTGTCTAGCCTAACTAGGGGAGGGCTCCACAGGAAGCCGAACCAATGTGACGTATGTAGACCGAAAAGAGAAAATCAAGGCTAGCCCCGTTCAAAAGAACCAAGCTCGCCTCAGTCACCCACCTCTCGCTAAAGACTGTCGAATGCAAGCGTTTTCTATCAGTTCTAATCTTCGTTTTGAGCTGATGCTCAAAGAATCGAATCAGATCCTGATGAGAAAGACGGTTGACTCGCAAGACTTCCTCCTGTCGCGTCGTCCAAATCACCATTCGAGCCGTGGCCAGCAGCGTCAGAAACATCATTCGTTTCACCCCAGATACGGGGGCGACACATTGTCACATGCGTATGCGCGATCGATGAGCACGAGCTTTTCGGGAGCGAGACGAGCCATCAACTCGCCGACATAGTCCTATAAGGGGCGGACCCGGGGACAATGGTAGAAAGCGTGCGAAGCCGTTTCTTCTAAACCAAGGCCACACCGTCTGTCAAATCCGCCAAGCCCCATATGAAGACCTTGTCATTGAGAGGCAGCCTATCCCGAGCCAATCGCCAGGTAAGCGAAAAATCAGGGTTACTGAGATAATCCGCCGCTGGCGCCAAAGACCAGAAAGAGCGAATCTCCTCCTCCAACAAGTCGAGCCGCTCACGTAAAGAATCCTTCGCGACCCCGTCCACTAGATGACGATAGAAGACCTTCCTAGGCTGAGAAAGATCACTGGACCGAGGAACAGACAACAAAGCCGACCGACACTCGCGAAGGAAATCCGATTAATCCCGGGGTTTACGATGACACTCAACCCGCGAGATGGAGGGACTGATAGTAAGGAAAGGTAACGCGTCCCTAACAATCCCCGCCATAATCGAATCTCCTGTCAATGCGCGGCGTAGGAAAACCAACCTCGAGGCGAGTTTGTGGCTCACCAAGTGTGGCATTCCCAGCCCTCCATGACACGGACGTTGTGCACAGACTCGTCTGTCGACCTGATGCTTGCGTCCCCTTCATAAAATGGAGGATAGAGAGCGCTCGAACGGCTTCCTATGGTCTTTACAGAGAGGAAGTACGGACAATCGATAAAGGACAATCGTAAAAACGTAAGCGGCACACGCCTCCGCCCTGCCCTTCACAGACAACCTCCGTCGACACCAAGTCTGACCGGCCGCGTCGACCTTTGCTCGTACTTCAGACCAATTTTTTTCCAGCCTCATCGTCGTCTTTTACACCCTCTATGATCGTGTGGATCAGATGCAGGTTTCTCTGAATTGTTCGACCCCTCACAGCACAAGTCTGCCCAAGACCCAACAGAGACTCGGCAACTGACTTCAAACGCTCCTGCAGGATCTTGGCCAAAATCTTTAACTCTGTGTTTAGCAGAGTTATAAGCCTATAATCATCTAAATCCCGCCCAACATCCTTGCCCTTTTTCAACAACGTGATCACACACCTGGAAATCCGGTTGGGAATGGACCCTTGCCAGAACCAGTTGTTGAACACCACTGTCAAAATCGGGACAAAGATGTGCGACAGCCTCAAGTACAATTCATAGGGCAAACCATCCAGACCGGGCGACTTTCCTCTGCCGACCTTCTTCAATGCCGCGTAGACTTCGCACTCCGTGATCTCTCCCTCGCAGGTAGCCGCTTCAGTCGGCGAAAGCCGAGGAAATCGGCCAAATAGCTGCGAAACTCCTCATGACGGAGACCAGGTTACTTGGTAAACCGGCTCACGAAATGCCACCAAAACGTCTCGCACATGTCGTCAATGGCCCGAAGAGTATGCCCGTCCGGGGAATTGACCTTACGAATGTAACGATCGGAACCTTGACGGATCTCTTCCTTACGCAAATCTGCGCCCATGTTCACAGCTTAGGAAGACATCTTGCTTAACCTATGTCTAATTACCTGGCTACTCAAACTCTCCACGGCCTCCCTAGCTACGGCTATCTCTAGGAGATCCCCCCAGCCACCGCCCGGAGAAAACTAGCTTTAAGCGTCATCACCTTCTTACCTCTATCTAGGGCGAGCCGTTTGCTGAGTGGTGAAGGACCTAATCCTATCCTTAAGTCTCTCCCACCACTTATTACTGATAACCGCCCGACTTGCTCCCGCTGCACTAAGCGAGTTAGCTGTTCCTGGAAGTCCCACCAGTCCAGTAAGGACAGATTGAACTTCCAGTAGCCAGCCATTCTAGGCCTACGATCTAACGCCATCCGAACACAAACGAGTTTATGATCCGAATAGCCTACCAGCGGAATGTGGAACAATCTAACAAATCTATGTCGGATCCTCTAACTATTCTATCCAGGTAGCTAACTACCCGGGTAAAAGGCCAATTAAGAGCCCACGTCCACATTTTCCCAAAGGGGTGATCAACCCGTTATCTATCAACGAGACCAAAATCGTTGATCAGATCAACCAGGCTACGATCGCCCCTCATTCCACTAGCTCCCCGCCCCCTGTTTAACTTGGGGTCCAGGGTGGCATTCCACTCCCCCGTTAACACTAGGCGCGTTGAATCCACCAGGAACGGCCCCAACCTCCGAAAAAAAGAAACCCACTCCTCCTGGTCGTTGGGTGCATAAACCGCAACGACTCGAAACGAACCACTTTTCATGGCAATAACGGCCATGATCAACCGGCCTTCGGCATCGGTATGCACAAGGTCCACCTTCGCATCAATAGAATCCTCACCAACAAAGAAACTCCTCTGGCCTGTCATCCCCCATATGCTGAATAAACGACAAAGTCGCTCTCCAGCACACACGCATTGACGTTGCAAACAAAGTGAGTCTCTTGGATCGCGGCGATATCCATCCCTCAAGCCCTTCGCATTTAGACTGGATAACTTGATTGACATCGATTAGGCCTGCAAAAAATAAGAGTAAGAGCAAAAATCTACTCACATACGGGCCGAAAATCTGAGTTAGTAAGGATCCCGACGGATTGTCCTAGGCTCCCTACACCTAGCTCTGACGTCATTCGTCTTTCCAGGTCAATTCCGCCGACATCCGTGAGATAAGTTAGTTTTAGACACCTATATAGGAAGGGATGGAGAAGAACAGGGACCCTCCCAGCACAAAATTGACGTAATTTCCTCAAATAAGGAGAGTCCATTTCAGCAATTCTCATATTGAAAAAGGTCTCCTTTGCCTCTGTCACATGACCCCCAACTTTCAAATAGGCCCAAGTGTCTCTTATGCACGTAATGACTCTCGGGGCATTTGGAAAATTCCGACGATCCTCCACACTTGTCATTTTGTACAAGAGACCCAATTAGGTCTTCTTTTGCCTGGACAGGGGTGGGGGATATTGGTAGTGAACTAAGGGAAGTGTTTGACGGAGAGGGGGACGGAGCACGCGAAGGGGAAGAAGGAAGGCTCCTAGTTTCGGGTGCTTCGACCGTTTCTTTCGAGGAAGCAGGGACGGAAAGGGACCTGGTTTTGACCATGCCTCTCTCCTCCTAGTACGCCCAGAGAGCTTCTGTGATGTTGTCTCTACCTCCTCTTTCTACTCTCTACTTCTCTCTAGAGAGGCTGCTTTAGGTGGAGGCATTTTGTCCACCCCTCTTTTCCCCCTCCGTTTGCTGCTGCTGCTGTTGTTGCTTTTTTAGGCGACTGCTTTTGCGTTACCTCCTTTTCGGGATTTTTCTTACTTTCCTTCTTACTTTCACTCTTTTTCTGTCCTGTCTCTCCGGTGGTTCTGGCCGAAAAGTAAACCACCCGATCCTCCTCCGGTGAACTGAAGGAACCACCACTACCCGCCACGTTGTGAATTTTTGATCCGAACAGCAGTATTTCGATCCCTCAGAACGATCCGGAGGTAGGACGAATTAAATGGCTGGGCTCCACGCTGAAAGAAATCGCTATTTGTGCAGAAAGGTTCTTGTCGTAACCGCAAGGGCACAAAGAGAGAAAAAATATAAGCAACACTTTCGGTTCCTGTACAAAGAGCCCTTTAAGGCTACTGTTTTTATATCACTACCAACGAAATTTCACGAATACAAACTGTCTTAACGAGATTCACTCGTGTGGGTCGGAACGTCACAGAGAGAGAAAGACACAATTATGCCGGTCAAAATTCGGCTGTACTAAGGGAGATGTCGCGGTCCTTCTTCTGCCCACCCCCCACCCCCACCGAAATAGCAGTCGGCTTTTCTCAGCTTTGCTGACGAAGTTATCAGGATTCGCACGGGTTTCATTTCTATCTCTGGGTACGATTCGGACTTTTTGACGCATGCAACCAACTGGCCAGATCAGCAAGACCCACTAAGCCGTTTCTGATCTGCAGTCCCTAATCTGCGATCTCTTTCTCTCTCTCTTTCTCTCTCTCTCTGCCGCGTCTGCCGCTTCTCTCGCGTTCCGACGCGTTCTCCGATCCTATCCGATCTGATCTCCGATCTCATCTGCGTTTTTAGGCACCGCCCACGAATTTTAATATGCAAATCGCCTGGACCACCATGTGTTTTCCGCCGGATCTCCGAAGCTACGCGGGAACCTAGTTTTCAAGAGGTACTAAAATCAGATTCGCACTCCCTGCTGGTTTTTCCGGCGAAAAGCACTTATCTCGTCTGAGGGCTCTGGCTGGGTTTCGCCCGGCAGACCACCCAAAATCCAATTCACTATTTATCATAAGCTTTACCTAACGAACCCTAATTACTCTGGAATTAATTCACCTAGTTAATTAATAATTCAATCCCAGAAACAACTAAGTAAAAAGAAAAACTTATTTCTGGAATTACTCCGGAATCCCTTCTACCCAACTAATTAGTAACTTCTACCCAATCCTTTAGAACCGTTGATTAATAAACCCACCTGGTGGGTCTCTCTCTCTCTCTCTCTCTCTCTCTCTCTCTCTCTGTGTGTGTGTGTTACAATTCCTACCCTACCCATCTGCCATTTACTAGTAAATGACATATGAGGCGTCACACAAAATAAAACAATAGGAACAGGGTCGTTCAGCTGTCCTTCCTGGAAGTTCATGGTTCTCCGGCAATCCGGTCTGATTTCAACTGCGAAAAATTCTAGAAATAAAAACACGAACAAGAACAGACAAGAAAATACGAAGTCGAGTGTTCTGAGTCCTTTTCTGTTTTTTTTTTTCTGAGCTTCTTTATAAAGCACATTGTCGTGCTTTCACTGAATAAGGTTCATTGTTCAGATTTTCACATGCAAAAAAAAAATAAAATAAAAATAAGTTGGGCTACTATGAGAATATATGTTCTCATTGATCTCATAACAGTGGGTATTTTCATCCAGTTCACTACTTGGGATGCTCCCATATCTTCACCAACTCATTTATCTCTTCATTCATCTACATATGTATTATATCTATATAGTTTTTTTTTCCTTTTGAACACTCATCATTTTTTTTCAAAATCAAAAACTCATTATTTTTTTAAATTAAACACATTTTTTTTCAAAATTAAACATGTTTTTTTTTTCAAAATTGAACATCATTTTTTTCAAAATTAAACACTCATTTTTTTTTTTAAATTAAACACATTTTTTTTTTAAATTAAACACACATTTTTTTTTTAAAATTAAACACTCATTTTTTTTCAACTACATATTTTACTTAGTTATTCCCTTTTATTTTTATTTTTTTCACAACCTTCTTACGACTGGTCTGGGTCTTTACAACAGGCCTCGTTAGACTTTTTATGGTTTCCAATTCTCTCACAGCAGCTGTGGGCTGTTCTCCCACATTGGCTGCAGGTTCTAATGCATCTCGGACGTGCCGGCCTTGGTAAGGCACACCAATTGGGTTCCCAGTACGCTCCGCACTTCCACTCTCTGCCAGTTCGACTTCCACACTCGACATTCTCACTTGTCTCTTTTTCCACCACCACCAACTCAAAGAAACCATACCTATAATTAATATTATCCCCACAACAGTTGGGGATTATAGTCTTTGTTCTTAGCCACTTCCAACCTAGTAACATTAAGTATCGATACGCTTTCCTTAACTACCTGGGCCATTGATTGCTGCCTCTGCTCTACCTGCGTCAGCTTCCTCTTGATCAACCTTATCTCATCTTCAGACACTGTGCCAAATAACACACCTAATGCCTTACATATTATAGGTAATACTGCCCTCTTTTGTCTAGTTCTCGACAACTTAATTCCCTTTAAATAATCGCTCATCTCCTTCCATTGCCTTTCAAGTATTAGGGACTCCTGAGTCAAGGAGTACAATACCCGGTGGTTGTTTAGACCTTGTGAATACTCTCCGGCGACTTGTGTCCTGGCTGTCTCTAACTTATCTACCTCGCACCTTAACTGGGCTAGTAGCAATTCATATGGCTGTAAATCTATCACTAACGTGATTTACCACTTTGATCTAGTTATGATCACCTCGCTTGTCTTCTTAAACACGGTATTTTCACTGTGCTCCCAGGCATTAGCAGCCAAAATCAGCATCACCAGCGCCCAGGGCCTTCCCTCGTCCATGTCTGAAAGAGACGGAGAGAACAGTCTATCTTACATAATTATCTATTTATTTTTTCCGTCAGACGGCTGCATTGTGGAGTGACACATCCCAGGATCAACCCACACCACCACCAGCGCCGAGTCCGCGCAGGGGCCCTTCTACGCGGCCCGCGTAACGCCGATGACAACTGCACAATCGATCCCAGACTGTCACTCGTCTAACACAACCCCTGCACAGATTTTCTATTTAATCAGTCTGCTCTAAAGCGTTGCTCCTCGCAATCGCAACCTCATTGGCAACTCCTCCTCGTTATCAGGCGCTTGTTTAGTCTGCCATTGATTACGTAATTGAGCTAGCGGAATCTCGTCGTCAGGAACCCAATTGCTCGATCCGTCTTCTTCTCCGCTATAACTAGGTTTAATATTCTCTTCCACAGGGTGTCCAACCGGGGGTCGAGTTACCTCCCTTAGCTTAGAAAGGCAGTGGCACTAATTTCGACCTCCTCACTAGCTTTACTATCACTTCCTAGTAGTTCTGGTTCCACTAGTGTGGTCCTCCTCAGTTTTTTTCTGTTTCGTCTCTATGCCACTCCCTTTCCAGTCTTCTATCTCAGCTAACTTTATTTCATTTGCGTGTACTCTTTTCACTTTCCCTGTCAGTTGATCCCATATCACAAAGGACACTGGACCTGTCTGTTCCACTATTCTATAATAGGGGCTACACCTCTGGTCCAGTTTACTGTCCCTCAGGTGTATTTTATAATACACCGAGTCACCTATTTGGAAAGAAACCTCTTCTCTTTTCTTATTTATCCTATCATTTCGCTTTTTCTGGGCTCTTCGAATTCTTCTCCTCACCTGTGTAAAGATTTTGTGCTGCTGCTCTAAAATTATCCTATGATGGTCCTCCCCTAAGTATTTCCTCCTAGGCCTTAATAGGTTGTCTATGGGTAAGACAACGTCCCGGCCATATACCAAATAGTAAGGGGAAAACTTGGTCGTTTCGTTCACCGAGAATCTCACAGCTGCTAAGGCTTGGGTTAAAAACAGATCCCAATTCTCCCTATTATGCTCTGCTAATATAGCCAGCACATCAGCAAGAGTCTTATGGAATCTTTCCACCTTAGCGTTACTCTGGGGATGGTATGGGGAGGAGGTTATGTGTTGGATATTCACTTCTCCCAACGTCTCCCTCATAACCTGATTTTCATTTTCCGAACCGTTATCCGTAACCAACTGTTCAGGAGACCCATACCTGGGAAATATCTCGCCAAGTATTATATCTGACACCGTTCGCGCCTTCTTATCAGGTATGGCGAATGCTTCAGGCCAACCTGTCAGCCAATCCACAAAACTTAATATGTAACAATTCCGTCTATCAGTTGGCCCATAAGGGCCCGAAATGTCTAAACTCATTTTCTGGAATGGGTAGTGGGGAACGGGGGCAGCCCTACTTCCTCTACTCTGCATTTGGCACGTTACACATTTCTTTACATAATCTATAACATCATTAAACAACTTGGGCCAATGTTAGTTCCTCATTATCAACCCATACGTCTTGTCAATCCCCATGTGTCCCAACTTTCCATGACACTGATCTAAGATCTCAGACCTCAACTTTTCGGGTATCACCATCTTCAAGATTACCTCCTCATCTTTCCCTGAAAGGTAATACAATACATCATCCTGCAATACATATTTGGAGGTATTTCTTGCCTTTACCCTAGACCTAATGGCTATTATGTCACTATCTCCTTGACTTTGTCTAACAATATCTATCCAGTGGGGGTCCGTAATGGTCTCTGTTTCACCCGCCTCCTGATCTTCCCAATTAGGTCTCCCTCCTAACCCGTGTTAGTTAATTACATTATTCTGGAAGGCCTTATCGTCCACACCTGGCTCTAATTTGATGGACTCCGTTTCCAACTGTTTCGGAATCCTCGATAGCAAATCAGCACAGGTGTTATCCCTCCCGGCTAGATACTCTATTTTACAGTTGTACCCAATTAGCTTCAGTGCCCACTGTTGGATCTTTTTGTTCGTCCACTCTGTCTCTAACAGGTATTTGAGGGGCTGGTGGTCTGTCTTAATGGTAAATACTGCCCCACTCAGATAATATTCCAACTTCTGCACAGCGTACAGGGTGGCGAACGCCTCCTTCTCTATCACCGGCCATTTTTGTTGGGTCTCGGAAAGCCGATGAGAAAGAAAATAGATTGGTACCTCTTCAGGCACCCACGGAACGGGACCATCTTTATCGGGACAGGGTTACGTGAGTACTGCTCCGATGCAACTATCACTAGCATCAGTGTACAGCACCATGGGCTTACCTAAGTCTGGGTACGCTAACAAGGGCCTTTAAAGCCTCAAATGCACGCTGGCAATCCTCCGTCCAACTAAACCTGGGGTATTTCTTCGTCAGGGCTATCAGAGGACCCGCCAACCGACTAAATGCGGGTATGAACCTCCTATAATATCCTATGGTTCCTATAAAGCCCCTAATCTCCCTTACGGTTTTCGGCGCGGGCATGGCCCTTATTACCTCTACCTTGTCTAGGTCGGACTTTATTCCGTCTTTATTTATCACGAACTGTAGATATTTTGTCTCCTCTCTTAGAAACTGACATTTTGACAGCTTCAGCTTCAAGCCATGCCTCGTTAGGCGGTCGAACACCCGCTGCAAATGTTCAAAATGCTCCTCGGGTGATTTTGAAAATACCATGATATCATGGCAAACGTCTCCATGCTATTCAACACTATGGACATGAGCTGACTAAACACACCCGTGGCATTTGCCAACCCAAACGGCATAACCCTAAAATTGAAAAAAACCATGTAACAGGTGAACACGGTCTTTTCTTGGTCCTCCTTGTTCAGGGCAACCTGCCAATAACCCGATCTCAAATCCAAGGTGGAAAAACACTTAGATTTCCCTAGGAGAGCCAAAATGTCATCAATCAGTGGGAGAGGCACTGCTAGCGGTTTTGTAATCGCGTTCAGCTGGCGAAAATCCACACAAAACCTGTGCCCTCCATCTTTCTTTTCCACTATCACTATAGGGAAGCTCCAGGGAGATTTGGATCTTTCAATTATCCCCGAGTCCATCATCTCATTCACTGCCTCCTCTACTAATTTACTTTTTCATCTCCACTGTCTCTGTCTGTCCTAGCTCCTTATTTGTCATTGCTATTACCTCCCGATGTATATTTAGCAAACCCCTTAATTCTCTTCTATAACATTCAGGGACTGTTATGTCCTCGTCCCTTTATTCGCTAATCTCTGTCTTGTTCTCGGGCCTATTTTCGTTTCTTATCCTCACCTGTTCGACTTCTCTTACGGGGCAAGCCCTTGCTAACACTTCTCCTCGCTTTATTCTGATGGTTTTATTAGCCGAATTAGTCAGAAGCATGGGTACGGTCCTTGATCCTTTCACTAGTGAACTACATACTGTCATTTCTTCCTCATTATTATCATAACCGCCTGTGGGGATTACCTGATACAACCCGTCATTCAGGGCTCCCTCTACTATAATTTCGCCTTCCCCAGATACAGTGGTTCTAGGGGGCAACTTTTATCTGCCTGGGCTACTACAGGTAGCTGCTCATAACTGTCTTCCCCTAGCCGTATCCTCACTCCCCAGAATCAACTCGCCACACAAGTCAGGCGCTACATATACCTTTATGACACATCTAGTCCTTGCTAATTGAAATGGCAGCCATGTCATACACTCTATCCACATTCTGCTGCTATCGGCCTGGCTTATGGATAAATCTACTGGCCTCAACTTTTCCCTTCTCCCTTCTCCCTGGAACTAACCAGTGATACTGATGCTCCAGGACCCTAACCTTCTTGCTTCCCAGCAAGACATTGCAGGTGAAATCTGGTCCCTCTTTTAGCAGATGGTACACTCGGGCCTTCCTTCCATTCCCAAATTCCTTTATATTCGCCTCCCCTCTGGACCACTGAGAGGCGGTGGCCAGCAACGTGGGTTCCTTATTTCTTCGAGGTCCCATTTCTCGTCTGGGGGCCCCTCTGGCTGGTATGGGCTTTGGATGATAGCGCCTTTCCGCTCTACCCCTCTGTCCCTCCAGTTCATTTCTATCCCGACCGGTTCGTCTTGGGGGATTCCTTCTTTCGTGGGGGCACGTTCTCCTCATGTACCGGCGCCCCCACAGTGCCAGCATCTTCTCCGCTAACAATCAGCCGAAAAATTACCAACCACTCCACACGTCCAACATTTCAGAGGTCTCCTCCCCAATTGGTTGGACAATCCCGAGACCTGTGCCCAGCGTATTTACACGTCCAGCACACTAGCCCATACTGGCCTGGCGTGGATTTATAGAATCCATACTGCAAGTCCCATTCTCGTTTATTCGGCTCTGCCTCCAATTCCCAATTCTCCTCTACTTCTTCTTCAGGGTGCTCGGTCCTTCCTACAGGACGTCACCCCGCAGCTCCCTATCGCTCAACGCATCCATGTAAACGTCAGCTAACAGGGCCTGTCTCGGACCACTGTTTCAGGTCGCCAGCTCCTGGAACGCCAGTGCCACTAGGCCCACTATTCTCTCTCCCAAATCCTCCATGGCTTCCTTATCTCCCTGCTCTTAACAACTTCCTAACTGCCTCAATGGCCGTGCGCTCACTGGTGTACTGTCGGACCAGGGAAGACTTCAGCTCTGACCAAGTTAGGGCAGGGTTCTCCCTATATAGCCCTCTGACATATTTGGACACTGGGCCGGCCGCTGCTTCGTATGCCAGCAGGACCATCTCCTGGTCTGACAAGCCATATATGATTGTTTCTTTTGGATCGACAGTATCCATTCCTGCAGCTCCGTTGGGTCGCCCCTAAACGAAGGCTGTCTCATGCCTCCGATCAGTCTGCGGAACCCCATCGTAATTTCGGGGACTCCCACCTCTCCCTGGACGTCTGTGATATCCGAACCCGCTACACTCATCCTAACGCCTAATTACTACTACCTTCCCCTTATTCAACAGGAGACAACAAAAAAAGGAAAACTCGCCTCACACAATATCGACACTCCAACAGCATACAATGTTGAAGAAATCACACAAGTAATATGGCCGAGAGTACCATGTGTTAATAGTAGGGATTTTGGCAGGGCGCAAACAGGTTTGCGTAAACAAAATTCCAGTTGATAATTCTAAACTGCTCATGATCTGGGAACAGGATCAGAAATCCTGAATAAGCAGAGGTGTCAAAGCTTTGCCACGTCAGCACCCGAGACGCCATTGATCGCATGGTAGCAATAGTGACAGACGGAGGTAAAATAGTAAGAAAGACGGAGAATTTACAAACGCCTACCGAAAGGAATTGGTGTGATGTACTAATGTGAGGAGGAAGAGTTTTAGGCGGATAGCTATCCTGCAACCTCTCCTCACAGACGAAGGAATCGCCTAGAAATAGGAAGTAATTAAGACAACGCCGAAAAATTAAACCAATTGACTTAGAAGACCAGAACTTGCCTAGAAGTCACGGGTTGGAAAAAAAATCACACTCCTGTATAGAACAAAGTAGATTTGCTTTCTTTAAACATATCCGAACCTTTTTGGTTTTCATTTGTTTCATTTTACTTGTGCGACGTCACCTCCAGTTAGACTCACCTTGCAAGACAGCGCGGCTGTCTGATTGATCTCGTCTACCTAAGATCAAAATCACAACGTGGGTAGGTAGACTTGAGATGGAAGCAGTTACTTCGGTAACCAGTCATTGGAAGCGAGCTGGAACGACGGAGCTGGTGTCGAAACATTTCCATCTGGTGTAAAGCCTTTACATATTAGTGCCGTTAGAATCGACCGACCATCCCATTTGGTACCCTGACCAAAGGATCCCACCGGGTAGCGACGACCTCCGATCGACCGGGACGCATATTGGCGGCCGTGACTAAGTCAAACCCAAAATGCTCCTGTAGGTGTCATATGGAGAAAAATGGTCAAAATGGTAGAGATTGTGACATTTTTTGTTAAATCGTTCAAATATGATGAAATTTTGACAAACTTTTAAAATGTTATATAAATATTACCGATTTTTTTATTTTTTATATAAAAGACAAGAAAAAGATTCAATATATATGATAAAATTGTAACAAAAATGCTCATTTTTAAGTAATAAATGAAGAAAGTTGTTGAAAATCTTACATATTTTCAATTAGTTAATTAAAAAATCAGAAATATATAGAAATTATAGGCAATTTTTACAAAAAAATTGTAATATGATGTAAATATTAGCTATTTTTTACATTTATATATGAAACGGGAGAAAAACATACAAAATTTTGCCAATTGCCTCATATTTTTGTTAAATCGAAGAAATATGCTGAAATTGTAGCAGAAGTAAAAAAAAAAAAACATTGTTGAAAAGGTTACATATTTTCTGTTAGTTATGTAAATATTCAGAAATATATTGAAAATATCAAGGATTTTCAGGATTTTATGCCAAATTTATAAATATGATATAAATATTACCAATTCAAAACTATTTAACAAAAAATGTTACAATATGTATCATATTTTAAATGTGAGTCACAAAATTCTGAAAATCGCCAATATTTTCAATATATTTCTGAACTTTTATGATACGATTTCATCATATTCTAACCATTTAACAAAAAATGTTACAATCTCTATCATTTTTCCACGATGATCGTTTTCTCCACATATACATAAAAATTAAAAAATCGGCAACTTTTACATATTTTAAAATTTTGAAATATAAATGTAAAAATCGTCAATATTTTCAATATGTTTCAATCATTACTAACTGAAAATATGTAATATTCTCAACATCTTTCGTCTTTTTTAAATACAAGTGTACACATCTGCTTCAATTTCATCATATTTCAACGATTTAAGAAATGTTACAATCTGAACCATTTTGAATGTTTTCCTACACTTTTATAGAGAAAAGTAAAAATATTGGTAATATTTATATCATATTTTAAACATGTGGCATAACAATGTAAAAATCGCAAATATTTTCAATATATTTCTGATCTTTTACATAAATAATTGAAAATATGTAACATTTTCAACAACTTTCAACTTACTAAAATGTACAATTCTGTTAAAATTTCAGCATATTTCCCCGATTTAACTAAAAATGATACAATTTTGAAAGTTTTAACCTGTTTTATTTATACCATATTCCAAAGTTTAAGATAAAATTGTAAAAAAAAATTGTAAAAATAAAATTGTTTCTAATCTAATTGTTTCATAACTAATTTAAAATAAGTAATATTTTCAACATCTTTCTTCTTTTTTTACATAGAAATGCACAATTATGTTACAATTTCATCATATTTTAACCATTTAACAAAAAATGTTAGAATCTGAATTATTTTGATCCTTTTTCTCCACATGTGCATAAAATTTTAAAAATTGGTAACTTTTATATTTGAAATAAAATCATAATCATATTTTCAATTCATTTCTAATCATTTACACAACTAATTGATAATATGTAACATTTTCACCGTCTTTCTTCGTTTTTACATAACAATGCACAGTTCATTTAAAAATTAAGATATTTCAAGCATTTAACAAAAAATGTTGCAGTGTGTATCCTCTTTTTTATAATATTATATTTTATATTATTTATATTTTTTATTTGTAAAAATCTGTTACAGTTTCAGCATATTTCACCGAAAATGATACAGGTTGTAACAGAATTGTGCATTTTTAAGTAAAAGATGAGCAAAGGTGTCGAAAATTTACATATTTTCAATTATTTATGTAAAAGATATTTGCGATTTTTAGATTTTTATGCCAAATATTTAAAAGATTACCGATTTTTTACTTTTTCTATAAAATTGTAGGAAAACACTAAAAATGGTACAGATTGTAGCAGAATGATGCATTTTTAAGTAAAAAAAAAGTTATGTTAAAAATATATATTTTTTCAATTATATATGTAAAAAGTAAGAAATATATTGAAAATATCTGCAATTTTTACAATTTTATTTTAAACTTTGGAAAATGGTATATCACCGATTTTTTACGTTTTAATATAAAACAGATGAAAAACATTCAAAATTACACACACATTACCGATTTTTTACTTTTTTATATAAAAGAGTAAGAAAACTTTCAAGATTGTACAGATTGTTAAATCATTGAAATATGATGAAATTGAGACAGATACATTATTTGGACTATTGACCTCATCTTTGTCGCCATATTTAACACAACGTTTCGGCCTTCTTCAGGTGGTCCGAACTGAACCCTTTATTTCGCTCACTAGTTCCACGTGCCATGTTTGTTAATCTCCTGTTAATTTTCCCTCTGAAAGTTCTCCACTGCCTTAACCGGGTATTGAACTCACACTCTTTGGGTCTTGTCACTGGATCTAACAAACGCCTTTAACCACTGTGCCATGTGTCCTTGAGGACATCTGGGTATGAATTTCTGGGTATTATAAACCTAATGCCAGTAATACGGAGTGCCAGAGAAAAGCAATGATAACAACAAAGTTGCAATATGAGCTCTGGTAAAAACATGAAATGATAACAGCAAAAATTGCACTAAAATGGTTGCTGAAGACATTAGGTTTATAACATCCAGAAATTCATACCCAGATGTCATCAAGGACACATGGATAAAGGCGTTGGTTAGATCCAGTGACAAGACCCAAAGAGTGTGAGTTCAATACTCAGTTAAGGCAGTGGAGAACTTTCAGAGGGGAAATTAACAGGAGATAACTGACATCCATCAAACATGGCACGTGGAACTAGAACAGCCTACCCCAGTGAGCGAAATAAAGGGTTCAGTTCGACATTCAAACCACCTGAAGAAGGCCGGAGCGTACAACGGCCGAAACGCTGTGATAAATATGGCGACAAAGATGAGGACAATAGTCCGAATAATGTAAATAATGTACATAATACCTCATCTCAGAAATATAGACAGACATTGAAGCAGATGTACAGATTCTTATTAAAAAAAGAAAGGTGTTAAAAAATTTACATATTTTCAATTAGTTATGTGAAAATCCAGAAATATATTAAGAATATCGGTGATTTTCGCAGTTTTGTGACTCACATTTAATTATGATATAAACATTAACGATTTTTATATAAAAGCCAAGAAAAAGATTCAAAATAGTATATGTTGTAAATTTTTTTGTTAAATCGTTGAAATGTGATGAAATTGTAGCATAATTTTTCATTAGTAAATAAAATGTTAAAAATGTTACACATTTTCACTTACTTTTTTAACAGAACACAAAATATATGGAATATATCGGTGATTTTGGTGTTTTTCTATCAAACGTTTAAAATATACTATAAATATTGTCGATTTTTTATATAAAATTGTAGATAAACATTCATAATGTTACAGATTGTAACATTTTTGTCAAATTGCAGAAATATGCTGAAATTGTAACAGAATTGTACATTTTCATGTCAAACTATTCAAATATGATGTAAATGTTACCGATTTTTTCATTTTTCTGTAAAACTGGAATAAAACGGTCAAAATGATACGGATTTTAGCATTTTTTTTTTTTAGTCGTTGAAATATGATGAAATTGTAAAGAATGGTATATTTTTGTAAATGATTCATATTTTCAATTGATTATGTAAAAGTTCAGAAATATTTTCAAATCGCAGCGATTTTTTTTCATTTTTATGTCAAACTATTAAAATATGATGTAAACGTTACCGATTTTTATATTTTTATGTTAAAGTGGAGAAAAACGGTCAAAATTGTACAGATTATGACATTTTTTGTTAAATTGTTGAAATATGATGAAATTGTTACAAACTTTTAAAATATGTTATAAATATTACCGATTTTTCGCTTTTTATATAAAAGACTAGAAAAAAGATTCAGACTGGTGCAGATTGTAACATTTTTGTTAAATCGGTAAAATATGCTGAAACTAACAAATATTTACATTTTAATATAAAAAATATGATACACATTGCAACATTTTTTGTTAAATGTTTGAAATATCTTAAATTTTAACGGAACAGTGCATTTTTATGTAAAAACAGAAGAAAGATGAAAATATTTTCAATTAGTAAATGAAAGACGGTCAGAATGATACAGATTGCAACATTTTTTGCCAAATGGTTGAAATATGATGAAATCGTAACAGAATTGTGCAACTGTAAGTGAAAAAAGAAGATAGTTGTTGATAATGTTACATATTTTCAATTATTTATGTAAAAGAAAAGTAATATATTGAATATATTGGCATTTTTACAGTTTTATGACAAATTTTTAATATATTAAACATACATTACCGACTTTTTTATATAAAAGAGTAGGAAAACTTTCAAAATGGTACAGATTGTAACATTTTTTGTTAAATCGTTGAAATATGAAATTGAAACAGATGTACACATTTTTATTTAAAAAAGAAGAAATACGGTAAAAATGTTAGATAGTTTTAATTACTTATGTAAAAGTCCAGAAATATATTGAAAATATCGGCAATTTTCGCAATTTTGTGACACACATATAAGAAATATCTTGAAAATGATTCATATTTTCAATTGGTTATGCAAAACTTCAGAAATATTTTCAAATCGCAACGGCTTTTTCGTTTTTATATCAAGTATTAAAATATGTTACCGATTTTTATATTTTTATGTTAGAGTGGATAAGACCGGTCAAAATCGTACAGCTTGTGACATTTTTTGTTAAATCGTTGAAATATGCTGAAATTGCAACAAACTTTTAAAATATGATATAAATATTACCGATTTTTTACTTTTTATAATAAAGACTAGAAAAAGATTCAAACTGGTACAGACAGTAATATTTTTTCTTAAATTAGTGAAATATGCAGAAATTGTAACAGACTTTTACATTTTTATATAAAAAAGATGATACATGATGATGGTTGAAATATTTTAATTGTAATGGAACTGTGCATTTTTATGTAAAAAAAAGAAAAATGTTGAACGTGTTACATATTTCCAATTAGTAAAATATGATATAAATATTACCGATCTTTTCACTTTCTTATTTAAAAGTGTAGGAACATTCAAAATGGTACAGATTGTAAGATTTCTTGCTAAATCGTTGAAATATGATGAAACTTAAGCTGATGTGTAAGAAGAATATTGTTGAAAATGTTGCATATTTTCAATTAGTTATGTAAAAGATCAGAAATATATTGAAAATATCGGCAATTTTTACAATTTTATGTCAAACTTTTGAAATATGTTATAAATATTACCGATTTTTTACATTTTTATATAAAACAGGCGAGAAACTTTCAAAACGGTACCGATTGTATCATTTTTTAATTGGATATATATGCTGAAATTATAACACAATTGTACATGTTTATGTAGAAAAGAGAAAGATGTTGAAAATATTACGTCTTTTCAATTAGTTATGTAAATGATTAGAAATATATTGAAAATATCGGCGAATTGTAATGTTTTGTGTGAAACTTAAAATATGATGTAAGTCTTACCGATTTTTATGTATAATTGGATAAAAACGGTAAAAATCGTACAGATTGTAACATTTTTGTTGAACAGTTGTATTATTTTAATGATTTGACATAAAAATATAACAACCACCGATATTTTCAATATATTTCTAATCTTTTACACGACTAATTAAAATATGTAAAATTTTCAACATTTCTTCTTTAATAAAATGTTTCATTTACAATTTCATGATATTTCTCCTCTGTTCAAGTCAGTAACATTCTGAACATTTTTCTTTTTTACACAAAAATGTTTAAAAAATCGGTAATATTTACGTCACCTTTTGACATTAAAAATGTAAAAATCGTCGATATTTTCAATATTTCTAACCTTTTACATAACTAATTGAAAATTTGTAACATCTTCAACATCTATCTGCTTTTTTGCATAAAAATGTACAATTCTGTTACAATGTCATCATATTTCTCCGATTGAATAAAAAATGTTATAATTTGTACAATTTTGAACGTGCTTTCCACATTTACATAAAAAGTAAAAAATCGGAAATATTTAAATAATATTTTAAAAATTTAAATTTGTCGATAATTTTTTATGTATTTCCTATCTTTTACATAACTAATTGAAGATAAGTAACATTTTCAACATCTTTTTTACTCTAAACGTTCAGTTACTATTTCATCAAATTTAACAAAAATCTGTTCAATTTTGACCGTTTTTCTTCACATTTACATAAAAATGCAAAAATTCAGTAATTTTTACATCACATTTTAAAATTTTGACATACTTTTAAACTGTGGTATACATGTTACTGATGCTTTACACTTTTATGTAAAATCGAAGAAAAACTATCAAACGTATTCAGAGTTCAACATTTTTGTTAAATCGGAGAAATAAGCTAAAATTTTAACAGAATTATACATTTTCATGTAAAAAAGAAGAAAAATATTGAAAATGTTACCCACATTCAGCCAGTTATGCAAAATATTAGAAATATATTTAACATATGCGTGATTTTTACATTATTGTATCAAACTTTTTAAATATGATATAAATGTTCCCGATTTTTATCATTTTTATGTAAATAGAAGAAAAACTTTCAAAACTGTACTGATTGCGACATTGTTATGTTAAAACGAAGAAACATGTAATTGTAATTGAATTGTACATTTTTTTTATTTAAAAAACAAGAAAGATGTTAAATATGTTACATATTTTCTTTTAGTTATGTAAAATATTACAAATATATTGAGAATATATGACATTTTTACATTATGTCAGACTTAAAATCTGATGTAAATGTTCGATTTTTTACATTTTTATGTAAAAGAGGAGAAAAACTTTCTTTTTGTAACATTTTTATGATAAAGCGGAGAATTATGGTGAAATTATAACTGAATTCACATTTTTATGTAAAAAAGAAGAAATATATTGAAAATGTTACATATTTTCAATTAGTTACGTAATAGATTAAAAATATATTGCAAATATTTGTGATTTTTACTTTTTTATGGCAAATTTTGAAGATATGATGTAAATATTAACAATTTTTACGTTTTTAGGAAAACAACGTTCAAATTGTACAGATTGTATTTTACTATTAAACCGGAGAAATTTTTCTGTTAAAAGGAGTAAGATGTTGAAAATATTACCTATTTTCTGTTAGTTATCAGAAATATATTGAAAATATGTGCGATTTTTATATCAAACTTTTAAAATATGATATAAATGTTAACGATTTTTTACATTTTTAAATTATTAAAAAAACGTTCAAAATTTACCAAATTTTTACATTTTTATTGGAAAACGGAGAAATATGAAAATATATGTACAATTTTATAGAATAAATGAGAAAAATGTTGAAAATATTACTCATTACTTATATAAAACATGAGAAATATATTAAAAATATTTGCGATACTTACATATTCTTTAGAATATAATGTAAATGTTATCTATTTTTTACATGTAAAACAGGTAAAAACTTTAAAAATATTACAGATTTTTAATATTTTATGTTAAAGCGGAGAAATATGATTTTTTTGTAAAAAAGGAGAAAAATATTCCAAATGTTACTCATTTTTAATTACTTAAAAGATGAGGGATATATTGAAAATATGTGCAATTTTTACATTTTTATGTAAAACTTTTAAAATATGTTTTTTATTACTGATTTGTTAAATTTTTATATAATAGAAAAAAAAATTAAAAGATTTTTCAGTTACCTTTTCAAGGATAATACCAGAAACATAATGAAAATGTAACTGAATTGTACATATTTATGTAAATCAGGAGAAAAATGTTGAAACTATTACTGAATTTTACTTATATCTGTAAAAGATACGAAATAACTTGAAAATATGTACGATTTTTACATTTTTATGTAAAACTTTTAAAATATGATGTTACCGATTTAAAATATCAGCATATCTTTTGAAATGTTACTGATTATTACGTTTTTAGGAATATGTGCAAAAAATGTTACTGATTTTTACCTGTTTCTTTATGTGAAATATTTCGAAAATATAATCGATTTTTAAGCAATACTTATGCAACAATTATGCATTTTTATGCAACACTTTTGAAGTATCATTTAAATGTCATCGACTTTTTACATTTTTATGTAACAGAGGAGAATGATGTGCAACACTTTAACTTTTGATGCAAAAGGCGAGAAATATGATGAATATGTATCTTAATTGCTACTTTTCATGAAAAAGTGAGAAAAATTTTGAAACGTGATAGATTTTTGCATTTTTATTGAAATACAAAATATGATATTTTACAATTAACTTAAACTATGTCATATATATTGTGCTATCTATTATATGCTATTAATCACTCAGCGTGTTTTATACGGTCCCCTATCTCTCTCTCTCTCTCTCTCTCGTCACGCAGAAAAGCTTATTTATTTCATCTATTTCTCTTGTTACAATACAAACCGCAAATCTCTTTATGTGAGTACTGTAAACTATCTTTTAGTTTTATTAATATTTTGTGTCCGGACATTTTATCTTTGTATGAACATTTTCTTATGTGAATACGTTTTAAAAACTTTTATATGGACATTTTCTTTCATGAAAATAAACTATGGACTAAACAAATTCTCTTTTATTTTTGTATCTGTTTTATTATTGTATTGCTGTATCGTATTGTACTGAACTACTTTCTTGTTTGTGATTTTGTGAATAAATCCTTTATCTTGTTTTTGTTAATATAAAAGTGACATCTGTTGCGGGGCCGATAAGGATGTCGCCCCTACAAGTTTTACGAAGAAAGGTGTGAACAGCTAAGACAATGAGGTGACAAAGGCAGGGGTTTAAGAAACAATAACGTCGATTTTATTTATCCAAAATGTACAAGAGTGTGTACTCTGGAGAAATATGTTCGTATCGGTGTCGGGTCCGGTATTACTGGTTTTTCTTCAGGGGTAGTTGATCTCGGTTGTATCGGCGAAACGAATGTAGAGTTGGTCGGCGACGGTAGCTGGTCGACTGCCAGATGGGAAAATTGTCGGGAACAGCAGCAGGTTGATCGATGTCGCACGAAGATTCGTTGGATCGGTTAGGAAGAGTCCCTAAACAGGGCCGAATCAATATAGTGATACGACTTCCCAGGGCGGATCAACCGCGGTAATGAGATTGTGCCGAAGGGTACCACTTGACGTAGGCGAAATCCCTAAACAGGGCCGAGTCGGAGTAGTGTTACGCCTTCTACTAGGTGGCATGCCACTACAGCGTTTACCGCTGGTGGCCCACTGTCGGGCCAACGGCGTTCTCGTCTCGGCAATGTTACCTCTGGGGGACTTCTAGTAGCCCACTGGCGGGCAACTGATGGCGTTGCCATCGGTCCTCTGGTGGCAGCCACTGGCGAGACACCGATGCGCCTCTAGCGGTCCGCCAGTGGTAAGGTTGCCGAGTTGAACACGCCGGCGGTCCGACAGCGGGCTAGCAGCAGTAAACGCTAGTGGCAGATGAAACAAACTAAAATAGCAATTCAGCGGATATCTTGGCTAACAACATAAAATTCCATTATGACCCAGCAAGTGGAAAAACATTCGCTTCGTGATTTAAACGTTTCACGCCGACTTTTCTCACAAAGATGAAAAATAAAAGATTCGTCTCCTAATTCGTAAACTGACCACTAAGGAACATGGCTGTTATACAAATTATGTTTCTAACGCCCTCAACAAGTAGGGGAATTCGTCAACCGCCAGACACTATGACGATTAAAAAAAAAACAAAAAAACAATGATTTATCAATAACTAGCAAGATCCACGCAAGAAAACAACCCAGTGATGAAAAGAAACCCCTTGAAAATGTTAGCATCGTGGCGACTGGCATTATGCACGCTATTGTCCGTTCAAAAAATATAAGTGCAATATTTGTCATTGAAACAGACATAAAGAAGGATTTTGCAATCAAAATTTAACCAGAAAAAAATTAAAAAAACGTAACAGGAAAATGCCCTAAACAAACACAATCTTTGCGTCGTTCAAAGTGGATTACGGATCCCGCAGAAAATATTTTGTTGTTGAGATTTATTGTAAACTAATTCAATTTTTCACAAGGCCGAAAAGGGGAAATGGGTTGAGGCTGGCCTTCACTAACTATCTTATAGCTAGCTAATCGGATTCACGACCCATTCACTCGTTACAATTTCCTCATTCACCATAAAATCTCATCCGTCGTCAATCAATCCTCCATACACCATAATACCACATCCTCTCGGGGGGTAAAAAAAAAAATAAAAACATCCCAATGTGATGATAAATATTATTTACTATATATATATATATATATATATATATATATATACAAATCGGATGAATGATCATGAAAGGGCGGTGAACCCCAAAACAAACTAAATATCAAAACAAAGCAAAAATAAGCATAACGTTCGAAAAAGAGAAGCCGCTGTATTCTGCCCCTTGGACAAAATCAAGAGGCTCTCTCGCTAAGGGAGATGGAAATGAGAAAATATAGACGGGCATGGGGAATCAATAAAGCTGACCCAGTCGAGATAAAAAGGGACCAAAACAAACTTCATTTTTTTTGTTCATCCCAACAACAACAGGTTCAAAAACAATTTCACATAGGTTCGCGAATTTATTTCCTCTTTATTTATCAATTTGTGTGAACGCAAGTCCAAACTGAACCCTTTATTTATTCTACGGAAGTAGATTGTTCTCATTCTGTTACCCATATCTAAGAATATCTCGTCTTGCAGTTATTTAGTACTGCTCACTTACTGCTAGTTACTGAGTATGCGTCTGTACTACCCATCTCAGATAATCAACTCCCAATTACTATGTTACCAAATCCATAAACCAACGCTTTAAAACCTCTAGGCTAGTTATTGTCCCGTAGTTCAATCCTGAACCTAGAACTTTGAGCCTTAAACATTATTATGTTATTATTCCTCACAGCGTAGTATAAGCGTTGATTCCTTCTAATGAAGTTTTTCTATAGTGAGGTGATATTCTCACATGTCTTCCCTGTGTGGTTTGGGTAGTTTTTCTCCATAGTGTGAACGTGATCTTCGGTCACTTTCATTTGGCTTTGTTAGTTGGACGTACATGGCGCTCTCACCTACAGTTGTATTGCCAAGGTGACATTGTATGACCTGAGCTCGTTTGTACTTGTCACTATAGCTTTTCCCAGGTGCTGGATTGATGGTTTGTCGTAGTTACATTCTGGCCTTTGTATAGAAGTCTCTTGCACCACAGTCGTATTAGCTTTTTGTTTTGTCTGGCGTGCGCGTAATCCTCAGAGGTCTTATCTTTTTTAGGCTGAATGTCCCTAATCTTTACTGGTAGATTCCCTTTTATCCAATAAGAATCTTCTAAATTGTAAAGTCCTTCAAGGTAGTTGTTAATAGCCAGTCTTCCGAAGTTCAACTTATCAACGCAGGCATTCTCCAAGGTTCAACCCTCTTTCTACTTTGCATAAATAATCTACCTAAGGGTATACTCCAATTATTTGTGGATATCTATTCTGAGGATACAACGGTATATGGATGCACTTCCAAAACTCTAGATGACCAGAACCTGACAGATGATCTCACCTTTGACCTACCTCAAACAACTCAGTAGGGGGGTGACTGTCTAGTCACATTCAATACCTCAAAAAGCAAACTAATGACATTCTATCATCGCCAATCTAACCCAGAACTTTCACTCTTTTTCTGTTTTTATTGTTTCCAAAGCAGAACACGTTGTACACCAAGCAGAGCATTTTTATTTTTTGCCAGGATGAATTCAACCACATCTTCTACATTGATAGTTATCAAGATTGTGTCTAATAGCACTAATTTCCTGAGTATCCCAGTTTTGTATTTTAGCTAGCTACTTCATGTGTCTTAGTGAAGCTTCATGGATCCTACAAATATTTAAGACTTCT
Source organism: Acanthosepion lycidas (assembly GCA_963932145.1). Classification (NCBI taxonomy): domain Eukaryota; kingdom Metazoa; phylum Mollusca; class Cephalopoda; order Sepiida; family Sepiidae; genus Acanthosepion; species Acanthosepion lycidas. The sequence continues at coordinate 51,276,583 of OZ010599.1, read as the reverse complement.
TAAAGTATGAGTTTCTCACTTTTTGACTGTAATTGTTTTTACAACTCTAGATGTCTGGCTCCTGCAATAATTTCTTCAATTAGGCACTCTTCAGTTTATTGAGCATCCTGAAACTTGCATTATTTTTGCCTGTAATTGGCATCTGGCCAAGAAATCATCAATGTTTTCAACATCCCTCTGAGTATATTCTTGCAAATAGAATCATGCAATTCTGAAATTTCCCTGAACTTCTGCCAAATTATTGTTGGATTCTATTTGTTTGTTTCATTGTCAAATATCCAGACCTGCTTCTCCTGTTCATAGGAGAATATTGTCAGCTTGCTTCTCTACCACTATGTCCATTACTAAGTACAAGTTGCATAGGTGTTGGAAGAATGTAAAAATGATTCCACTGAATCTAACGTCATAACACATGGCAGGTTCAATGGTAGCTTTCGACATATTCTTTGTTTCAACTTTTGCTTTAAACAATTCTTAAACTCAGCAAAAAAATAACCAATGAGTTAATGCACTTACGTTTATGCCAAATAGGGTTTGTATTACAAAATAATGTTTTTCCCTCCTACCAACGCGTGAGAATCCCACTTTATGACACATCCTGTTCTATTCAGCGTAATAAACATCGTCCAATATAATGAAGAAAAAAAAAATTAACATCTTCTCTTGTGTGTCGGCGTTGGGTGATGTTAAAAACCCAAATTTAAATGAAAAAATTAAATTCTCAATCAAATTCAAGTTTTACTCGTGTACGATCTTACATTAATATATTTAAAATTTAAATTATAAATAAATATAATATTAATGTATCATTCTACAAGCAGACAACTTAAAAACATCTTTTCTTTCTTGAACTTTTTCTTTACAATAAACAAATCTTGTTATAAAATCTTTTAACACTTTCTTCAAATTCTATTATTTTCTTTCTTCAAACACTTTTCTTTTTCTTCAAATTCATTTCTTTTTCTGAAACTCTTTTTCACTTTCTGAGGAGCTGAAAGCGTAAATAGAAAAACTAAAAACAAAGCCTGACCCAGTCTAGGATCTTAAAATCTTCTTATTCCATGAAGAATATCCTTTAAAATATTTTAAATCTTATTTTAAATAAAGAATGTGAATAGCGGCAGAATTCCCCACATCTAATGACTCTGCCAAACAAAAAGAAACGTTGACTCTCCAAGTCAACAAACAAATAAATCAAATGCAATAATTCTACCGAAGCTAACAAAATCTTTTCTCCAAAGTTTTTCAAATATAAACAAAGCTCAGCTACGGAATTCTACCGAAGCTAATAAAATTTTCTCACAAAGTCCTTCGATGCGAAAACTCTGTAGCAAAAGAAGAGAGAGAAACAAAAAATAAGTGGCAAACCGGCTGTTGTTCTTCGCCGTCAGTCGCCTCAAAGAAAAATCAATTGCGAGACTCCTTTTCTCGGCCGTTACACCGGGCAGTCGTGAAACGAATACATAAAACAAACGCGTCTACTCTAATCGCCTCTTGGTCAGTCAGTCTCTTCGCATGTCCGACTCCAATTCCGCCGAAAATGACTCGCCTTTTGCTGTGCCGCTAGCGCCTTGCCTTCTTTTTTTCTTTACTAGTTTTACACTGCTGCTCGCTTGTATCGTCTGTTCTCGTCACATCTCGTTTTTTACGAGACCGGTGCACACGAATCGCGTCCCCAACAACAGCCATGCTTCCCTATGGATTTGTCATGCAAGTAAGACACGTTCCGAGCTCCGTGATAAATCATCACAAACTCACCCTCCCCTCTTCCCATCCATAAAACCAGTAATATAGCTATTTTAAAAGCTAAATCAATATTAACTTTATAAAAGGTAAATAATTCGATATTGTAAGTCGAATTATTAAAGGTAACACTTTATTTTACGTGGTAAAAACCACGCAGCCAGAATAAAAAAACGTCTTAAACGACCGAGGATAAATTATGACAGAGGAAATCAAAAAAGGAGTCGTCTGCAGCTTCGAATTCCATGAAAAAGAGCGGCAACAAAAATTATCGTCTGTTTTGCCATCAGACGCGTATTATACAAAATATCAATACATATTTTACCACTGAAGTTATTGAAAAGATGTTTTCTCACTTTATTAATTAATATTCTAATTTTCCAAACAATATAAAGGGGCATAACTATGAAATTTCAGGATTTTTAAACCCGTTAATTAAAATTCGATCTCAAAAATATGTAATAATGACAATAATAGGAATATAAGTATTTTCATTTTATATCGTTTATAAACAGTTAGAGTAACAAGTCAACCCGATGGTTGAAAAAAGTTGAGATAAGATACGATATGGAACCTAAGAGTTCTCTAGCATAAAAAACACGCAATTATTGAAGTTTTTATTGAAGATCGAAAAAGAAAATACGATTAAAAAAATAAACGAGGGAAAATGCCATCGTCTGATGTGGATGTAGATAGTATTTTACTTAGTCTAAAATATCTGGGATGGTTCCAGATTACGCAATTTATGCTCGCAAATATTTCTGGCATTATTATCTACACCAATAATCTTACGTATGTTTTTATAGGTAAGTGTTATTTTCAACAAATATTTTAAAACGTTAAATTAAAAATGGTTTTTTTGTTTTTTTTTTCGTTTTTACGCTAACTGAATGTAAAATGTTTTTTTGTTTATCACTTCACGACTTCAGTTGTGTATGCGAAGGTTGCCTATATAAGTGACAAAGTATAATTAAATTAATAACCGATATTTTATTTTTAACTTTTTAAAAGTTGTGACCTTCACGAACATTCTGAAAAAATCTGAACTTACGAAGGTTTTTATAATTTAACTCATAGTCTTAAAAATGAAAAGTTGAAACATTATCCGACCAAGGAAATGAAACTTAAAATGTCTTATTATTTTTCCACACTCTTTTGAAGACAAAAGCGCCCAAAACAAAAGTTAATATGATAAAAATTTTTATCTTTCAAAGATAAAAAAAAATTATCATATAAAATTAACTTTTGAAGAAAGTTTGGAAAAAAATTTTATAAAAATTGTTTGAAAAGTTTTTCTCGTAATTTAGTGTTCCAAATTATCAGCTGTTTAAAATTTCTAACTTGACTTTTTTAAAATCTTTTTACTTTTTATTTTAATTTCTTTTTTAATTTTGTTTGACTTATTGATACAGAGTTCTTGCGCCAAATTTTATAATTCTGAAAAAGAAAGAACCAAAAACAAAGCAACTTTGCATAAATAATGGATTACAGTACACCCGTACCGCCACCATCCACCTTCTTGTGTGCACATATTGAATTTAAATTACTAAAGTTAATTTTCAATTGTTAAATGATTTTACTTTTTTTTTGTTTAAGTAATTACTGTAATCGTAATTGAATTCTAATTGGATTGAAGCTAGGGAAAATGTTTTATTTTGAAAGTAATAAGTTAAGGTACCATCTCATCTCCATTTTAAACTTTACCAGTGATCTCGGTGGAGATCCTTAATGCAGAGAATATATTTCTTTTTTTTTTTTCTTTTTTTTTTAACAGAAACGTGGTATAATCTTATTTAAAATAATTATAAAATACAGCGGTTTAAAAAAAAAAAATAAATAAAATATCCCAAACCAAAATCAAAATTTTTCGCACCTCCTAACTCTTAAAGTTAACCCGGTTTATTGTATTTATTTCTTTTTTCTTTGTAATTTGTCCCCTTTTCTACACAGAAAGAAACTCCTCCTAACCCTAACACCTAACCTAAACTTAACCCATAAACAAACACTTTGTAAAGAGCATGATTATGTACAACACAATACAATTACAAAAAAACAAAAAATGCTAGCTGAAACGAAATAAGGGTTTGCTAAACTTTATTTATGTTGTTTTTTGTTTTTTTCAATTTGTCCGCTTTTAATTAAAAAAACAAACTCTCTAGTCTATTGTTAGTATTATTATTTAATTTGTTCTTTTAATTTGTCATTGCTATTCAACACGGAAAAAAGGTTCTATATTGTATCATTTAATTTTTTTTTTTTTTGCCGATAACTCCAAAACGGTAGGTTTCTTCATAATTTAATTGTTAATAATTCGAATTTAACATGTACATTTACACGGAATTATGATGATTTGAGAAAATTTTATTTAGCGCGGGTGTTGAAAAGCAAATTTACCAACAATTTTTGTAAGCTTTTCAACAAAAACGGAAAATTTGACAAACCAAAAAAAAAAAAGCAAAATATCTGTTGTAATGAGTATTATTAACTTGTTAATGAATACATGAGAAAATTATTAAATCTCCAGAAAATAAATCCCCTAATAAAAGGACTGGATTGGAGAGAGTATTTAATTTTTCATTTGTTTATTTTTTTTATTTTTATTTTTTATTTTTGTAATTTTTATCGACTTTGACAAAAATTGTAAAAAAAAATGCTAAAGAAATAACAAGTTTCTGTATTTCAGTAAAAATCCCACTTCACAACATATGCCTTTTTGTAGCCGCACCTAATTAATGTTTTAAACATGTCCTCAAAGAAATTAAATCTTTGCTGAGAAAATGAGGCACCGTATTGCATCTAACAACTTTGGCTCTCGTGATTACTGGCGTCTTTAATAGTATATTTAATAAATGTAAGTTCTCTATTCACCCTCTCTTCAATCAATTTGAGGTGTTATCTGCTGATAAAGCTGAATGCTTCACTCGTAAATTCTCCTTAAACTCTACTCTTGACTCAACTGGAGTATCCTTGCCACTTAGAACTGAGTCTCTTGAGTGATATGCATAACACTTTCCAATTTCCATTGTTTCTGCTATCATCTCTAATCTGGATCCCAAAAAAGTATAGACCTGATGGTATCCCTGTAAATAGTCCTTAAGAAGTGTGTTCCTGAACTTGCTCTTGTTCTCTCAAAATTGTATAATAAATGCCCTGCTGCCTCTTACCTTCCTGCTTGTTGGAAATCCTTATCTGTTGTTCCAGTCTTTAAGAACTCTCGTGAACACTTCCAACTATTGGCTTCTACCTCTTTTCAGTAAACTTTTAGAGGCCCTAATCAATGCTGAATTAGGTAAGCATCTCACATCACAGGGCCTTCTTTCAGACAAGCAATATGGCTTTCATTTTTCTAGTTCAACTACTGAAGTATTAATGATTATTGTGTTTTAGATAAGAATGGTAAAGCTCAGGCTGTTGCTTTGTATATCCCAAAAGCATTTGATAGTACTGATCTTCTTCACAAGTTGAAAAGTTATGGTGTCTTTTTGAACTAATTCAGTCTTTTTATCTAAATGCAAAATGAAAGTTATCTTGAATGGCTACTCTTCTAGTTCCTTTTCTACCAAAGCAGGTGTCCTCCAGGGCTTTATCCTTGGTGCTACTTTGTTTTTAATTTTGATTAACAGCTTTCCTGATGGCATCAGCTTTCACCTTGGCATATATGCATTATGTCACAACCATTTTCTCCTGTCTCATTAGTAAGTCTGATCAGTTTGATACAGTCAAATTAGTGGCTGATGTTAAAAACAACCTAAAGTCTGTTGTTAACCCCTTGTGTCTTAGTTGTTTGCTTGGGGTAAATACAATTAAAAAAGCAAAACTATTATTATTCACAATATAAGTTGTAAAAGACAGAGTGGGTCTAATAGGCATTACACTAAAATCATGGATCCTCCTTTAATAATTAAAAATTCAAATCATTTGTTTTATGCAATTTTCATGCTTTGCCAGTATTATTTTGGGGAGCAAAATTGACAGTTTTACCATGATTTTCATATATTGCATTGTTTTATATTGTTGAAAAAAGCCTTTCAAGTAATATAGCATTTGACTACTTGTGTGATTAATAACATAATTTGATGTTAAATAGATCAGTGTTTTCTCCTATATTTTTACATGTATTTTGGATATGGAAGAGAGTATAGATTTTCAACTGAATCATCTGATTGAACTACAGACATTCCATCTCTGACTAAAGAGCAACTAGATAGATTACCAACAGCCAATTTTAAATGTGAAAGTCATTTTATTTTAAATCATTTCATCCCAAGCAAAGTGATAAAATGACTAAGATGCAAGGGATTACTGATTGAAAGAAACTGATAAAATATTATTGAGGAGAGAGGACAATAAGAGAATAGGATTCAAGGAGGCAGAAGATTATGATTGATGTTGCATTTAAATTTTTTAATATCATAGTTGACAGGAAGCAAGAAGAGAGTTCCACAACCAAGAATTGGGAGAGAAGATACTATTAGCATAGAACTTAGTTACATTATTTACACTATTCTGACTGTTATTCTCATCTTCATTGCCATATTCACATTTCAGCCATTGTATGCTTCAGGTGATTTCAAACCGAACCCTTTATTTCATTTACCGGTGTAGATTTTTCTAGTTCTATTTGCCATGACATTCCTGATGTCTCAGTTATTTCCCTTTAACTCTCCATGTTTTTTGGTTCACTACTGCTGTAGCCTGGTATTGAACTCACAACTCTTTGGGTCTAGTCACTGGATCTAACCAACGTCTTTATCCACTGGGCCATGTGGAATATGGCAATTAAGATGAGGATAACAGCCTGAATAATGTAGATAGTCATAATACCTCATCTCAAAGATATAGACAGATATTACAGTTACATCTAGCAATTCCAACAATAAAATAATGATAGAATTGCTAATTTCATACTGTGAAGTTGAGCAACCAATGAAGAAAGCTCATCAGAACAATTACCATAATTTAATTATTTATAGAAAAGGCATAGGGAAGCTATGTTATGGCAGTGGCAAAGTGACTGCAGCCAATATGCCAGGTCAGGACCTATAACATTGCAGATTCTTTATACACAGTAGAAGCACAAGACCAGATGTAGCAACAATATTCAATGCATGATCAGTATTTGACTGTAGAAATGGCAAAATGCAGTAAGAGGAAATTCACTGGAAAATCAATCCAAAATAATGGATTAACTGGTATATCTTTGTAAAGCATTAGCTTGACAAAGGCAGACCTGTTAATGCTGACACTAAACTGGCAAAAAAATTTGAGAACAAAGACAAGTGATCCGGACTGAAAATCAGAAGATGAAAATGAAAAAGAATCAATGAAATTTTTTAAAAACTGCAAATGTAAAAAATATGAATAGATTCAAGTGATTGTAAGTCATGGAAGAAGAACTGATGCAAGTTATGAAACATTGCACTAATCAGGAAAAAATTCTCATTTAAACTGAATTTGCATATTTTGTTGATAACCTTAAAGAAGATAAATTACAAAGACCTGAGTTTATCAAGCAAAAAATGCTATAAAGTCAAGAAGACAAACTTCAGAATTTATGTGTCTTGTTAACAGTTAATTCTAAACAATCGACAACATCAAATCTCCCAATGAATGAGGATGAAATCAATGATCTTGCTGTTGTTTCACAGTGTGTTCATGTAACCAAGGGAAATTATGAGATAAATCAATAGTATGTTATACTGACAACTGTGAAATACAAGTAGGCAACATAAAAAAAATTGTCAATAATGGTTGTTACATTGTAGATTACTTAGAAGACAGTCCCAAAATTCAAAACAATTATTGAAAATATCCAAAAAGTGCAAACATACAACTGATTTAGGGAAATCAAATATTGAAAGTAGGTGTTCAAAAAGAAACTTCAAATTCCCAAGGAAATTATTAATGAATTTCAGCAAAATACAGCTTAAAAGATAAAAACTTTTTTCTTAGTTAAGGTTTCAAATTTTTGTATCTGGGTTCATATTTCCTGTAATTTATCCCATTTGTCTGTCTAATATTTGAAAATGTACTGATAGAAAAACAAATAAATAATAACAAGGAGACAGAAATTTCACCATCTCTAAAAAATAGATGTATATTGAAAATTGCAAGGCCACAAAACCAATCAGAAAGCTCTCACAACCAGGATATAAGGTTGTGAGTCAATTTGAAAGTGGCACTTTTGAAGTGAATCTCTAGAGGGAAAATCAACCAGAATTGATGAATTAATTTTGTACATTCTCCAAAGTTATAGTCATCATAATATAACCAGAGCTTAAAATGTGACCAGCTGGTGAGTAGAGACTGCTACACCATCCTGCTACATTTGAAAACATACATACCTTCCTTCACCCACATTGTTAAGCAGTTGGCTACTACATTTGGTTACATACATATATAATTACATTTTTTCTCCCATTCTCTCCTGCATGCTTCCAGAAATCAACCATCATTGATCAAATCAGGGTCACCAGTTATGGTGGATTTGTGTGAGCGAATAAAAGAATGTAATTTTTAAATATATAATGGCCTTTTCTGTCAGTTTCAATGTATGAGGATCTGACAACTTAACCAATTGATTCAGTTATGAAATTTTGTGCAATAATCTTAAGTGGCACTTAAGACCAGCTAGTGATTTACAAAGGAGGCCGCATATGGAGCAAGAGTGAGGATTGTGGGATGAGATCACTCTTAGATTGGCTGACCAAATAGATCTTGTTCTCGTTTCTTGAAGATGATTCAGACAAGCAGATTGAAAACTGCTGAGTCCACTAAAGCAAGTTGATCTCCATTCTACCTGATCTAAGGCTGAGGGCACAAGGGTGTTAGATATATTGACAAGTTGCTTTTCAGCTTGTCTTTGTATCTTAGCCATGGGCGTCCTACATTCCTGTAGCCCTGATCTAACTGGCTGTACATTAGGATCTTGGGTATCCTGTCATCAGACATTCTCAAGACATGACCAGTCTACCATAACTGAGACTGTATGCGAAAAGTCTCGATTCCTCCAATATTACAACAGATCTATGTTAGTTTGCAAGTAGACAGCTTTTATGGAAAACATCCAGCTGGTGTATATGGTACCTTTATGGAGTCTGACTCTGAGCCATACAAAAGAATGACAAGGACAACAGCTCTGTAAACCTGAATTTTCGTATTCCGTCAAATACCCCACTCATTCCACAAGCAATGGCAACGTTTGCTGAAATCACTGGTAGCCTTAACAATCTGATGCATGATTTCATTATCTAAAGTTCCACTGTAGTTGACTTTGCTACCAAGATAGGTGAAAGACTTTACATAGTTCAGGGCTTTGTCTTCTACTTTCAATGGCCTCTCTGGAAATTTATAGACTGGTGTTTTTTGTTTCTCACCACAGAATTGCTTCGGAGTAGGACAAGGTTGGTGAACTACTTCAGTTTTCTTTGAGTAAGTGTAAGACCAAAGGCTTTACATGCAACAGAGAAATAATTTATTAGATGTTGGGCCAACTCAAAGAATGTCACAACAAAAGCAGCATCATCAGCAAACGGCAAATCATGAATAATTTGTGTACGAAGGTGGGTCTTGAAGAGACCACCAGTTGTTCAAAACTGAAAGTTGATGCTGCTCTCTGTGAATGCATATTTCAGCATCATCAAGAAGAAAAGGGCAAAAAGGACAGGGGCCATGACACACTCTTGCTTGGTGCCATTCATGACATCAAAGGATTCTGACATCATGCCATCAGACACGATATTAGCTTTCATTCCTTCACGAAAGGAGATGATGATATTTATGTTTTCTGAGATGCCAAGTTTCTTCAAGACTTACCAAAGAGCTTCTCAATTCATAGTGTCAAAGACCTTCATCAAGTCTGCAAACACCATGTACAACTCCTGGTTTTTCTGGCGAACCTTATCTGCAACTTGTTGAAGTGAAAATATCATGTCAGTGGTGCCATGACCCAACTGAAAACCACGCTGCAATTCAGGATAGATGTCATCAACAAGGTACATAATGATTCTGTTTAGAATCAGTCTAGATAGGATTTTGCCTGCAATTGAAAGTAGTGATATCCCCTGATGATTATCACAAACACGTGGAACCTTTGTTTTTGTAGAGGTGTTTGATGGAGGCATCTTTATAATCCTGTAGGACACAGCCTGCTTTCCATATCTCCACAAACAGGAGATGCAACTTTTCTACCAAATTTTGGCCACTATGCTTATACACTTCAGGTGGAATAGGATCCTTAGGAGCAGGTGATTTTCTAGATGAGATTTGCTTGATGGAGTCACTTACCTCTTGATAGGTAGGTTCAAAAGACAACTCCAGAATTTCTGGATTTTGCTCAATTGATGTGATGGCTTCCTCATCAGAAACCAAAGTGGTGCTTAACACAGTTTCAAAATGCTCTTTCCAGTGATCTAAAATGTCTGACATCTGTCAAGAGTTTCACCATCTGCTGTGGAGATTGGAGCAACACCACTTTTCTGAGGACCAAAAATGCTCTTGAGGCTAGCATAGAAAGCCTTTAGATCCTTTCTATCTGAATTTTCTTGGAGTTTAATGGCCTTTTCCGAACACCAACACTTTTTTCATGACTCTGAGAGGTCGTTGAACCTGACTTTTGCATTCCTTGTAAACGATCTTCTTATTGGATGAGTTCTTGTCCTCAATCCATGCTTTATGAGAAGAGTGAAATTGATCTATAAGCTGATGAACCTCTGTATTATTGTCCTCAAACCAGTCTTGATGTTACGATATGGTAGACCGAGAACCACCAAGGATGTAGAATGTGTTGCATCCCACAGAGCCTTCCAAGATGATTCGATTTCATTGGTAATGTTTACAGAATAAAGTGCAGCATCGAGTTTGTCAGAGAGCTCATTTTTTGTTTCAGTCGATTTAAGAGATAGTACGTTAATGCACTTGGACACTGTAGATTTTATAATCCTTCACTTTTGCAGATGCAGTGTAGCTTTACTCCGAAGTAGAGCGTGATCTGACAGATAGCATGTTGTGTGGAATAAACGCATTATCTTAAAATCTTTTATGTCCCGTCTTTTGGTGATTACATTGTCGATCAGATGCCAGTTTTTCGAACGAAGATGCATCCACATGTCTTACAATAGCTCGGTTTCTGGTAGAAGGTATTAGTAATACTAAGGTCAAATTCCTTGCAGATAGTGAGAAGGCGTAATCCATTCGAATTCATACGACCAGTACCATGGTGACCTAAAACGCCCTTCCAAGAATGATAATCATTGGCAACACAAGCATTGACGTCACCTGTAATTTATCCTTATGTTGGACTATGGAGATGACATCTTGAAGAAGATTGTAAAAATCATCTTTTTCTTCATCTGAACTACCTACGATTGGCGTGTAGCAGCTAACCATCATCACACGGTGTTGCACTCCAGATTGAGGGTTAATGCCATTATGTGATCAGATACACCTTTAGGTAAGGACGGCAGTGAGCTAGCAAGATCTGACTTGATGGCAAAGCCAACACCAGACTGGCGTGGCTCTTTCTCAGTCTTGCCAGCCCATAAAAATACGTATCCACCTTTTTCTTCCCTAAGCTGAGAATTACCAGCCAGACGTGTTTCACTAATGGCTGCTATGTTGATGTTATATTTCTTTAACTCGAGAGAAACAAGGACTGTTTTACACTGTGGTGCAGAATCATTGTCCTGAAGAATGCAAACATTCCAGGATCCAAAATGAAATTTTCTTTTGATCTTTCTTGCTGTTTCAACTGCATTATTAGCTGTCAAGTCTCTGTGTGAGCAAGCAATGTTTAGGGCTCCTTTTATCGCCCCCTCCCCATAATAGGGAAAGCATTGTAGATCCTAAATAGGGCTGCTTTGTCACTGATAAAGGACACAGACATCACAGTTACTCATGGGTTTGTGAAAAAAACAGCCATCACCCATCAGTCTGCCATTGTGTAGAGCTCCAACCTTTCAGTAATATCTTTTACCTGACCCCATTGATTTCACTCTCTCACCAGCAGACCTTGCAAGTGAACTGTGTAGATAAGAATGAATGAATCAAGGTAAATCGCTAGAAAACCCACGCAAGTGATTTGATTAAAGTGGCTTGTGCAGATCCAACCACACTTTTCGGAACTATTGATACACTTAGTCAGTGCAAATAAACAACAGCATTAAAATGTGGTTCCACACTCCTTAAATCCTTCAATCTCCCGATGAGAAGACTTGCTGCCAGATGTAGTTTATCGTCATATGTATGTATGTATGCATGTATGTAAGTATCCAAATGTAGTAGTTGCCTGCTTAACAATGTGGTTGAAGGAAGGTATATAAGTTTTCAAATGTAGCAGAAGGCTGATTAAAAGATGAAGGAAAGGGTATATGTTTTCAAATGTAACAGGACAGTGCAGCCATCTCAGTTGGTTACATCAGGCTCTGGTTATGTTATGATGACAAAATTAATTCATTGATTCTGGTTTTGCTTGATTTCCATCACATAATATACATCTCCAGTTATCCACTTTGAAGGTGTTGCTTTGATTCTCATTGGCTCACAGCCTTATATCCTTGTGAAAGCTTTCTGATTTGTTGGTCAAAATATGCCTTTGTGGTCTGGCGATTCCAAATATACATCTATTTTTAGAGATGGTGAAATTTTGCTCACCTTGTTATTATTTGTTAATTTTTATTTATTTATTTTACTATCATGACAAGTACAAATTGAACTAGGTATAATCCAATTTCATAATAAACCCTTTGAAAATATCCCATTTTCATTTATCTTGCCTTCATCAGATGACAATTTGTTTTTCAAACACATGCTGCATGTCTATATGAGATGAATGATGAATATTTGCAAATTTTGGGTTCAACTTTGGGGTATAGACCAAAAAAGTGCTATCAACCTGTGAAAAATACCCTAAATGTAAAAAAAATGACTGTTTTCATATTTTTCATTTTTAATTAGAAATGTATAAAAAAAATATGAAGCTACCACTTGCTCAGAAATACCCCTTTGGGAGCCCTACTCTTAGTCACAATATTTTCATGTATCTGTTAAGCTTGTTTGGATTCAAACTTCTTGCTCCTAATCTATTTAAAAATACTGCCTTTCAGTCAATTTTCAAATATGGAAGTTAAAAAATAAATAAAATCTTGCAAATAATCACTTTTGGATAGCAAAGAAAACTATTGTTGATTCTAAAATATTGTTATTATTCTCAGTGTTGCATCACTATACCGTCTATTAAATTAGATTTTAAAATAAATTTAATGACTTATTGGAAAATTTGATATGGGTAAGTTATTTTAAATTATCAGGAATATCCTGTATATAAAATATTTTGAACATAATAGATAAAAATAATAATAAAGATACACTTGTATTAACAAATATTATATGCATAAACACTGAACTATTAACAAAGTTATCCACAATTGTTTGTTAATTAAATATTGATTGCCAACAATGTTTTGTTTTCCACAAATGTTAATGTAACATTTTTTTTCTTATAAAATAAATATGCCATAATTGTTTACTTAAAAATCATTTTTTAAAAGTTGATACATTTAAATGTACTGATAAATTTTATTTCTTTTAATAATTCTTCCTTCAATGGTTTACTACCCTGCTCCAGTAAACTGGGAGTTGTATGTTGAAATTTTCTGAAGACATATAAATTCTAATATGTTCTTAGTATTTCTGCTTTTATTTCAATAGCGAAAAATATCTACATTAAATGCATATTGTTCTTTTTAATATAACTATTTATCCATTACAAGGCCCAAGAACCACTCAAGGTAGAAGGTTATTGAATGAAGCTGTTGTATAAATGTGAAAAATACATGGTAAAGTACAGATTATGAATATATATAGGAAAGAAAATGATTGACTCTAGACTAAGAAGTTAGAATTGTAGCAATCAGGGAAGCATCCTCTCAGGTGTCTGTTCCATAAAGTAGCAGTTCTTTGGAAGAAGCTGTCTGAATGGAACTTCCTCCTTACCAAAGGGAATGGGGGTAACATGGCATGGTGGGTCTTAGCAGTAAAGGTCTGAACTTGTGGAACTAATGAATATAGCTCATCAGAACATTTGCCATGGAAATAGCACAAGAAGCTTGAAACATTTCATCTCTGGGAAAGGGGTTGTAGAATTGAAAATAATTTGTCACCCACAAGGCAGCATAGATGCTTTTGAGACTGGAAAGTGGCAGTTGGGAAGCTCCACCCTAGATATGGCATCAATACTCCATTATTTATCTGATCTGATTTTTTTAAATATAAAGCATAGCAAGAGAATTTGGGTATTTACTGGAGTGGTACAAAGAACCAACAATTTTACCAGCATTTTTAGTGATAGATCATATATATGAATTTTCACTTGAGTCCAAATAGACATTCAAAGTAAGGAGCCTCCTTCAGAATATAACTGTTTATCATCAGAGTCTGCTCAATAATTACTAGTTTGGTTATAGAAGTAATGAATGTAAAATAAAGATTAAGAGATATTACAGGCATCTGATGAAACTTTGACAACCATTTACTGAAACATTAGCACTAACAGTAAACTATGACAAAATATCAATTTATTGTTTTTGTGGCTTTTTTTTTTTTTTTTTTTTTTTTTTTTTTCAGCTCTCCTGCCAAATTTCCAATGCAGTAATCTAACTGATTCACAACTAGTAGCTTACAATATCAGTGATGGTGACAATGAAGTGGAATATTCTCAGTGTCATATCTCCATCAAACCAAAGAAATATCAGAATGTCTCAGCAGAACCTATGATTCTAGAATGTCTAAATGGATACAACTATACAACTCCAGTGGATAAATCCATTGTATCTCAGGTAAGAATGGCCAAATATTTTGAATATACTTAAAGAATATCTAGTAGAAAACAACTGAAATAAATGTAAATTAATCAGAAAAATATATTGACTTATTCATTTAATATTTATTCAAGAAAATTTCTTGTAAAAATTATCTTTTGACTATTGGTGATTGGTATTATGAAATACATTTTATACAATTTCAAAACTTTGGGTATTGAGAAATCCTTTTTCTTCTTTGAAAATAAAACAACCTAAAATTATGCATATTTTACATAGCCCTTCTGAATATTCATCACAGAATCTACATTTGGGTGTTCAGTGTGCTTGATAATTTCCATTTAGCAAGCATTGGTCCTGTGCAGCAAGAATAAAACCTTCACTTTCAGTTTTTAATCCTAATAGGTAAGGGGTTTGTCTACATCAGCTTGTTTGGCATGGGCAGAATATTGACCATGAAGAGGTTTATCTTGCTATCATTTCTAAATTTAGTCCATTGCATTTGCTTTTTCCATCTTATTTTGATATTTTGCCACTGCAGTGTATTATGGATTACTTGCTTATCTTCATCCACTTCAAATTCCCCTTTGAATTTGTTGGCTTCCTTAAAGAATATAGGTTTTTATTTCTTACAGAATAAAGGTTTTTATTTCTTCATGTGTTCTTTGACACAGATTATCATCCAGTATCTGTAGTTTCTAGTTATCTTTGAAGACTGATTGTGGTAGTTTTTTAATGTAGTTCCAGTTGAACAAATCCACTGCTTCATTTGGATCTGGACACATACAGATGATCAAAATTGGCCTTAGGATAATGCATGCAGTTACAAGCTTTCTAATACAAGAAATTTAAGCCTCTTGAGCTTTTCTGAGAGAAAGCAGATGTTGTGTTGGACTCTTGCTTAAATTTTTGAATTTCAAAAATATTTTTGGTACATTTTGATTTGTGGGGAAAATGGCTGCATTTGTTTTAAATTTAGAAAAAAGCTTTCATTTGAAAAAGGTTTAGAAAAGTTTCCCTCCAAATTCTGAGAAATTAATTTAGAGCCCATCTGGATGAGGGCCAGGAATTGAATTTGAAGAATCAACTAACAGCTACTGCATGAATTCTAGGTCTCCCCAGTCCAGGAAGTAAAACAACACAGAAGAAATTTAACAACCACCAAATGAGAATTGAAAGAAGCATCAAAGTCACTCGTACATCAAAGAAAAATCTTCAGCTGGTGTGATTGTTCTATTCTTCACTGTTACCATGGATTTTGCTTCAAAAATTGTACCTATTCTTTGAAAACTATTCCAAGAAGTATTTTCTCCTTTCTTCATTTTATTTTATGTCGTTTACCTTTTCTGAGGACTTTATGCAGAATTGTATTTTTTTATTTTGAAAAAAAGCATATTTCATTTGCATTAATTATTTTTACATACATGTTATTGGCCATCATTTGGCATACAAAGCACTTAATTTGTGCAATTCTTTATTTTTTGTGCATTAACAATAAATTTATCCTCTGTTTTTAAATTCAGCTCAGGTCGCCTTGTCTTTGTTGTTGGCCCTTATAAATTAAATGTTACCTCAAACATTTGTTTGAACTATTTTTTTTCATGTTTTTTATCAAAGAAAAAATCCTTTACTCATTTTGATATCCATTCACTTAAGGCAAACTATGATCCAGTTAAGGATGTTAGAACTGTATTTCACCATAGGGACAGCCAAAATGTTTGATATTTATTCTGTTTTGTGAATTAAACTCAGTATTTAACACCAGATGCACATCTTTGTAATATTGTTTTCTTACTTTCCATCTATTTAACTGACTCCTAGGTATTTATAGACTTCTTCTTGTTCCAGTCACCTAATCTTTGTCACAAAATTGAGATCTATTGAATGTATTTCAGTAATTCACCCTTTCATGAATGTTACTGTTGCACATTTACCTAATCTGAAGTCTATATCAATGTCATCACTGAAACATAGTGTTAAGGAGACCTTTCAACTTTGAGGTCATCCATGTAAGATAAGAGATTAAATTCTTTTTATTATTTTTATTATTATTCCATTTGTGTTCCTTTTTTTTCTATTTCCAGTGGGATCTTGTCTGCCAAAGAGCTGGCCTTGCAGAATTAAGTCAGACAATTTATATTCTGGGTCAATTAATTGGTTCTCTTTTTATGCCTATCCAAATGGAATACTTTGGTCGCCGCCCCATCCATATTATCTGTAATATTTTGATTCTGCCTTTAAATATTCTCTGTGCCTATTCCCCATTTTTTTGGCTTTTTACAATTACAAGATTTTTTAATGGTGTTTTGATTCAGGTGAGTTTTATGACAATATTTTTATTATCAATATTTTTCTTTTTTTATTCAAACAATCTTTATTCTCAAAAACAAATGATTATTTTTAAACATATTTTAAATGTTTTGAATAAAAGAAGGGAAAAACTATAATAAATTCATGATATTTCATTTAACTATAATTTATAAATTATTTATTGTAGAAATGCATGTCAATTAATTTGCAAGTAAAAATAATTTCAAAATGCCTTATTGCAAAATAGGGGTTTCATAATTTCTGTTTGTTCAGAAAATATAAACTGATCTCAACTAGAGAGTAATATAGTAAGTTCAGCATGGTGTAATGTTTAATGAACTAGTCTAGTTGATCATTACTACCAAGTTGGAAACTCATACTTGTAGTTTTGTACCAAACTAAGCTAAGTTTTGTAAATGACTGCTAGCTTGTCATGTATCACAATTTTGATAAAATATATAGCAATAAGGCACAGTAAAAAAATTATCTTGGTTTCATTTCATATTAAAAACTGTTTAAAAATCACATATTAAACGAAGGATTTCTTTCTACTGCTAATAATGCTTTTAATAACAAGGATTTATTTTATTATCTATTGTGTGATGCTTTACTTGTCATTCTTTTTTTTTTCTTTAGGGTTATTTGATTTCAACCTGTACAGTAATCACTGAAATGTTTCCAGCCTCAAAACGGAACCTGATGACTGGATTATCATCCCTGATTTTCAGTTTCACCATATTGATTTTTGAACTTACTGTCTACTTAGTGCGTTACAAAAGTTGGCATGTTTTAGTTATTTGTTGTGCTTGTTTCTCTTCATATGGAATCATTGAGATTATGTAAGTACAAAAAGTTGACGTTTTAAAATAGACAAATATTTCACCCTGACCAGATGATGAGGCATGTTTAATTGTGTTTTAACTTTTTTTTTTCATAAGCATTAAACTTAAGTTTTTGTTTTTATCCTCTGATTGTAACGTGGTTGAGAAAATTGAATTAACATAATGATGCATGTAAAATGAACAGTACTACATGGAATATCCAACTAGGCTATTAGATAAAAAATACTTTATTTCTATTATATAATTATGTAATAAATGATATTTAGTATAACACCAAGTCAAATGGGAGTAAGAAACTCGTGCTATACCAATCTTTCAACTGGGGAAGGTCTTCCTGCTTTGAAAAGCAGCATACAAAATACAAGCTTTTATCTAGGCTAGAATATTGACCACTTGTATTAGTGAGAAATGCACAATAAAATAATCTTCTAAACAGACCGAGATAATTGGGTAACAGTTGATGCTACATAAAAAAATATTTGCAATTAATATTTTGCTTATTTTCAAATTACACTACTTTGAACATATTTTAGTTACAAAATAACATAATAGCAATTTATTGTTATAAAATATTACTACTCCTACTACACTAAATTATTGCTATAAATTCTCATATTTTGCTACTTCATAAGTATTATGTAATAATTCATGTAGTGTATTATGTTATAAGTAAATAACAAGTTTATTAATAAATAAAACTTGTTTAGAACTTTTAACCTTTATGCAAGGTGCTTTCTAAAGATTAATGGAATATGAACATTGTATGCAGACATACAAAATAGTCTCTTGCCATTACTTTTTGTGATCAGCCTCCTGTGTGTATAATCACACTGTCTACCTGCTCTAGGGAACTACTTTCAAGAAGTGGGTGGGGATTAAATATTAATGTAATTTTCTTTCTAGGATTAAATTCCTTAATCTTTTGAGTAGCACCTCATATCAAATTACCATAAAACTACATTTGACATCATAATTCATATTACCATAAAATTATATTTCCAGGTTTTTTCAGGAATCTCTTCGTTGGCTATTTGCTAAAGGGAAAGTGAAAAAGGCTAAAGATATGATCCAGTATGCAGCCAAATTAAACAATGCTGACTATGAACAGACCTGGCAAATTGCACTTGAACAAACTGACATTCTGTCTGAAACAGAATGCACAGAACTTGTAGAAATTCACAAGAAAAACAACAAACATTCCATGTCTGAAGAGAGAATATCTGAAAACAAAGAAACTACCAAATTACAACAGGAGCCAAAAAATGACGTTTTTGAAAAGGAAAACCAAGAGAACAGAAAATCATTAAAATCTAGGTGGTTTGGTATCATAGCTATTATGCAATATTCCTACACAAGATCTATTTCATTTATTATTGTATTAAACTGGTAAGTGACTGGTTTTAATTCAATTTTTTAAATTTGAAATTAAAAAGGAAATTATTTACATGTATACATAGGACTTTTATCCAGTTATTTGTCTTCCAGTAAGTATTGTAACTCCCAAAGACTAAATACAAAAATGAAATAGATTTAAAATAGATTTATAACTTCTTTAGTAAATATATAATCTATACCTAATGTTTCTTGAGTATATTTGAAATGACATTTTTAAAAGTAATGAATTATTTTGGGGGCTTACATAATATGATCATTATAACCTTTCATCAAACCTGGTTTTGTCCAGTGATTAAATAATTAAGCTTGCTAACTAATAGTGTAAAGGAGATAAAATTCCTTGGAACTGATCCTTCACCCAGAAAGGAGCAGCATGAGTGACAGGTGTCACTGGACCATTATCTAGCAACTGCTCGCATCAAACAAAAAATAACTCTTGGGACATGAAACGTTAGGACGTTGAACAACTGTGGCCAGTTAGAAAATGTAAAACAAGAGATGAGTAGGCTAAAAATCAACATCTCAGGTGTATGTGAAACTAGGTGGCAAAACAACGAAGATTTTGTCAGTGACAATCACAGGATTATACATGCAGGTGGAGAGAAAAACGATAAAGGAGTAGGATTGAAAGAATTAAAGAAATGCATTCTGAGATACTACCAATTATCCGAAAGAATTCTGGTAGTCAAGCTAAAAGGAAAGCCTTTCAACATAGCTATCATAACAGTGTATGCATCCCCAGCACAAAGTAAGGAAGAAGAAACCAAATCTTTCTACTCCATGCTAGACAATGCCACGACTCATTGCAAATCACAAGAAGTCATAATTATCTTGGGTGACCTGAATGTCAAAGTAGGCAGGAAGAGGGCAGGAGAGACAACTGGCAAATTCAAACTAGGAAACCACAACGAATGTGGAGAAAAATGGGTCAAATGGTGCACGGCCAATGACCAGGTAATAGCTTACACATGGTTTCAAGAACATCTGAGACAACTATGGTCATGGAGATGTCCGGGAGTAGACACTAAAAACCAAATTGACTACATAACTATCAACAAAAGATTCAGAAATGCAATGGTTCACTGCAAAACCTACCCAAGTGCCAACTGCAGAAACAACCACTGCCTTGTAAACAAAGAGTGAAATTGCGGAAACTGAAGAAGCCTAACACAGCACTCCAATTGCAATACCACAAATTCCTGAGTAACCCAAACTTGAAGGAAAAATATATAGACAGTGTGAAAAAAGATACAAGGGACAAAATGGAAATGGAAACTAGAGAGGGGACACAAGCTTTAGGGATATCGGCAAACAATATCATCCCAAAGGAGAATGGACGAAGGAGAAAAAACAAATGGATGACTCGTGAGATTCTCGACATTATGCAAAGGAGACAGAAAAATCTGCCAATATACAGAACAGAATACAGAAAACTACACAATGGAATAAGGACAAAATGCAGGCAGGCTAAGGAGAGTGGCTAAACAAAATAGAGATACATTGACTAACCCTGACAAAGGAGATATGCATAAACTAATAAGGGAACTAACAGAACAGAAGACTTGCTCATTAACAAGCTGCATAAGATCCTAGGATGGAATGCTCATATTAGAGAAGGAAAAAATTCTTCAGCACTGGAACAAGTATATTGCAGAACTCTTCCATGATGAAAGAGAACAACCAGCAATACATAGAATTACTGATGAGCCTGAAATTCTAAAAACCAAGTAGAAGCACCACTGGCTAAATTGAACAGAAACAAGACAGCAGGGACAGACAGAATTGTAACAGAAACGCTTACAGCCTTAGATGATTTTGGGCATAAACAAGATTACGGAAATAAATGAAATCTGCAACAGTGTGGATATACCGGAAAATCTAAGCAGATCTATTTTCATGGCACTGCCTAAGAAACCATGCACAAACGAATGTCAAGTCCACTGAAAAAAACAGCCTAATACACCACATAACAAAACTAATAGAGTACGCAGCAGTGTCAGGCCAGAGATAGGACAAGAATAGTGCAAGTTCATTAAAGACACCGGAACAAGGAACAATATTCATGCTCAGAATGTTATCAGAAAGAGCAATACAAATGCAGAAGAATGTGCAGCTGTGTTTTATAGACTACACAAAGGTGTTCAACAAAGATCTGTTAGAGCTGCTCAGCAAGCTTGATATATTAAGAAAGACATTAGAATAATCAGAAACCTCTACTGGCAGCAAATCACCTGCATAAAGATAAAAAATGAGTTCAGCAGATATACACAAATAGAAAGGGGCATAAGGCAAGGACGTGTCTTCTCACTGGACTTACTCAACCTATACAGTGAGGCAATTCTGAGAGAACTGGAAATCCTACCAGAATTCATCTATGGCGGCCACTATATTAACAATATAAGATGACACAGTGCTGATAGCAGACACAGACAGGAAACTACAAAACTTCCTACAGAAGGTAGTGAAAGAGAGCAAGAAAGACAGAATGCATGGTCATGATCCCAAAATGCAATTTACAAATTGGGGGCACTAAAATCAAACAGGTGCAGAAATTAAAATATATGGCAAATGTTCTGACAGAGGAGAGAATATATGACACTGAAATTCGAAGATATATTGGGATGACCAAAGACACATTCCAAAAGCTAGACAGAGTATTACAAGACAGGAGGGTTTCGTTGGTAACAAAGAAAAGAGTACTGAACTGCTTACGTGATATCTGTCCTCCTTTACAGCAACAAGTGTTTGATGGTCTCCTCAAAAATGAAGAAGAGACTCAAGGCAGCAGAGGCATGGTTCTACAGAAAGATGCTAAGGATACTATGGACCAAACATTTGACCAACGATGAGGAAACAAAGAGGAAACTTATACTTAACATCAGGAAGAGGCAGCTGAAATTTCTGGGACATGTACTGAGAAAGGAGGACTTGGAAAATCTGATACTAACAGGGCGGATAAAGGGAAAGCAACATGTGACATACTTAACAGGCTTAAGCAAGTGGATGGCAGAACAGGGTATGGAAGAAATAACAAAAAGACAAAACTTATTGAGAGCTACAAGGGACAGGAAGAGGTGGAGAGCCATGATCGCCTACATCCTGAAGGGATATGGCGCATAAAAGAAATATCTAGAAATTCTTTCAGTGGAAGGGGAACAACTCAATCAATTAGAATTAACTGAACGTATATCACAAAATAGATTAAAATTAATTTAAATATTTTTATTAAAAAAAGATTTTGCCTTTCCTAGATATTATACATTAGCATCTGTTAAGTAATCCAAGAGAAGTTCTCACTGTTGATAAATGTCTAGAATTTTCTATCCTATGTTTTTCCAATGAAAATAACTATTTTTGAAAGTGAGTCAAACTGAGAACATTTCATGTGTAACCTATAATCTTAATCTAATGTTTATTGCAAATACCAAAACACATAATGAAAGAAAATGATATACAAGACAAATAAATATGTAATGAATAAAAATAAATAACCAGAGGTTATGAGTAAGTTATTAACTCCTAAATAAAAAGAATCTGCAAGAGCCAATTTTCCGGCCCCCCCCTTTCATATCCCTATGACTTATATTCGCTTATTTGTGTTCAAGTCGTCATAGTTGTATTTTAAGAACCACTCAAGCAGTTCACAACTCATTGATTGGGCAGCATTTGTTGGATAATCCTGATTGTACCGCCAAGTATGAGGTCACATTCTTTTCCATTATACATAGTGCTCACTCGGTTTACTATCTCAGAGTCCTCGTGATTGTGTATATCAAATTTTACGAGCCGAGCTTATGCAAACAAAAAGAGAATTTCATGCGTTCTTTACGGTTGAGTATCTTTTTTTCTATTTTATACTCTTTTGGAACTTTCCAATTATTTTTGTTTTTATTCATGAATTCATTTACAATTAAAATTTATTTTAATTGCGTTCCAACTTTCCCTCCTCACTCATTATTATTATTATTATTATTATTAATGTGTCTTGATTGTGTTCGTATATCACCGACAAATACCTTTTGAAAAAGCACTACCTAAAAGAATCTTGAAGGTTCAATAATGACATCCATTTTGTTCAAGTCTGTGTTCTATTTCTGTGGGTACAAGAAGTCTTTGATTTTATATATATATATAGAGAGAGAGAGACAGACAGACTGTGTGTGTGCACAAACCTTCAAAAATTAAATGTTTTCTCTTTGAGCAAATTCCTGAAAGATGTTAATTTTCAATCATAAAACTCACCACTGCATGTTGGTTTCTAAGATAGAATTGTTGCACATAAAATGAACACTCCAAGTTCTTACTTTTTCTGTGGACAGATCTGATTGAATCTATCAAAATTCATTTCTCAATAAAAATATAAAACACCAAAATAATTATTCTCTATGCTATTTCTGCAACATTAAAGAACAAATTACTAGTAGCATATGGTTAGATATAAAATCAAATGCCCAAGATATAAAAGGAAGTGCATTAAGATGGACATGTATAGCATGAACAAATTTACAGAGCAAAGAAAAGAGATTATTTAGTTTCCTACTCTTTTTCCTCCTGCAGGCAATTATTTTATTTAAACAATCATAGCAAATATTGCAATTATTGTTTTAAGTAAATGATGTATCTTAGCATGAAAAGTTTTCCCATCATTTGCATTTAAATCTCTAATAACAAAGGAAATTATGAAACACCTTGTACTTTCTATCAGATTTTAGATGCATAATTCATTCTTTAAAAATAGTAGTTATTCTTTTGTATTTAATAAAAACATAAAATTCTAACCCACACTATTATCATTATCTTTACTTTATGATTCTAAACATTTCCTCAACCCTTAATATTTATTCTATTTATTTTTTTTAGTTAAACATGTTTATACTTCTACAAATAGGCAGAATAAATTACACACATATATATCTTTGCCAAAGATATTTCCTGTAAAAAATATTCCTCTTTTACCTTTATGCTTGACAACATCTATAAGACAATATTAGTCATGCCAATTACTTTCAAAGACTGTTTTAGACTGAGTTGCATTCATTTTCATTAACAATGTATCTGCTCATACAAGAAAAGTAGATTGTAGTGAGGACTTCATATATTAATGTTTTAGAAACAATGTAGAAATACTAAAAATGTAACACAAAGTGTAGTGGATTATTAATTGATCTGTGGGTACTAAAATAAATTTTCACGGTAACTATCTTTACTTACACCATTGGAACATATTTAGACACAAATATACTAATATACTGATTTCCTTTTTTTTAGGCTTGCTATCACAATGACTTACCACAGTTTTTTCATTTTATCTGAGACATTATCCGGAGACCTCTACCTGAATTTCCTTTTTCTTTGTCTCACTGAAATTATTTCATGTATAATCTATTGGCCAACCATTGCCAGGTATGTCTTCTTTTTTTCTTTTCCCTGAATATAACATTTTTCTAGATGCTGGGCTTTACCTTTCATTTTAGACATATTTATAACTTATGCAGACATACCAGAATCATTTGGTTAAAAGCAATAAAGAGAGCACTTCCTGAATTATGTTTCCTTATGTTCATGTGCTTTATGGATATTTTTATTTATATACAATTTCTAAGCATGTCTATGAATGTGTACATTCGTATATGCTACAATCCCTTGTAAAAATCATGGAATTTGTACTTTTAGAGATAATGGTCACTTAGTTTTTTTATTTAGCAGTAAATAAACGAATAACTGATAAGGTGAAAAAAATTTAATTCTGGTTTAATAAAATATCTCTTAAATAAACTGGGTTAAATTATTTAAATTAATGGTATAATTTTTCCCATAAGAGAAAATATTATTAAATAACCTAATATTGAGGAAAAATTATGGAACAATCTTGTAATTTGCATTCCTAAAAGCAGAAACCTAGATATGCAAATTAATCTACAATTAAAAGAGAGTTCTTGCAGACCCCAAAAGGTTGTTGGGTATATCCAATGTAAGTCAAATTTTTCCTAGTTTGACTGGTGTTTTGTTACTTATTAAGTGTTGTTATTGTTTAATTGTTTTCTTATTAATTCTGTTTGTTTGTTAGACTTTTTTGGTGGCTATCTTTGGTGGTTACCATAGCAAAGAGACAATAGCTGACTCACCAATGATAACCATAGAAGTATAAGGCCAGTTATTGATGCAACTTTTAAATTGGGCTCATCTAAACCCAAAAAATACACAAAATACTATACAGTCATCCAGGAAATATACCAACTGTTTATCTTGGGGAACAAATTATTGGCTATACAATCAGTACTCAAAACTATTACACCCAGGATGTGTGACTACAGATGTAAAAACAAGGAAACTTCTCTGCATTACCAAAAAAGATATGAAGGAGGCTTTACAATGCCTCCAAATATTTGCCACCTATTTATGCTGGAGGAGTTATGACTCATGGGACAGACTACATCCAGATATTACCTACCCAAGTCAGTTGGGAATATCCTACTAAGACACTGAGGATATAGACTGAGTATATGGGGGACCTAATAGACAAAAGTAACTGTGCACAGGGTCCCCATAGATATTACTAACAATCCTCTGGATGTCTTTTTTACCTTGTTTGGCCCCATTGAAAATGTGTCATCTCTGCTTGGCTGTTCTGGCATAGCCATGGGAGATTATGAACTCTATGTGACTGTAACCTAAAAAGCTTTCAGTATTTTGCCATGTCAAGGAAAACACTTCAACCTTGTGTGTCTAGTTTGGGAGAAGACTTGCATCTTTCTGTTATCTTTGGTGCTGGACTCATCTGAGTATCTGGGTTCTTTTGAGGGCACTGTTTTGATGGCAAGAAATATTTGTTTTCCTTAATTCAACATGAATTTGTGTAGGTGGCAGTTGAGAATACATGGTGGGCAAATTTAAAATATTAAAGATTAGGTTGTTCACTGTGAAATATAGCCAATGACTCACTCTTAGATAAAGCTCAGATGGTGGTGACATTTGAGGATAGACTCAACTGAGCAGTGACTGGTGGGGATACCCTAACAATAGTACTAACTAAGAAAGACCTAAAGCAACTGACTAGCAAGCACTACCAAGGTCAAGTAGTTAGGACTAGACTAATAAAATGTCAAACAAAGTTGTGAATATTGGCAAAGAATTGCAAGAGGAAGAAATATGTTGGGGTTTAGATCACTACATTCATGAGGTCAACACCTCAGACATGTATTTCCATATTCAGTACTGATACTAACAAAAAAGCAGTAAGCTGTTTCAGTGGTGCCCAACATTTGGAGTGACAATAACATGGTGAAAAAAAAGTGATCATGTGTTTGAAAATGGCAGAGGTATTCCAGTCAAACATATTGCCACCGGGCAAGCTGGACTAATGCTACAGATATGGAATGATTACAGCATCATGGCCAAACTGCATGAACAGAATAAGGAATACCAAATGACAGTATTTCTTCATACTATCAGATCAGACATGTTGATAGTTTACAATGGTTTTCAAATCACATCAACAGAAAACAAAGATAACTTGGACACAGTAATAGCCAAGTTTGATCAACATTTTAAAAAGTGAAAATTCAAGCCTGAAATAATTAAGGCTGTCATAAAAGGCCAGGAAGAGCCAAACTGAGTATTAATTCTGTTTTTCTTGCTGAATTTCATAATTTTTCTCTCAGTATTGCATTTATTCCATAATATTTTTCTCTGCATGTCTTAGAAAAAATTATGGCCTTAATTTAAATAATTTAATCTACTTTGTTTAAGGTATATTTCATGAAGCCAGAATTTTCAGCTATTAAATAAAAAAAAAGTTATTAGTTTATTTACTACTAAATAAAATCCCAAGGTAAAATTTAATTCCATAATTTTTGCCTGGGATACTATATTCATTGAATTAAGCAGTATTTTATTGACTATATTAGTCCTTTAACTCATGAATTGTCAGATATTCATTGTTTCTATGAAGGAAAACCACATACTGCTGCCAGTAACAAATATCTCTATCTATAAAAGGCAGGATGTGTGTGTGTGTGTAATGAATGCATTGCCGCAACTTTTGACGGATTTGCACCAAAATTTACATGCACATACTCCAAGTTAGCGGGAAGGCCAAGACTGATGTTGCATTTCCCAACTCCCATCGATAGTGGAAATAATCGATGTTTTCATGCTTCTACAGCAGTTTTCATGTAGTTTGTGGCCATTTTGTACTGGCCAGAGTGAGAGCCTATAGCTGGCTACCACAAAAACGCAAGAAGATTCTATTGGCCAGCGTGAATGTTAACTAGCATGCTAGCATGCAAAAATAATTGATAGCTGCATTCGTCATAAGTGTGAAAAAATTTAAATCTGCATGGCACTTTACTCCAATTGGCTCATTCCACAGAACTGGGTTGGGTGTGAAAAAGTATTTGCTGTTAACATTCTTTTTTCATTCAGTTTTTCCAGTTACGAGTTCTTTTTTAAAGCTGATCGTTTTGTGTTTATTTTGTTTAGTTCTTTTTTCATAACAGATTTAATGTTTAGTATAGAGCTTAGAAAAAATTTGCAGTGTGAGATAGGCAAGAAGTAAGGCATATAGCAACATCAGCACAGCAAAGGGCACTCCTTTAAAGGCAGGGAAGGGCAAAAATATTTTAAGTCAAGTGATAGCGATTGCTGTATGAGTCATACCATTTTTTAATCAAACACGGGCAACGCCGGGCCATGCTGCTAGTGTAACATATATATTAAAAATAAGTTATGGCACTGTTCCTCACCACTCAATGCTACTGAAAGTTTAATGTGCATGGTAATCAGGCATAAACATAAAATTGTCCTTACACTCCTTTATTTAAGTTAATTGAGTAGTCCATTTCCATATGAAAAAAAATGAATAAATAAAAAATTTGAAGTGTGGGAGTAGTTACTATTAACCTTTGCACAATGATGGAACCTATGAACATTAATTATTTCAGAAAGAACATAACTTACACAAGATAAAGAGCATTATAAAACAAATGAGATGGGAGCTATTTTTATATTAACCACCCAAAAGAAATAGAGGATCAAAATGAAACTGAACATTATGAATTCAATTTGAGTAAGCCTCCTCCTCCAGGTGATCAACCAATGAGCTTCAAGAAAGATTTATTCTTCATAGTAAATAAAATTAAATTCACTAACTTTTCTAACAGCCTCAAACAAAAAAATGAAGTGTTAAATATTAAAAAAAAAATGAAAAAATACTCATTAAAGATGACAGGTAAGTATTATAAAATCAATATTGATACTTATGATAGACTGTATAACAACAAAGTCACTAAGTTTTATAAAAAATGTCCAAAAGTTAGGATAAAGAAACCAGGTAAATAGCTGCTGATATGAAGATTGATGATAAGGACATAAAACTAAATAAGTAGCAAGCCATCAAATACCACAAACCAGAACAACTCCCAGTAAAGCCTGCTCAATCAGAATAAAACAGATCCCCCCAAAAATATGTTATACTCCAATGGAACAATGGGAACAGAAAAAATGATTCTGTAAAGACAATGCAAAATAGTGGATGTGGTCTAATGTGGTGACTCATATTTGGTATCAACAATAAAAAGCTTTATAGGGATGATGGTTAACATTGCTAACAGAAACATTAAATGAAGAAAAGAATTAAAAAAAATTCTTTGAAGACCACAATGAAAAAATTACTTCAATGACCAAAGTAAAAGTGATTAACTTTTAGATTTAATCCCTGGACTTAAATTCTGAAAAATGGAAACCATATATAAAAGAAGTAAGCACATAAACAGTGAATCAAATCATTCCCTGATAATACTTAAACAATAATAAAATTAGAGCAATAAAGGTAAAAATAAATGTAAGAAGGATCTTCCCAAAGTTTGTAGATAAACATTTCAGAAGTTCCCCAACATGAAGGAAGATATTAAATAGAAATAACTTAAAGTAAGAATGAAATGAAGGAGTTAATATCCAATTGCTAGATATTGGTTAAATTGTTATGATGATCAAATTTGGTAGTCATAGTATGTACACTGCCTCAAATTTTCCCATGAGCTATAGTTATAACTCTCTTTATGATAATTACCTATTAGCTAAACTAATCCCATTGTTGTGGGCTGGTGTATGCATTGAGAGATAAACACATGTGTGTCCTGAAATGCCCACAAACAAACATGGCAGACCCAGGATGTAAGTCCACATAAAGAAATAACAAGAACCAATAGAACCAAGATATATGTTCAAACAAATGATAATATATTAACAATAAAGAGTTACAAGTGACAAAGATGTGCGTGTCAAATGAATGTAAAAAACCGTTTTGGTCCAAATTATGTGTAGTGAATGAATGTGCATACATACATGTGTGTGTGTTGTTCATGCATTTCCCAATGGAATCACTGTAACATAATAATCATATTCTTATCAAATATATTGTCACTCCTTTAGTTCATATTCATGAAAATATAATTTTTCAAAATCAATTATTGCATTTTATATCATTCTTTTTTCAAAGTTAAAAAACAAATGAAAAATAAAAGATTGCAAAGGAATATTTATAAAGGTAGGTTGTAATGGTAAAAAATTGCCTGATGAAAGTAAAAGAAAGCAGCTTAAAAAGCTATTTTTTATTTAATATAGAAAATTGATCCTACAACTTTTAAATCATTAATATGGTAAATCGGTGAATTCAGTATGCTTGAACAATTTTATTGCTGTTAAATTAGTTATTAAATACTATGTAATCTTATGAATATTGGAAGAGAAAACATTACAGATATTTCAAAATATTTTTATTTGATTTATTCAGATTTGGACACAAGAAACCATTGGCTACAGCAAGTTCATTTGGATCCCTATGCTTGATTATTGCTGCTATTTTAAAGGGATTTGGAGGTAAGAGAAGTAAACATAGTCTCATGATTGCTAGTTAAACCCTGATATTGATACAAAAGATCATTTTGAATGTCATCTGGTTATACCTGGAAATGAGTCTCTTAGAAAAATGTAATGAAGAAAACACAAAATATTTTGCATTATTTTTCTCTATATAAGTACTCTGGTGATGTGGGTTTGGGGAGTAAATCTTTTCAGCTTTAAATCATTAGTTTTAAAAATAGCTTTTTACTACTACTGCCTAGACAAATAACCTAGATAGATTTAAATTTGTGATGACAAATTAACTTTTAATGTTAAGGTTATACATGTTACCACTGGACTATACCAACTTTGATGCAAAGGCATAATCACAACGAGAAAAAAAATTACCATGTGTTACTTAGCATGCTGACTAGAAGAAAATAGCAATAGCTACATTGAGTTGGTAACAAACATATCCACCAAAACACAGTGTATCAAAAGGATGTTTTTCTCTTGACACCACTTTATTTTATTGTTTTAAAAAGGCTATTTTTATAATTTTAATAAAACCGAAACATATGTAAGTGGATTTATCCATTTTCTTTTTTCTCAAGAATTGACAACAAAAACATTAAACACTATCTATTAGTTTGTTTATTTACAGGAATAATTTTATACTTACAAGATCACAAAAGTATGTAAATCAACTGTAATGCAATATTTAATAGTTATCATATGGTAAAGAAATAACTATGAAAACAATTTATTTAATTCTTAGATTTATAAAAATATCTGTGAACAAGAAAATTTAAATAAGCACATAATGCTGAGTAACTAATGAATTTTGAAAAATGCATTTTCTAGACATTTCTTTCAATTATTCTCAACACATAAATTCACTTTAGTTGATTAAAAATATATTTAAAGATAAAAAGTATAAATCCAGTTAAGATATTTTTGTGCTTTATTAAAATTAGCAGCAATAAAAGGAGTATGCAATTGTTGTGTCAAGAGAAAAACTGTCCTTTGGATAAACCATTTTTTTTTTTTAGGGGTGAGTGGGTAGTACACTCATTAAACTTTACCAAGCTGGCCATATAAGAAGTAACTTTTTAGTAAATGCCAATATGAGACTAAAGTGTGTCCCTGTTTACAGCCATTTCAAAATATTCTTGAATTGTGAATTGCCTCTGTTGATTAATGAAGAGTTTATTATTAGGCACAATGAGAATATGTGGAATGATTGTTGACTTGCATGTGCAGTGACCAGTTTTGCATCAATCTCATATTAGATTTATGACTATGTATTATGACTTTCATTGCAGTGGCCATTGAAAATAAGACAACTATTTTTTAACTGTCAGTCAATGAGGTGGAATAAGGAACCTGAGTAGTTGTGATTCTCTTGTTAGAGTGTCACTGTTTCTGTATGTCTTTTCACTATACTGTATCCCTTCTGGGATACAGTATAGTTCTGATGTATAGCCATCCAACAAAAGTGTGCAAGCTAACAATTACTGTATAGACATGGCTGTAGAGACATACAGAATGTGGCAAAAATAACACCCTTTTTTATTTATTAACTTTTATTGAACAAAAATAAATTGCAGTAGTTTAAGAAAATTTATAAGTATTGTTACATCAAAACAACATGACTTGTTATGATTAACAAACTGTTCAAAATGCTCTCCTTCATGTTCAATACAATGCTGAATCCTATCAGCAACACTTCTACAAACCATTTGAACCATTTCTATATTAATTTTAGAAAATTTATCAGAAATTCCTTGTTCTAAATCAGGAAGTGTTTTAGGTTTGAGCCTGTAAACAAGATCTTTCAGTACACCCCACAAGAAAGTTTGGTGAGGCCATCACAATCTCAGACCTAACATTTGGTGATTGTCATGGCCTCTCAGTTATCCTACCCACCTCAATACCCCTGTATTTGTCCTTGTCTCTAATTTTATAACTTCTTACTTTTTCCACCTGAAAGATCTTTCTATTTTAGATATCTAGCAATTCACTTACAAAGCTTACTATTTTTATAACCACCACTCAGCTAAATTCTCATATTTATTTTCAACTTCATGATTTTGACTTGCACTCACAGTTTGGAGTGAGAAAGACAGGTATTGACAATTTCAGCTTAGCTACACATGTAAGATTCATTGCAAATTACTAGCAAAGACCATGTGGATTTCTCCTGTCATTCTACCTAATTTCCCAAAATGTATGATCAATGGTTTTAGTAATTAATCCTGTAACATATTTAGACCTCATCATTGCCCATTAGGGATCATTGTTCAATTAGCTTTCCTATGGCATTTCTTTCAGTAATGCTGCATGTTGAAATCTTATATCCAGGGACATTTTGCAGTTGTAATTGTGGTTAATACTTCCCTCTTCTCCGCAGTAAGTACAGGAGAAATGTTTTCTCTGATCAACCTGGAACACCAATATCAAATACATACCCCAGTTCATTTTTAAATATGGCCTCATTAGATCTGTTGTAGTGCTGGTCGATATAGTTTAATAATTTAAGCAAGAAATCAATAAATTATAATATGAGTTGGGTTATTGAAAGCCAAACCTGATCTTGCTGGATTATTTATAGTTAAAAAATTAATGGTGTATGCATATATGGTGATGAAAATTTTAGTCTAGTCAAAAGGCTTAAAATATAGTGCTTAATAACACTTCAATAATAACAAAAACTAGAAAATAATGAGATACTACTCAAAATATGAGCCCCATATACATATTAGTCCCTCATCTAAGGGCAAGAGTCAGATAAATATGTATTTTATTTAGGTTTGCTTGTCTCTGTGTGTTTGCTTCAGCCATGGAAATGTGGGTGTGTTCTTGTGAGTCTCGACTGTCTTATGATGCAATCTCAAGCAAATCCAAGCCAACACTGTTGGGCTAAACTTTCCCTGTGTACTTTTGTTTATATATATAAATAACCTCTTCCCCCAAAATTTGACATTGTTATATCTAATATCTAATTTCTCCACCTTTGACTACCCTTACAAAACACAGCTCTCTTTGTTTAACAATTCTCAGTCACTCTATTTCTGTAAGGATAACAGTGTTTTGGATGGGTAGTATTAATATAAATAAACCTCAATTTGGGGATTTAGGTACAACCCAGATGACCCTTCTTTGTTTCTGTAAGAATATATACATTTTGAATGGATAGTATTAATGTAAACAAACTCTGAACTTAATTTATCAGAACCAAAACATTCAGTCAAAACATTAATTATGTCTTATTAGTGGGATGTCGATAGGTTGGGGAAACCTTGGTTTTTCTTAATTTTACTGAATCTTGGCTAGTTATTTTGGGGTTTTATTCTCTTTGGAACTGTTCTTAAATTCATTTTTATTGTTTAAAACACAAATATTAACTGGTTTCTTTTTCCATTTTTTTTGTTTCGACAATTCAATCTACTCTTCTGAGAATTTTAATAATTTTTACCCAATTAGTAGTTCCTCAATTAGTAGTTCCTCCATATCAATATCCACTGACTTTATGCAAGGAAACTTTTGAGCAGGGCCAGTGCCCTGTTACACATGTTAATAATGGGGACCTGAAAAACCATGTAGCTGCCACTGTGCCTAAACTAATTTGTTGATATTCTAATATTAGTTAGATAAGTACCAGATATATCTTCTGCTTCTGTGTCATTTCACTTCAGGATATAGGCAATCATGGCTCTCCACAATTCCCTGTCCTTTGTAGCTCTCAATAAGTTTTTGTTTTCTCTCCTAAACCTTGTTTCATCATCCATTTACTAAAGATCTCAAAATGGGTTATGGGTTTTCCTCTATCCCTCTTGCCTTTAATCTGTCCTGTGAGTATCAGATTTTTCAAGCCATCTGTCCTCATTATGTGCTCTAGAATTTTCAACAGTCTCTTCCTGTTGTTAAGTATAAGTGTCCTTTTTGTTTCCATTTTTCTCTAAAACTCTGTCATTATTCACATGTTTGGTCCATGGTATTCTCAGCATCCTTCTGTAGAACATTTCTATTGCTTCAAGTCTCTTCTTCATCTGTGAGAAAGTTGTCTAATATTCACTGCCATATAGGAAGACTGATATTACATAACAATTCAGTAATGTTTTCTTTATTTCTAACAAATTTTCCTGATTCTTAATACTTGGTTCAGCTTTTGAAATTCACCTTTCACTATCTCAATGCACCTTCAGATTTCAGCGTCACACTTTTCATCCTTTGGGTTGTTCCTTTTGCTAACAACCATGCATTCCATCTTCTTGTAATTGATGTTTAGTCCTTTCTTCTTGCTTTCCTTCACTACCTTCTGTAGGAATTCTTATAGTTTCCTTTCCATGTCTACTATCGATACTGTTTCATCTGCATATCTTATATTGTTAAGATCATAGCTACCAATAATGAAACCTGGTCGGACTTCTAATTCTCTGTTTAGGATGAATAAGTCCAGTAAAAAGACACATCCTTGTATTACACCTCTTTCTATTTTTGTATATTTACTGAATTCATTTTCTATCTATATTCAGGCAGTTTACTGTAAGTATAAGTTCTGGATTATTCTAACATCCTTCCCAAATATGTCAAGGTTACTTAGCAGTTTCAACAGTTCTTTGTGACTGACTTTATCAAACACTTTTGCATAATCTATATAACATAGGTACACATTCTCCTGTATTTGTATTGCTCTTTCTGATATCATTTTGAACATAAATATTGCATTCCTTGTTCCAGTGTCTTTAACAAAGACACACGGTTCTTATCTTATTTCTGATCTGATTCTGCTGCATGTTTTGCTATAAGTTTTGTTATATTGTTATAGGCTGAGTGTCTAATGGAGTCAATGTTTGTTTGTACCCAGCTTCTTAGGCAGTGTTATGAAAATAGATCTACTTAGATTTTCCAATATATCACCAGAGATACACTGGAGAAAATTAGTTGGCATAATCACAGATTGCCATGTTTCATATATTAAACCATTCGGAAAATGTTTTGTTTCACATGTTTCTGTTTTACCATTAGACTGATTTCTTTGAGTTCATAAAATAAAAATTAAAATGGATTGATTTGTTTATGAGAATAAAAATGTAATGCAAATTTGAAAATTGTTTCTCTTTGGAATATTACAAATAATTGAAAAAAAAATGCTTTTTTTAGGTGAAAGTAAAGAAATCAACATCTTCTTCATGGTGTTTTTTATGTTGGCAATGTTAGGAATGGGATCAGCCTTTGGAGGTTTATTTTTATACACACCTGAGCTTTACCCAACTGAAGTCAGGTAAGAAACTATATTTTATTGTACATAAAATGGACAATTTGAAAAAAATATGCTAGGAAAGATTTCTGTTTGACAAAATTAACATAAATATTTAATGATTAGGATCTTTCTTTTAAGACTCTTAAACTCCAGAGGAAATTAGTTTCCTTACAAGAATTATCTATTGAACTGTTGAGAACTTTTATGAACCACATTGTAACTATTAAAATTTACAAAGAGAATTAATCAAGTAATTATATGACCCAATTATATACATGCTTCAATCCCTAATAATAGATAATAAAAACAAAGTTGAAACATACTGTATTTGATAGTATATAACCCCCACCTTACTATATATAATATTATTGGGTTAAGCTAAGTACAAGTACTCATAGTCTATAGCATCTGGGTAAATACTAACCTGTCATATACTTGGTATATAAGAACCAGATATTTTTTGATGAGGCTGAGTAGACATAGGTCTTAGTATATATGTGCTAGTTTTAATTCTTCTCTTCCCTACTACTGTGACAATAGACTGCTCCTACTTTTAAATATGGTAAGTAGAGTAGGATTTGAGGATATTTACTCAAGTTTTTCTGTTCTATGTATGAGTATTTAATAAATCCCTTCTTTGTTTTCCTTACCTAGTCTTCTGTTCCTTTGATTATCTCTCTAACTACAGACTTCCTAATTCTCGGCTATTTTGAATAAAGACAACATTACAACAGATGAGTAGTTACAAAATAAATTCTTTATTTCCAAAGTCTAATTGTACAAGTTATAAAAAATAATTAAATAGCTAATATATAATATAATATGGAATATAACGTTAAGTGACTAGGAAAAAAAACAGGTTTGTAACAGAATTACTGGTATGGATTTTACAAGTCACCTGGTGGCCAGTTGGAACAAGGTAACTTGAAGGGTTAATGCAAAAAGCCTACATTGGAAATTTGAATTTTACTAGTATACAAAAAGAGCCCTGAAATGGAATGATTTTCTAAAAGTGAAATTAAAGTGTTGTCAAGAACGAAACCAAGTCTAGATGTTTACCCAAAGAGAGAAACTCAAAGGAAAATGTCTGTTTAAAATAAAGCAAAAAGAAAAAACACGAATAGCTCAAGAAGTATGGGTGACATTTCTTACCAGGTCATCAGTGATGACATTAAAATGTCTATAAAATACCATAATGGCATGATTTAGAAAACCATACAGTTGGTTGCCGCATACTGCAAATGTCAAATCACTGAATGGGAGAATCTCTTCCCTGTGTTGCTGTATACCATCCAGTCTATTGTATGCACATCAACAAATGCAACATCACATGAAAATTTTCTTCTTTTTCGTTTGGCGGAACCTTGCTTGCCTCATGGGTCTTGAAACCCAGAATGGTCCTGCTGAGGCACTATGTGCAGCACAATAAATATGATCCCCTAATAAACAAGGTGGAGCTAATTGAAGCAAATCCCTATTACGCGCTAGTCCAACACTCAGATTGAAAGGAATCCTATTAAGGGTTTGAAATGTCAGTGAATCCCAAGCTGGGGTAGTATTGATATTCATTTATACTCATTCTTACTGGATTTTTCAAGCTAAATTCACTTTTAGTCTTCTGAGAATCTCAAATCCAACTTCACTTATGAAACCTAATTAACATTTTTAATTCATTCTTTTTCTCCATTGTACTGGATTACATTATAAGAAAGAGACACTTTTTCATTCTTCTTTTTGGCTCTGTCAACAAACCAGGCCCATTGATGCCTAACTGCCAACAACCACCATTAATCTTCTCTTATAATTTGGGACACCATCCACTTCATAACAGCATAGTCTCACAGAACTTTCTTACTTTGCACTATAAATTACTAAATAATTTTATACTAACCTGGCTATTACCAATCTCTTCACTGTAAAAAACATAATGCATTAGAAGATAAATAACTTATTAAATCAGATAATGAACTTCTTTATGAATCTTTATTACAATACAACCTTTAAAAGTATTAAAAATGTTTTTTGATTTGCATATAATTCACTCAACAAAAATAAATACTTTTTGTATGAAATTCAAGTTATTTTTATACCATCACATTTCTCATATCTTCTATTGAAATGAGATCCCTGCTCCATGTTACTTTCAGTCTACCACAAGAATGAGAAAGTATTCATTTACAATTCTTACAATCACCTCAATCAATTAGCGTTACATATTTTTTTGTCTGGAACTCACATTTGCATAGTTGTAAAGTGTAAAGGCAGAAATAATATTGGTAGAGGAAAGGAATATAACAAAAATCAAAGTCAGAATAAATTTAAAACAAAATTATCCAGGCTTCCATAACAGTATAAAATCGGAATGCAGTTTGGTATCAGTGAAGAAGAGTTAACAAACATCTCTTTGTTTCTAGTGAAACTCTAGGAAACTGTTTTTAATAGATAAAATCAGTATATGGTTTGGAATCTGGGACGTAGAATTAACAAATATCTTGTTTTGAAACTCTGGGAAAGCATTTATTTTAAAATATTGTTATAAGATTGTGTTAGTAATCAATGAAAATAATTTTCATTCTGTGAGGTCTTTAATGACTGCAAGAAGATTGGGGCATAGTCTAGCACTCTGTTCTAAGACAACTTCATGCTATATTGACAGAGTAATATTATGGTGGGGTGCGATAACACCCCTGAAATAATAATAATGATAATAAAGGAGAATATTCTGTAAAACAGAAAAAAGGTGTTTTCAAAAGAACCAAAATGTTAAAAATGCTGTAAAGACTTTGAAATGTAAATGTTACAGAAAGTAAATTTAGAACTCGAAATACAGTCTTTTTGTAAGTGTACAAAGGATATCAGATTACTAATAGAAAATTACTGAGATAATGATAATTGGAACTTTTAGAAAAAGAAATAGATTTTGACACTGTAAGGATCAAAATTAAAATAAGGATGTTTTGATTTAGAATTTATTTTTGAAACAAGACTCTGTAGTTTACAAAAAGCTGCAAAGTGGTTGATAGTGAGGGGATAAACAAGAGAGTTTTGTTGTGGACCTTGGAAACCAATCGATGAAAAGTAAACTGTTTACTCTGAGAGGAGTGAAATTGTACTTTGAAAGTATATCAGTACATTCACACTAGAAGAATAGATATGTCACCAGTTCTCTATATAAAGAGGTGAGCCAACTGGAAAATAGAGAGTTTTGGATTGTCTTTGAATGCAGTCAAACTGAGTGGAGTGACATCAGTGATTAAAAAGAAGGTGTCTGCTGTGTGTTGCTGAACAAGAGGCGAAGAGCAAAATATCCCCAATACATCTAAATACCACTACTCCTGCTACTACTAATACTACTACTACTATTACAACTACTGAAAACGAAAACATTGAAAGTTGTAGTAGTTGCGCTAAGAACAAACCAAAAAGGGTTAAAACGAAGGCCACATCTCTCCTTACCAAAATTATTCAAAGTATTTGTTTTTGTTTGGTTTTGTTTCACATACAAGAAACATTCAACCTTGTGCAAAAGAATTATTTTTTTGTGTGTTTGCTTTCATATATAAAAAAAACTTTTGTCCTTTCAAAATCAAATTGACTTGGTTATTTATTTTTCTGTTAACCCGATTCTCACATGACAAACTCACTGGTGGACCAACAGGGAGTTTCTGGATTTCTACAATCTGATGACCACTCTCCAGGGTCAAAAAAATCACAACATGGCTGGAGAGTGGCTTCAAATTGACATTGGGAACCAGAGACTTGTGTCTAACCTATAATACTTGACCATACCGGACCAATGGCTGGTCTGATGGAATGTGTCATGCTCATCCTTAACAGAGGTGCAAATAATTTCCTAACAAAATTGGTGCCAGTTCTATACACCAACAAATAGTCATAGAGCTAACTATCAACGCAAATGTAGAACCTAGTAAATGAACCCCACACAATGATATCAAAAAATAATTTTGAATCTGAATGCTCAAGTGGGTAATAAGTTAAAGTTCAAGAATGTCTTTGGTCCTCATCTCAAGCAATTAAGCAATGGAAATGCTCAAGTAATAATAACAACTTTAGATTCAAAAATGTCTTTGATCCATACGTCAATGGAGCAAGCAAGCAATGGTAATAACAACTTATAATTTAAGAATGCCTTTGGTCCACATGTTAAGCAAGTAATTTAAATTGCTTTATACAGTTCTGCCTTATGAATAACCTTGTGTGGCTCAATGTTTAGCATTAAGTCATCCACAAAATTATTTATACTTCAAATAATTACTGAACTGTCACTCAGATTAACCACTTTGCTAGTGGCCCACATCAAAGTCTCTTGTGTTTACACAAATAGTTGCTGGGACCTGAAAAAGGAAATCAACCTAGAGAAGAATTTTAAAATTGGGAAACTGAAGATTTCAAAAATCTAGAAGTTGTAAGTTTATACCAACAAATCACTTTGAAGATCTCAAAGAAACAGGATCGGTTTTGTCTGACTTGACTGGTAGGAACAGTTGAAGTAGATGATGAAAGCAATAGAAGCTATTCTATAATATCAGAAATCCATAAAAGTGAATAGGTCACATTTGTAAACCTGTTACTGAATAAAAATGACTCCTTCAAAAGTGATTCAACAATGTCTCTAATAACAAAGATAAGTTAAATGCAATACCCAAAGAAAAAAAAACAGATTGATAGGTGAAGAGGCAGAAGAAATAGTAACCTATAGTGATATACAGACTGTACACAAGTGTCAAATGAGTTATTGAGCTCTGGTTCTATTAAATCCAAAGATAAGAAACTTTTGCACAAGGTGCAAAGCTAGCAAGTTGGGTAGAAATCTTTTGTGGAGGAAAAGTCTTTGCCATGTAGTGGTGTTGTTCTCACAACATTCTAACTTCTATGGTGGATTCTTAATTGAAGATGAATGTAAGCCCAGTCAAAACCTGACTGGCAAGAAACCTAAGATGAGTGAACAAAAGCTAAAATGACATCAGGTTGCTGAATGATCAAAACAGAATGTTGACAAACAATACACAAGTGTCAATTGATTACTAGTAAAAGTCTGTAGGGTGTTGGTGTCACTTTGTTTCACTTAAATTGGGATTTTCATAATTTCTCATTGGTAAAAATATTAATTTTTTTCTTTGCTTTTGACAGATCAGTTGGTCTTGGTCTGTGTTCTGCCTCTGCACGATTAGGAAATATGATGGCACCATTTGCAAGAACTCTGGTAAGTGCTAATCTTACAAAAAGAATTTCTTTATTTTTAATGGCAGATTTTATATAGCTGATTAAGGGGGCACTTTACTTTGACTTTATTCCCTTTGGTTAATGGTAGGAGTCGGGTACTAATTTCAGTTCATGCAGCTGGAGTCTTATAGAGAGATAGAGATGTATAAATAACATTTAATGTCTGAATGTCCGAGAAATTTTCATAGAAAATATTCGTCCTTTGACCGTATTTAGCTTGACGGTTCCGTATAGGATGCAGGTTCGAATTCTGTCAAAGGACGAATATTTTCTATGAAAATTTCTCGGACATTCAGGCCGGTAAATGTTATTTAATACTGTTTATTATAAACAGAGCATTTACTTAAATACTTGTATCTATAAAAAGAACGTTAAACATAAAAATGTCTTTAATAAATAAATTGTCGGATTTTGTCCATTTCTTAATGTATAGAGATGTATAGTTACATATTTATTGGTAGATATTGTATATACACTTTTATTTGAACCTAAAATTTGTAAAGTTTTTGAGTATTTATCTTTCATCATTATTACAACCCTCCGTTGATTTTTCATATTCCATGACTAATCAAAATATTACTATAACAAAAGAAAAATTAAAATTAAAAATGAAAATCCTTCATCTAAGAAATTCTAACAATACTATTAAGTCTCCTACTACACAGCAATGCTTTTATAGCACGTCTTTATTGTAATATTTATTCTTAATTATAAAATTATGAAGTTAGAAAAAACATGGCTTTTATCAACAACCAAATATTTTGGGCACATCTTGTATTTGTTATGTGTATGTAAGGCATTGGAAAGGGAAATATATAAATTTTACTTATCATTTAAGTGTTAAAAGGTTTTTAAAAATGAATAAATACTTAAGAAAAAAAACTATCATGCAATTTATATAGAAGTACATAATCATCCTGACATGGCTTGACTTTACAAAGAAAGATTTAGGAGAATTTTCCTGCATTGTTACAGGCCTTCTCACATTGAAGAGCGAGAGATGTAGCAATTTTTCTATTATAAATTTGGTTGAAATCAACAAACAAGGATTGTTTTATAAATTTTTTGATATATTTCTTTACATTTGTTTGCTGAGTATAGAATACAGTTATCATGTGTAATTGTGAGATTGTCTAATCATTTCAATGTTTCAACACTTTGACCAAATAAATGACTGGTTAACTATTAAGATATGATAGCTGTAGGAGAGTTAATATCTAAACTGAGAGCATTAAATACATTCATCAGTAATTAGATATTTGACAACAGAGACTAATGGAGGTTACAGATTTTTATTTTTTTAATAAATCACAAAACCTTTGTATTTGTCTAGATCAAGTGGAGATACTCATCTGTAGATAGGATTATTACAGTTTCATTATTTTTGTAGTTTTAGTTGATTTTGTCTCAGTAAAAGTGGCTGATTTTTTGTGAGGGGAAGGAACTTGTTTTTATTGTAAGTTTTCTTTTGTTAATTTTCCATAGAGTATTTTTTAACAAAAAATATTTTTGCATCAATTATTTGCATACTATAATTCAACTTAAAGTTGAAATCCTCAACCAACTCTAATTTGAAAACAAATTATGATAAATCCTGATCTACATTATCTATACAAAAAAATATTAATCCAATACAAAGAAAAGTTATGAAAAATATTCATAAGAAACCAAATAAAAGTACAATAAAAATGCTGATAAAACAAATAAATTTTAAAAAATAAGAAAAATAACAGTAATTTGCAATTGAAAGAGACTCAGTAAAATTAAATAAAAAATTAAAATATCTAATTAAAATGCATGTGTAAAATATGTGACAGTTCATTACTTAATACATGTTCAAAACAGAACCTTGGTGAGAAAACCCATTACAAAGCCAAGAATCTGTGACACATATTAACTGACCAATATAAAGTTAAAAGGTCAAGTGATTGTCTGAAAGTTTTATTTAGACTGAAATGCATACAAAAGAGGATGAGTTAAGAGTTCAAAGTAAGTGAATATTAGTTTGGTTTCCCAAAACCTTGAAGATATGGTTACATTGTAAAGATGAAAATATATAGAGTTTTTACTAATGTTCTCTCAGTATATGGTTCAGTAGTGACTCGAAGTAGAGGGTTACTATGTTGTATGATAGAAATATGTGGGAAGTGAGGTTTTGAGGATGTGTAGGAAAGATAATATTGACCCTAGAGTTGAAGAGGTTAAGATTTTAGTGTTTGAGCAAGCATCCATGAGGAGGTGCCACAAAGTAGCAGTTCATGGGAAGAAGCTGCCTGAGTGGAAATTTCTCCTTACCTACTGAATATGGAGAGAATGAGAGTGATTCAACCTCGTGGTCATAGCAAGGCAGGTTTTAGTAGTAAAGGTCTGAACTGGTGGCACTAAAGAATGGAGCTCATCTGAACATTTTCCATGGACTTCAAAAAACTAACTATTAACAACCTTCATGGACATACCTGAGAAGAAGGAATTCTTGATAATTGCAAAGACTCTTCCAGAGATGCCACAGCTGGAGAGTTAGTGTAGCAACCACCTATGCTACACCTTGTCAAAACCCTTCAAGGTATCTAAGGCAATTGCTTTTGTGATGAAGTTATAACCAAGCACTACACTGATTCTGTGTGTAATGACAGTCAAAACATCAACAGAGTAGCAAAATCCATACTGTTTGTTGCTCAAGAGGTTATTTCTGGTGAAATGATCAACAACCTTGTTGATAAGACACAAAGAGTTTACTGATGATACTCACAAGATTACATTGCAACAGGGATATATACTCATTAGCATTTGTACAAATATTTTTAGCTTTTCTTTGTTTTGGAGTGATAATAAATTTATAATTTTATCAAGAAGAACAATTTTTATTTTTTCTCAGCAGTGACCTAATGGAGTTATGGATTAAAAAGTAGAAGTTTAGCTCACTTACTCCGAGACACAGTTAAATGCAATTAATAACAGCAGAAATGAAAGGAAGTGATTTATCCTTTATTGATTGTCGTTTTTTCTTTAT
Organism: Acanthosepion lycidas; assembly: GCA_963932145.1. NCBI lineage: Eukaryota > Metazoa > Mollusca > Cephalopoda > Sepiida > Sepiidae > Acanthosepion > Acanthosepion lycidas. Next base: position 51,233,116 of record OZ010599.1, on the reverse strand, counting down.
TTTGTTGCACACAAAAATGCATCCCGGATCATTTATCTGTTATCTTATCAATTTCTTCATTATGACCATCAACATTGTACAGATGATAATATTTCTTAGGAAGAACTTGTGTTATAAGAAAATCCCAAATCCTAACTTTTCAGATTAAGTTGTTCAGTGATTTTTTTAAAGATGTTTTCAGCTGTTGAATAAAATTCTTCAATTTTTTTTTTTTTTTTACATTAAATTTTTTTTATCTTTCTCCTACTTTCCAAAATCTAATTCCTGTTTTGTTTTCTCCCTTAATTTTCAGGCAACTTATTCTGCATGGGCCCCAAGCGTCCTCTTTGGATCAGGGTGTATCATCTCCTCAATTCTTCTCAGTTGGGGTTTACCAGAAACATTCAAGAAACGACTTCCACAAACAATGTATGAACTGAAACAAATACAAGAATCTCAAAAGTTAAGTCCACAAGAGCAAAAAGCATAAAACTATTTTTTTATTAAGAAACAAACAATAAACTTATCAGAAAATTTTACTATTATCAATTTAAAAATTAGGTTTTATCAGTATACAAGTATTCTTTTTATTCTAATCCATAAAAACAATTTTGATTTTTTATAATCTCTATTTAAATGTCAGTAATAATCACAAAAAGTTACTTCATCAGATCCATAAAAGCTTTCTTGAACTATTGTGTATGGAGTGTGTGATACGAAAAAGGTCAAAACAACAATAATCAGATTTCATTGTTATTATAACTATTATCAGCTTCAGCCAGTAACTGTAATCACTGAATATGGTGTTGAACTTCCTCAATTTTTGAATATGGTGTTGAACGTCTTCAAATTAAACAACTTTTGTAATATTCAAAATCTTAAGTATGTACCAGCATAGCAGCAGTTATTGAAAGCATAAGACAGCAACACATAGAAGTAAAAGTGTGTAAGTGCTATGATGTTCCCTTGTTTAACATCAAAGTTCCATTGAAGGCAAAAACTATCCTTCATATAATGTGATCAGGGATCATACAGACAAAACTAGGTGGCCAACAAAGACCTGATATATTCAATGTATTCTTCCAGGAGCTACCTCACAAAAGATATCCTATCAGTATTGCCACATATTGATCTGATTTTACACTGAGCATGTGAGAGAATTGAAGGACAAACATTGTCAATGAACCTGTCAAAAGAAGCCACACTAACACCTTACCAACAGACTAATTTAGGGTACTGCCAAGGTAATGCTAAATCCTTTCCCTTTGAATAATGATACAATCATTCCATACATCCAATTTTGTGGTATAGGTGCACCCTCCCAGCTATGAGTGATGCACTCATAGATGGTCATAGCAACATTCTCAACATCAAAATAAAGCAATTTTACAGGGGTCTCATCACATTCAGGCAACTTTCCTCTGATTATTAACTTAATAGCAATGTTTACTTTTTGCTGTGTAAGGTGCCCATGTGCATTCCATTCCTGTGTATGACAATAAACTATATCCAGCAAATCTGGGAAATTGGAGGTTTTGAGGAGTGTGGAACCATCTCTTAATTTCTGTTGTTCCCAGGTTCACTCTGACTCGGGGTGGTAGCACCTTTTAGGGCCAAACTACAGGCAAATATTCAAAAGTGAACCCCCAAACAAAACACTATGAAAGTATAAAAATATATTTTTTATAGCTGTGACACTATTTAGCTATGGTAATTGGCTAACTACTTAACCATAGAAATTAAAAAACAGGAAAGACTTAAGGCGAGAAAGAGCTATATCGAAAGATAGACTGAGCAATGTTAAAAAGAAGATTTCATTTTATTTATGAAGAAAGATACTTTTTGCACAAGACAGAAAATCCGTAAGGAAAAGTGAGATATGAGATTTTGTCATAACTGATTAATGTCATGGTAAGGGAATGACGTGCTAAGGAAAACAGAATTCAGAAAGAAAAACAAAGCCAGCCAAAAAGAAAGATGTGATAAGAATTATTTGTCAAGCTGGGGTTTGTGAAAAAAAAAATGTTTTGGCCAAGAGGAAAAAAGAAAAAAAAGGATTTTGTAAACAAAATTCTGAATAATAATTTTAAGAGGGCCAGTCTAGCCACACCCACACTGCCGAGAGATCATTGATTAAGTGGTAGCATGGGTGATAGGCGGAGGTGAAGGTATGAGAAAGACAGAAGTTGTTAACACCCACTGAGGGGATTGGTATGAGATACCAATGTAAGAGAGGAAGAGTCTAGGAGGATAACTCTCCTCCGACCTTCCCTCATTGACGAGAGAGAAACCTTTGAAATGGAAAATGATTAATCTTCCAAAAATGGGAAGTAATTAATTTTCCTGGCCTAAGAACAAAGAGAATTCTTGTTGGGAATTGAGAATTATTGAGGAACTCAAACCACGTCAGGCCCCACACCGGGTTTTGGTTGGTATCCATATAAACGAATGTCTCCAGGCAGTTTCAGTTGGAGTTCAGTTCTGGACAGAGTGTTGCCTCACAGAAGCTTACTGAGAAATTCCGCATCCTTCCGATTTCAACTTCCTACCGAAAGCAAGTTATATTGACAAACAACTTAAGATACCAAAACTCGCTTAAGAAATGCAAAAGTGTCACAAATCCATAGAAACAAGCTGGGAGAGAAACACACTCCTGTATATAACAGACATAAAGATAATTTGTTATTTCTCAACATATTTGAACCTCTTGAGTTTTGTTTTATTGCTTCTTTTACTTACGCTTGTGCAATATCACCTTCACCCCGGATTCAGCTTGCATTACAGTCTGACGCCTGATTGGTTTTGTCTGCCTGAGATCAAAGTCACAACGTGGGTAGGTTAGACTTGAGATCAAAGTAGTTACTTCGGTAACCAGATGTTGGAAGTGAGCTGGGAACGACAAAGCTGGTATCGAACCGGGAACAACTCGATCGATCGGGACACAGGCTGGTGGCAGCGACAAGGAGTCAACCCCAAACACTGGTGGAAGAAACCTTACAGCTTCACACCACAACTGGGAGTTGACCACAGGCCAACAGCGCAGTGTCACATATTGGCGTCACGACCAGAGGACATCACATATTGGCGCTGCGACCACCAGTGGGTGTCACATAGCAAAAATACCAGCAATACATTTTTATATAAAAAATTACCAACAATACATATTTATAGTAGCAACAATACACACCCACTAACAAACTGTAGTGACTTCACTCAAATCCATTTAAAATACTTCCAAACAACCAACATGAACTCTTTCATGACATTAATCCATATACAATTTCTTAATGAAATCAAACTCTATTCCAAAATATTTCAACAAAACTGCAACATTAAACACACATATCACCTCTAGTAAGTATGTCAACACAAATATATATATATATATATATATATATATATATATATATATATATACACACACACACACACAAGCTGAGTATCATCTATATTCAATTATGAAAGCAGAATAACATATATCATATTAGGTTGGTGCAAAAATAATGACATAATAATGTCGTTTTTGGACGTATTTTTTAACGTCAAAAAACGACATTATTACGCCATTATTTTTGCACCAACCTAATATTTTTATTACTTTCAAGCTCCCAAGAAAATGACCCCATAAGTGGTTGATATGCTTTAAACAGATAAATCAGTCAATCAATATCATCTACAAACTATATATTTAAAAAACATTTATTTGCCCTGAAAGTATAAAATTATGTACAAAATATCTGTAGTTGAATGCATAAAATTGCATTAAAAATATTTAGATTTCAGCATTAAATAATCCATAGAAGTTGATCTGCTCCTAAACAAAATCAGCCAACCAACCATTGCATTATTTACCTGTCTTGGCCTGTTGATTTCATTTAGATTGATATATTTCCAACACTTCTGACATAAGAAATTCTTATTTATCATTCTCATGTTCATTATTTTCACAAGATCTCTGAGTCATAATTTGCACCTGAACATTGACAAGCAATCCAAATGTGATTACAACTGAGAATTGACACTCAGAGTGAGTAAAACAAAGCATCATTATTTGCACCTGAATATTGATAAGCAAAGAAAGTGTAATTACAAGTGAGCACTGACAAAGTGTGAGTAAAAGAAAAATGATTGTAGTGAAACACTGACAATATGAATGGTTCTGGTTGTAATCAAGCATTTTCAGGTAAATCAGGTTTCAGCCTAAAATTATAATCAAGCCTTTGTGCAACCAGTCATACTTGCTTAGAAATGAAGATCAACCAACATGTACAACATGCCAAACTGCACTCATTGTGAAACACATTTTAATTGAATGTACTTAGCCCCTGTCAGACGTAAATACTACAAGGAAACCAATGTGAAAATACTGAAACTGTCAACATAATGTCCTATCTTAAAGAAATAGGTTTATACCAAAACATATAACATCTACAATAAATTATCTACAAACTATATATAACAAATGTTTACCCTGAAAGTATAAAATTATGTACAAATTATCTGTAGTTGAAGACATAAATTTGTGTTCAAAATGTATGTAGGTGAAGCAAGGTGATCCTTATAAGATATAAGGATCGCCTTGAGCTGACATTATAAAACTGTGTACAAATATTTACATTTCAGCATTAAATAGCATATAGAAGTTGTTATGGCACTAAACAAAATCGACCAAATCATGTGCATCCCATGTTGTTAAAATGACCAAACTCTTACAAGTTGAAGGGTTATAAAAGAGATTAGAAAAGGGCTCTTTCCATTGGGCTTTGATAACTTCAGGATTCTTTATTGTGGATTTTTCCATCTTTCAACCAGTGAAGACTTAGAACCAAAGACCATGCAGAGCAAACTCGAGGATTTTGTAATCCTTGCAGAAAGAGGCATTTTCAATTTCTTTGGTAGTATTATTCCACCAAACATTCTTCATTTCCCATACCTGATGCTAAAAGCAGGATTTATACTCTATTAATATGAGTTTTTTTTCATGTTGGTTACAATTCAATATAAGTTGATAAAAGACAATTTTTTGACTCAAATAGTTTTCTAATAGATGCATTGTTGTCATCAAACCAATCACAGTGCTCTCTATCAACAAAACTAAGAACCTCCATGCCTACAGATCTTTAAAGGTCTTTCAAGAATCCTTCAAATACTATGTTGAACCTTTCAGAGATTTGGGTGCAGACTTCAAGCAAGCCTAGAAATATTTGGGTGTTCTCACACTATTCATTTTGCTTTTCTTTCTTATGCGCAACTTAAATTTACCTCAAACCAGTTTGCAAGTTGTAATGCAGTCCTCACAATGGAGTACTTTAACATTGCATACATCCAAATATCACACTTATGGGTGATAATGAAGTCATTCAGGTGGCCATGTTTGAATCTTGAATGTTTCCCTTTCTTTCTGAACAATGCATTGGTGACGGAAAGATCATGCTCAGATAAAAGTTCAAGTAAAGTCTGCTGCTGTTCATCCTACCAATACCATAGGCTAAGAGGGTCCTATGTCCCAAACTCTCTACCTATGCAAGAATGAAAGTCTCTAAGTCCAATAATCTTCTCTTCAGCAGGAATAAAACTAATTTGTGTCCCCTGATAGAGTTTGCAAGAGAGCTTGTTTGTGACCAAGGAAGTTCTAACATTGTCCAGCATTGAATGAACCACTGTTAGTCACAGTAATCAGCAAGAGGTAGACACAATTTTTTATACAACTTTTCTAGCAGTGCTCTCCCTAAATAGGGATGCTCAGCAACAAAAATCACCAAATCAGACTCTGTCATAATAACAATGCTAAAATAAGATTTTTGCTGCACATTCATGGTTATGTGCTGCCATCTGGTTTGCACACATCACTACTCCTCTATCACCATACCACTTTTAATTTGAGAAGATAAGCATCAGGATGTTAAGTAGAAACAGTAAGACCCATAGAAAGGATAGATAACAAATATCCTGTAAAAATATGGTAAATATCATGAAACATTTGTACATTGATGGATTAAAATGCCATAAGCTTGTACAACATCTATACCACTCTCTCAGAATCAATGGCCATGGAGCTTATGACAATCCTAAACAATATGGCAAGCAAAATGCATGTTTTTTTGTTTTGGAATTTAACCCTTCAGAGAGACAAAGAAGGCAGGACACAACTAAGGAGACCACTGGAAAGGTCCATGGTTTGAATTCAGTTTTACCATCTCCAAAATGGATTGCTTTCACTACAGCTTAATGGATTGCTATCTACATCTTTAAACACAAATACTTATATACATACCTACATATAGATCATGACTCAAGAAAGCAAGAAGACCTGACAGGCAGACAGACAAACAGGAATAAACACGAAAAAGGCATAATAAAAACATCAATACAATAGCAATCTTAATACAATGAGATAAAAATGAAAGAGTTATATACATTAAATAAAGGACTATTTATTTTATCTTCAAGTAAAAATATAAATATATGAATAAAAATGCCAATGAGAATCCATGTACTTGATGGCCATTGTTCTGACAAGAAGATTCATCCACTCTTTGACAGATCTTATGTATAATCCTGCTGTGTATCTACACACTCTCCTCACCAGAAAAGCCTGGTGGATGAACCAGTTTAGTTTGCTGATAACTCGACCATGTGGCAGGTACTACTGGATTACATAGTACCAGTTGTATTCATGACCAATACACACACACACACACACACATACATACATACATACATACATACATATATATATATATATATATATATATATATATATATATATATTTAGGCAGTAATCCTTCTTTTATATATGTTTCATTAAAGATAACTGAGATGCGGTATTATGATTACTTGCATTATTTACATTACTCAAACTGTTGTCCTCATCTTCATTGTCATATTCATGTTTCAAAATTCCAATCACCTAAAGAAGGCTGGAGCGTATAACAGCCGAAATGTTGTGAACATGGCAATGAAGATGAGGATAACAGTCTGAGTAACGTAAATAAAGTGAATAAAAAATGTTTAATTAATGACAACTAAAATAAAAAGCTTAATTGCAGTACCTTGTCAGTCATCTTTAATGAAACATGTATATATGTGCATATATATATATATATATATATATATATATATATATTATGGAATGGACAAAGTCCGACAATTATTTTAAGACATTTTTATGTTTAACATTCTTTTTATAGATACAAATATTTAAGTAAATGTTCTGTTTGTAATAAACAGTATTAAACAACATTTACTGGCCTGAATGTCCGAGAAATTTTCACAGAAAATACTCACCTTGTTTATAGTGTGACTGCATCTGATTAGAATAAAAATTTTCACAGAAAATATTTGTCCTCCTGTCAGAGGACGAATATTTTCTGTGACAATTTCTTGGACATTCAGGCCGGTAAATGTTGTTTAATACTGTTTATTATAAACAGAGCATTTACTGAAATATTTGTATCTATAAAAAGAATATTAAACATAAAAATGTCTTAAAAATGAATATATATATGCTACATGCTGCTAACTCAATGAAAATTTGTAATACTTGAACATGTAGTGAATGTGAAATAATAATACCCTGCTTCACTGACTTCCTTCAAGTTTAGAAGACTGAGAAAGAAGTAAGAAAGAAATTCTCAAACCTATCTGAGATTTTAGCCTTTCACAGAAATTAACCGGTGAGCCAAGGAAAAGGAGGAAAGAAATGTGAAATTGTTTTTGGACCTATGAGAAGAGTGTCTGAAGTCATATGAAAGGTTTTGTTTCAGTTCCTTGTGACCAGAGTTGAAGTACTCACCTGTGTAAAATTACCAATTATATAATCAGCCTCTAACCAGCATACAGTACTTCAAAGAATTTTCTCTCATCAATCTGAGGAAACTAAGTATTTCAGACTATCTCTCCATGTCTACAATTGAACATATACAAACCATATATCCATTTGGTGAGCATCAAATTCTCTTACATTTGTCTTAAACATTTTTTAATATTATTTTGTGTCTGATCATTTAATCTGTTGTTTGAATATTTCATCTTAATGGCAATACATTGAAACTACAGACTTTAAGAACTCTGGTTTATTTTCCTAAAACAAGCTATTGACACAACTTAAAGCATGTAAATTTGTGAATAAATTCCTTATTTTGTTTTGTTAAAATTATCCATGTGTTTCCTCGTCATTATCATCCTCCACTAATCTTCTTACCATGGGTAAATCAACTGTTTATTTTAACCCCTAAGCCCCACACCACAATAAACATCACCATTAATTTATTTTTATTCTAATCAGATGCACTCACACTATAAACAAGGTGAAGTAGTTATTAAAAAATAAATTCCATTCATGTATAAAACCATTAGATAGTAATAAATATCTACAGTTCATTATTTGTTAACGTTTGAAACTTTTAGAACACTTAGTAAAAATCATGGAAACTTAGAGGATGATCACTTATTTTTATAATTTAGCAGTAAATAAACTAATTACTGATAAGGTGAAAAACATTTTTATCTAATAACTTCAATTTAATCATAGCTTCATAAAATATACCTTAAATAATTTTTTCCAAGCTGTTTAGAGAAAAATATGAAATAACCCAATATTGAGTTAAAAAATTATGGAATAATTTTGTCATTTGCATTCTTAAAATGAAATACCAGAAGTACTGGGGATGAAAATTGGTCTACAGTTAAAAAAAAAAAAAAGTTTGTGCAGACCTCAACAAATGTTTGGGCATACCTAATTGAAGGGAAACAAGGCTCCAACAAAAACAACTATCAATTGAAGCAAGAGAATGGATCATAAAAGTCATTTAAGAAGGCAATCTACAATGGAGCATGGTGAATGAAGTTGATTGTTCCCAGTCAACGATGTCTAAAATTTAGTACAAACATAAAAGAAATGGGAAGGTTAAAATAGAAAATGTACAGCAAAACAAATGGGTTTAAATCAGGAGTCAATGTTGCAACAGAACTATAAGAAATTGGCAGAATCAAAATGGGATTTACATGCAGATGATGAAGTCATTTTTCAGAACAACAATGAATCTTGTCAGTGCAAAGTGGATTAAATCTTTTCTTCAGAAAAGTTATATAAATTGACATAGTGAATGGATATAAATCTAAATGAAAATTTATGGTGGAAATTTTTAAAAATGATCTACAAGATCAAGCCTTCTTGTAGGAAATCCATTGAAGTCAGGAAAGTTGGAACCACTTTGATAAAGAATATTGCTTTAAATTAGTGAAATCCATGCCTGAAAGAATTAAGGCTGGCATAAAATCTCAAGTAGATGAATTTAATTTTTCCTCAATATTGGGGTATTCCATAATATTGTGCATGATTATACCATTAATTTAAATAATTTAATCTAAATTGTTTAAGGTATATTTTATGAAGCCAGAATGTTTAACTATTAAATAAAAATTTTTTCTGTCTTATTGGTTTTTAGTTTAATTACTGTTAAACAAAAAAAATAAGTGAATGCCCTTTAAGTGTGCTAATTTCATAATGTTACCAAGGGAGAAATTTGTTGTTAATAATACAATCAAATCTTTTCTAGACTAATGTTATTTACAGAATCACTTGCCCTGTTAAAGAGGAAAAATCTTTTTTTTTAAATCAGCTAATACAGAATTTAGAATTACAACACTGAAACATCATAGTCTCACTTATATGTCCAACCAAAGTGCAATATTGTAACACATTGTAGAGTAATACATCAATAACATAGCATATTTCTTAAAATACAATATCAAACAAACTTCAAAAATTAAAAATTTTAGAAGCTATTCATATTAAATTAAAACATTATGTTCACTTACCTTATGCATAGAAAAAACAAGAGATTTGCAGCCAATACAAGATCAGAGTAGTTTTCCATAACAAAACTCTACTATGCAATCTCTTTTGGGCCACCTTGCAAGGAAAATGTGATCACAATCTGTGTTTATAACATCATTTGCAGATATTGTAAAGAATCTGAAGAGGAAAGCAGTTGGCACCTAAAAATTGGGGAATGTTAAAAAGTCTTAATTCATGAACTTGAACATAGCTAAGCAGCCATGGAAATAAAAATACCTGTTTAGAATGATGTCAAAATAACAAACATGGAAATTCAGTGGAAGATGTGAAAAATAAAAATAAGTGTACATTCTGAATAAGTAAAGCCAATAATAGATTTCAATATGTGGATGTCTACAGTAAAGTATAAGTGAAGATCTCTTGCAAATATAATAAGAAATTGAACATATATGTTGATATACTTGGATGAAAATATTTCAAACAATAATAATGGAATAATGAGTCATTTCGTAAGGTTCGACAATATTTGCAAAGTTATATTTTCATAACTAAAAATTTTATTTTTTTATCTTCTTACAGGTAATTTTTGTAGTTACAAAAAGATTTTAGATCAATTAAAAAACTGACTGCACCTCTAACAGAATTTTTTTTAGTGTTCTTCCTTTCTCAATCAATAAAATTTGCTGATACCAATATTCTTCCTATTGCCATGATTAAACATTATCAGCAACAACACTAAACATTTTGTTGGAGAATTTTGAATTTCTTCTCATACCTTTTTATCCAGTTTATAAAAAATGTTGACATTACAGAGTACATAAAAAAAAAATTAATTAACTATATTCAGCTATACCAGAGTGACAGCTCTCATCACAACAGGCACCTATTTGTTGCTGCTCATAATAAACCAGAGTGACAGCTCTCATCACAACAGGAACCTATTTGTTGCTGCTCATAATAAATGTAAATGGGTCCTCATAAGAGCTAAGTCTTTGTTTGCTGAGAGAATGAGGCACTGCATAGCATCTAACAACTTTGGCTCAATTGATTACTGGAGGCTCTGTAAAAGATTATTAAATAAGTGTAAGGTCTCTATTCCTCCTCTCTTCAATCAATTTGAGGTATTAAATTCCCTGTTAATAAAGCTGAATGCTCTGCCTGTAAATTCTCCTTGAACTTTACTCTTGACTCATTTGGAGTATCCCTGCCTAATTCCCAATTAGAATTGAGTCCGTTGATGGATATGCATATAACCCCTTCTCTGGTTTCTGCTATCATCTCTAACCATAAAGTATGTGGACCTGATGGTATCCCTGTAATAGTTATTAAGAAGTGTGCTCCCAAACTGGCGCCTGTTCTCTCTAAACTGTAAAATAAATGCCTCATGCTTTCCTGCCTGCTGGAAGTCATCATCTATTGTTCAAGTTTTTAAGAACTCTGGTGAACCCTTCCAACTATCAGCCTATTAGCCTTCTACCTCTTTTTGGGAAACTCCTAGAGGCCCTAAACAATATTGAATTGGTTCATCATCAAGGCCTTTTTTTCTGACAAGCAATATGGCTTTCATTTCTCCAGATCAACTTCTGATGTACTGATGATATTTACAGAAAGTTTCTGTCATGCTCTAGATAAAAACAGTGAAGCCTGGGCTGTAGTATTGGGCATTTTGAAAGCCTTTGACAAGGTTTGGCATACAGGTCTTCTCTACAAGCTAGGAAGTTACGGTGTCTCCAGAAAACATTTTTAACTGATCCAGTCTTTCCTATCATCAAATGAAAAGTTAGCCTGAACAGCCACTCATATAGATCTATTTGTACTAACATGGGTGTCCCCCTGCCAAGGCTCCATCCTTGGTCTTACCATGTTTTTAATTTACATTAATGACCTTCACAATGAAATCAGCTCTCAACTTGGTATCTATGCTGATGACTCAATCATTCACTCCTGCCTCAATAAGGCTGATCAATCTGACAGCCAATGTTCAAAATGATCTCAAGTCTGTCGTTAACTGGGGCAAAAGATGGCTTGTTAATTTTAATGCCACCAACTTCTCTCCATTAATCATTTGAGAGATGCTACTCTGCATGGCTGATGTCAACCTCCAAGAAATTGACTCATTGCGCCTTCTCAGGTAATGTTCTCAGCTGACATGAAGTGGAATATTGAATCCATTGTTAGGATTAAGAAAGTTGGTTCACTGTGTCATGCAAGACAATTTTTCTTTCCAGAATTTATCTTACATATCTATAAGTTTACCATTTATCCATGCTTAGAATATTGCTGCCACATATGATCCAGTGCTCTTGCTATTTACCTTGAGCTCTTTGATAAAATCCAAAGAAGAATCAACAATATTATTGGTCCTGATCTATATGGTTAAATGCTGTCTCTGTCTTTTCTATAAATACTTTCATGATAATTGTTCAAATGAGTCCTTTACTATGGTACTTAAGTTTTTTTAATTTAAGCACATTACTAAATTGGCATTGAGAATTGTCAATTTACAGTTGAGCTAGATAGATACAACCATAAATTAATCTATCATAACAGTTTCTTTTCTAGCACTTTTCACTTGATGCTCTTTTCCCTTTTGGCTCCATGCTTTCCAGCCAACTTTAATCTTCAAAAATTTAAATACAAAGACAATCGCTATCTACTGTCCTCCTTATTACTCATTTATCTTCCCACTCATTATTAATATTTCAGTTCTTAATTCTTCCCCATCCCATAAGCCCTTGTGTATTAGTGGCTTTACTATCTTATTTCATTTTAGTTTTTACTGTTTTTGTTTGTAAGTCATTTGCAGTTTCACTGCTAGCTTGTCTCAAAGAGTGTAAAGAAAATGAATATATTGTGTTGACAAGCTTGCATTATAAGATATTTTTTTCTCAAATTTTTTTATTTAACGATACTATAACATGTGTTTGGTTACAAAGGAATAAACAAAGATTAAGATTTCAGCCTGTATTGGTCAAATTCACAATGTGTACATAGTTGTGTTAAAGGCAGCCAAAATTGTTCATACCTGGTTCCTTAGTTGCTGTTGGGTAGGAAAGCAATTAGGTGTAAGGGTTTTTCTCGGTAGGGCCAGAAGTTGATCAATTTCTTGGGTTAGTTGGCCAACATCACAGTTGGGTTAGAGGATAGGTCTGGAGCAGATTATTTGTTGGTGGGGTTTGGCGTACACCCTTATTCATGGTTGAAATCAACACCGGTGAGGTGTTTGATCGGCTCGCCGTCATATGATGCTGAAACCAAACTGCCTGGTAAGGTGGATTAGCAGATTGGTCAGTCAAAGTCATGGTGGTGGCTTGATTCATTGTAAGGCACGTTGGTTGTTGAGTATATGGTGGTGGCGACAAGGGAGGTCAAGAGTGGATAGTGAATGTTGATCAAGCAAAAGGCCTCTGTTGGAGTCTGGTCAAATTGGAGATCAACAAAAGTGGTAACGACAAGTGAGGCCTGGATTGGATAGTGAAGATGTTGATTTGTTAGAAATGGCCTTTCAGACCACAATGGTGTTGGTCGTTTATGAGGGGCTTTCTTTTAAGCAAATCTCATGGTCCCTCGAGTCATCTTATTTTCAGTGGGAACATTATTGATTGGCTATTGCATTTTATTGTGGGGATTTGTTTTGTAGACCAGATGTGATGCTTGGAGCTTCTATGAAAAAATTACTTTTTATTTTGCTTTCTTAGCATTCACATCCAGCTGACATGTGAATTAGAAATAGATTTAATTGCAGTGGTGTATAACAATGATAACATATCAAAAAAGATTACACTTAGACTTACACCTGAGCAATTTTCCTGCTTGCTCTATTGTATAAGGTAGGAATTTTTTATAAAGATATTTTAACACTTGGCTGACACTGATGTCATCAACAAAGGACTTATTTAGAAACCCTGAGAAAGTGGACTCTGATGATGAAAAAGAATAATGGAAAAATATTCAGAAGAAAAATTAGAAAAAAACAAATAAAAACCAGAAAAGGAACTGTAGTATTGTATATAAATGAGATACTGCTATAAAAGTAGAACATCACAGCGAATACCAGTCAAGCTACGATCTGTTGACCTGACAACGTCTATTCCAGAGATTACTCTACATAACAATATGGCGTCACCGATAGGAAACCTAACCGCATTGGATGAACCAGAACATGTAGAAACATGAATTAGATGTTTCGTAGCGTTGGCTAGGGTAAAGAAACTAAAAGACAAGAAAGCCTCTGGAGGGGAGAATGAAATTACTGATTTCTTTTTGGCTTCGGCAGGATGTGAGGCTATAAAGAAAATATCCATTATGGTGTACCCCAAAATACTGGAAGACTGAACATATGAAGAAATTTCAACCATTATAAAAAGAAACGTGCAACTAAAAAAAATGGTAAATAAATAAAATAGAAAAAAGCTGGTTATTTGTGGAAAATACAACCCAAATGAAACCGTAATTCAATATTTATACAGATTGAAAGAAACATCAAGATATTGCGAATTTGAAAAACTGGATGGGAGAGAAATTTCTATTGATCCTTCAAAGATTAATTGAAGGCATGTATGGTGCTACATAAAAGACCCTAGAATGGCTACAAGCAAATGATATTAATTTAGAAGCAAATGTAGAATTCTAAAACAATGTGGAAGCATACAACACAACTGAAATCCTAATTAAGTGCAAATATTGTAACAAATCATGAAAGAAAAAAAAACAAATGGCCAGCCCTAGGAAAATTATGTTTAAAATATAAAAACGAACATTTCCAATCTATGTACAGATACAAAAATAGAATAGAAATCGTAGAAAATATAAACCCTCATAGTGAAAATACTGAAGTAGAGAGACAGTAAAATTGAATGACATAACTTTTCCCATGCAGGTTGACACGGGGAATGATGTTACTTTGATCCCAAGGAATTTCTGGCGAAAATGGGTAAACCCAAATTAAGAAAAATTAAACTTAATTTAAAACAATTTGATAGATGTCATCAAAACTGTAGGACTCTTTGAAGGAACTTTGGAGACAAAAAAACATTTTGATATTATTCCCATCCCTGTTGTAAACTGCACAAAAAATTCATGGACTCCTAGGAATCAATGTTTTAAAAGTGGATACAGTGAAATTAATAAACTGTATAAAGTCAGAAGAACCTAACATAGGACTATTGAAAGTATTTGTCTAAAAGAAAATAGTCACCCAATCTTGAAAAATACCTATTTACATTCTACCTGTGGTAGTCGCAAAACTAAATAAAATGGTAGAGCAAAGCATACTGGAGAAGGTTACCCAAGGTTCTATCAGTTGGGCTTCACCAATTGTTGCGATACGAAATCCCAAAGGCGATTTGAGAATATGCAGGAAATACAAAGTAGGTGTGAATCATCAGATAAGCTCTGATTCATTCCCCTTACCTAACATAGAAATGGCAAGTCATGAATTAGAAGGAACTAAATGCTTTGCCAAAATTACCTGAAATCAGCATATAACCAAATAGAAATCGACAGAAAATTTTAAAGAAGTTACTATAATAGGCTTACTAAGATGGGCACGTCTTCCATTTGGAGTTAAGACATCAGGCTATATTTTTCAAAAGGCAATTGAAAAAGCTTTATCCGAGTGGGAAAAAATATAATCAAATATCAATACGATATAGGCATAGATGCTTACAGTAAAGAGGAATTAAAAAAAAACTGAACAAGTTTTAAACAAATTAAAAAATGCTCGTATGACGATGAATAATGATAAATGTGAGTTAAATTGTGACAAAATATCGTATTTGGGATACCAAATATCTAAAGAAGTAAATTCACCAGACAATAAACTGATAAGTAAAATATCGGAAGTATCTACACCAAAAAAAAAAAAGAAAAAAGAATTTGAGTCTTTTTTGGGATTGACCAATTTTTATAGCAAATATCTACCTAGATACAGTGACCTAATAGTACCATGTGCAGAATTACGGAAAAAGAATCAGTCAGTCAGTCAGTTATGTGCCATGCGTAATACACGCTTAGGCGATCATGTATCTTTTGATACATGACTGACAAGGTAGATTTTTTTCCCGGAGTAGGTTGGCATTTCTTTCTGCAGTAGACCAGTTGCTATTCAAGGCTATAGAACCTAGTCTGTCCTGCTATTTACCCATAGCTGGTGGGGGAGAAGAAGATCCATACCTTTCCCTAGGGCACGTAAATGAATCGAATGCATTTGACTGGAATTCGAACTCGGCTCTCCAATTCCTCAATCCGAAACAGAATTTAAATGGATTCAAAGGCAAAATATAGCTTTTGAAAACTTAAAAAAAAGGCACTAATAAGAAAAACGATTGTTAAAATATTTGTTCCAAAAAAAAAGAAGTGACATTGACTGCGGTTGCAAGTGAACATGCTGCAGCTGCAATTTTATTTCAAGGTCATCCAATAATGTACCTGTCGAGAAAATTAATGTTAACCTGAAGCTAACTTCTCACATACTGAGAAAGAACCGTTAGCAATAGTATGAGGCAAAGAAAGTACTCAATAACTTTTTGTTAGGACGAAAATTTATGTTAAGGTCAGGTATTTAATAAAAAAATTACCAAAAGTCACATCTTCTAAAATTTTAAGATGGGCTATAAAACACATAGCCTTTGACTTCGACATCATATACGTAAAGGGGAACACTATTCCACATGTGGATGCACTATCCACACAAAATTTTTACAATAAAAATTAGAAACATCTGAAAATTCAGGAGATAAAATACTGCACTGGGCTGAAACGGACGTGTTACCCCTAAATCACCTCAGAATAGAAACCATACAAGATACAGTGTTAAGCACAATTTCAGACAGAATAAAAAGAAACACACGGAGCAATTGTTCAATAGCAGTAAGATCCTACAAAGACTCAAGGCATATGTTAACTTTAGAGAAAGGCATAATATGCAATGGCGATATAATACCGCA
Source organism: Acanthosepion lycidas (assembly GCA_963932145.1). Lineage (NCBI taxonomy): Eukaryota > Metazoa > Mollusca > Cephalopoda > Sepiida > Sepiidae > Acanthosepion > Acanthosepion lycidas. Next base: position 51,216,388 of record OZ010599.1, on the reverse strand, counting down.
CAAAATTTAAGAAAAGAAATACTAGAAGTTGTACACGATGATATATACATTGTGGTATAGCAGCGACACAAATGAAATTAAAATTACAAGCGTGGTGACCAGGATATTCTTGAGATGTAGAAGACTATATAAAAAGATGCCCAAAATGTGTTGAAATTAAAAAAAAAAAAAACTTTCGGCAAAATAAAATTCACTCGTGGCCTAAGTAAAAAGAACCATGGGCTCGAGTACACATGGATCATCCTCATATTAAAGGCATGGAGCTATTTTTAATTTTGGTGGACTCATTTTCATGATGGCCCGAAGTAATTAAGATTGCTGACAGAAAAGTTACCACTGTAAAACAAATATTAAGAACAATATTTTCAAGGAATGGTAACATCGTTCACAGTCTGGCAAATCCACCAAGCCCCCTATGAAGGCCTTGTCATTGATAGCATATTCCGAACTAATTGCCAGTTAAACGAAAACTCAGAGTTGCTGAGGTAATCTGCCGCTGGCGCCTAAGACCAAAAGGAGCGAAACTCGTCCGCCGACAAGCCGAGTCGGTCATCTAGTGGATCCTTCGCGGCCCCCTCCACTAGTTCACGATAGAAGAATCTTCCATGCCGATAAAGGTCACTGGACCGAGGAATGACCCTTAAGACTGATCGACACTCTAGAAGGAAATTTGATTGATCCCGGGGCGTACGAAGGCGCTGGGAGGAGTGATAGTAAGGCAAGGGAATGCGGCCCTCACAATCCCTACCAAAATCTACCTACTGTCAATGCGCAGCGTAGGATTAGATCCTGGTGAGAATAACCTCGCAAGACTTCCTGCAATCGTGTCGTCCAAATCCCCATTCGAGCCGTGGCCAGCAGCGATAGAAACACCATCCGTTTCACCTCAGAATACGAGGGCAACACATTGTCACATGCGTATGCGCAATTAATGAGGACGAGCTTTTCGGGAGCGATACGAGCCGTCAGCTCGCCGATAAGGTTTCCATAGGAAAGCCAGCCTCGAAAATATTGAGCACAGACTTATCTGTCGACGTGATGCTTGCATCTCCCCACAAGAAGGAGGAGAGCAAGCGCTCGATCGCCTTTTTACGTTCCCTACAGATAGGATGTACAGACAAGCGGTAAAGGACAAGAGGAAAGACGTAAGTGGCACACGCCTCAACCCTGCCCTTCACGGACAACCTCCTTCGGCGCCAAGTCTTCACCGCCACACAGACCTTTGCCTGTACTTCTGACCAGTTTTTCTCCAGCTGAAGGTCGGGTCCAAACTATACCCCAAGAATGCAGACAGAACTGTCCGGTCAACCAAAGAGCTTCGGAAGATCGACCCCCTTCCAGGCACCTAACCACAAGCCGGAAGACTTGTCGCGTTTAATCTTGGCCCCTGTCACCTTTTAGTACCGTTCAAGCGCCTTCAGTACCACCTCAATGTCGCTGCGGGACGACACAAAAGTAGATACGTCATCGGTGTACGCGGAAACCCAGGCTGGAGCTCTAACAATGACAGCGATTCCACGTAGGGCCGGACTGCGCGCCCTGTCCCTCAGCCGGCGAAGGAGAGGCTCCAACGCCAAAGATTAAAGTAGGGACGACAACCGACCGAGACAGCGCAAAAGCGCGAGATATCTTCACGTTCATCTGCACCACAGCACTGGGGGAGCGATGCATCAGGCTAATCTACCGACAGAAGTCGGGTGCGAATCCGGCGGCCTGCAGGGCAGCAGCTAGGTAGCGATGATCGACCCTATCAAACGCCTTGGACTGATCCAAATTGATCAGTGCTGCCTGCTCGTCGTCTTTTACACCCTCTAGGATCGTGTGGATCAGACGCAGGTTGCTCAGCACAAGTCTGCTCGGGTCCCAACAGAATATCGGGAATTGACTGTAAACGCTCCGTCAGGATTTTGGCCAAAATCTTTACCACAGTGTTTAGCAGCGTTATGGGCCTATAATCGTCTAAATCCCGTTCTAAACTCTTACCATTTCCAACAGCGTGACCATAACCCTGGAGATCCGGTCGGGGAAGGACCCCTGCCAGAACGAGTTGTTGAACACAACAGTCAAAATCGCCTCACACATGTCGTCAGTCAACTTCAGAGAACGCCCCTCCGTCTTTTTCTTCTCCCTGGCAGGGTCGGGTGGAGAAGAAATGGATGAGGAGGAGTGTAGTAATTGAACCAAGGGAGGATGTAGAGGGAATGGGAGACGGAGTCCAGGTAGGTGAAGGGAGAAAACTTCTTGCTTATGGGATGTCACTTTCGGTTGTGGCCGCAGAGACGGATTGGGACCTGGCTCTCTCTGTGACCCTTTCCTTCCTGCCTCGTTCGGCCCGCTTCTCCTCCTTTATAGGTTTATCTTCCTAGTCTTCCTTATTTACCTCGTCCCTTCTCCTCTTCAAAGAGGATGACCGTCTTGGGGGCATTTCTTCCACCTCCATGTCTGAGTTCGCACACTGTTGTTTTTTGTTATTGCAGTTGAGATTTTCTGGGTTTGTTTCTGTTGTTGTTTTTGTTGCTGTAGTTATTGCTGGCCTTGTTGCTTTTTTGCCTTAGGCTGTTGTTGCTGTTGCCTTCTGTTCCGCTCCTCTTTTACTTGTTTCAGCCCTTTTGGGGGCTGAGGCAGCGGATGGTGCTGCTTTTCCGGTTCCGGCCTCTCTTTGGTTTGTGCTTGCTGTGGGATCTCCTGCTAGGAAGAAAGGCTTGGTGTTTTTCGTCCCTTCTTGCCCACTTTCCACTCACCATTCGGAATCTCACTGAACCCTACCGATGCTTCCGCTACTGACTGAGCTGTGGCGCGGCCTTTTTTCCGGGACACGTCTCTCCCATGTGCCCAAGACTGGCAATATGCGTGACGTCTTTCCACGACAACAGGCATAATCCTTTCCCGGCACATTAAGATGTCAGCCTAACAAGGAAAGGTTTTGGAGACATTGGTCCAATAATGTCATGGTCATGTTTCCGAGTACGGACAACATGTTCAATTCAAAAATCTACCAAAAAGTGAAAACGTGCTCTTGAGCCTATCATGTGATTAACAAGTAAATAAATATGATACACTAGCACATTAGCCAGTGAGCCTCGTGACAGCAATTCAATTGCTAAAAACTACGTCACACATTCGGAGGCTAAAAGTTACTCATTAACCTCCAGAACATTCACTCACTCAGTCATTCACACAGCAGCTTTCGTTCATTCCTGTAAGTGAATTAACACTTAATTACTCAACTTCGCCAGTGAGCATCGTGGCCTGAAGCCAGCTGCTAAAAAAATCCACGTCATTTTATCATCTGAAGTTTTAAAGTTACTTTTAACATAATCTAAACTTTCACTCACTCATCTTCACATTGACTTCATTTATTACACAACAGAGAATTGTTTAATACTTCAAGTTTCTCCTCTCCGCCATGATAGAATCAGCCTCGTCCTACCACAACCAAATAAATGAAAATATGCCTTGATGGCTTCCAACTCAAAAGAAAACTCAAACTTGGCGTGGAAAGGTAAAAGTAAAACGAAATAAACGTTGAAACGAAAAGTTCAAAAGTTTTCACAAATAACAAAAAGAAAAACGCAAAATAAAACGATTAACTCAACGTTAATTGACAGTTCTTCAAAATCATCGCCAAGCAAACTTTAGCTGGACTAGAAAAAAAACAACGCAAAACTCCAGATCTGGACTGAGTCATGTCAAAACGCAAGCCGTCCCGTTTTATTGTCTAAGAAAAATATCGCAACTAGCTAGCTTGAATATGAGGGGCCTGAGAGATTAGTAAAGCCTCCCGCCTGCTTTTTGATCTCTTTTTCTTTGATGTAGATATGGCTGCGATCCATAAGACACACTTTGTTTGCGATGTTGATGCGCGTGTGCTGTGTAGCGACTTTGTTGTCTGTTCAGGATATGGAGACCACCTGGCCAGAGGCGTTTCTCTATTGGTTAAACGTTCCCTGGGAGCGAGGGTGGATATTGTTGTGAACGATAGTTCGTTTCGGGTCGTTGCAGTTTATATGCCCAACAATCAGACGGAGCGTGTCGACTTTTCCGTCGGTTGGAGCCGTTCCTGGTGGATTCGTCGCGCTTAGTCTTAATGAAGGACTGGAATGCCATCCTGGACCCCAAGATAGAGGGTGGATAGGGATCTATCTGGAGGTCTTCTTGGTTGATCTGATCGACGAGTTTGGGCTCGTCGATAGATACCGGGTCGATCATCCGGGGCGGGAGATGTGAACGTGGGCACTTAAATGGACGTCTATCCCGGTAGCCAGCTACTTGGAGAGAATGTTAATCAGAAGGGTCAATCTAGATTTGTTAGATTGTCCCACGTTCCACCGTTTAAACTATTCGGACTACAGACTCGTCTGTGTCCGGATGGCGTTACGTACTAGGCCTAGAATGGCTGGACACTGGAAGTTCAATCTGTCTTTGCTGGACAGGCGGGACGTCCGACAACAGCTAACTAGATTAGTGCAGCGGAAATTAGTGGGGGCGGTTATTAGGAATAAGTAGTAGGAGAGACTTAAGGAGAGGAATAGGTCTTTCACCACCGAATATAGCCAACGTCTTGACTAGGCTAAAAAGGTGAACACTCTAAAGGATACTCTGTCTCAGGCGATGGCTGGGGGATGCCCTAGAAAGAGTCTTAGCTAGGTAGGCTAGCAATCGCTACCAGGGTCAAGTAATTAATGTTATACAAGATGTCTAATGAAGCTGTGGACATGGGCGAGGAATTGCGTAAGAAAGAGATCCGTCGAGGTTCCGATCGATACATTCACAAGATCAATACCCCGGAAGGCATTTCGGCGGCATTTCGAGAGCCGTGTTATCGAGGAGCCTGATCTCTGTGGTGATGAGTTTGTCAGTGATTTGGCTGACTTTCCTCAGCTTGAGCCAACTGAAGTGGCTAGCTGAGAGGGTGAGATCGGAAAGGTTCACTGGGCATTGAAAAGTCTCCGGAACTTGATTATCTGCCCTACGAACTGTACTTGAGTCTAACGCACATCTTTGTTCCGATTTTGTCAGTCGTGTTCAACAAATGGTCCCAGCATGGGTCTAGCCCCAATCGGATCTCCAGGGGTGTGATCACGCTGTTGAAAAAGGGCAAATGTGGTGGGCAGGATTTAGACGATAATTCTGCTAAGTTAAAGATTTTGGCCAAGATACTGACGGAACGTTTGCAGTCAGTTGTCGCTAGCTTGTTGGGCTTGAGCAGACTTGTACTGTGAAGGGACAGACAATTCAAAGCAACCTGCATCTGATCCGCACGTTCCTACTTCACCGTCGTCATCTTCTTAGTAGACGACGACGGTGAAGTAGCGCTGATCTATTTAGATAAATCCAAGACATTCGACGGGGTCGACCATTAGTATCTTGCTGCTGTCCTGCAGGCCGCCGGATTCACACCCGACTTCTGCCGGTGTATTAGCCTCCTGTATCGCTCCCCCAGTGCTGTGGCACAGGTAAACGGAAAGCGGTCGAGCGCTTTTGTGCTGTCACGGTCAGTTTTACAGGGTTGTCCGCTGTCGCCCTTATATTTTGGCATTGGAGCCCCTCCTTCGCCGGCTAAGAGACAGGGCGTTCAGTCCGGCCCTACGCGGAATCGCTGTCATTGGAGGAGATCAAGCTAGGGTTTCTGTGTACGCCAATGACGCATCTATTTTCGTGTCGTGTCGTAGCATTGAGGTGGTACAGAAGGTGCTTGAACGGTACAAAAAGTTGACGGTGACCACAATTAACCGCAACAAGTCATCCGGCTCGCGGTTAGGTGCCTAGAAAGGGGTCGCGCTTCTGGGGCTCTTCAGTTGGACAGACAGACCGGTCCGTATTCTTGGAGTGTGGTTAGGGCTCGGTTTCCAGCTGAAGAAAAATTGGCTCAAAGTACGGTCCTCTCGGCAAGAACAAAAAGAAGGCGCTTGATCACTTGATGTCCACCCTCTTGTGTGGTGGTCACAAACATCTTGTCTGCAGAGAGACTGTTACCCAACGTCTGTGTCATGGGGGGGGGGGGTGGCTGGAAATACCGCATTTGTTATACCATCGGTACGCTTCCAGGTTGAGTTTCCGACGCCGTGTGTTTACAGACTCTATTTTGGAGGGGTGTTAGGGACGCCTGCCCTAGCTTTACCATCACTCCCATCGTTTCGGATGCTGAGCGCCATTGTAAGCCTCGGAATCAATTGATATTCCTTCGAGAGTATCGGGTGGCCTTGAAGGCCATTCCTCGGTCCAATGATCTTTTACGGCCTCGTATGCTATTGTATCGTGATCTAGTGGAGTTCACGATGGTCGTCTATGTGGCCGACTCGATTTGTCGGCATCAGTTACGTTTTTTTCTGGTCTTAGGCGCTAGCAGCGGATTATCTCAGCAACCCCGAGTTTTCGCTTACCTGTCGATTGATTCGGAACTTACTATCTCTTCAGTGGGGGCTGGACGGATTTACCCGACTGCCATCGGTGTAACCTTGGTTTAGAGGAAACGGTTTCGCACGGCTTCTATAAATTTCCTCAGATGCGCCCTTTCTGGGACTACGTCGGTGAGTTGACGGCTCGTATTTCTCCCGATGGGCTTGTGTCCATCGATCTCGTGTATGCGTACGATAATGAGTTGCTACTGTTTTCCAAGGTGAAACGGATAGTATTTCTAACGTTGCAAGCCGTAGCAAGAATAGTGGTGTGAACGTCGTCAACGGAGGGAATCTTGCGATACGAACGCTAATCTTATCAGAGTCTGGTTGGGTTCTTTGGGCATGGGGTCAGGATGAAGTTCAGAACTGATAGAAAGCGTTTGACATCGACAGATTTCAACGAAATGTGGGTGACTGTGGCGAACCTGGTTCACGTGAACGGAGTTAGCCTTTTAAGTCCCCTTGTCGCAACAAGGCAATTTCCAGTGATCTCTTTCCTTCGTTAAGTTAGACACTATTTGTTTTCCTAGTTAATATGATTAAGTGTTCCCGGCCTGTGCCCGGCAGTCCATATTATGATCCATGTAGAGATTTCCAACCTCCCCAGTTTGTTTTTGCCCTCTTTTTATCTCGGCTTTTGATCTTCCAACTTCGTCATTTAATTTTTCCTTCCCGCTCCATTTGATTCTATCAAACGGCCGAATACAGCGGCCACTCTTATTACTTTGAGGAGTGAACGGTTCATACTAACATATGTTTTATTCCAGTTTGAATATTTTGTTGTATTTTTATTTTCGTTTTTGATTCATATCATGAATCATGGAATTTTCATATATTTTTGGAATCATGGAATTTTTATGTATATTATAGAAAAAAAGGAAAAAGGAAAAAAGAAGGTCCCCTATGATTATGTCGTACTGTGGATTGAGCAGGATTGAGAGGTGATGGATGAGTTCTTGTGGTGAATGAGTATATTATAATGAATGAATGGGTCGTGATTGAGATTAAGTGGGACTAGGATAGCTAACTAAGACTAGCCTTTCCCCATTTCCCATTAGGCCTTGTGCCACAATTTTTGAAAATTCAAAAATTGTGGCACAACAATTGTGGCACATACAGAAATAAATGGTCATTCTCATCTTCCGTGAAATCAACACCCTACCACCCACAATCGAATGGAATCGCAGAAAGAATGGTGAAGACGGTGAGAATGGAACTAAAATCATTTTCCCCACCTAATGATAATATGATTGCTATTAAGCTATAGGACAATTCCACATAGCGGATGATAGATGAGAGCTCCCATAGCAATGTTGTTTTCAGCAAGTGAAAGTGTATGGTATAAAAAAGACAAAGAAACGAATCCATACAAGGCGAACTATGTAGTTATAAAAATTGATAAAATATACTGGCAAATGTGAATAAATTCAGAAGCAAAATAGAATCCAAGGATATACATATGGACAAAGAATTTGAAGGTGAAAAACATGAAGGGGGATGAGGGACTTAATGTATCCAGTAGTGAAACTAAAGAATCTATGGATGTTAATGACAATAAATGTTGCGATGAGTCAGAAGAAGATGAGGAACAGACCTAGGTCCCCTACAAGTAGAAAGCAAAATAAACACCAACAAAGACAGTTTATATTCCCACGCATAATTAGAAAAGTCAAAGACCAACGAAAGGCATTTCAATCCAAGAAAGTGTAGTTTAGTATGTAAATGAGATACTATTATAAAAGCAGAAGTGAAAGATGGACGAAAGGCATAAAGGCATTTCAATCCAGGAAAGTGTAGTAAATGAGAGGATGTTATCAAAGTAGAAATCAAATGTCAACGAAAGGCATAAGCGAATTTCAATCCACGATAGTGTAGTATAGTATGTAAATGAGATACTGCTATAAAAGCAGAAGACAAAGATCAACGAAAGGCATAAAGGCATTTCAGTCCAGGAAAGTTTAGTATAGTATGTAAATGAGATGATGTTATCAAAGCAAAAATCAAATGTCAACGAAAGGCATAAGCGGATTTCAATCAACGATAGTGTAGTATAGTATGTAAATGAGATACTGCTATAAAAGAGGAAGTCAAAGATCAACAAAAGGATAAAGGCATTTTAATCCACGATAGTGTAGTATAGTATGTAAATGAGATGATGTTATCAAAGCAGAAATCAAATGCCAAAGAAAGGCATGAGGCCATTTCAATCCACGTATAGTATGTAAATGAGATACTGCTATAAAAGCAAAAGTCAAAGATCAACGAAAGGCATAAAGGCATTTCAATCCAGGAAAGTGTAGTATAGTATGAAAGTGAGATGATGCTATCAAAGCAGAAATCAAATGTCAACGAAAGGCAAAAGCGCATTTCAATCCACGATAGTGTAGTATAGGAGGTAAATGCGTTACTGCTATAATAGCAGAAGTCAAAGATCAACGAAAGGCATAAGGGCATTTCAATCCAGGAAAGTGTAGTATAGTATGTAAATGAGATGATGCTATCAAAGCAGAAATCAAATGTCAACGAAAGGCATAAGCGCATTTCAATCCACGATAGTGTAGGATAGTAGGTAAATGAGTTACTGCTATACAACAGAATTCAAAGATCAACGAAAGGCATAAGGGCATTTCAATCCACGATAGTGCAGTATAGTATGTAAAGGAGATACTGCAATAAAAGCAGAAGTCAAAGACCAAGGAAAGGCATAAGGGCATTTCAATCCAGGAAAGATAGGTATAGTATGTAAATGAGATGATGCTATCAAAGCAGAATTCAAAGATCAACGAAAGGCATAAGCGCATTTCAATCGACAATAGTGTAGTATAGTAGGTAAATTAGTTACTGGTGTAAAAGCAGAAATCAAAGATCAACGAAAGGCATAAGGGCAATTCAATCAAGGAAAGTGTAGTATAGTGTGTAAATGAGATGATGCTATCAAAGCAGAAATCAAACGTCAACGAAAGGCATAAGCGCATTTCAATCCACGATAGTGTAGTATAGTATGTAAATGAGATACTGCTATAAAAGCAAAAGTCAAAGATCAACGAAAGGCATAAAGGCATTTCAATCCAGGAAAGTGTAGTATAGTATGTAAATGAGATGATGCTATCAAAGCAGAAATCAAATGTCAACGAAAGGCATCAGCGCATTTCAATCGACGATAGTGTAGTATAGTAGGGAAATGAGTTACTGCTATACAACAGAATTCAAAGATCAACGAAAGGCATAAGGGCATTTCAATCCACAATAGTGCAGTATAGTATGTAAATGAGATACTGCAATAAAAGCAGAAGTCAAAGATCAAAGAAAGGCATAAGGGCATTTCAATCCACGATAGTGTAGTATAGTATGTAAATGAGATACTGATTTAAAAGCAGAAGTCACAAATCAACGAAGGGCATAAGGGCATTTCAATCCACGATAGTGTGGTATAGTATGTAAATGAGATACTGCTATAAAAGCAGAAGTCAAAGATCAACGAAAGGCATAAAGGCATTTCAATCCAGGAAAGTGTAGTATAGTATGTAAATGAGATGATGCTATCAAAGCAGAAATCAAACGTCAACGAAAGGCATAAGGGCATTTCAATCCACGATAGTGTGGTATAGTATGTAAATGAGATACTGCTATAAAAGCAGAAGTCAAAGATCAACGAAAGGCATAAAGGCATTTCAATCCAGGAAAGTGGAGTATAGTATGTAAATGAGATGATGCTATCAAAGCAGAAATCAAATGTCAACGAAAGGCATAAGCGCATTTCAATCCACGATAGTGTAGTATAGTAGGTAAATGAGTTACTGCTATACAACAGAATTCAAAGATCAACGAAAGGCATAAGGGCATTTCAATCCACGATAGTGCAGTATAGTATGTAAATGAGATACTGCAATAAAAGCAGAAGTCAAAGATCAAGGAAAGGCATAAGGGCATTTCAATCCAGGAAAGATAGGTATAGTATGTAAATGAGATGATGCTATCAAAGCAGAAATCAAATGTCAACGAAAGGCATAAGCGCATTTCAATCCACGATAGTCTAGTATAGTAGGTAAATTAGTTACTGCTATAAAAGCAGAAATCAAAGATCAACGAAAGGCATAAGGGCATTTCAATCAAGGAAAGTGTAGTATAGTGTGTAAATGGGATGATGCGATCAAAGCAGAAATCAAATGTCAACGAAAGGCATAAGGTCATTTCAATCCACGATAGTGTAGTATAGTAGGTAAATGAGTTACTGCTATACAACAGAATTCAAAGATCAACGAAAGGCATAAGGGCATTTCAATCCACGATAGAGTAGTATAGTATGTAAATGAGATAGTGATTTAAAAGCAGAAGTCAAAAATCAACGAAGGGCATAAGGGCATTTCAATCCACGATAGTGTGGTATAGTATGTAAATGAGATACTGCTATAAAAGCAGAAGTCAAAGATCAACGAAAGGCATAAAGGCATTTCAATCCAGGAAAGTGTAGTATAGTATGTAAATGAGATGATGCTATCAAAGCAGAAATCAAACGTCAACGAAAGGCATGAACGCATTTCAATCCACAATAGTGTAGTATAGTATGTAAATGAGATACTGCTATAAAAGCAAAAGTCAAAGATCAACGAAAGGCATAAAGGCATTTCAATCCAGGAAAGTGTAGTATAGTATGTAAGTGAGATGATGATATCAAAGCTGAAATCAAATGTCAACGAAAGGCATAAGCGCATTTCAATCAACGATAGTGTAGTATAGTAGGTAAATGCGTTACTGCTATAATAGCAGAAGTCAAAGATCAACGAAAGGCATAAGGGCATTTCAATCCAGGAAAGTGTAGTATAGTATGTAAATGAGATGATGCTATCAAAGCAGAATTCAAAGATCAACGAAAGGCATAAGCGGATTTCAATCGACGATAGTGTAGTATAGTAGGTAAATTAGTTACTGCTATACAACAGAAATCAAAGATCAACGAAAGGCATAAGGGCATTTCAATCAAGGAAAGTGCAGTATAGTATGTAAATGGGATGATGTGATCAAAGCAGAAATCAAAGATCAACGAAAGGCATAAGGGCATTTCAATCCACAATAGTGCAGTATAGTATGTAAATGAGATACTGCAATAAAAGCAGAAGTCAAAGATCAAAGAAAGGCATAAGGGCATTTCAATCCACGATAGTGTAGTATAGTATGTAAATGAGATACTGCTTTATAAGCAGAAGTCAAAAATCAACGAAGGCATAAGGGCATTTCAATCCACGATAGTGTGGTATAGTATGTAAAGGAGATACTGCTATAAAAGCAGAAGTCAAAGATCAACGAAAGGCATAAAGGCATTTCAATCCAGGAAAGTGTAGTATAGTATGTAAATGAGATGATGCTATCAAAGCAGAAATCAAATGTCAACGAAAGGCATAAGCGCATTTCAATCCACGATAGTGTAGTATAGTATGTAAATGAGATACTGCTATAAAAGCAAAAGTCATAGATCAACGAAAGGCATAAAGGCATTTTAATCCAGGAAAGTGTAGTATAGTATGTAAGTGAGATGATGTTATCAAAGCAGAAATCAAATGTCAACGAAAGGCATAAGCGCATTTCAATCGACGATAGTGTAGTATAGTAGGGAAATTAGTTACTGCTATAAAAGCAGAAGTCCAAGATCAACGAAAGGCATAAGGGCATTTCAATCCAGGAAAGGGTAGTATAGTATGTAAATGAGATGATGCTATCAAAGCAGAAATCAAATGACAACGAAAGGCATAAGCGCATTTCAATCCACGATAGTGTAGTATAGTAGGTAAATGAGATGATGCTATCAAGGCAGAAATCAAATGTCAACGAAAGGCATAAAGGCATTTCAATCCAGGAAAGTGTAGTATAGTAGGTAAATGAGATACTGCTATAAAAGCAGTAGTCAAAGATCAACGAAAGGAATAAGCGCATTTCAATCCACGATAGTGTAGTATAGTATTTAAATGAGATACTGCTATAAAAACAGAAGTCAAAGATAAGCGAAAGGCATAAAGGCATTTCAATCCAGGAAAGTGTAGTATAGTATGTAAATGAGATGATGTTATCAAAGCAGAAATCAAATGTCAACGAAAGTCATAAGCGCATTTCAATCGACGATAGTGTAGTATAGTAATTAAATTAGTTACTGCTATAAAAGCAGAAATCAAAGATCAACGAAAGGCATAAGGGCATTTCAATCAAGGAAAGTGTAGTATAGTATGTAAATGGGATGATGCGATCAAAGCAGTAATCAAATGTCAACGAAAGGCATAAGGGCATTTCAATCCACGATACTGTAGTATAGTATGTAAATGAGATACTGCTATAAAAGCAGAAGTCAAAGATCAACGAAAGGCATAAGGGCATTTCAATCTACGATAGTGTAGTATAGTATGTAAATGAGACACTGCTATAAAAGCAGTAGTCAAAGATCAACGAAAAAACATAAGGGCATTTCAATCCACGACAGTGTAGTATAGTATGTAAATGAGATACTGCTATAAAAGCAGTAGTCAAAGATCAACGAAAGGAATAAGCGCATTTCGATCCACGATAGTGTAGTATACTATTTAAATGAGATACTGCTATAAAAGCAGAAGTCAAAGATCAACGAAAGGCATAAAGGCATTTCAATCTAGGAAAATGTAGTATAGTATGTCAGTGAGATGATTCTATCAAAGCAGAAATCAAATGTCAACGAAACGCATAAGCGCATTTCAATCCACGATAGTGTAGTATAGTAGGTAAATGAGTTACTGCTATAAAAGCAGTAGTCAATGATCAACGAAAGGAATAAGCGCATTTCGATCGACGATAGTGTAGTATAGTATTTAATTGAGATACTGCTATAAAAGCAGAAGTCAAAGATCAACGAAAGCCATAAAGGCATTTCAATCCAGGAAAGTGTAGTATACTATGTAAATGAGATGATGCTATCAAAGCAGAAATCAAATGTCAACGAAAGGCATAAGCGCATTTCAATCCACGATAGTGTAGTATAGTAGGGAAATGAGTTACTGCTATACAACAGAATTCAAAGATCAACGAAAGGCATAAGGGCATTTCAATCCACAATAGTGCAGTATAGTATGTAAATGAGATACTGCAATAAAAGCAGAAGTCAAAGATCAAAGAAAGGCATAAGGGCATTTCAATCCACGATAGTGTAGTATAGTATGTAAATGAGATACTGATTTAAAAGCAGAAGTCAAAAATCAACGAAGGGCATAAGGGCATTTCAATCCACGATAGTGTGGTATAGTATGTAAATGAGATACTACTATAAAAGCAGAAGTCAAAGATCAACGAAAGGCATAAAGGCATTTCAATCCAGGAAAGTGTAGTATAGTATGTAAATGAGATGATGCTATCAAAGCAGAAATCAAACGTCAACGAAAGGCATAAGGGCATTTCAATCCACGATAGTGTGGTATAGTATGTAAATGAGATACTGCTATAAAAGCAGAAGTCAAAGATCAACGAAAGGCATAAAGGCATTTCAATCCAGGAAAGTGTAGTATAGTATGTAAATGAGATGATGCTATCAAAGCAGAAATCAAATGTCAACGAAAGGCATAAGCGCATTTCAATCCACGATAGTCTAGTATAGTAGGTAAATTAGTTACTGCTATAAAAGCAGAAATCAAAGATCAGCGAAAGGCATAAGGGCATTTCAATCAAGGAAAGTGTAGTATAGTGTGTAAATGGGATGATGCGATCAAAGCAGAAATCAAATGTCAACGAAAGGCATAAGGTCATTTCAATCCACGATAGTGTAGTATAGTAGGTAAATGAGTTACTGCTATACAACAGAATTCAAAGATCAACGAAAGGCATAAGGGCATTTCAATCCACGATAGAGTAGTATAGTATGTAAATGAGATAGTGATTTAAAAGCAGAAGTCAAAAATCAACGAAGGGCATAAGGGCATTTCAATCCACGATAGTGTGGTATAGTATGTAAATGAGATACTGCTATAAAAGCAGAAGTCAAAGATCAACGAAAGGCATAAAGGCATTTCAATCCAGGAAAGTGTAGTATAGTATGTAAATGAGATGATGCTATCAAAGCAGAAATCAAACGTCAACGAAAGGCATAAGCGCATTTCAATCAACGATAGTGTAGTATAGTAGGTAAATGCGTTACTGCTATAATAGCAGAAGTCAAAGATCAACGAAAGGCATAAGGGCATTTCAATCCAGGAAAGTGTAGTATAGTATGTAAATGAGATGATGCTATCAAAGCAGAATTCAAAGATCAACGAAAGGCATAAGCGGATTTCAATCGACGATAGTGTAGTATAGTAGGTAAATTAGTTACTGCTATACAACAGAAATCAAAGATCAACGAAAGGCATAAGGGCATTTCAATCAAAGAAAGTGCAGTATAGTATGTAAATGGGATGATGTGATCAAAGCAGAAATCAAATGTCAACGAAAGGCATAAGGGCATTTCAATCCACGATAGTGTAGTATAGTAGGTAAATGAGTTACTGCTGTACAACAGAATTCAAAGATCAACGAAAGGCATAAGGGCATTTCAATCCACAATAGTGCAGTATAGTATGTAAATGAGATACTGCAATAAAAGCAGAAGTCAAAGATCAAAGAAAGGCATAAGGGCATTTCAATCCACGATAGTGTAGTATAGTATGTAAATGAGATACTGCTTTATAAGCAGAAGTCAAAAATCAACGAAGGGCATAAGGGCATTTCAATCCACGATAGTGTGGTATAGTATGTAAAGGAGATACTGCTATAAAAGCAGAAGTCAAAGATCAACGAAAGGCATAAAGGCATTTCAATCCAGGAAAGTGTAGTATAGTATGTAAATGAGATGATGCTATCAAAGCAGAAATCAAATGTCAACGAAAGGCATAAGCGCATTTCAATCCACGATAGTGTAGTATAGTAGGTAAATGAGATGATGCTATCAAGGCAGAAATCAAATGTCAACGAAAGGCATAAAGGCATTTCAATCCAGGAAAGTGTAGTATAGTAGGTAAATGAGATACTGCTATAAAAGCAGTAGTCAAAGATCAACGAAAGGAATAAGCGCATTTCAATCCACGATAGTGTAGTATAGTATTTAAATGAGATACTGCTATAAAAACAGAAGTCAAAGATAAGCGAAAGGCATAAAGGCATTTCAATCCAGGAAAGTGTAGTATAGTATGTAAATGAGATGATGTTATCAAAGCAGAAATCAAATGTCAACGAAAGTCATAAGCGCATTTCAATCGACGATAGTGTAGTATAGTAATTAAATTAGTTACTGCTATAAAAGCAGAAATCAAAGATGAACGAAAGGCATAAGGGCATTTCAATCAAGGAAAGTGTAGTATAGTATGTAAATGGGATGATGCGATCAAAGCAGTAATCAAATGTCAACGAAAGGCATAAGGGCATTTCAATCCACGATACTGTAGTATAGTATGTAAATGAGATACTGCTATAAAAGCAGAAGTCAAAGATCAACGAAAGGCATAAGGGCATTCAATCTACGATAGTGTAGTATAGTATGTAAATGAGACACTGCTATAAAAGCAGTAGTCAAAGATCAACGAAAAAACATAAGGGCATTTCAATCCACGACAGTGTAGTATAGTATGTAAATGAGATACTGCTATAAAAGCAGTAGTCAAAGATCAACGAAAGGAATAAGCGCATTTCGATCCACGATAGTGTAGTATACTATTTAAATGAGATACTGATATAAAAGCAGAAGTCAAATATCAACGAAAGGCATAAAGGCATTTCAATCTAGGAAAATGTAGTATAGTATGTCAGTGAGATGATTCTATCAAAGCAGAAATCAAATGTCAACGAAACGCATAAGCGCATTTCAATCCACGATAGTGTACTATAGTAGGTAAATGAGTTACTGCTATAAAAGCAGAAGTCAAAGATCAACGAAAGCCATAAAGGCATTTCAATCCAGGAAAGTGTAGTATACTATGTAAATGAGATGATGTTATCAAAGCAAAAATCAAATGTCAACGAAAGGCATAAGCGGATTTCAATCAACGATAGTGTAGTATAGTATGTAAATGAGATACTGCTATAAAAGAGGAAGTCAAAGATCAACAAAAGGATAAAGGCATTTTAATCCACGATAGTGTAGTATAGTATGTAAATGAGATGATGCTATCAACGCAGAAATCAAATGTCAACGAAAGGCATGAGGGCATTTCAATCCACGATAGTGTAGTGTAGTATATAAAAAATGAGATACTGCTATAAAAGCAGAAGTCAAAGATCAACGAAGGCATAAAGGCATTTTAATCCAGGAAAGTGTAGTATAGTATGTAAATGAGATGATGCTATCAAAGCAGAAATCAAATATCAACGAAAGGCATAAGGGCATTTCAATCCACGATAGTGTAGTATAGTATGTAAATGAGATACTGCTATAAAAGCAGAAGTCAAAGATCAAAGAAAGGCATAAGGGCATTTCAATCAAGGAAAGTGTAGTATAGTATGTAAATGAGATGATGCGACAAAGCAGAAATCAAATGTCAACGAAAGGCAGAAGGGCATTTCAATCCACGATAGTGTAGTATAGTATTTAAATGAGATACTGCTACAAAAGCAGAAGTCAAAGATCAACGAAAAGCATCAGGGCATTTCAATTCCGGAAAGTGTTGTATAGTATGTAAATGAGGTACTGCTATAAAAGCAGAATTCAAAGATCAACGAAAGGTATAAAGGCATTTCAATCTAGGAAAGTGTAGTATTGTATATAAATGAGATACTGCTATAAAAGCAGAAGTCAAAGATCAACGAAAGGCATACGGGCATTTCAATCTACGATAGTGTTGTATAGTATGTAAATGAGATACTGCTATGAAAGCAGAGGTCAAAGATGAAGGAAAAGCATCAGGGCATTGCAATCCAGGAAAGTGTAGTTTAGTATGTAAAAGTGATACTACTATAAGAGCAGAAGTCAAAGATCAACGAAAGGTATAAGGGCATTTCAATGCAGGAAAGTTTAGTATAGTATGTAAATAAGATACTTCTATAAAAGCAGAAGTCAACGATCAACTAAAGACAGGAGGCATTTCAATCAGGGAAAGTGTAGTATAGTATGAGATACTGCTATAAAAGCAGAAGACAAAGAACAACGAAAGGAATAAGGGCATTTTAATCCACGATAGTATAGTATAGTATGTAAATGATATACTGCTATAAAAGCACAAATAAAAGATCAACGAAAGGAATAAGAGCATTTCAATCCACGATAGTTTAGTATAGTATTTAAATGAGATAATGCTATAATAGCAGAAGTAAAAGATGAACGAATGGCATAAGCACATTTCAATCCACGAAAGTGTAGTGTAGTATGTAAATGATATACTGCTATAAAAGCAGCTGTCGAAGATCAACGAAATTCATCAGGGC
This sequence comes from Acanthosepion lycidas, assembly GCA_963932145.1. Lineage (NCBI taxonomy): Eukaryota > Metazoa > Mollusca > Cephalopoda > Sepiida > Sepiidae > Acanthosepion > Acanthosepion lycidas. The sequence goes on along the minus strand of OZ010599.1, from coordinate 51,198,590 downwards.
ATTTCATTCCAGAAAAGTGTAGTATAGTATGTAAATGAGATACTCCTATAAAGCAGAATTCAAAGATCAACGAAAGGCATAAGGGCCTTTCCTATCAAGGTAAGTGTAGTATAGTATATAAATGAGATACTGCTATAAAAGCAGAAGTCAAAGATCAACGCAAGGCATACGAGCATTTCATTCTACGATAGTGTTGTATAGTATGTAAATGAGATACTGCTATAAAAGCACAGGTCAAAGATGAAGGAAAGGCATCAGGGCTTTTCAATCCAGGTAACTGTATTTTAGTATGCAAAAGAGATACTACTATAAATGCAGAATTTCGAAGATCAACGAAAGGTATACGGGCATTTCAATCCACGATACTGTAGTTTAGTATGTAAATGAGATGCTGCTATAAAACAGAAGTCAAAGATCAACGAAAGGCATGATGGCATTTCAATCCGCGATAGTTTAATAATATAGTATGTAAATGTGATACTGCTATAAAAGCAGAAGTCAAAGATCAACAAAAGGCATAAGGCCATTTCAATCCACGATAGTGTAGTATAGTATGTAAATGAGATACTGCTATAAAAGCAGAAGTCAAAGATCAACGAAAGGCATCAGGGCATTTCAATCCACCATTGTGTAGTATCGTGTGTAAATGAGATACTGCTATAATAGCAGAAGTCAAAGATCAACGAAAGGCATAAGGGTCTTTCAATCCACGATAGTATAGTATAGTATGTAAATGATATACTGCTATAAAAGCAGAAGTCAAAAATCAACGAAAGGCATCAGGGCATTTCAATCCAGAAAAGTGTAGTATATTATGTAAATGATAAACTGCTATACAAGCAGAAATCGAAGATCAACGAAAGGAATAAAATCATTTCAATCCAGAAAAGTGTTATATAGTATGTAAATGAGATACTGCTATAAAATCAGAAGTCAAAGATCAACGAAAGGAATAAGAGCATTTTCAATCCCCGATAGTGTAGTATAGTATGTAAATAATATACTGCTATAAAAGCAGAAGTCAAAGATCAACGAAAGGCATCAGGACATTTCAATCCAGAAAAGTGTAGTATATTATGTAAATGATATACTACTATAAAAGCAGAATTCAAAGATCAACGAAAGGCATCAGGTCATTTCAATCCAGAAAAGTGTAGTATAGTGTTTAAATGAGATACTGCTATAAAAGCAGAAGTCAAGTCAAAGATCAACGAAAATTATCAGGGAATTTCAATCCAGAAAACTGTAGTATAGTATGTAAATGAGACACTGCTATAAAAGCAGAAGTCAAAGATCAGCGAAAGGCATCAGGGCATTTCAATCCAGAAAAGTGTAGTATAGTATGTAAATGAGATACTGCTACAAAAGCAGAAGTCAAAGATCAACGAAAGGCATCAGGGCATTTCAATCCAGAAAAGTCTAGTATAGTATGTAAATGAGATACTGCCATAAAAGGGGAAGTCAAAGATCAACGAAAGACATCAGGGCATTTCAATCCAGAAAAGTGTCGTATAGTATGTAAATGAGATACTGCTATAAAAGCAGAAGTCAAAGATCAGCGAAAGGCATCAGGGCATTTCAATCCAGAAAAGTGTAGTATAGTGTGTAAATGAGATACTGCTTTAAAAGCAGAAGTCAAAGATCAACGAAAAGCATCAGGGCATTTCAATCCAGAAAAGTCTACTATAGTATGTCAATGAGATACTGCTATAAAAGCAGAAGTCAAAGATCAACGCAAGGCATACGAGCATTTCATTCTACGATAGTGTTGTATAGTATGTAAATGAGATACTGCTATAAAAGCACAGGTCAAAGATGAAGGAAAGGCATCAGGGCTTTTCAATCCAGGTAACTGTATTTTAGTATGTAAAAGAGATACTACTATAAATGCAGAATTTCGAAGATCAACGAAAGGTATACGGGCATTTCAATCCACGATACTGTAGTTTAGTATGTAAATGAGATGCTGCTATAAAACAGAAGTCAAAGATCAACGAAAGGCATGATGGCATTTCAATCCGCGATAGTTTAATAATATAGTATGTAAATGTGATACTGCTATAAAAGCAGAAGTCAAAGATCAACAAAAGGCATAAGGCCATTTCAATCCACGATAGTGTAGTATAGTATGTAAATGAGATACTGCTATAAAAGCAGAAGTCAAAGATCAACGAAAGGCATCAGGGCATTTCAATCCACCATTGTGTAGTATCGTGTGTAAATGAGATACTGCTATAATAGCAGAAGTCAAAGATCAACGAAAGGCATAAGGGTCTTTCAATCCACGATAGTATAGTATAGTATGTAAATGATATACTGCTATAAAAGCAGAATTCAAAGATCAACGAAAGGCATCAGGGCATTTCAATCCAGAAAAGTGTAGTATATTATGTAAATGATAAACTGCTATACAAGCAGAAATCGAAGATCAACGAAAGGAATAAAATCATTTCAATCCAGAAAAGTGTTATATAGTATGTAAATGAGATACTGCTATAAAATCAGAAGTCAAAGATCAACGAAAGGAATAAGAGCATTTTCAATCCCCGATAGTGTAGTATAGTATGTAAATAATATACTGCTATAAAAGCAGAAGTCAAAGATCAACGAAAGGCATCAGGACATTTCAATCCAGAAAAGTGTAGTATATTATGTAAATGATATACTACTATAAAAGCAGAATTCAAAGATCAACGAAAGGCATCAGGTCATTTCAATCCAGAAAAGTGTAGTATAGTGTTTAAATGAGATACTGCTATAAAAGCAGAAGTCAAGTCAAAGATCAACGAAAATTATCAGGGAATTTCAATCCAGAAAACTGTAGTATAGTATGTAAATGAGACACTGCTATAAAAGCAGAAGTCAAAGATCAGCGAAAGGCATCAGGGCATTTCAATCCAGAAAAGTGTAGTATAGTATGTAAATGAGATACTGCTACAAAAGCAGAAGTCAAAGATCAACGAAAGGCATCAGGGCATTTCAATCCAGAAAAGTCTAGTATAGTATGTAAATGAGATACTGCCATAAAAGGGGAAGTCAAAGATCAACGAAAGACATCAGGGCATTTCAATCCAGAAAAGTGTCGTATAGTATGTAAATGAGATACTGCTATAAAAGCAGAAGTCAAAGATCAGCGAAAGGCATCAGGGCATTTCAATCCAGAAAAGTGTAGTATAGTGTGTAAATGAGATACTGCTTTAAAAGCAGAAGTCAAAGATCAACGAAAAGCATCAGGGCATTTCAATCCAGAAAAGTCTACTATAGTATGTCAATGAGATACTGCCATAAAAGCGGAAGTCAAAGATCAACGAAAGGCATCAGGGCATTTCAATCCAGAAAAGTGTAGTATATTATGTAAATGATATACTACTATAAAAGCAGAAGTCAAAGATCAGCGAAAGGCATCAGGGCATTTCAATCCAGAAAAGTGTACTATAGTATGTAAATGATATACTGCTATAAAAGCGGAAGTCAAACATCAACGAAAGGCATCAGGGCATTTCAATCCAGAAAAGTGTAGTATAGTATGTAAAAGAGATACTACTATAAAAGCAGAAGTCAAACATCAACGAAAGGCATTAGGGGCATTTCAATCCACTTTAGTTTAGTATAGTATGTAAATGAGATAATGCTATAATAGCAGAAGTAAAAGATGAACGAATGGCATAAGCACATTTCAATCCACCATAGTGTAGTATAGTATGTAAATGATATACTGCTATAAAAGCGGAAGTCAAACATCAACGAAAGGCATCAGGGCATTTCAATCCAGAAAAGTGTAGTATAGTATGTAAAAGAGATACTACTATAAAAGCAGAAGTCAAACATCAACGAAAGGCATTAGGGGCATTTCAATCCACTTTAGTTTAGTATAGTATGTAAATGAGATAATGCTATAATAGCAGAAGTAAAAGATGAACGAATGGCATAAGCACATTTCAATCCACCATAGTGTAGTATAGTATGTAAATGAGATACTGCTATAAAAGCAGAAGTCAAAGATCAACGAAAGTTATACGGGCCTTTCAATGCACGATAGTATAGTATAGTATGTAAATGATACACTGCTATAGAAGCAGAAGTGAAAGATCAACGAAAGGCATCAGGTTGTAATTCCTACGTCGTGATTATCAATTGTAAAGTGTTGATTAGTACGTCGGGTTGCAATTGTATTATTGCTTCTCGAGTGTTCTGGTCACCAATGTTGAATGGGACAAATATATAATGCGGCTGCGTGTTGAGAAGGTAATCAACATTCATACATAATACTTAAAACATCAAGGAAAAAGTACAATGAGAACCAATTTTGTTTAACGTAGAATTATGTATATATTCAATTCAACAATAATACAAAGTAGTTGCAATATGTGTGAAAAATGGAGAAGAAAGTAGCTTCCCCTTGACTGTAAGTAAATGTCTTATAGAAGATTTGTCTGAGTAAATGTTCACAGTTCAATGTTGAAAATACAATATTTCTTTCAGAAAATTGTTCACTAGTCGCAACTTACAAAGTTGATTTAACTTGGTGTGTCCACTGAGAACTGGTGGTGTGTCACATAAAGTTCTGTAGTGTGTATGTACGTGCGGAGTGAGTAGGATGAAATACATGAGCGAGTAAATGAGAACTATTGTCTCTGGGTACCTCGACTGTGGTTCTGAAATTACTACTACTGGTTTTTTGGAATGCATCCAATATTTATAATATCTGGAGTGGCTCCAAAAAGAGACGCTATAGTACATTTTTGAATATACATGAAAAATATCCGATTGTACGGAAAATGGACCGATCGGCGATTTTGTAGCAAAGCTTGTTTTGAACAAAGTGTAGGAACAAATTTACTATGCTGGAATGCGATAGATAAATTGTCCTGTTATTTTTAAGTATGTATTTATTGACCAATTAGAATTGGAGAAAATGTAGGCGTGGAACTACAATACTCTCCACTAGATTGGAAAAAAAAAGGTGATGAAAAAACAGTTTTTTTTTCAATATGTTATGTAATGTTTGTATTTACTAGGCCAATCGACCTTCTTACCTTTTTTGGTGTGTTTTGGTGCATGTGTCTGGGGTTGATACTGTATGTTGCCTGGTGTAGTTGGTGATTGAGATTTTGGGTCGGGTTCCGTGCTTTGGTCTACGTATGCTGGTTTCAGGCGGTCTATCGAGATGTTCGATCGTCCGCTAGGGAGTAGAACAGTGTAGAACTTGCTATGTCGTGCGAGGACATGGAATGGACCCGTATAACTCGGTGTGAGTGGTCTTTTCACTGCATCTTGTCTAATGAAGACAAAATTACATTTGCTAAGAGATTCGGGGACGAATATATCCTTGGTCTGGAATCGAGTAGGTGTAAAAGATAAATTTGACATTCTACTCTGCAAATATTGAATAAAGGATGAAGAAGGTTTTGAAACCGAACTGTCGGACAGAAATTGAGCTGGTAAAACTAATGGCTGTCCGAAGACAAGGTCGGCAGGTGAGCACTGAAGATCGTCCTTCACTTGTGATCGAAGTGACAGCATTACCAAGGGTAAGTTGTCTATACAAGATAGTTGATTACTAGCGTTGGAACTAGTTAAAGCGGCTTTTAGCTGAAGGTGAAAACGCTCCACCAAGCCGTTAGCACAAGGGTGGTAAGCTGTGGTAGAAATGTGTTTTGCTCCTAGGAGATTGATGAACTCCTTAAAAAGTGTGGACTGGAATTGGGGGCCGCGATCTGTTGTTATAACTGATGGGCATCCGAAAAATGAGATCCAATTTTTCAGTAATGTCTTAGCAACAGAATCGGCGGTCGTGGATTGAAGAGGGATAAAAACTGGCCATCTCGAAAATCTGTCGATTATGGTTAAAATATACTGGTGTCCGTGGACTTCCGGCAACGGACCCACCAAGTCGACGTGCAGGTGACGAAATCGTCCGTCTGGCGTACGGAAATTTCCAAGCGGTGACTTGGTATGACGATGTGTTTTTACTTTTACACGTTAACAAATCACACAGCATTGAGTCCAGCTTTTAATATCGCTGTTCATGTTGGGCCATACAAAGCGTTCAGAAATCATTTTCGATGTGGCTTTGCGACCAGGATGTGAAATTGAGTGAAAATGGTCGAATATTTTCCTCCTCATGCTGACAGGTACCAAGGGTCTGGGAGTGGAAGTAATAGACTTTTCACTGAAGGGTAAAGGTTTCTGTTCTATTTTTAGCGACGAGTCTTGTAACGAGTTGAACAGAGTGATGTCCCTTACTTGTTCGTCTGCTAATTTTTCCATGTCCGGTTTGTCTTCAATGTTACTGTTTAACGTAGCTCGTGATAGCGTGTCGGCAACAATGTTGTCACTGCCTGCTACATGCCGTATGTCAGTTGTGAATTGCGATATGAAATCTAGTTGCCTATAATCACGAGGATTGTATTTGTCTGACTTAGTATGGAGGGCGAAAACTAGGGGTTTGTGGTCAGTGAAAAACTGTGAAGTTTCGTCCTTCCAGGATGTGTCGAAAGTGTCGAATAGAGAGGTATATAGCTAATAGTTCACGTGAGAAGGTGCTATACTTCTGCTCTGTCGAAGTAAGCTTGACAGAAAAGAAAGAAATTGGCGTGGTTTGCTTATCGGTATGCTGATGCAAAACCGCTCCAATAGCTTCTGATGACACATCTGTAGTTAATGACAGAGTTGCTTTATTGTCATCGCGCAAATATGTTAACTTTGTAAAGTTTGCTAGAGCTTCGCGAGAACTGTTAAAAGCAACGAGGGCTTCGTCTGTGAACGTTATGGGAATGTTCTTCCCTTGACCACGGAGTAGGTCGGTTAGTGGGGCTAATATTTGCGAACAGTTCGGGATGAACTGGCGGTAATAATTTATCAGTCCAAGATATCGACAGAGTTGACGAAGGGTTGTTGGTTGTAGGAATTCTTTCACGGCAGTAACCTTTTCAGGGATCGGCGTGATTCCTGACTCGTCAATAACATATCCGAGGAAATTAAGCTTCGAAACGGCAAATAAACACTTGTCAGGATTTATTTTCAATCCAAAATGTTTTCGTTCGAAAACTTGCGTTACGTGACGCACGTGGTCGTCCATGTTGGCACTTTCTACTAGAGATCATCGATGTAGGCGAATGAGTGGTGTAAACCTCGAAGGGCTTCATCGATTAACCTCTGGAAAGATTGTGCAGCATTTCGGAGACCGAAAGGCATTCGTAAGAATTCGTAAAGACCAAAGGGTGTCGTTATAGCAGTCTTGTGCACATCTTCCTCGGCAACAGGGATCTGATAAAATGCTTTTCTCAGGTCGATTTTGTAAATAATTTTGCACCTTGCAGAGAAACTGCAAAATCTGCCAAATTAGGTACAGGATACTTGTCAGGCACTGTTTGTGTGTTTAAGCATCGATAATCGCCGCAGGGTCTCCGTGCCTCCTCTTGCGCCTTAGGGACATGTGGAGTGGAGATGCGAAAGGGCGAGACGAAGGCCGGATAATTCCTAAGTCTAACATGTGTTGAAATTCCGCGAGCGCTAGTTTATACTTTTCAGGACTTAACCTGCGCGGCTTGGAAGAGACTGGCGAGCCAAATGTTTGAATTTTGTGTACAGTGGGGTGCTGCACCGTTTCGGTATTTGTGAAAGGGCGGACGAGTGAAGGAAATTTGTCCAATACACCTATGAGAGGGTTGTCTGCTGGCAAGGCGACGCATAGTTCAGTGGAGGTGAGGGTGGAAGTAACTCCATAATTCATAAGATTCGTCGTCTGGTCTAACAGTGAGTGTTTCGACATATCCACGATAAGTTTATATAGTGAGCCAAAAAATCTGCGCCTAATATTGGGAACTTGACTTCGGCTACTGTAAATAACCATTGGAATGTTCTCCTCAGGCCTATGTCCAAAGTCATAGATACTTGACCGAAAGTCTGGCTTTATGATCCATTAGCAGCACGTAGGGTTACTGAAGATTTAGTATTTGAAAAACTGGAACTAGGTGGAATAACACTAATTTGTGCACCTGTGTCGACAAGAAACATTTTGTCGGAGTTTCTGTCTCTAACGTAGAATAGACGGTTGACATTTCCTATCCCAACACGTCTTCGTGCGCTGTTGGGAATGGCGTTTCCCGCCTTCTGGTATGACGTAAAATCCGGTTGTAGTTTGAAATTGCACGGCTTGGTGCATTTTCTCGCTGCCTGTCCAAATTTGCGATGGTACCAGCAATACGCATCGTTTCTTCCCCGAGAATTAGATCGGGAACGTCGTTGGGACTTGTATAAGTTGTGAGCTGAGGATGATCGCTCTCTATACAAACAGTTTATCTGTTCAGATAGCCTATTAATTTGCTGTTGCAGGTTGTTAAATTCGTCCTAACGTGGCGTGTCGCGTAGCGTTGGAGCGTTGACACTGCTGATAGTTGCAGCATCACTTATCTTGTCCGCTATCTCCGCCGTTTTTTTTTTAAATCTAGGTCTTCGGGTAGTGTAGCTAGGATTTGAGTTGCGTGGGTTGGTAACTTGTCCATCCACAATTTACGAAATACAGAATCGGACATCGAGTTCCAGCCTAGTAAATTCTTCATTTTCCGCAGTAATTGAGACGGCTTGCTGTCACCTAGCTGCAACGTATTGAATAAGTCATTCAGTTTACGTTCTTGCGACTTTCCCGTCCTGTAGATTATTGCCTCTTTCAGTGTGTCGAAAGGGTTATGTATAGGGACGTTATTTAATAAATCCAACACATCGGACGCAATTTGAGGTGGCAGTTTTTCCACTACATAGGCATAACGTACCATCTGGGATTGTATTTTCTTCGCCTGAAATATAGCCTCTAACTGTGCGAACCACACATTGACGTTGGTTGTGTCGAAGACTGGCAAATTGAGTATCACGGTTGCTTCACTGGCGTTCTGGTCGGCCATGTTAGATATATGTTTTTATGCGTGTTGAGAAGGTAATAAACATTCATACATAATACTTAAAACATCAAGGAAAAAGAACAATGAGAACCAATTTTGTTTAACGAAGAAATATGTATATTAAATTCAACAATAATACAAAGTAGTAGCAATATGAGTGAAAAAGGGAGAATAAATGAGCTTCCCCTTGACTGTAAGTAAATGTCTTAAATAAGAGACGCTATATTACATATTTGAATATACATGAAAAATATCCGATTGGACGGAAAATGAACCAATCAGCGATTTTGTAGCAAAGCTTTTTGAACAAAATGTAGGAACACATTTACTATGCTGGAATGCGATGGATAAATCACCCTGTTATTTTTCAGTATGTATTTATTGACAAATTAGAATTGGAGAAAATGTAGGCGTGGCGCTACAATCCAGGTAAGTGTAATTTAGTATGTAAAAGAGATACTGCTATAAAAGCAGAAGTCAAAGATCAACGAAAGGCATAAGGGCATTTCAATCCACGATAGTGTAGTTTAGTATGTAAAAGAGATACTGCTATAAAAGCAGAAGTCAAAGATCAACAAAAGGCATGAGGGCATTTCAATCCACGATAGTGTAGTATAGTATGTAAATCAGATGCTGCTATAAAAGCAGAAGTCAAATATCAACGAAAGACATCAGGGCATTTCAATCCACGTTAGTGTACTATAGTATGAAATTGAGATGCTGCTATAAAAGCAGAAGTCAAATATCAACGAAAGGCATAAGGGCATTTCAATCCACGATAGTGTAGTATAGTATGTAAATGAGATAATGCTATAAATGCAGAAGTCAAATATCAACGAAAGGCATAAGGGCATTTCAATCGACGATAGTGTAGTATAGTATGTAAATGAGATGTTCCTATAAAAGCAGAAGTCAAATACTAACGAAAGGCATAAGGATATTTCAATCCACGATAGTGTAGTATAGTATGCAAATGAGATGCAGCTATAAAAGCAGAAGTCAAAGATCAACGAAAGGCATGAGGGTATTTCAATCCACGATAGTGTAGTATAGTATGTAAATGAGATCCTGCTATAAAAGAAGAAGTCAAAGATCAACAAAAGGCATAAGGGCATTTCAATTTAGGAAAGCGTAGTATACTATGTAAATGAGATGCTGCTATAAAAGCAGAAGTCAAAGATCAACAAAAGGCATAAGGGCATTTCAATCCAGGAATGTGTAGTATAGTACTTAAATGAGATAATGCTATAAAAGCAGAAGTCAAATATCAACGAAAGGCATGAGGGCATTTCAATCCACGATAGGGTAATATTGTAAGTAAATGAGATGCTGCTATAAAAGCAGAAGTCAAATATCAACGAAAGGCATAAGGTCATTTCAATCCACGATAGTGTAGTATAGTATGTAAATCAGATGCTGCTATAAAAGCAGAAGTCAAATATCAACGAAAGGCATAAGGGCATTTCGATCCACGATAGTGTAGTATAGCATGTAAATGAGATAATGCTAGAAAAGCAGAAGTCAAATATCAACGAAAGGCATAAGGGCATTTCAATCAACGATAGTGTAGTATAGTATGTGAATGAGATAATGCCATAAATGCAGAAGTCAAATATCAACGAAAGGCATAAGGGCATTTCAATCCACGATAGTGTAGTATAGTATGTAAATAAGAGGCTGCTATAAAAGCAGAAGTCAAATATCAACGAAAGGCATAAGGGCATTTCAATCCACGATAGTGTAGTATGGTATGTAAATGAGATGTTACTATAAAAGCAGAAGTCAAATATCAACGAAAGGCATGACGGCATTTCAATCCACGATAGTGTAGTATAGTATGCAAATGAGATGCTGCTATAAAAGCAGAAGTCAAAGATCAACGAAAGGCATGAGGGCATTTCAATCCACGAGAAATGAGATAATGTTATAAAAGCAGAAGTCAAAGATCAACGAAAGGCATAAGGGCATTTCAATCCACGATTGTGTAGACGTAAATGAGATGCTGCTATAAAAGCAGAAGTGAAAGATCAACGAAAGGCATAAGGGCATTTCAATCCACGATAGTGTAGTATAGTATGCAAATGAGATGCTGCTATAAAAGCAGAAGTCAAAGATCAACGAAAGGCATGAGGGTATTTTAATCCACGAGAAATGAGATAATGTTATAAAAGCAGAAGTCAAAGATCAAAAAAGGCATAAGGGCATTTCAATCCACGATTGTGTAGATGTAAATGAGATGCTGTTATAAAAGCAGAAGTCAAAGATCAACGGAAGGGATAAGGGCATTTCAATCCACAATAGTGTAGTATAGTATGTAAATGAGATGCTGCTATAAAAGTAGAAGTCAAAGTTCAACAAAAGGCATAAGGCATTTCAATACACGATAGTGTACTGTAGTATAGTATGTAAATGAGATGCTGCTATAAAAGCAGAACTCAAATATCAACAAAAGGCATAAGGGCATTACAATCCACGATAGTGTAGTATAGTATATAAATGAGATGCTGCTATAAAAGCAGAAGTCAAATATCAAAGAAAGGCATAAGGGCACGATAATGTAGTATGGTATGTAAATGAGATAATGCTATAAAAGAAGAAGTCAAAGATCAACGAAGGCATAAGGGCATTTCAATCCACGATAGTGTAGTATAATATGTACATGAGATGCTGCTATAAAAGCTGAAGTCAAATATCAACGAAAGGCATAAGGGCATTTCAATCCACGATAGTGTAGTATAGTATGTAAATCAGATGCTGCTATAAAAGCAGAAGTCAAATATCAACGAAAGACATCAGGGCATTTCAATCCACGATAGTGTAGTATAGTATGAAATTGAGATGCTGCTATAAAAGCAGAAGTCAAATATCAACGAAAGGCATAAGGGGATTTCAATCCACGATAGTGTAGTATAGTATGTAAATGAGATAATGCTATAAATGCAGAAGTCAAATATCAACGAAAGGCATAAGTACATTTCAATCCACGATAGTGTAGTATAGTATGTAAATGAGATGTTGCTATAAAAGCAGAAGTCAAATACTAACGAAAGGCATAAGGATATTTCAATCCACGATAGTGTAGTATAGTATGTAAATGAGATCCTGCTATAAAAGAAGAAGTCAAAGAATACAAAAGGCATAAGGGCATTTCAATTTAGGAAAGCGTAGTATACTATGTAAATGAGATGCTGCTATAAAAGCAGAAGTCAAAGATCAACAAAAGGCATAAGGGCATTTCAATCCAGGAATATGTAGTATAGTATTTAAATGAGATAATGCTATAAAAGCAGAAGTCACATATCAACGAAAGGCATGAGGGCATTTCAATCCACGATAGGGTAGTATTGTAAGTAAATGAGATGCTGCTATAAAAGCAGAAGTCAAATATCAACGAAAGGCATAAGGTCATTTCAATCCACGATAGTGTAGTATAGTATGTAAATCAGATGCTGCTATAAAAGCAGAAGTCAAATATCAACGAAAGGCATAAGGGCATTTCGATCCACGATAGTGTAGTATAGCATGTAAATGAGATAATGCTAGAAAAGCAGAAGTCAAATATCAACGAAAGGCATAAGGGCATTTCAATCCACGATAGTGTAGTATAGTATGTAAATAAGAGGCTGCTATAAAAGCAGAAGTCAAATATCAACGAAAGGCATAAGGGCATTTCAATCCACGATAGTGTAGTATGGTATGTAAATGAGATGTTACTATAAAAGCAGAAGTCAAATATCAACGAAAGGCATGAGGGCATTTCAATCCACGATAGTGTAGTATAGTATGCAAATGAGATGCTGCTATAAAAGCAGAAGTCAAAGATCAACGAAAGGCATGAGGGCATTTCAATCCACGAGAAATGAGATAATGTTATAAAAGCAGAAGTCAAAGATCAACGAAAGGCATAAGGGCATTTCAATCCACGATTGTGTAAAATGAGATGCTGCTATAAAAGCAGAAGTCAAATATCAAAGAAAGGCATAAGGGCACGATAATGTAGTATGGTATGTAAATGAGATAATGCTATAAAAGAAGAAGTCAAAGATCAACGAAGGCATAAGGGCATTTCAATCCACGATAGTGTAGTATAATATGTACATGAGATGCTGCTATAAAAGCTGAAGTCAAATATCAACGAAAGGCATAAGGGCATTTCAATCCACGATAGTGTAGTATAGTATGTAAATCAGATGCTGCTATAAAAGCAGAAGTCAAATATCAACGAAAGGCATGAGGGCATTTCAATCCACGAGAAATGAGATAATGTTATAAAAGCTGAAGTCAAATATCAACGAAAGGCATAAGGGCATTTCAATCCACGATAGTGTAGTATAGTATGTAAATCAGATGCTGCTATAAAAGCAGAAGTCAAATATCAACGAAAGACATCAGAGCATTTCAATCCACGATAGTGTAGTATAGTATGAAATTGAGATGCTGCTATAAAAGCAGAAGTCAAATATCAACGAAAGGCATAAGGGCATTTCAATCCACGATAGTGTAGTATAGTATGTAAATGAGATAATGCTATAAATGCAGAAGTCAAATATCAACGAAAGGCATAAGTGCATTTCAATCCACGATAGTGTAGTATAGTATGTAAATGAGATGTTGCTATAAAAGCAGAAGTCAAATACTAACGAAAGGCATAAGGATATTTCAATCCACGATAGTGTAGTATAGTATGTAAATGAGATCCTGCTATAAAAGAAGAAGTCAAAGAATACAAAAGGCATAAGGGCATTTCAATTTAGGAAAGCGTAGTATACTATGTAAATGAGATGCTGCTATAAAAGCAGAAGTCAAAGATCAACAAAAGGCATAAGGGCATTTCAATCCAGGAATATGTAGTATAGTATTTAAATGAGATAATGCTATAAAAGCAGAAGTCACGTATCAACGAAAGGCATGAGGGCATTTCAATCCACGATAGGGTAGTATTGTAAGTAAATGAGATGCTGCTATAAAAGCAGAAGTCAAATATCAACGAAAGGCATAAGGTCATTTCAATCCACGATAGTGTAGTATAGTATGTAAATCAGATGCTGCTATAAAAGCAGAAGTCAAATATCAACGAAAGGCATAAGGGCATTTCGATCGACGATAGTGTAGTATAGCATGTAAATGAGATAATGCTAGAAAAGCAGAAGTCAAATATCAACGAAAGGCATAAGGGCATTTCAATCAACGATAGTGTAGTATAGTATGTAAATGAGAGGCTGCTATAAAAGCAGAAGTCAAATATCAACGAAAGGCATAAGGGCATTTCAATCCACGATAGTGTAGTATGGTATGTAAATGAGACGTTGCTATAAAAGCAGAAGTCAAATATCAACGAAAGGCATAAGGTCATTTCAATCCACGATAGTGTAGTATAGTATGTAAATCAGATGCTGCTATAAAAGCAGAAGTCAAATATCAACGAAAGGCATAAGGGCATTTCGATCCACGATAGTGTAGTATAGCATGTAAATGAGATAATGCTAGAAAAGCAGAAGTCAAATATCAACGAAAGGCATAAGGGCATTTCAATCCACGATAGTGTAGTATAGTATGTAAATGAGAGGCTGCTATAAAAGCAGAAGTCAAATATCAACGAAAGGCATAAGGGCATTTCAATCCACGATAGTGTAGTATGGTATGTAAATGAGACGTTGCTATAAAAGCAGAAGTCAAATATCAACGAAAGGCATGAGGGCATTTCAATCCACGATAGTGTAGTATGGTATGTAAATGAGCTAATGCTATAAATGCAGAAGTCAAATATCAACGAAAGGCATTATGGCATTTCATCCACGATAGTGTAGTATAGTATGCAAATGAGATGCTGCTATAAAAGCAGAAGTCAAAGATCAACGAAAGGCATAAGGGCATTTCAATCCACGATAGTGTAGTATAGTATGGAAATGAGATAATGTTATAAAAGCAGAAGTCAAATATCAACAAAAGTCATAAGGGCATTTCAATCCACGATAGTGTAGTATAGTATGCAAATGAGATGCTGTTATAAAAGCAGAAGTCAAAGATCAACGGAAGGCATAAGGGCATTTCAATCCACAATAGTGTTGTATAGTATGTAAATGAGATGCTGCTATAAAAGAAGAATTCAAAGTTCAACAAAAGGCATAAGGCATTTCGATACACGATAGTGTACTGTAGTATAGTATGTAAATGAGATGCTGCTATAAAAGCAGAACTCAAATATCAACAAAAGGCATAAGGGCATTACAATCCACGATAGTGTAGTATAGTATATAAATGAGATGCTGCTATAAAAGCAGAAGTCAAATATCAAAGAAAGGCATAAGGGCACGATAATGTAGTATGGTATGTAAATGAGATAATGCTATAAAAGAAGAAGTCAAAGATCAACGAAGGCATAAGGGCATTTCAATCCACGATAGTGTAGTATAATATGTACATGAGATGCTGCTATAAAAGCTGAAGTCAAATATCAACGAAAGGCATAAGGGCATTTCAATCCACGATAGTGTAGTATAGTATGTAAATCAGATGCTGCTATAAAAGCAGAAGTCAAATATCAACGAAAGACATCAGGGCATTTCAATCCACGATAGTGTAGTATAGTATGAAATTGAGATGCTGCTATAAAAGCAGAAGTCAAATATCAACGAAAGGCATAAGGTCATTTCAATCCACGATAGTGTAGTATAGTATGTAAATGAGATAATGCTATAAATGCAGAAGTCAAATATCAACGAAAGGCATAAGTGCATTTCAATCCACGATAGTGTAGTATAGTATGTAAATGAGATCCTGCTATAAAAGAAGAAGTCAAAGAATACAAAAGGCATAAGGGCATTTCAATTTAGGAAAGCGTAGTATACTATGTAAATGAGATGCTGCTATAAAAGCAGAAGTCAAAGATCAACAAAAGGCATAAGGGCATTTCAATCCAGGAATATGTAGTATAGTATTTAAATGAGATAATGCTATAAAAGCAGAAGTCACATATCAACGAAAGGCATGAGGGCATTTCAATCCACGATAGGGTAGTATTGTAAGTAAATGAGATGCTGCTATAAAAGCAGAAGTCAAATATCAACGAAAGGCATAAGGTCATTTCAATCCACGATAGTGTAGTATAGTATGTAAATCAGATGCTGCTATAAAAGCAGAAGTCAAATATCAACGAAAGGCATAAGGGCATTTCGATCCACGATAGTGTAGTATAGCATGTAAATGAGATAATGCTAGAAAAGCAGAAGTCAAATATCAACGAAAGGCATAAGGGCATTTCAATCAACGATAGTGTAGTATAGTATGTGAATGAGATAATGCCATAAATGCAGAAGTCAAATATCAACGAAAGGCATAAGGGCATTTCAATCCACGATAGTGTAGTATAGTATGTAAATGAGAGGCTGCTATAAAAGCAGAAGTCAAATATCAACGAAAGGCATAAGGGCATTTCAATCCACGATAGTGTAGTATGGTATGTAAATGAGACGTTGCTATAAAAGCAGAAGTCAAATATCAACGAAAGGCATAAGGTCATTTCAATCCACGATAGTGTAGTATAGTATGTAAATCAGATGCTGCTATAAAAGCAGAAGTCAAATATCAACGAAAGGCATAAGGGCATTTCGATCCACGATAGTGTAGTATAGCATGTAAATGAGATAATGCTAGAAAAGCAGAAGTCAAATATCAACGAAAGGCATAAGGGCATTTCAATCCACGATAGTGTAGTATAGTATGTAAATGAGAGGCTGCTATAAAAGCAGAAGTCAAATATCAACGAAAGGCATAAGGGCATTTCAATCCACGATAGTGTAGTATGGTATGTAAATGAGACGTTGCTATAAAAGCAGAAGTCAAATATCAACGAAAGGCATGAGGGCATTTCAATCCACGATAGTGTAGTATGGTATGTAAATGAGCTAATGCTATAAATGCAGAAGTCAAATATCAACGAAAGGCATTATGGCATTTCATCCACGATAGTGTAGTATAGTATGCAAATGAGATGCTGCTATAAAAGCAGAAGTCAAAGATCAACGAAAGGCATGAGGGCATTTCAATCCACGAGAAATGAGATAATGTTATAAAAGCAGAAGTCAAAGATCAACGAAAGGCATAAGGGCATTTCAATCCACGATAGTGTAGTATAGTATGGAAATGAGATAATGTTATAAAAGCAGAAGTCAAATATCAACAAAAGTCATAAGGGCATTTCAATCCACGATAGTGTAGTATAGTATGCAAATGAGATGCTGTTATAAAAGCAGAAGTCAAAGATCAATGGAAGGCATAAGGGCATTTCAATCCACAATAGTGTTGTATAGTATGTAAATGAGATGCTGCTATAAAAGAAGAATTCAAAGTTCAACAAAAGGCATAAGGCATTTCGATACACGATAGTGTACTGTAGTATAGTATGTAAATGAGATGCTGCTATAAAAGCAGAACTCAAATATCAACAAAAGGCATAAGGGCATTACAATCCACGATAGTGTAGTATAGTATATAAATGAGATGCTGCTATAAAAGCAGAAGTCAAATATCAAAGAAAGGCATAAGGGCACGATAATGTAGTATGGTATGTAAATGAGATAATGCTATAAAAGAAGAAGTCAAAGATCAACGAAGGCATAAGAGCATTTCAATCCACGATAGTGTAGTATAATATGTACATGAGATGCTGCTATAAAAGCTGAAGTCAAATATCAACGAAAGGCATAAGGGCATTTCAATCCACGATAGTGTAGTATAGTATGTAAATCAGATGCTGCTATAAAAGCAGAAGTCAAATATCAACGAAAGACATCAGGGCATTTCAATCCACGATAGTGTAGTATAGTATGAAATTGAGATGCTGCTATAAAAGCAGAAGTCAAATATCAACGAAAGGCATAAGGGCATTTCAATCCACGATAGTGTTGTTTAGTATGTAAATGAGATAATGCTATAAATGCAGAAGTCAAATATCAACGAAAGGCATAAGTGCATTTCAATCCACGATAGTGTAGTATAGTATGTAAATGAGATCCTGCTATAAAAGAAGAAGTCAAAGAATACAAAAGGCATAAGGGCATTTCAATTTAGGAAAGCGTAGTATACTATGTAAATGAGATGCTGCTATAAAAGCAGAAGTCAAATATCAACAAAAGGCATAAGGGCATTTCAATCCAGGAATATGTAGTATAGTATTTAAATGAGATAATGCTATAAAAGCAGAAGTCACATATCAACGGAAGGCATGAGGGCATTTCAATCCACGATAGGGTAGTATTGTAAGTAAATGAGATGCTGCTATAAAAGCAGAAGTCAAATATCAACGAAAGGCATAAGGTCATTTCAATCCACGATAGTGTAGTATAGTATGTAAATCAGATGCTGCTATAAAAGCAGAAGTCAAATATCAACGAAAGGCATAAGGGCATTTCGATCGACGATAGTGTAGTATAGCATGTAAATGAGATAATGCTAGAAAAGCAGAAGTCAAATATCAACGAAAGGCATAAGGGCATTTCAATCAACGATAGTGTAGTATAGTATGTGAATGAGATAATGCCATAAATGCAGAAGTCAAATATCAACGAAAGGCATAAGGGCATTTCAATCCACGATAGTGTAGTATAGTATGTAAATGAGAGGCTGCTATAAAAGCAGAAGTCAAATATCAACGAAAGGCATAAGGGCATTTCAATCCACGATAGTGTAGTATGGTATGTAAATGAGACGTTGCTATAAAAGCAGAAGTCAAATATCAACGAAAGGCATAAGGTCATTTCAATCCACGATAGTGTAGTATAGTATGTAAATCAGATGCTGCTATAAAAGCAGAAGTCAAATATCAACGAAAGGCATAAGGGCATTTCGATCCACCATAGTGTAGTATAGCATGTAAATGAGATAATGCTAGAAAAGCAGAAGTCAAATATCAACGAAAGGCATAAGGGCATTTCAATCCACGATAGTGTAGTATAGTATGTAAATGAGAGGCTGCTATAAAAGCAGAAGTCAAATATCAACGAAAGGCATAAGGGCATTTCAATCCACGATAGTGTAGTATGGTATGTAAATGAGACGTTGCTATAAAAGCAGAAGTCAAATATCAACGAAAGGCATGAGGGCATTTCAATCCACGATAGTGTAGTATGGTATGTAAATGAGCTAATGCTATAAATGCAGAAGTCAAATATCAACGGAAGGCATTATGGCATTTCATCCACGATAGTGTAGTATAGTATGCAAATGAGATGCTGCTATAAAAGCAGAAGTCAAAGATCAACGAAAGGCATGAGGGCATTTCAATCCACGAGAAATGAGATAATGTTATAAAAGCAGAAGTCAAATATCAACAAAAGTCATAAGGGCATTTCAATCCACGATAGTGTAGTATAGTATGTAAATGAGATCCTGCTATAAAAGAAGAAGTCAAAGAATACAAAAGGCATAAGGGCATTTCAATTTAGGAAAGCGTAGTATACTATGTAAATGAGATGCTGCTATAAAAGCAGAAGTCAAAGATCAACAAAAGGCATAAGGGCATTTCAATCCAGGAATATGTAGTATAGTATTTAAATGAGATAATGCTATAAAAGCAGAAGTCACATATCAACGAAAGGCATGAGTGCATTTCAATCCACGATAGGGTAGTATTGTAAGTAAATGAGATGCTGCTATAAAAGCAGAAGTCAAATATCAACGAAAGGCATAAGGTCATTTCAATCCACGATAGTGTAGTATAGTATGTAAATGAGATAATGCTATAAATGCAGAAGTCAAATATCAACGAAAGGCATAAGTGCATTTCAATCCACGATAGTGTAGTATAGTATGTAAATGAGATCCTGCTATAAAAGAAGAAGTCAAAGAATACAAAAGGCATAAGGGCATTTCAATTTAGGAAAGCGTAGTATACTATGTAAATGAGATGCTGCTATAAAAGCAGAAGTCAAAGATCAACAAAAGGCATAAGGGCATTTCAATCCAGGAATATGTAGTATAGTATTTAAATGAGATAATGCTATAAAAGCAGAAGTCACATATCAACGAAAGGCATGAGGGCATTTCAATCCACGATAGGGTAGTATTGTAAGTAAATGAGATGCTGCTATAAAAGCAGAAGTCAAATATCAACGAAAGGCATAAGGTCATTTCAATCCACGATAGTGTAGTATAGTATGTAAATCAGATGCTGCTATAAAAGCAGAAGTCAAATATCAACGAAAGGCATAAGGGCATTTCGATCCACGATAGTGTAGTATAGCATGTAAATGAGATAATGCTAGAAAAGCAGAAGTCAAATATCAACGAAAGGCATAAGGGCATTTCAATCAACGATAGTGTAGTATAGTATGTGAATGAGATAATGCCATAAATGCAGAAGTCAAATATCAACGAAAGGCATAAGGGCATTTCAATCCACGATAGTGTAGTATACTATGTAAATGAGAGGCTGCTATAAAAGCAGAAGTCAAATATCAACGAAAGGCATAAGGGCATTTCAATCCACGATAGTGTAGTATGGTATGTAAATGAGACGTTGCTATAAAAGCAGAAGTCAAATATCAACGAAAGGCATAAGGTCATTTCAATCCACGATAGTGTAGTATAGTATGTAAATCAGATGCTGCTATAAAAGCAGAAGTCAAATATCAACGAAAGGCATAAGGGCATTTCGATCCACCATAGTGTAGTATAGCATGTAAATGAGATAATGCTAGAAAAGCAGAAGTCAAATATCAACGAAAGGCATAAGGGCATTTCAATCCACGATAGTGTAGTATAGTATGTAAATGAGAGGCTGCTATAAAAGCAGAAGTCAAATATCAACGAAAGGCATAAGGGCATTTCAATCCACGATAGTGTAGTATGGTATGTAAATGAGACGTTGCTATAAAAGCAGAAGTCAAATATCAACGAAAGGCATGAGGGCATTTCAATCCACGATAGTGTAGTATGGTATGTAAATGAGCTAATGCTATAAATGCAGAAGTCAAATATCAACGGAAGGCATTATGGCATTTCATCCACGATAGTGTAGTATAGTATGCAAATGAGATGCTGCTATAAAAGCAGAAGTCAAAGATCAACGAAAGGCATGAGGGCATTTCAATCCACGAGAAATGAGATAATGTTATAAAAGCAGAAGTCAAAGATCAACGAAAGGCATAAGGGCATTTCAATCCACGAGAAATGAGATAATGTTATAAAAGCAGAAGTCAAATATCAACAAAAGTCATAAGGGCATTTCAATCCACGATAGTGTAGTATAGTATGCAAATGAGATGCTGTTATAAAAGTAGAAGTCAAAGATCAACGGAAGGCATAAGGGCATTTCAATCCACAATAGTCTTGTATAGTATGTAAATGAGATGCTGCTATAAAAGAAGAAGTCAAAGTTCAACAAAAGGCATAAGGCATTTCAATACACGATAGTGTACTGTAGTATAGTATGTAAATGAGATGCTGCTATAAAAGCAGAACTCAAATATCAACAAAAGGCATAAGGGCATTTCAATCCACGATATTGTATTATAGTATATAAATGAGATGCTGCTATAAAAGCAGAAGTCAAATATCAACGAAAGGCATAAGGGCACGATAATGTAGTATGGTATGTAAATGAGATGCTGCTATAAAAGAAGAAGTCAAAGATCAACGAAGGCATAAGGGCATTTCAATCCACGATAGTGTAGTATAGTATGTAAATGATAATGTTATAAAACCAGAAGTCAAATATCAACGAAAGGCATAAGGGCATTTCAATCCACGATAGTGTAGTATTGTTGCGGACCCGGAGTGAATGTGGCTAATGAAGTGCCGGCATACGAAAACGTGGCCTTGTGCCAGACACTACACTCGACTACCGGATCCACAAACAATGTAAAAAGGAGAGGAGAGAAAGCGGAATATTATGTAAATACTCAGCGCGTGTTCTTTCTCATACTAAATTTCACAATCTCCTGGATATAAAAAGGAAAAAGGTCATATTAAACGTGCATAAGAAGGAAGAAAATTGGTAGGCACAAAGAATGACTGAAGCAAGACTTGCAAATAAACACAGAATTAAAATTTATTAAATTATTTAACAAGTAGGTAGTCTCGTGCGTGGAGACAGAGGTAAAACTGTTGTAACTTGCAAAAAGAACTATGAGGCAGTCAAAAATAGTTCATCTGATTTTTGCGCCAATAAAAGGCAACAAGATGGCTATGGCGGGAAAAGTTCTTCTATAAGAAAGTTCTGGAAGGATGTCTGCCCGTGTAATTAGGAACATGAATACAATATTGCAAGGAATAAAAAATACTCACTGTGGAAATTTTTGTTATTGTGAGTGTATGTGAATCTTTTTAAGGTAACTGGTTCAAAGGGAAGAAATAAAGAGTTCGTAGACAGTTTAACAATTTTGGTCGAAGAGAATTCGGAGTTGTTCGCGTCAAGACGAGGAATTAGTCTTGGAAAGGTGAGAGACGACCGTATTGAAGATTCTGGTAGTGAGTAAAAAATAGTTCGAAAGTTCTTTGCATCAAGACGAAGAGGATAGTCTTGGAAAGGTGTGAGACGACCGTATTGAAGATTCTGG
Source organism: Acanthosepion lycidas (assembly GCA_963932145.1). Lineage (NCBI taxonomy): Eukaryota > Metazoa > Mollusca > Cephalopoda > Sepiida > Sepiidae > Acanthosepion > Acanthosepion lycidas. Next base: position 51,176,134 of record OZ010599.1, on the reverse strand, counting down.
TAGTGAGTAGAGAAATGCTCGTAAGCTGTTCACATCAAGACGAAAGGTTAGTCTTGGGAAGGCGTTAGATATCCCAGCCCGTTTATGTCTAAGAGCGTGGGGTACTTGAGTTGTTTCAGCTTCGAGGAGAAAACCGCATCTGAAAAGAAATCAAACGCCGGTCGCTCGTGACGTCAAGCTCATCGCGCAGGAAAAAAACAAATTTTAAACATCAGTAGCAGCCAATCAAGAGGGAGTCGGCAACACTATCAGCAGCAGCGGGCTCACCGACGGTTACTACTATAACTAGCCGCACGAGAAGGGTAGGGATGCAATCCGCGCATGCGCACGTCTAAATATTAACTGTGGAAAATGTTAGGCGTTCCACAGTATAGTATGCAAATGAGATGCTGCTATAAAAGCAGAAGTCAAAGATCAACGAAAGGCATGAGGCATTTCAATACACGATAGTGTAGTATAGTATGTAAATGAGATGCTGCTATAAAAGCAGAACTCAAATATCAACAAAAGGCATAAGGGCATTTCAATCCAAGATAGTGTAGTATAGTATGTAAATGAGATGCTGCTATAAAAGAAGAAGTCAAAGTTCAACAAAAGGCATAAGGCATTTCAATCCACGATAGTGTAGTATAGCATGTAAATGAGATGCTGCTATAAAAGCAGAACTCAAATATCAACAAAAGGCATAAGGACATTTCAATCCAAGATAGTGTAGTATAGTATGTAAATGAGATGATGCGATAAAAGCAGAAGCCAAATATCAACGAAAGGCATATGGGCATTTCAATCCACGATAGTGTAGTATAGTATGTAAATGAGATAAAAGCAGAAGTCAAAGATCAACGAAAGGCATCAGGGCATTTCAATCCACGATAGTGTAGTAGAGTATGTAAATGAGATAATGTTATAAAAGCAGAAGTCAAATATCAACGAAAGGCATAAGAGCATTTCAATCCACGATAGTGTAGTATAGTATGCAAATGAGATACTGCTATAAAAGCAGAAGTCAAAGATCAACGAAAGGCATAAGGGCATTTCAATCCACGATAGTGTAGTATAGTATGTAAATGAGATGCTGCTATAAAAGAAGAAGTCAAAGTTCAACAAAAGGCATAAGGCATTTCAATCCACGATAGTGTAGTATAGCATGTAAATGAGATGCTGCTATAAAAGCAGAACTCAAATATCAACAAAAGGCATAAGGACATTTCAATCCAAGATAGTGTAGTATAGTATGTAAATGAGATAATGCGATAAATGCAGAAGTCAAATATCAACGAAAGGCATATGGGCATTTCAATCCACGATAGTGTAGTATAGTATGTAAATGAGATATTGCTATAAAAGCAGAAGTCAAAGATCAACGAAAGGCATCAGGGCATTTCAATCCACGATAGTGTAGTAGAGTATGTAAATGAGATAATGTTATAAAAGCAGAAGTCAAATATCAACGAAAGGCATAAGGGCATTTCAATCCACGATAGTGTAAAATGAGATGCTGCTATAAAAGAAGAAGTCAAAGTTCAACAAAAAGCATAAGGCATTTCAATCCACGATAGTGTAGTATAGCATGTAAATGAGATGCTGCTATAAAAGCAGAACTCAAATATCAACAAAAGGCATAAGGGCATTTCAATCCACGATGGTGTAAGTATAGTATGTAAATGAGATACTGCTATAAAAGCAGACGTCAAAGATCAACGAAACGCATAATGGCATTTCAATCCACGATAATTTAGTATAGTATGTAAATGAGATACTGCTATAAAAGCGGAAGTAAAAGATCAACAAAAGGCATAAGGGCATTTCAATCCACGATAGTGTAGTATAGTAAGTAAATGAGATACTGCTAAAAAAGCAGAAATCAAAGATCAACGAAAGGCATCAGGGCATTTCAATCTACGATAGTGTAGTATAGTATGTAAATGAGATACTGCTATGAAAGCAGAAGTCAAAGATCAACGAAAACCCTAAAGGCATTTCAATCCACGATAGTGTACTATAGTCTGTAAATGAGATACTGCTATAAAAGCAGAAGTAAAAGATCAACGAAAGGCAGAAGGCGATTTCAATCCAGCAAAGTGTAGTATAGTATGTAAATGAGATACTGCTGTTAAAGCAGCAGTCAAATATCAACGAAAGGCATCAGGGAATTTCAATCCACAATAGTGTAGTATAGTATGTAAACGAGATACTGCTACGAAAGCAGAAGTTAAAGATGAACGTAAGGCATAAGGGCATTTCATTCCACGATAGTGTAGTATAGTATGTAAATGAGATACTGCTATAAAATCAGAAGTCAAAGATCAACGAAAGGCATAAGGGCATTTCAATCCAAGATAGTGTAGTATAGTATGTAAATGAGATACTGCTATAAAATCAGAAGTAAAATATCAACGAAAGGCATAAGGGGATTTCAATCCACAATAGTGTAGTATAGTATGTAAATGAGATACTGCTACGAAAGCAGAAGTTAAAGATAAACGTAAGGCATAAGGGCATTTCAATCCACGATAATGTAGTATAGTATGTAAATGAGGTACTGCTATAAAATCAGAAGTCAAAGATCAACGAAAGGCATAAGGGCATTTCAATCCACGATAGTTTATCATAGTATGTAAATGAGATACTGCTATAAAAGCAGAAGTCAAAGATGAACGAAAGGCATGACGGCATTTCAATCCAGGAAAGTGTAGTTTAATATTTAAAAGTGATACTGCTATAAAAGCAGAAGTCAAAGATAAACGAATGGCATAAGGGCATCTAAATCCAGGAATGTGTACTATAGTATGTAAAAGAGATACTTCCATAAAACCAGAAGTCAAGGATCAACGAAAGGCATGAGTGCATTTCAATCCACGATAGTATACTATGTAAATGAGATACTGCTATAAAAGCTATACACGAGAGTATAGTATATTGTGTAAATGAGATACTGCTATAAAAGCAGCAGTCAAAGATCAACGAAAGGCATAAGGGCATTTCAATCTACGATAGTGTAGTATAGTATGTAAATGACATACTGCAATAATAGCAGAAGTCAAAGATCAACGAAAGGCATCAAGGCATTTCTATCCAGGAATGTGTATAAACGTATCTAAATCATATACTGCTATAAAAGCAGAAGTCAAATATCAACGAAAGGCATAAACACATTGTAATCCACGAAAGTGTAGTATAGTATCTTAATGAGATACTGCTATAAAACAGAATTCACTGATCAGCGAAAGGCATAAGTGCATTTCATTCCTGGCAAGTGTAGTATCGTATGTAAATGAGATACTGCTATATAAACAGTAGTCAAAGATCAACGAAAGGCAGAAGGGCATTTCAATCGAGGAATGTGTAGTATAGTATGTGCATGAGATACTGCTATAAAATCAGAAGTCAAAGATCAATGAAAGTCATAAGGGCATTTCAATCAAGGACTGTATAGTATAGTATGTAAAAGAGATACTGCTATAAAACCAGAAGTCAAAGATCAGCGAAAGGCATAAGGCCATTTCAGTTCAGGGAAATCTGGTGTTCTCTGTAAAAGTTATACTGCTATAAAATTAGAACACCTCAGCGAATGCCAGTCGACCTACCATCTGTGTTACGGTTTTTTGTGTATATATATATATATACTATGACTAGTATATTTATTTTGAGTAAATACAAAATTGTGGCACAAGGCCGAATAGGGGATGGGTAGAGGCTGGTCAACGCTAACTATCTTATACCTAGCTAATCTGACTCACGACCCATTCATACATTACACTTTTCTCATTCACTACAAGAACTCGTCCATCACCGATCAATCCTCCAATCACCATAATACCACATCCTCTCAAGGGGAACCTACCAAAACGCGCCCCACACCATAAAAATTTGTAGAGATGAAACACATGCTATACATAAAAATCTAATAATGATGGTATGCGAGGGGGCGGGGAGATGAACCCAATAATCAACTAAAAGTAACGTAAAATGCAAACTAAACATAACATATGTTAGTAGGGAGCCGCCCAACCCTCAAAATAGAGAGACCGCTGTATTCTGCCCAGGGGACAAAATCAAGAGGCAACTCTCGCTAAGGGAGTGGGAAGAGGGGCAAAAACATTATGCGGGAATAGGAAAATATAAAGCTAACCCAGTCGAGATAAAAGGAGGCCAAAACAAACTGGGGAGGTTGGGAATCTCGACTTGGATCATAACCAAAGTGTAGCCGGGTTACAGGCCAGGAACAACACTTACTCACATTAACTAGGTACACTTAAGCTTGGCTAACCTAACCAAGGGGAGGGTTCCACAGGAATCCACCCCGATGTGCAATAGGTTGACCTAGAAGAGAAAATCAAGGCTAGCCCCGTTCACACGAACCAAGCTCGCCTCTTTTACCCACCTTTCGCCAAAGACTGTCGAATACAATCGTTTTCTATCAGATCTAATCTTCATCTTGAGCTGATGCTCAAAGAATTGGATTAGAAGCTGATGAGAAAGACGGTTGCCCCGCAAGACTTCCTCCTTTCGCGTCGTCCAAATCACCATTCGAGCCGTGGCCAGCAGCGTCAGAAACACCATTCGTTTCACCCCGGAATACGGGGGCGACACATTGTCACACGCGTATGCGCGATCAATGGACACAAGCTGTTCTGAAGCGAGACGAGCCGTCAGCTCGCCGACATGGTCCCATAAGGGGCGGAACCGGGGGCAATGGTAGAAGGCGTGCGAAGCCGTTTCTTCTAAGCCTAGACCACACCGTTCACAGTCTGGCAAATCCGCCAAACCCCATATGAAAGCCTTGTCGTTGAGAGGCAGCCGATTCCGAGCCAATCGCCAGGTAAGCGAAAACTCAGGGTTACTGAGGTAATCCGCTGCTGGCGCCCAAGACCAGGAGGAGCGATACTCCTCCTCCGACAAGCCGAGCGTATCTCGTAGGGAATCCTTCGCGGGCCCCTCCACTAAACCACGATAGAAGACCTTCCTAGGCCGTGAAAGGTCACTGGAGCGGGGAATGGCCCTCAAGGCCGACAGACACTCGCGAAGGAAATCCGACTCGTCCCACGGTTTACAACGGCGCTCAACCCTCGAGATGGGGGGACTGATGGTAAGGCTAGGGAAGGCGTCCCTAACAATCCACTCCAGAATCAGATCTCTTCCAGTCAAAGCGCGGCGTAGGAAAGCCAACATAGAGGCACGGATGTGACTCAAGAGGTTTAACTGTGTGTTTAGCAGAGTTATGGGCCTGTAGTCATCTAGTTTCCCCACACCACCTTTGCCCTTTTTCAACAGAGTGATCACGCCCCTGATGATCCGATTGGGGATCGACCCCGACCGAAACCAGTTGTTGAACACTGCAGTCAAAATCGGAACAAAGATGTCCGACAGCCTCAAGTACAATTCATAAGGCAAACCATCCAGACCGGGCGACATGCTTCTGCCGACCTTCTTCAAAACCGCGTAGACTTCGACCTCCGTGATCTCTCCCTCGCAGCTAGCCGCTTCAGTCGGCGAAAGCCGAGGAAAGTCAGCCAAATAGCTACGAAACTCATCCTCACGGAGACCAGGCTCCTTGGTAAAACGGCTCTCGAAATGGCCCCGAAACGCCTCGCACATGTCGTCAGTGGCCCGAAGAGCATGCCCCTCCGGGGATTCGACTTCACGAATGTAACGATCGCCACTCGACGGACCTCTTCCCTGCGCAGATCTGCGCCCAAATTCACAGCTTCGGAAGACATCTTGCTTAACTTATATCTAATTACCTGACGCATGTACCGCTCGCTATTCGAACGATCCAGAGCCTCCTTAGCTAAGGCTATATCTAGGGGATCCTCCCCAGCCACCGCCCGGGAATAACTAGCTTTAAGCGTCTTCACCTTATCAGCTTTATCTAGAACGAGCCGTTTGCCGAAATCAGTGGTGAAAGACCTAATCCTACACTTAAGGCGTTCCCACCACTTATTCCCGATAACCCCCCCACTAGCTCCCGCTGCACTAGTCTAATTAGCTGTTCCCGGAAGTCCCCCTTGTCCAGTAAGGACAGATTGAACTTCCAGTAGCCAGCCATTCTAGGCCTACAGTCTAACGCCACCCGGGCACAAACGAGTTTGTGGTCCGAATAGCCTACCCAGTGGAACGTAGGGCAATCTAGTAGATCTATGTCGGCTCTTCTAACTAACATTCTGTCAAGGTAGCTAACTACCTTGTCAAAAGGCCAATTAAGAGCCCACGTCCACATTTCCCCCCCCCCCGGGATGATCGACCCGGTATCTATCGACGAGACCATAATCGTCGATCAAATCAACCAGGCTACGATCGCCCCTTCTCCCGCTAGCTCCCTGCCCCCTGTCTAACTTGGGGTCCAGGATGGCATTCCTGCCCCCCATTAAAACTAGGCGCGTTGTATCCACTAGGAACGGACCCAACCGCCGAAAAAACGAGACCCGCTCCTCCCAGTCATTGGGCGCATAAACCGCAACGACTCGGAACGAACCACTTTTCACGGCAATATCGGCCACGATCTACCGACCCTCGGCATCGGTATGCACAAAGTCCACCTTCGCATCAAGAGTACGCCTGACAAGCAAAGAAACTCCTCTGGCAGCACGGTCCCCATATGCTGAATAGACGACAAAGTCATCCTCCAGCACACACGCATCGGAACTGCAAACAAAGTGGGTCTCCTTGATCGCGGCAACATCCACATCAAGGTACAGAAGGTCCCGGAGCAGGTGGGCCGCCTTACCTCGATCCCTTAAGCCCCTCACATTCAAAGTCGCTATCTTAATAGACATCTTCTAAGCCTGAAAATAGAAAAGAGAGTCAGCGCAAAAACCTACTCACATACGGGACGGAAATCTGAGGGTGAAAGGACCCCGACGGAATGTCCCAGACAACCGGTGCCCAACTCGGTCGTAATTCGACCGTCTGCGACAATCCCGCCAACGTCCATAGGGAACATTAGTTTGGCTGCCCTATATACGGAGGGATGGAGTAAAACGGGGACCCTCCCTGAACAGAATTGCAGCATTTTTTTCATTCGCGGAGTTCCCGACTCCAAGACCCTGATGTCTGGGAACACCTCCCTACACTCCTCCAAGAAGTACCACACCTTCAAGTTGCCCCTCATGTCTCTAACACAAGTGGTGACACCAGGGGCCTTTGGGAAGTTTCGGGGGTCCTCGGTGGACTTGCCATCCACCGATGTCATCTTGAAGAGAGGACCCAGTTTTGCCTTTCTATGACAGGACATGCCCCTCTCAAGCTCTTTCCGGTCCACCTTACAAATTAAGTCAGGCCCCGGAAAAAACCTCTTCTTTTTTCTTTTGTCTGGGAGAGGAGAGGTAGGGGTAGATGTGTGCAGAGGGGTGGAAGTGCCAGGAGGAGTGGGTACAGAACCTAAGGAGGAGGCTGACGACGGGGAGGGTGACGAAACCCGAGAGGGGGAAGAGGGACGACTCTTGGTTTGAGAATCCTGGCAGGATTGGGATCCCGATGAGTGTCCATCGTCTTTGCTTACAGTCATCTCCTCATTTTGGGAGGCACTCCATCTGCTGTTGATCTTGCTGTTGGTGTTGCTGCTGCTTCTTCCGTTGTTGCTGCTGTTGTTGTTGCTGTTGTGGGAGCTGCTCCCGCTGCTGCTCTTGCTGTTGTCGCTCCTGCGACTTTTTTCTCTTCCCCTGCCGCTGATGCAGCACCTGCTGTTTCTGTTTGGTGGCCTCCTTATTGGGGCTTTCCGGTTTGGATTTGCCGGCCACTCGTTCCTCTGTTGCAGCCTTCTCCGAGGGTTCCTGCTGCTTAGGAGGTAAGGTTGCTTCTTTGGTCTTCTTTTTTGCCACCTCTGTCCATTCGCTGCTGGCCGTTTTTCCCTTTTCTTCTGCGGGTGCAACTACCGGTGCCTGTTTTTCTGCAGTTACCGGCTTCTTGGTTGGACACAGCTTTGCCAGGTGTCTAGCCTCGACACACACCCAGCAGCAGGGCCGGCGCCCTTCCACGACCACAAAAATCCTCTTTTTGTTGCAGAGGATTGTGTTCGGAATGTCCTTGAACCCTTGGCGGTTCAACGTCACCATGACCTCCAAGTCCCCGGTGGCGATCCCCGCCTTACTTCTTATGGCCGATACCCCCTCCACTGGACCGTACTTGGCAAAGAAGGCACCCACCTGGTCCTCTGTGATAAACATGGGTACGTCGTGTAGGATAACTCTCGTCTTCCTCGTACCCATGTATTCTGTTTGCAATTTAAAGCTCTTGGTAGTGAGGGAGCAACCGGCCAGAGCCTTTGCAGCTTCCTCTGTAGCCAACAGCACGTCCCAGCACGCGTTCGACCTCCGCGCCAGGACATTTGCCCCAATTTTCAGAGTCTTCAGGGCTTCTTCCATTGGCTCCCTATTGACTCCCTGGTCTTATTATCCATTGTCAATAGGGAGATAGTTCTTTTTTCCACGGCCTCCATGACCGAAGGCATTGGTACGAGCTCATCGTTCGTGACAAATTCCTTCCACTCATCTCGCCGATTCTTGTAATATTCGGGGCCTTTTTGCGGCCTTTCCGGCACCCATGCAGATGGTGCCGTTGAAGTGGTGGCCAAAGGCTCTTTTTCTTGGGTCCCCTCCGCCATAGCGGGAGGGTATTCCCCACAAACAAACAGTTCACAAGCAAGGACAGAAAGAAAGGTAACAATATCTGACTTACTTTTTGGTTCTTCCAAATGACGTCGATCAAACCGACCACTGGCGTACGCCACAAAAACACACAATACTAATCAAAGAACACAACGGGGTATCTATACTATGACTAGTATATTTATTTTGAATAAATACAAAATTGTGGCACAAGGCCGAAAAGGGGAGGGGTAGAGGCTGGTCCAAACTAACTATCCTATACCTAGCTAATCAGATTCACGACCCATTCAAACATTACAATTTACCCATTCACCACAAGAACTCGTCCATCACCAAACAATCCTCCAACCACCATAATACCACATCCTCTCAAGGGGAACGTACCAAAACGCGCCCCACACCATAAAAATGTGTAGAGATGAAACACGTGCTATACATAAAAATCTAATAATGATGGTATGCGAGGGGGGGGGAGATGAACCCAATAATCAACTAAAAGTAACGTAAAATGCAAACTAAACATAACATATGTTAGTAGGGAGCCGCCCAACCCTCAAAATAGAGAGGCCGCTGTATTCTGCCCAGGGGACAAAATCAAGAGGCAAGCTGTTCGGGAGCGAGACGAGCTGTCAGCTCGCCAACATGGTCCCATGAGGGGCGGACCCGGGGGCAATGGTAGAAAGCGTGCGAAGCCGTTTCTTCTAAGCCAAGACCACACCGTTCACAGTCTGGCAAATCCACCAAACCCCATATGAAAGCCTTGTCGTAGAGAGGCAGCCGATTCCGAGCCAATCGCCAGGTAAGCGAAAACTCAGGGTTACTGAGGTAATCCGCCGCTGGCGCCCAAGACCAGTAGGAGCGATACTCCTCCTCCGACAAGCCGAGAGTATCACGTAGGGAATCCTACGCGGGCCCCTACACTAATCCACGATAGAAGACCTTCCTAGGCCGTGAAAGGTCATTGGACCGGGGCATGGCCTTCAAGGCCGACCGACACTCGCGGATAAAATCCGACTCGTCCCGCGGTTTACAACGGCGCTCAACCCTCGAGATGTGGGGACTGATGGTAAGGCTAGGGAAGGCGTCCCTAACAATCCCCTCCAGAATCGGATCTCTTCCAGTCAAAGCGCGGCGTAGGAAAGCCAACCTAGAGGCACGGATGTGACTCAAGAGGTGCGGCATTCCCAGCCCCCCATGACACGGACGTTTAGTGCAGACTCGTCTGTCGACCCTGTTCACGCGTCCCCTCCATAAAATGGAGGATAGCGATCGCTCGAGCGACTTCCAACGGGTCTCACAGAGAGGAAGTACAGACAATCGATAAAGAATCAGGGGGGAAATGTATGTAGCACACACCTCCGCCCTGCCCTTCACGGACAACCGCCGTCGATTCCAAGTCTTGCCGACAGAATCGACCTTTGCAAGTACTTCAGATCAATTCTTCTCCAGCTGGAGGTCCGGTCCAAACCACACTCCAAGAATGCGGACAGGTCCATCCGTCCAACCGAAGCGGCCCGGAAGAGCGACCCCCTTCCAGGCACCTAACCGCAAGCCGGAAGACTTGTCGCGGTTTATCTTGGCCCCTGTCACCTTCTCGTACCGATCAAGCGCCTTCTGTACCGCCTCGATGTCGTCCCGGGACGACACGAAAGCAGATACGTCATCGGCGTACGCGGAAACCCTGGCGCGAGCCCCTCCAGGAACGGCGATTCCGCGTAGGGCCGGACTGCCGGTCTCGTCCTTCAGCCGGCGAAGGAGAGGCTCCAACGCCAAAGCATAAAGGAGAGGCGACAGCGGACAACCCTGACGAACCGACCTAGACAGCACGAACGCGTCCGACAACCTTCCGTTCACCTGTACCACAGCACTGGGGGAGCGATACAGGAGGCTAATCCAGCGGCAGAAGTTGGGTGCGAATCCAGCGGCCTGCAGGACAGTAGCAAGGTAGCGATGGTCGACCCTGTCAAATGCCTTGGACTGATCCAAATTGATCAGCGCGGCTCGCTCGTCGTCTTTTACACCCTCTATGATCGTGCGGATCAGATGCAGGTTGCTCTGAATTGTTCGGCCCCTCACAGAACAAGTCTGCTCAGGTCCCAACAGAGACTCGGCAACCGACTGCAAACGCTCCTGCAGGATCTTGGCCATAATCTTTAACTCTGTGTTTAGCAGAGTTATGGGCCTGTAGTCATCTAGTTTCCCCCCACCACCTTTGCCCTTTTTCAACAGAGTGATCACGCCCCTGGTGATCCGATTGGGGATGGACCCCGACCGAAACCAGTTGTTGAACACTACAGTCAAAATCGGAACAAAGATGTGCGACAGCCTCAAGTACAATTCATAGGGCAAACCATCCAGACCGGGCGACTTGCCTCTGCCGACCTTCTTCAAAACCGCGTAGACTTCGCCGTCCGTGATCTCTCCCTCGCAGCTAGCCGCTTCAGTCGGCGAAAGCCGAGGAAAGTCAGCCAAATAGCTACGAAACTCCTCCTCACGGAGACCAGGCTCCTTGGTAAACCGGCTCTCGAAATGGCGCCGAAACGCCTCGCACATGTCGTCAGTGGCCCGAAGAGTACGCCCCTCCGGGGATTCGACATCACGAATGTAACGATCGCCACCTCGACGGACCTCTTCCCTGCGCAGATCTGCGCCCAAGTTCACCGCTTCTTTTATATATACTATGACTAGGGTATTTATTGTAAAAAAAATTTACAATTGTGGCACGTGGCCGATGAAGGGGAGGGTTAAAGGCTGGTCCAAACTAACTATCCTATACCTAGCTAATCAGATTCACGACCCATTCATACATTACAATTTACCCATTCACCACAAGAACTCGTCCATCACCAAACAATCCTTCAATCACCATAATACCACATTCTTACCAGGGAGTCCTACAAAAAACGCGCCCCACACCATAAAAATTTGATGATAATACATAAAATACATAAAATTTTAATAATGATAGAATGAGAGGGGAGGGAGATGAACCCAATAATCAAATAAATATAAAAACAAAATACAAACTAAACATAACAGATGTTAGTAGGGGACCGTCCAACCCTCAAAATAGAGAGACCGCTGTATTCTGCCCAGGGGACAAAATCAAGAGGGAACTCTCGCTAAGGGAGTGGGAAGAAGGCTAAAATATTATGCGGGAATTGGAAAATATAAAGCTGACCCAGTCGAGATAAAAGGGGGCCGAAACAAACTGGGGAGGTTTGGAATCTCGACTTGGATCATAACCAAAGAGTAGCAGGGTTACAGGCCAGGAACAACACTTACTCACATTAACTAGGTACACTGAAGCTTGTCTAACCTAACCAAAGGGAGGGTTCCAGAGGAATCCACCCCGATGTGCAATAGGTTGACCTAGAAGAGAAAATCAAGGCTAGCCCCGGTCAAACGAACCAAGCTCGCCTCTTTTACCCACCTTTCGCCAAAGACTGTCGAATACAATCGTTTTCTATCAGATCTAATCTTCATCTTGAGCTGATGCTCAAAGAATTGGATTAGATGCTGATGAGAAAGACGGTTGCCCCGCAAGACTTCCTCCTTTCGCGTCGTCCAAATCACCATTCGAGCCGTGGCCAGCACCGTCAGAAACACCATTCGTTTCACCCCGGAATACGAGGGCGACACATTGTCACACGCGTATGCGCGATCAATGGACACAAGCTGTTCGGGAGCGAGACAAGCCGTCAGCTCGCCGACATGGTCCCATAAGGGGCGGACCCGGGGGCAATGGTAGAAGGCGTGCGAAGCCGTTTCCTCTAAGCCAAGACCACACCGTTCACAGTCTGGCAAATCCGCCAAACCCCATATGAAAGCCTTGTCGTTGAGAGGCAGCCGATTCCGAGCCAATCGCCAGGTAAGCGAAAACTCAGGGTTACTGAGGTAATCCGCCGCTGGCGCCCAAGACCAGTAGGAGCGATACTCCTCCTCCGACAAGCCGAGCGTATCACGTAGGGAATCCTTCGCGGGCCCCTACACTAATCCACGATAGAAGACCTTCCTAGGCCGTGAAAGGTCACTGGACCGGGAAATGGCCTTCAAGGCCGACCGACACTCGCGGATGAAATCCGACTCGTCCCGGGGTTTACGACGGCGCTCAACCCTCGAGATGGGGGGACTGATGGTAAGGCTAGGGAAGGCGTCCCTAACAATCCCCTCCAGAATCGGATCTCTCCCAGTCAATGCGAGGCGTAGGAAAGCCAACCTAGAGGCACGGATGTGACTCAAGAGGTGCGGCATTCCCAGCCCCCCATGACACGGACGTTTAGTGCAGACTCGTCTGTCGACCCTGTTCACGCGTCCCCTCCATAAAATGGAGGATAGCGATCGCCCGAGCGCCTTCCAATGGGAGGAAGTACAGACAATCGATAAAGAATCAGGGGGAAAATGTATGTAGCACACACCTCCGCCCTGCCCTTCACGGACAACCGCCGTCGATTCCAAGTCTTGCCGACAGAATCGACCTTTGCAAGTACTTCAGACCAATTCTTCTCCAGCTGGAGGTCCGGTCCAAACCACACTCCAAGAATACGGACAGGCCCATCCGTCCAACCGAAGCGGCCCGGAAGAGCGACCCCCTTCCAGGCACCTAACCGCAAGCCGGAAGACTTGTCGCGGTTTATCTTGGCCCCTGTCACCTTCTCGTACCGATCAAGCGCCTTCTGTACCGCCTCGATGTCGTCCCGGGACGACACGAAAGCAGATACGTCATCGGCGTACGCGGAAACCCTGGCTCGAGCCCCTCCAGGAACGGCGATTCCGCGTAGGGCCGGACTGCCGGTCTCGTCCTTCAGCCTCAAGTACAATTCATAGGGCAAACCATCCAGACCGGGCGACTTGCCTCTGCCGACCTTCTTCAAAACCGCGTAGACTTCGCCGTCCGTGATCTCTCCCTCGCAGCTAGCCGCTTCAGTCGGCGAAAGCCGAGGAAAGTCAGCCAAATAGCTACGAAACTCCTCCTCACGGAGACAGGCTCCTTCGTAAACCGGCTCTCGAAATGGCGCCGAAACGCCTCGCACATGTCGTCAGTGGCCCGAAGAGTACGCCCCTCCGGGGATTCGACTTCACGAATGTAACGATCGCCACCTCGACGGACCTCTTCCCTGCGCAAATCTGCGCCCAAGTTCACCGCTTCTTTTATATATACTATGACTAGGATATTTATTATGTTTTTATACATAATTGTGGCACGTGGCCGATGAAGGGGAGGGGTAAAGGCTGGTCCAAACTAACTATCCTATACCTAGCTAATCAGATTCACGACCCATTCATACATTACAATTTACCCATTCACCACAAGAACTCGTCCATCACCAAACAATCCTCCAACCACCATAATACCACATCCTCTCAAGGGGAACCTAGCAAAACGCGCCCCACACCATAAAAATTTGATGATAATACATAAAATACATAAAATTTTAATAATGATAGAATGAGAGGGGAGGGAGATGAACCCAATAATCAAATAAATATAAACACAAAATACAAACTAAACATAACAGATGTTAGTAGGGGACCGTCCAACCCTCAAAATAGAGAGGCCGCTGTATTCTGCCCAGGGGACAGAATCAAGAAGCTCTCTCGCTAAGGGAGTGGGGAAAAAGGATAAAATATTATGCGGGAATGGGGAAATATAAAGCTGACCCAGTCGAGATGAAAAGGAGGGTTAAAAACAACCTGGGGAGGTTGGGAATCTCGACTTGGATCATAACCAAAGAGTAGCCGGGTTACAGGCCAGGAACAACACTTACTCACATTAACTAGGTACACTGAAGCTTGTCTAATCCTAACCAAGGGGAGGGTTCCACAGGAAGCCACCCCGATGTGCAATAGGTTGACCTAGAAGAGAAAATCAAGGCTAGCCCCGGTCACACGAACCAAGCTCGCCTCTTTTACCCACCTTTCGCTAAAGACTGTCGAATGCAATCGTTTTCTATCAGATCTAATCTTCATCTTGAGCTGATGCTCAAAGAATAGGATTAGATGCTGATGAGAAAGACGGTTGCCCCGCAAGACTTCCTCCTTTCGCGTCGTCCAAATCACCATTCGAGCCGTGGCCAGCAGCGTCAGAAACACCATTCGTTTCACCCCGGAATACGGGGGCGACACATTGTCACACGCGTATGCGCGATCAATGGACACAAGCTGTTCGGGAGCGAGACGAGCCGTCAGCTCGCCGACATGGTCCCATAAGGGGCGGACCCGGGGGCAATGGTAGAAGGCGTGCGGAGCCGTTTCTTCTAAGCCAAGACCACACCGTTCACAGTCTGGCAAATCCGCCAAACCCCATATGAAAGCCTTGTCGTTGAGAGGCAGCCGATTCCGAGCCAATCGCCAGGTAAGCGAAAACTCAGGGTTACTGAGGTAATCCGCCGCTGGCGCCCAAGACCAGTAGGAGCGATACTCCTCCTCCGACTAGCCGAGCGTATCACGTAGGGAATCCTTCGCGGGCCACTCCACTAATCCACGATAGAAGACCTTCCTAGGCCGTGACAGGTCACTGGACCGGGGAATGGCCCTCAAGGCCGACCGACACTCGCGGATGAAATCCGACTCGTCCCGGGGTTTACGACGGCGCTCAACCCTCGAGATGGGGGGACTGATGGTAAGGCTAGGGAAGGCGTCCCTAACAATCCCCTCCAGAATCGGATCTCTCCCAGTCAATGCGCGGCGTAGGAAAGCCAACCTAGAGGCACGGACGTGACTCAAGAGGTGCGGCATTCCCAGCCCCCCATGACACGGACGTTTAGTGCAGACTCGTCTGTCGACCCTGTTCACGCGTCCCCTCCATAAAATGGAGGATAGCGATCGCTCGAGCGCCTTCCAATGGGCCTCACAGAGAGGAAGTACAGACAATCGATAAAGAATCAGGGGGAAAATGTATGTAGCACACACCTCCGCCCTGCCCTTCACGGACAACCGCCGTCGATTCCAAGTCTTGCCGGCAGAATCGACCTTTGCAAGTACTTCAGACCAATTCTTCTCCAGCTGGAGGTCCGGTCCAAACCACACTCCAAGAATGCGGACAGGTCCATCCGTCCAACCGAAGCGGCCCGGAAGAGCGACCCCCTTCCAGGCACCTAACCGCAAGCCGGAAGACTTGTCGCGGTTTATCTTGGCCCCTGTCACCTTCTCGTACCGATCAAGCGCCTTCTGTACCGCCTCGATGTCGTCCCGGGACGACACGAAAGCAGATACGTCATCGGCGTACGCGGAAACCCTGGCTCGAGCCCCTCCAGGAACGGCGATTCCGCGTAGGGCCGGACTGCCGGTCTCGTCCTTCAGCCGGCGAAGGAGAGGCTCCAACGCCAAAGCATAAAGGAGAGGCGACAGCGGACAACCCTGACGAACCGACCTAGACAGCACGAACGCGTCCGACAACCTTCCGTTCACCTGTACCACAGCACTGGGGGAGCGATACAGGAGGCTAATCCAGCGGCAGAAGTTTGGTGCGAATCCAGCGGCCTGCAGGACAGTAGCAAGGTAGCGATGGTCGACCCTATCAAATGCCTTGGACTGATCCAAATTGATCAGCGCGGCTTGCTCGTCGTCTTTTACACCCTCTATGATCGTGCGGATCAGATGCAGGTTGCTCTGAATTGTTCGGCCCCTCACAGAACAAGTCTGCTCAGGTCCCAACAGAGACTCGGCAACTGACTGCAAACGCTCCTGCAGGATCTTGGCCATAATCTTTAACTCTGTGTTTAGCAGAGTTATGGGCCTGTAGTCATCTAGTTTCCCCCCACCACCTTTGCCCTTTTTCAACAGAGCGATCACGCCCCTGGTGATCCGATTGGGGATCGACCCCGACCGAAACCAGTTGTTGAACACTGCAGTCAAAATCGGAACAAAGATGTGCGACAGCCTCAAGTACAATTCATAGGGAAAACCATCCTGACCGGGCGACTTGCCTCTGCCGACCTTCTTCAAAACCGCGTAGACTTCGCCCTCCGTGATCTCTCCCTCGCAGCTAGCCGCTTCAGTCGGCGAAAGCCGAGGAAAGTCAGCCAAATAGCTACGAAACTCCTCCTCACGGAGACCAGGCTCCTTCGTAAACCGGCTCTCGAAATGGCGCCGAAACGCCTCGCACATGTCGTCAGTGGCCCGAAGAGTACGCCCCTCCGGGGATTCGACTTCACGAATGTAACGATCGCCACCTTGACGGACCTCTTCCCTGCGCAAATCTGCGCCCAAGTTCACCGCTTCTTTTATATATACTATGACTAGGGTATTTATTGTAAAAAAAATTTACAATTGTGGCACGTGGCCGATGAAGGGGAGGGTTAAAGGCTGGTCCAAACTAACTATCCTATACCTAGCTAATCAGATTCACGACCCATTCATACATTACAATTTACCCATTCACCACAAGAACTCGTCCATCACCAAACAATCCTTCAATCACCATAATACCACATTCTTACCAGGGAGTCCTACAAAAAACGCGCCCCACACCATAAAAATTTGATGATAATACATAAAATACATAAAATTTTAATAATGATAGAATGAGAGGGGAGGGAGATGAACCCAATAATCAAATAAATATAAAAACAAAATACAAACTAAACATAACAGATGTTAGTAGGGGACCGTCCAACCCTCAAAATAGAGAGACCGCTGTATTCTGCCCAGGGGACAAAATCAAGAGGCAACTCTCGCTAAGGGAGTGGGAAGAAGGCTAAAATATTATGCGGGAATGGGAAAATATAAAGCTGACCCAGTCGAGATAAAAGGGGGCCGAAACAAACTGGGGAGGTTTGGAATCTCGACTTGGATCATAACCAAAGAGTAGCAGGGTTACAGGCCAGGAACAACACTTACTCACATTAACTAGGTACACTGAAGCTTGTCTAACCTAACCAAAGGGAGGGTTCCAGAGGAATCCACCCCGATGTGCAATAGGTTGACCTAGAAGAGAAAATCAAGGCTAGCCCCGGTCAAACGAACCAAGCTCGCCTCTTTTACCCACCTTTCGCCAAAGACTGTCGAATACAATCGTTTTCTATCAGATCTAATCTTCATCTTGAGCTGATGCTCAAAGAATTGGATTAGATGCTGATGAGAAAGACGGTTGCCCCGCAAGACTTCCTCCTTTCGCGTCGTCCAAATCACCATTCGAGCCGTGGCCAGCACCGTCAGAAACACCATTCGTTTCACCCCGGAATACGAGGGCGACACATTGTCACACGCGTATGCGCGATCAATGGACACAAGCTGTTCGGGAGCGAGACAAGCCGTCAGCTCGCCGACATGGTCCCATAAGGGGCGGACCCGGGGGCAATGGTAGAAGGCGTGCGAAGCCGTTTCCTCTAAGCCAAGACCACACCGTTCACAGTCTGGCAAATCCGCCAAACCCCATATGAAAGCCTTGTCGTTGAGAGGCAGCCGATTCCGAGCCAATCGCCAGGTAAGCGAAAACTCAGGGTTACTGAGGTAATCCGCCGCTGGCGCCCAAGACCAGTAGGAGCGATACTCCTCCTCCGACAAGCCGAGCGTATCACGTAGGGAATCCTTCGCGGGCCCCTACACTAATCCACGATGGAAGACCTTCCTAGGCCGTGAAAGGTCACTGGACCGGGAAATGGCCTTCAAGGCCGACCGACACTCGCGGATGAAATCCGACTCGTCCCGGGGTTTACGACGGCGCTCAACCCTCGAGATGGGGGGACTGATGGTAAGGCTAGGGAAGGCGTCCCTAACAATCCCCTCCAGAATCGGATCTCTCCCAGTCAATGCGAGGCGTAGGAAAGCCAACCTAGAGGCACGGATGTGACTCAAGAGGTGCGGCATTCCCAGCCCCCCATGACACGGACGTTTAGTGCAGACTCGTCTGTCGACCCTGTTCACGCGTCCCCTCCATAAAATGGAGGATAGCGATCGCCCGAGCGCCTTCCAATGGGAGGAAGTACAGACAATCGATAAAGAATCAGGGGGAAAATGTATGTAGCACACACCTCCGCCTTGCCCTTCACGGACAAGCGCCGTCGATTCCAAGTCTTGCCGGCAGAATCGACCTTTGCAAGTACTTCAGACCAATTCTTCTCCAGCTGGAGGTCCGGTCCAAACCACACTCCAAGAATGCGGACAGGCCCATCCGTCCAACCGAAGCGGCCCGGAAGAGCGACCCCCTTCCAGGCACCTAACCGCAAGCCGGAAGACTTGTCGCGGTTTATCTTGGCCCCTGTCACCTTCTCGTACCGATCAAGCGCCTTCTGTACCGCCTCGATGTCGTCCTGGGACGACACGAAAGCAGATACGTCATCGGCGTACGCGGAAACCCTGGCTCGAGCCCCTCCAGGAACGGCGATTCCGCGTAGGGCCGGACTGCCGGTCTCGTCCTTCAGCCGGCGAAGGAGAGGTTCCAACGCCAAAGCATAATGGAGAGGCGACAGCGGACAACCCTGACGAACCGACCTAGACAGCACGAACGCGTCCGACAACCTTCCGTTCACCTGTACCACAGCACTGGGGGAGCGATACAGGAGGCTAATCCAGCGGCAGAAGTTGGGTGCGAATCCAGCGGCCTGCAGGACAGTAGCAAGATAGCGATGGTCGACCCTATCAAATGCCTTGGACTGATCCAAATTGATCAGCGCGGCTTGCTCGTCGTCTTTTACACCCTCTATGATCGTGCGAATCAGATGCAGGTTGCTCTGAATTGTTCGGCCCCTCACAGAACAAGTCTGCTCAGGTCCCAACAGAGACTCGGCAACTGACTGCAAACGCTCCTGCAGGATCTTGGCCATAATCTTTAACTCTGTGTTTAGCAGAGTTATGGGCCTGTAGTCATCTAGTTTCCCCCCACCACCTTTGCCCTTTTTCAACAGAGTGATCACGCCGCTGGTGATCCGGTTGGGGATGGACCCCGACCGAAACCAGTTGTTGAACACTGCAGTCAAAATCGGAACAAAGATGTGCGACAGCCTCAAGTACAATTCATAGGGCAAACCATCCAGACCGGGCGACTTGCCTCTGCCGACCTTCTTCAAAACCGCGTAGACTTCGCCCTCCGTGATCTCTCCCTCGCAGCTAGCCGCTTCAGTCGGCGAAAGCCGAGGAAAGTCAGCCAAATAGCTACGAAACTCCTCCTCACGGAGACAGGCTCCTTCGTAAACCGGCTCTCGAAATGGCGCCGAAACGCCTCGCACATGTCGTCAGTGGCCCGAAGAGTACGCCCCTCCGGGGATTCGACTTCACGAATGTAACGATCGCCACCTCGACGGACCTCTTCCCTGCGCAAATCTGCGCCCAAGTTCACCGCTTCTTTTATATATACTATGACTAGATGATTTATTATGTTTTTATACATAATTGTGGCACGTGGCCGATGAAGGGGAGGGGTAAAGGCTGGTCCAAACTAACTATCCTATACCTAGCTAATCAGATTCACGACCCATTCATACATTACAATTTACCCATTCACAACAAGAACTCGTCCGTCACCAAACAATCCTCCAACCACCATAATACCGCATCCTCTCAAGGGGAACCTAGCAAAAACGCGCCCCACACCATAAAAATTTGATGATAATACATAAAATACATAAAATTTTAATAATGATAGAATGAGAGGGGAGGGAGATGAACCCAATAATCAAATAAATATAAACACAAAATACAAACTAAACATAACAGATGTTAGTAGGGGACCGTCCAACCCTCAAAATAGAGAGGCCGCTGTATTCTGCCCAGGGGACAAAATCAAGAGGCAACTCTCGCTAAGGGAGTGGGAAGAAGGCTAAAATATTATGCGGGAATGGGAAAAATATAAAGCTGACCCAGTCGAGATAAAAGGGGGCCGAAACAAACTGGGGATGTTGGGAATCTCGACTTGGATCATAACCAAAGAGTAGCCGGGTTACAGACCAGGAACAACACTTACTCACATTAACTAGGTACACTGAAGCTTGTCTAATCCTAACCAAGGGGACGGTTCCACAGGAAGCCACCCCGATGTGCAATAGGTTGACCTAGAAGAGAAAATCAAGGCTAGCCCCGGTCACACGAACCAAGCTCGCCTCTTTTACCCACCTTTGGCTAAAGACTGTCGAATGCAATCGTTTTCTATCAGATCTAATCTTCATCTTGAGCTGATGCTCAAAGAATTGGATTAGATGCTGATGAGAAAGACGGTTGCCCCGCAAGACTTCCTCCTTTCGCGTCGTCCAAATCACCATTCGAGCCGTGGCCAGCAGCGTCAGAAACACCATTCGTTTCACCCCGGAATACGGGGGCGACACATTGTCACACGCGTATGCGCGATCAATGGACACAAGCTGTTCGGGAGCGAGACGAGCCGTCAGCTCGCCGACATGGTCCCATAAGGGGCGGACCCGGGGGCAATGGTAGAAGGCGTGCGAAGCCGTTTCCTCTAAGCCAAGACCACACCGTTCACAGTCTGGCAAATCCGCCAAACCCCATATGAAAGCCTTGTCGTTGAGAGGCAGCCGATTCCGAGCCAATCGCCAGGTAAGCGAAAACTCAGGGTTACTGAGGTAATCCGCCGCTGGCGCCCAAGACCAGTAGGAGCGATACTCCTCCTCCGACAAGCCGAGCGTATCACGTAGGGAATCCTTCGCGGGCCCCTACACTAATCCACGATGGAAGACCTTCCTAGGCCGTGAAAGGTCACTGGACCGGGAAATGGCCTTCAAGGCCGACCGACACTCGCGGATGAAATCCGACTCGTCCCGGGGTTTACGACGGCGCTCAACCCTCGAGATGGGGGGACTGATGGTAAGGCTAGGGAAGGCGTCCCTAACAATCCCCTCCAGAATCGGATCTCTCCCAGTCAATGCGAGGCGTAGGAAAGCCAACCTAGAGGCACGGATGTGACTCAAGAGGTGCGGCATTCCCAGCCCCCCATGACACGGACGTTTAGTGCAGACTCGTCTGTCGACCCTGTTCACGCGTCCCCTCCATAAAATGGAGGATAGCGATCGCCCGAGCGCCTTCCAATGGGAGGAAGTACAGACAATCGATAAAGAATCAGGGGGAAAATGTATGTAGCACACACCTCCGCCTTGCCCTTCACGGACAAGCGCCGTCGATTCCAAGTCTTGCCGGCAGAATCGACCTTTGCAAGTACTTCAGACCAATTCTTCTCCAGCTGGAGGTCCGGTCCAAACCACACTCCAAGAATGCGGACAGGCCCATCCGTCCAACCGAAGCGGCCCGGAAGAGCGACCCCCTTCCAGGCACCTAACCGCAAGCCGGAAGACTTGTCGCGGTTTATCTTGGCCCCTGTCACCTTCTCGTACCGATCAAGCGCCTTCTGTACCGCCTCGATGTCGTCCTGGGACGACACGAAAGCAGATACGTCATCGGCGTACGCGGAAACCCTGGCTCGAGCCCCTCCAGGAACGGCGATTCCGCGTAGGGCCGGACTGCCGGTCTCGTCCTTCAGCCGGCGAAGGAGAGGTTCCAACGCCAAAGCATAATGGAGAGGCGACAGCGGACAACCCTGACGAACCGACCTAGACAGCACGAACGCGTCCGACAACCTTCCGTTCACCTGTACCACAGCACTGGGGGAGCGATACAGGAGGCTAATCCAGCGGCAGAAGTTGGGTGCGAATCCAGCGGCCTGCAGGACAGTAGCAAGATAGCGATGGTCGACCCTATCAAATGCCTTGGACTGATCCAAATTGATCAGCGCGGCTTGCTCGTCGTCTTTTACACCCTCTATGATCGTGCGAATCAGATGCAGGTTGCTCTGAATTGTTCGGCCCCTCACAGAACAAGTCTGCTCAGGTCCCAACAGAGACTCGGCAACTGACTGCAAACGCTCCTGCAGGATCTTGGCCATAATCTTTAACTCTGTGTTTAGCAGAGTTATGGGCCTGTAGTCATCTAGTTTCCCCCCACCACCTTTGCCCTTTTTCAACAGAGTGATCACGCCGCTGGTGATCCGGTTGGGGATGGACCCCGACCGAAACCAGTTGTTGAACACTGCAGTCAAAATCGGAACAAAGATGTGCGACAGCCTCAAGTACAATTCATAGGGCAAACCATCCAGACCGGGCGACTTGCCTCTGCCGACCTTCTTCAAAACCGCGTAGACTTCGCCCTCCGTGATCTCTCCCTCGCAGCTAGCCGCTTCAGTCGGCGAAAGCCGAGGAAAGTCAGCCAAATAGCTACGAAACTCCTCCTCACGGAGACAGGCTCCTTCGTAAACCGGCTCTCGAAATGGCGCCGAAACGCCTCGCACATGTCGTCAGTGGCCCGAAGAGTACGCCCCTCCGGGGATTCGACTTCACGAATGTAACGATCGCCACCTCGACGGACCTCTTCCCTGCGCAAATCTGCGCCCAAGTTCACCGCTTCTTTTATATATACTATGACTAGATGATTTATTATGTTTTTATACATAATTGTGGCACGTGGCCGATGAAGGGGAGGGGTAAAGGCTGGTCCAAACTAACTATCCTATACCTAGCTAATCAGATTCACGACCCATTCATACATTACAATTTACCCATTCACAACAAGAACTCGTCCGTCACCAAACAATCCTCCAACCACCATAATACCGCATCCTCTCAAGGGGAACCTAGCAAAAACGCGCCCCACACCATAAAAATTTGATGATAATACATAAAATACATAAAATTTTAATAATGATAGAATGAGAGGGGAGGGAGATGAACCCAATAATCAAATAAATATAAACACAAAATACAAACTAAACATAACAGATGTTAGTAGGGGACCGTCCAACCCTCAAAATAGAGAGGCCGCTGTATTCTGCCCAGGGGACAAAATCAAGAGGCAACTCTCGCTAAGGGAGTGGGAAGAAGGCTAAAATATTATGCGGGAATGGGAAAAATATAAAGCTGACCCAGTCGAGATAAAAGGGGGCCGAAACAAACTGGGGATGTTGGGAATCTCGACTTGGATCATAACCAAAGAGTAGCCGGGTTACAGACCAGGAACAACACTTACTCACATTAACTAGGTACACTGAAGCTTGTCTAATCCTAACCAAGGGGACGGTTCCACAGGAAGCCACCCCGATGTGCAATAGGTTGACCTAGAAGAGAAAATCAAGGCTAGCCCCGGTCACACGAACCAAGCTCGCCTCTTTTACCCACCTTTGGCTAAAGACTGTCGAATGCAATCGTTTTCTATCAGATCTAATCTTCATCTTGAGCTGATGCTCAAAGAATTGGATTAGATGCTGATGAGAAAGACGGTTGCCCCGCAAGACTTCCTCCTTTCGCGTCGTCCAAATCACCATTCGAGCCGTGGCCAGCAGCGTCAGAAACACCATTCGTTTCACCCCGGAATACGGGGGCGACACATTGTCACACGCGTATGCGCGATCAATGGACACAAGCTGTTCGGGAGCGAGACGAGCCGTCAGCTCGCCGACATGGTCCCATAAGGGGCGGACCCGGGGGCAATGGTAGAAGGCGTGCGAAGCCGTTTCCTCTAAGCCAAGACCACACCGTTCACAGTCTGGCAAATCCGCCAAACCCCATATGAAAGCCTTGTCGTTGAGAGGCAGCCGATTCCGAGCCAATCGCCAGGTAAGCGAAAACTCAGGGTTACTGAGGTAATCCGCCGCTGGCGCCCAAGACCAGTAGGAGCGATACTCCTCCTCCGACAAGCCGAGCGTATCACGTAGGGAATCCTTCGCGGGCCCCTACACTAATCCACGATGGAAGACCTTCCTAGGCCGTGAAAGGTCACTGGACCGGGAAATGGCCTTCAAGGCCGACCGACACTCGCGGATGAAATCCGACTCGTCCCGGGGTTTACGACGGCGCTCAACCCTCGAGATGGGGGGACTGATGGTAAGGCTAGGGAAGGCGTCCCTAACAATCCCCTCCAGAATCGGATCTCTCCCAGTCAATGCGAGGCGTAGGAAAGCCAACCTAGAGGCACGGATGTGACTCAAGAGGTGCGGCATTCCCAGCCCCCCATGACACGGACGTTTAGTGCAGACTCGTCTGTCGACCCTGTTCACGCGTCCCCTCCATAAAATGGAGGATAGCGATCGCCCGAGCGCCTTCCAATGGGAGGAAGTACAGACAATCGATAAAGAATCAGGGGGAAAATGTATGTAGCACACACCTCCGCCTTGCCCTTCACGGACAAGCGCCGTCGATTCCAAGTCTTGCCGGCAGAATCGACCTTTGCAAGTACTTCAGACCAATTCTTCTCCAGCTGGAGGTCCGGTCCAAACCACACTCCAAGAATGCGGACAGGCCCATCCGTCCAACCGAAGCGGCCCGGAAGAGCGACCCCCTTCCAGGCACCTAACCGCAAGCCGGAAGACTTGTCGCGGTTTATCTTGGCCCCTGTCACCTTCTCGTACCGATCAAGCGCCTTCTGTACCGCCTCGATGTCGTCCTGGGACGACACGAAAGCAGATACGTCATCGGCGTACGCGGAAACCCTGGCTCGAGCCCCTCCAGGAACGGCGATTCCGCGTAGGGCCGGACTGCCGGTCTCGTCCTTCAGCCGGCGAAGGAGAGGTTCCAACGCCAAAGCATAATGGAGAGGCGACAGCGGACAACCCTGACGAACCGACCTAGACAGCACGAACGCGTCCGACAACCTTCCGTTCACCTGTACCACAGCACTGGGGGAGCGATACAGGAGGCTAATCCAGCGGCAGAAGTTGGGTGCGAATCCAGCGGCCTGCAGGACAGTAGCAAGATAGCGATGGTCGACCCTATCAAATGCCTTGGACTGATCCAAATTGATCAGCGCGGCTTGCTCGTCGTCTTTTACACCCTCTATGATCGTGCGAATCAGATGCAGGTTGCTCTGAATTGTTCGGCCCCTCACAGAACAAGTCTGCTCAGGTCCCAACAGAGACTCGGCAACTGACTGCAAACGCTCCTGCAGGATCTTGGCCATAATCTTTAACTCTGTGTTTAGCAGAGTTATGGGCCTGTAGTCATCTAGTTTCCCCCCACCACCTTTGCCCTTTTTCAACAGAGTGATCACGCCGCTGGTGATCCGGTTGGGGATGGACCCCGACCGAAACCAGTTGTTGAACACTGCAGTCAAAATCGGAACAAAGATGTGCGACAGCCTCAAGTACAATTCATAGGGCAAACCATCCAGACCGGGCGACTTGCCTCTGCCGACCTTCTTCAAAACCGCGTAGACTTCGCCCTCCGTGATCTCTCCCTCGCAGCTAGCCGCTTCAGTCGGCGAAAGCCGAGGAAAGTCAGCCAAATAGCTACGAAACTCCTCCTCACGGAGACAGGCTCCTTCGTAAACCGGCTCTCGAAATGGCGCCGAAACGCCTCGCACATGTCGTCAGTGGCCCGAAGAGTACGCCCCTCCGGGGATTCGACTTCACGAATGTAACGATCGCCACCTCGACGGACCTCTTCCCTGCGCAAATCTGCGCCCAAGTTCACCGCTTCTTTTATATATACTATGACTAGATGATTTATTATGTTTTTATACATAATTGTGGCACGTGGCCGATGAAGGGGAGGGGTAAAGGCTGGTCCAAACTAACTATCCTATACCTAGCTAATCAGATTCACGACCCATTCATACATTACAATTTACCCATTCACAACAAGAACTCGTCCGTCACCAAACAATCCTCCAACCACCATAATACCGCATCCTCTCAAGGGGAACCTAGCAAAAACGCGCCCCACACCATAAAAATTTGATGATAATACATAAAATACATAAAATTTTAATAATGATAGAATGAGAGGGGAGGGAGATGAACCCAATAATCAAATAAATATAAACACAAAATACAAACTAAACATAACAGATGTTAGTAGGGGACCGTCCAACCCTCAAAATAGAGAGGCCGCTGTATTCTGCCCAGGGGACAAAATCAAGAGGCAACTCTCGCTAAGGGAGTGGGAAGAAGGCTAAAATATTATGCGGGAATGGGAAAAATATAAAGCTGACCCAGTCGAGATAAAAGGGGGCCGAAACAAACTGGGGATGTTGGGAATCTCGACTTGGATCATAACCAAAGAGTAGCCGGGTTACAGACCAGGAACAACACTTACTCACATTAACTAGGTACACTGAAGCTTGTCTAATCCTAACCAAGGGGACGGTTCCACAGGAAGCCACCCCGATGTGCAATAGGTTGACCTAGAAGAGAAAATCAAGGCTAGCCCCGGTCACACGAACCAAGCTCGCCTCTTTTACCCACCTTTGGCTAAAGACTGTCGAATGCAATCGTTTTCTATCAGATCTAATCTTCATCTTGAGCTGATGCTCAAAGAATTGGATTAGATGCTGATGAGAAAGACGGTTGCCCCGCAAGACTTCCTCCTTTCGCGTCGTCCAAATCACCATTCGAGCCGTGGCCAGCAGCGTCAGAAACACCATTCGTTTCACCCCGGAATACGGGGGCGACACATTGTCACACGCGTATGCGCGATCAATGGACACAAGCTGTTCGGGAGCGAGACGAGCCGTCAGCTCGCCGACATGGTCCCATAAGGGGCGGACCCGGGGGCAATGGTAGAAGGCGTGCGGAGCCGTTTCTTCTAAGCCAAGACCACACCGTTCACAGTCTGGCAAATCCGCCAAACCCCATATGAAAGCCTTGTCGTTGAGAGGCAGCCGATTCCGAGCCAATCGCCAGGTAAGCGAAAACTCAGGGTTACTGAGGTAATCCGCCGCTGGCGCCCAAGACCAGTAGGAGCGATACTCCTCCTCCGACAAGCCGAGCGTATCACGTAGGGAATCCTTCGCAGGCCCCTCCACTAATCCACGATAGAAGACCTTCCTAGGCCGTGACAGGTCACTGGACCGGGGAATGGCCTTCAAGGCCGACCGACACTCGCGGATGAAATCCGACTCGTCCCGGGGTTTACGACGGCGCTCAACCCTCGAGATGGGGGGACTGATGGTAAGGCTAGGGAAGGCGTCCCTAACAATCCCCTCCAGAATCGGATCTCTCCCAGTCAATGCGCGGCGCAGGAAAGCCAACCTAGAGGCACGGACGTGACTCAAGAGGTGCGGCATTCCCAGCCCCCCATGACACGGACGTTTAGTGCAGACTCGTCTGTCGACCCTGTTCACGCGTCCCCTCCATAAAATGGAGGATAGCGATCGCTCGAGCGCCTTCCAATGGGTCTCACAGAGAGGAAGTACAGACAATCGATAAAGAATCAGGGGGAAAATGTATGTAGCACACACCTCCGCCTTGCCCTTCACGGACAAGCGCCGTCGATTCCAAGTCTTGCCGGCAGAATCGACCTTTGCAAGTACTTCAGACCAATTCTTCTCCAGCTGGAGGTCCGGTCCAAACCACACTCCAAGAATGCGGACAGGCCCATCCGTCCAACCGAAGCGGCCCGGAAGAGCGACCCCCTTCCAGGCACCTAACCGCAAGCCGGAAGACTTGTCGCGGTTTATCTTGGCCCCTGTCACCTTCTCGTACCGATCAAGCGCCTTCTGTACCGCCTCGATGTCGTCCTGGGACGACACGAAAGCAGATACGTCATCGGCGTACGCGGAAACCCTGGCTCGAGCCCCTCCAGGAACGGCGATTCCGCGTAGGGCCGGACTGCCGGTCTCGTCCTTCAGCCGGCGAAGGAGAGGTTCCAACGCCAAAGCATAATGGAGAGGCGACAGCGGACAACCCTGACGAACCGACCTAGACAGCACGAACGCGTCCGACAACCTTCCGTTCACCTGTACCACAGCACTGGGGGAGCGATACAGGAGGCTAATCCAGCGGCAGAAGTTGGGTGCGAATCCAGCGGCCTGCAGGACAGTAGCAAGATAGCGATGGTCGACCCTATCAAATGCCTTGGACTGATCCAAATTGATCAGCGCGGCTTGCTCGTCGTCTTTTACACCCTCTATGATCGTGCGAATCAGATGCAGGTTGCTCTGAATTGTTCGGCCCCTCACAGAACAAGTCTGCTCAGGTCCCAACAGAGACTCGGCAACTGACTGCAAACGCTCCTGCAGGATCTTGGCCATAATCTTTAACTCTGTGTTTAGCAGAGTTATGGGCCTGTAGTCATCTAGTTTCCCCCCACCACCTTTGCCCTTTTTCAACAGAGTGATCACGCCGCTGGTGATCCGGTTGGGGATGGACCCCGACCGAAACCAGTTGTTGAACACTGCAGTCAAAATCGGAACAAAGATGTGCGACAGCCTCAAGTACAATTCATAGGGCAAACCATCCAGACCGGGCGACTTGCCTCTGCCGACCTTCTTCAAAACCGCGTAGACTTCGCCCTCCGTGATCTCTCCCTCGCAGCTAGCCGCTTCAGTCGGCGAAAGCCGAGGAAAGTCAGCCAAATAGCTACGAAACTCCTCCTCACGGAGACAGGCTCCTTCGTAAACCGGCTCTCGAAATGGCGCCGAAACGCCTCGCACATGTCGTCAGTGGCCCGAAGAGTACGCCCCTCCGGGGATTCGACTTCACGAATGTAACGATCGCCACCTCGACGGACCTCTTCCCTGCGCAAATCTGCGCCCAAGTTCACCGCTTCTTTTATATATACTATGACTAGGAGATTTATTTGTAAAATTTACAAATTTTGGCACGTGGCCGATGAAGGGGAGGGGTAGAGGCTGGTCCAAACTAACTATCCTATACCTAGCTAATCAGATTCACGACCCATTCATACATTACAATTTACCCATTCACCACAAGAACTCGTCCGTCACCAAACAATCCTCCAACCACCATAATACCGCATCCTCTCAAGGGGAACCTAGCAAAAACGCGCCCCACACCATAAAAATTTGATGATAATACATAAAATACATAAAATTTTAATAATGATAGAATGAGAGGGGAGGGAGATGAACCCAATAATCAAATAAATATAAACACAAAATACAAACTAAACATAACAGATGTTAGTAGGGGACCGTCCATCCCTCAAAATAGAGAGGCCGCTGTATTCTGCCCAGGGGACAAAATCAAGAGGCAACTCTCGCTAAGGGAGTGGGAAGAAGGCTAAAATATTATGCGGGAATGGGAAAATATAAAGCTGACCCAGTCGAGATAAAAGGGGGCCGAAACAAACTGGGGAGGTTGGGAATCTCGACTTGGACCATAACCAAAGAGTAGCCGGGTTACAGGCCAGGAACAACACTTACTCACATTAACTAGGTACACTGAAGCTTGTCTAACCTAACCAAGGGGAGGGTTCCACAGGAAGCCACCCCGATGTGCAATAGGTTGACCTAGAAGAGAAAATCAAGGCTAGCCCCGGTCACACGAACCAAGCTCGCCTCTTTTACCCACCTTTCGCTAAAGACTGTCGAATGCAATCGTTTTCTATCAGATCTAATCTTCATCTTGAGCTGATGCTCAAAGAATAGGATTAGATGCTGATGAGAAAGACGATTGCCCCGCAAGACTTCCTCCTTTCGCGTCGTCCAAATCACCATTCGAGCCGTGGCCAGCAGCGTCAGAAACACCATCCGTTTCACCCCGGAATACGGGGGCGACACATTGTCACACGCGTATGCGCGATCAATGGACACAAGCTGTTCGGGAGCGAGACGAGCCGTCAGCTCGCCGACATGGTCCCATAAGGGGCGGACCCGGGGGCAATGGTAGAAGGCGTGCGGAGCCGTTTCTTCTAAGCCAAGACCACACCGTTCACAGTCTGGCAAATCCGCCAAACCCCATATGAAAGCCTTGTCGTTGAGAGGCAGCCGATTCCGAGCCAATCGCCAGGTAAGCGAAAACTCAGGGTTACTGAGGTAATCCGCCGCTGGCGCCCAAGACCAGTAGGAGCGATACTCCTCCTCCGACAAGCCGAGCGTATCACGTAGGGAATCCTTCGCGGGCCCCTCCACTAATCCACGATAGAAGACCTTCCTAGGCCGTGACAGGTCACTGGACCGGGGAATGGCCTTCAAGGCCGACCGACACTCGCGGATGAAATCCGACTCGTCCCGGGGTTTACGACGGCGCTCAACCCTCGAGATGGGGGGACTGATGGTAAGGCTAGGGAAGGCGTCCCTAACAATCCCCTCCAGAATCGGATCTCTCCCAGTCAATGCGCGGCGCAGGAAAGCCAACCTAGAGGCACGGACGTGACTCAAGAGGTGCGGCATTCCCAGCCCCCCATGACACGGACGTTTAGTGCAGACTCGTCTGTCGACCCTGTTCACGCGTCCCCTCCATAAAATGGAGGATAGCGATCGCCCGAGCGCCTTCCAATGGGAGGAAGTACAGACAATCGATAAAGAATCAGGGGGAAAATGTATGTAGCACACACCTCCGCCTTGCCCTTCACGGACAAGCGCCGTCGATTCCAAGTCTTGCCGGCAGAATCGACCTTTGCAAGTACTTCAGACCAATTCTTCTCCAGCTGGAGGTCCGGTCCAAACCACACTCCAAGAATGCGGACAGGCCCATCCGTCCAACCGAAGCGGCCCGGAAGAGCGACCCCCTTCCAGGCACCTAACCGCAAGCCGGAAGACTTGTCGCGGTTTATCTTGGCCCCTGTCACCTTCTCGTACCGATCAAGCGCCTTCTGTACCGCCTCGATGTCGTCCTGGGACGACACGAAAGCAGATACGTCATCGGCGTACGCGGAAACCCTGGCTCGAGCCCCTCCAGGAACGGCGATTCCGCGTAGGGCCGGACTGCCGGTCTCGTCCTTCAGCCGGCGAAGGAGAGGTTCCAACGCCAAAGCATAATGGAGAGGCGACAGCGGACAACCCTGACGAACCGACCTAGACAGCACGAACGCGTCCGACAACCTTCCGTTCACCTGTACCACAGCACTGGGGGAGCGATACAGGAGGCTAATCCAGCGGCAGAAGTTGGGTGCGAATCCAGCGGCCTGCAGGACAGTAGCAAGATAGCGATGGTCGACCCTATCAAATGCCTTGGACTGATCCAAATTGATCAGCGCGGCTTGCTCGTCGTCTTTTACACCCTCTATGATCGTGCGAATCAGATGCAGGTTGCTCTGAATTGTTCGGCCCCTCACAGAACAAGTCTGCTCAGGTCCCAACAGAGACTCGGCAACTGACTGCAAACGCTCCTGCAGGATCTTGGCCATAATCTTTAACTCTGTGTTTAGCAGAGTTATGGGCCTGTAGTCATCTAGTTTCCCCCCACCACCTTTGCCCTTTTTCAACAGAGTGATCACGCCGCTGGTGATCCGGTTGGGGATGGACCCCGACCGAAACCAGTTGTTGAACACTGCAGTCAAAATCGGAACAAAGATGTGCGACAGCCTCAAGTACAATTCATAGGGCAAACCATCCAGACCGGGCGACTTGCCTCTGCCGACCTTCTTCAAAACCGCGTAGACTTCGCCCTCCGTGATCTCTCCCTCGCAGCTAGCCGCTTCAGTCGGCGAAAGCCGAGGAAAGTCAGCCAAATAGCTACGAAACTCCTCCTCACGGAGACAGGCTCCTTCGTAAACCGGCTCTCGAAATGGCGCCGAAACGCCTCGCACATGTCGTCAGTGGCCCGAAGAGTACGCCCCTCCGGGGATTCGACTTCACGAATGTAACGATCGCCACCTCGACGGACCTCTTCCCTGCGCAAATCTGCGCCCAAGTTCACCGCTTCTTTTATATATACTATGACTAGATGATTTATTATGTTTTTATACATAATTGTGGCACGTGGCCGATGAAGGGGAGGGGTAAAGGCTGGTCCAAACTAACTATCCTATACCTAGCTAATCAGATTCACGACCCATTCATACATTACAATTTACCCATTCACCACAAGAACTCGTCCGTCACCAAACAATCCTCCAACCACCATAATACCGCATCCTCTCAAGGGGAACCTAGCAAAAACGCGCCCCACACCATAAAAATTTGATGATAATACATAAAATACATAAAATTTTAATAATGATAGAATGAGAGGGGAGGGAGATGAACCCAATAATCAAATAAATATAAACACAAAATACAAACTAAACATAACAGATGTTAGTAGGGGACCGTCCAACCCTCAAAATAGAGAGGCCGCTGTATTCTGCCCAGGGGACAAAATCAAGAGGCAACTCTCGCTAAGGGAGTGGGAAGAAGGCTAAAATATTATGCGGGAATGGGAAAAATATAAAGCTGACCCAGTCGAGATAAAAGGGGGCCGAAACAAACTGGGGAGGTTGGGAATCTCGACTTGGATCATAACCAAAGAGTAGCCGGGTTACAGACCAGGAACAACACTTACTCACATTAACTAGGTACACTGAAGCTTGTCTAATCCTAACCAAGGGGACGGTTCCACAGGAAGCCACCCCGATGTGCAATAGGTTGACCTAGAAGAGAAAATCAAGGCTAGCCCCGGTCACACGAACCAAGCTCGCCTCTTTTACCCACCTTTGGCTAAAGACTGTCGAATGCAATCGTTTTCTATCAGATCTAATCTTCATCTTGAGCTGATGCTCAAAGAATTGGATTAGATGCTGATGAGAAAGACGGTTGCCCCGCAAGACTTCCTCCTTTCGCGTCGTCCAAATCACCATTCGAGCCGTGGCCAGCAGCGTCAGAAACACCATTCGTTTCACCCCGGAATACGGGGGCGACACATTGTCACACGCGTATGCGCGATCAATGGACACAAGCTGTTCGGGAGCGAGACGAGCCGTCAGCTCGCCGACATGGTCCCATAAGGGGCGGACCCGGGGGCAATGGTAGAAGGCGTGCGGAGCCGTTTCTTCTAAGCCAAGACCACACCGTTCACAGTCTGGCAAATCCGCCAAACCCCATATGAAAGCCTTGTCGTTGAGAGGCAGCCGATTCCGAGCCAATCGCCAGGTAAGCGAAAACTCAGGGTTACTGAGGTAATCCGCCGCTGGCGCCCAAGACCAGTAGGAGCGATACTCCTCCTCCGACAAGCCGAGCGTATCACGTAGGGAATCCTTCGCAGGCCCCTCCACTAATCCACGATAGAAGACCTTCCTAGGCCGTGACAGGTCACTGGACCGGGGAATGGCCTTCAAGGCCGACCGACACTCGCGGATGAAATCCGACTCGTCCCGGGGTTTACGACGGCGCTCAACCCTCGAGATGGGGGGACTGATGGTAAGGCTAGGGAAGGCGTCCCTAACAATCCCCTCCAGAATCGGATCTCTCCCAGTCAATGCGCGGCGCAGGAAAGCCAACCTAGAGGCACGGACGTGACTCAAGAGGTGCGGCATTCCCAGCCCCCCATGACACGGACGTTTAGTGCAGACTCGTCTGTCGACCCTGTTCACGCGTCCCCTCCATAAAATGGAGGATAGCGATCGCTCGAGCGCCTTCCAATGGGTCTCACAGAGAGGAAGTACAGACAATCGATAAAGAATCAGGGGGAAAATGTATGTAGCACACACCTCCGCCTTGCCCTTCACGGACAAGCGCCGTCGATTCCAAGTCTTGCCGGCAGAATCGACCTTTGCAAGTACTTCAGACCAATTCTTCTCCAGCTGGAGGTCCGGTCCAAACCACACTCCAAGAATGCGGACAGGCCCATCCGTCCAACCGAAGCGGCCCGGAAGAGCGACCCCCTTCCAGGCACCTAACCGCAAGCCGGAAGACTTGTCGCGGTTTATCTTGGCCCCTGTCACCTTCTCGTACCGATCAAGCGCCTTCTGTACCGCCTCGATGTCGTCCTGGGACGACACGAAAGCAGATACGTCATCGGCGTACGCGGAAACCCTGGCTCGAGCCCCTCCAGGAACGGCGATTCCGCGTAGGGCCGGACTGCCGGTCTCGTCCTTCAGCCGGCGAAGGAGAGGTTCCAACGCCAAAGCATAATGGAGAGGCGACAGCGGACAACCCTGACGAACCGACCTAGACAGCACGAACGCGTCCGACAACCTTCCGTTCACCTGTACCACAGCACTGGGGGAGCGATACAGGAGGCTAATCCAGCGGCAGAAGTTGGGTGCGAATCCAGCGGCCTGCAGGACAGTAGCAAGATAGCGATGGTCGACCCTATCAAATGCCTTGGACTGATCCAAATTGATCAGCGCGGCTTGCTCGTCGTCTTTTACACCCTCTATGATCGTGCGAATCAGATGCAGGTTGCTCTGAATTGTTCGGCCCCTCACAGAACAAGTCTGCTCAGGTCCCAACAGAGACTCGGCAACTGACTGCAAACGCTCCTGCAGGATCTTGGCCATAATCTTTAACTCTGTGTTTAGCAGAGTTATGGGCCTGTAGTCATCTAGTTTCCCCCCACCACCTTTGCCCTTTTTCAACAGAGTGATCACGCCGCTGGTGATCCGGTTGGGGATGGACCCCGACCGAAACCAGTTGTTGAACACTGCAGTCAAAATCGGAACAAAGATGTGCGACAGCCTCAAGTACAATTCATAGGGCAAACCATCCAGACCGGGCGACTTGCCTCTGCCGACCTTCTTCAAAACCGCGTAGACTTCGCCCTCCGT
This sequence comes from Acanthosepion lycidas, assembly GCA_963932145.1. Classification (NCBI taxonomy): domain Eukaryota; kingdom Metazoa; phylum Mollusca; class Cephalopoda; order Sepiida; family Sepiidae; genus Acanthosepion; species Acanthosepion lycidas. Next base: position 51,141,168 of record OZ010599.1, on the reverse strand, counting down.
GATCTCTCCCTCGCAGCTAGCCGCTTCAGTCGGCGAAAGCCGAGGAAAGTCAGCCAAATAGCTACGAAACTCCTCCTCACGGAGACAGGCTCCTTCGTAAACCGGCTCTCGAAATGGCGCCGAAACGCCTCGCACATGTCGTCAGTGGCCCGAAGAGTACGCCCCTCCGGGGATTCGACTTCACGAATGTAACGATCGCCACCTCGACGGACCTCTTCCCTGCGCAAATCTGCGCCCAAGTTCACCGCTTCTTTTATATATACTATGACTAGTGAGACAATCCAGATGACTTAACTTCCTTTATAGTCTACCAATAGAAGGTTGACCAATCAGAAGCCGCAGAACATTGTATTCGTTGTGTATAAAGGCGCCCATCTTTGTTTAACCTACCGGAAGGACCATTGCTAACTTGACACGCGAAGAGGATAGAAGGAAGAACTACGCTCTGCTAAGATATCCACTGTGAACCTGAACTATGCTTTCCTACTGTCTCCGAAATATTCACTGCCAACCTCTGGATTCTATACTCGAAGACGACCGTCATGAAAATGTCTAACAATCTGTTGATCTGACAACCTCTCTTTCAGAGAATTATAACTAAACCAAGAAATATCAAATGAACAAATGAAGGCTCTCCGTAAAATACATGGAACACCTTTTTATCTTGTGGTTTTGATTGAATTGAGAGCGTCAACACCAAACTATATTCTGTTTGGCAAAAAATTTTCGAGTCCACAATAGACTATGTAATTCCATTGGTATCGAGTTTTGGATGTAGTATCCTGCTGGATGTAAAAGGCATGACAAAACTTATGTGGCAAATTCCATTGCCTGACTCTGACAAAGTCCTCCAGATAAAAGAATACTTTTGATGGAATAACAGAACAAGAATAGGATCAAAATAACAGCTATCATTTTAAGAACTGATTTATCTGTCTTTTCTCCAATTCGACGAAATTATGGCTATTAGTTTCAAATGCTTGAATGGTGGGGTTTTGACACCACAACTGAGTGAGAATCCTCCATTTCCATTCTTAACTTCTTCCATCTGCTAGTCATCATTACTGGAAAGATACTGGCATGCCAGTATTGTAGGAAGACTGGTCACCTCGTTTCAGCTTGTCTAGGGAAGATTCTCACCGAAAAAAACTGTCAAGAAATGAGATACCTTTCTATTTAATGGAAATGGAGGCCATAACAGCATCGCCTACTACCTCTGGCTGAATATTTCAACCAGGCGTAGGAACATAATTTCATACACTCTCCCCGGACTTATTCAGCTCCAAAAAGAATGTAGCAAATCCAGATAAATTTGAAAGCGGATTGAAAGAAAAGGCAAGAGGAAGATCCAAGCAATATGGTCAATGGCATAGTTCCTGAGAAGAGATCCCTTGATCGTATGTGGAGAGAGTTAAAATCCGCAGCTCCTCTCAGGCTGGGGCAAAAAGAAGCACCTAATTTCGACAAAGAAATTGAGCAGCAAGAAAGACAGATTAGAGAAGGTATTTGCTTTCTCAAGTGCTCTGCTTTCTCCCAAACAGATAGCACTACTGCTACTACTAATATTACAACTGCTATCATTGTACCAAAACAGATATCAAGTAATAGAAAGTGTACCAGTCCCACTCACATACTCCTAATTCACAATCTCTTGCTCCTCATTCAAAATCAACCATATTACCTCAATTGTCTCCTCAAATGAAAAAAGAGAAAAATGTGCCATCTATGGAAATTCAAGAGGATGTGGAGCAACCTCTTACACACACACACACACACACACACACACACACTGTTGTCATAGAAAAGAAGAATCTGCAGCCAAATTTGCTGAAAGACTTGAGCATCCTCCACAGCTTAAAAATTGTAGAACCCAGTAAATAAGTGTAGAGGATCCAACCAATTTCCCTTATGCATAACACTTCCTGTCTGTGGTGAAGATTGGTGTGGTCACACATTACATGATGCTACCACCTCAACATTTAAGAGGTTGGCAAAGAAATTAAATTATGGTAACACATGCAAAAAATTAATTACGATAAGTTTGGCTTATGGATATGTTCATGAAGAAGCTGTCTCTTCCTTTTAATTTTCCACTTCTTTTTTACATATAATGAATTAGTTAACTCATCAAATTAGCCTCTTAATTTTGTTTTCCTGTTAATGTAAATGGATTTTAATCATTATTAAAACTATATATACTGGTAATATATGTATTTTCTCCAACTTCAGTAAAACAAAGGCTGACCCATGTAGATGTAAAAAAAAATCATTAAATAAAATTTTTTTAAATTATCAAAATTATTGCTTGATTAATTTTTAAAAAAAATATTTTCAGACTCTGCTGATATATGACTTTTTAAATGGTGAAGGTGCTTCCTGGTTGTATTATACATTTATATTTTCTATGATTTTAATCATCTAGTATAAACAAATTAAGTCATTATTCTTAAAGTTTCATGTAAAATCTTCCTAATTTATGGGGAATAAAGTGATTTTTGTGTATTTAGTTAGTAGAGGAAGTTACTTTTTTCTTTCTTTGTATTCATAGAAATAAGTCAATAATTGTTGTAATAGTAAGGTGTTTCCTAATAATATAGTTACAAAATAAGTGTTATATTACGTCGCAATTAGATCTCTTTCTGATTCATTCTACACGCTGACCGAAAACAATTCATTCCATCCGGAGAGAGAGATGCCCCTGGGGATTACCAGACCCGCTTAAAAGCAGATTTCTAAGAATGAAAATGCAGTCGCGGCCAGGTGAGACCGCCAGCCGTCACGCAGGATGCTGCTACCGCCGCCGTGACCTCTTCACCATGACAACAGAGTTCCGACCCGGTTGGCACGCAGGACACTGCTGTTGCTGTAGCCAGCGCCGCCTTCGGCGCCACAACTGAACACGACCGCACCTCTCAATGCCTGTTCCACTTCCAGGCTCAACCAACCAGCTCGGCTATGCAGCTTCGACTTGAAAACATCCCAACCTAGACTCCTCTCAGTTACAAGCCCTCATCATCTCGGCAAACACCAGCTACGAGTGGACGACTATCCAGCCTTGACACCACCAGTTACAAGCTTTCATTATCGACAAGGCTGTCACCTCGACAAATATCAACCAACAGAAATCGACCCTCCAACATGACCTCTTTCAGCGTCGTCAGTTCCATAGAACTGGCCTACCAACCCCGCTGCCTACTTCGATTCAAGCATTCCCTTCGCAGTTGTCCCTGCGACCTCCGTTCCACAGAACAGGCCTACCAAAAGCGCACCAATCCGACGTCACCTTGGTTCAACATAACAAGTCTACCAACCAACGAAATGACCTACCACCGTAACCTCGGTTAACCAAACGTGCACCGACTGTATCCTGTGACCTCGGCCAGGCCAGCATAATAAATAGGTCAACTCCCGGCGCTATGCTTACACCAGATCGCTATACCTGTACTCTCTACCAACAATAAATGTTGTTTCAGTCTAATCCTTGTTATTTCTTTCTCTCATTGCAAAATGCTTAATATAATGTAACTAATTAATAGATATGGTCGACATCTTGTTGGCACTTCTACATTTAAAAAAAAACAACCGGAAACCTTCCAGGACTAGGAATTGTTGTAAAACTGAGTTAGGATATAAAAAGACCTCAAAGTTCGAAAAGCATAATTTGGCAGCCAAGCATCGACCATCAGTACCTGGCTACTGCCCTGCAGACCACCGGATTCAAACCCGATTTTTGCAAGTTGATCAGCTTGCTGTATCGCTCCCCCAGTGCTGTAGTACAGGTGAACACTTTTGCAATGTCTTGGTCGGTTTGTCAGGAATGACTGCTGTTGCTCATACTTTAACAATTTGGCTTTGGAGCCTCTCGTGCGCTGAGGAACAGTCAGGCCCTATATGGAATCACTGTCTTTAGTGGAACTCGAGCCAGGGTTTCCACGTTAGCCAATGATGTATTCATTTTCGTGTCATCCTGTAGTGACATTGAAATGGTACATAGGGTGCTTGAACGGTACGTGAAGGTCATGGGGTCCAAGATTAACTGCAACAAGTCTTCTGATTTGCGGTTAGGAGTTTGGAAAGGCGTTAGAGAAGAATGGGTTCATGGTACTGGCAAAGGAGGGAGCGGCAGTCCGGACTTGGCTCCCAAGACAGTAGTCCTTAAAGAGTAGGATTGAGGTATGCTACGTGTACATCTTTCCCCTCGGCATTTACCAGTTGTCAGTACTCCCTCTGCAACAGATGCAGAAAAGCTATTGAGCAATTGTTTTTCTCTCTCTTGTCGGGTAGACACAAGCCGAAGGTTCGCAGTGTCCAGTGGTCATTTCATGGGGTAGGAATGCCACACTTGGAGAGTCATCAACATGCCTCGAAGTTGGTTTTACTACGCCTCGCATTGACAGAAGATTCACTTCAGGCGAGGAGAGTCATAGTCATCTTACCATCATTTGTCCCTTTTACTGTGGTTGAGTGCTGTCGTAAACCCCAGAAACAGTCCGAATTCTTCACCGAGTGTCAAAAGGCCTTACACGCTACTCCTTGGACCAGTGATCTTTCACCACCTAAGAGGATATTGTATTAGGAACTAGTAGAGGGGGTCGCGTAGGACTCTGTGGGCTTGTCGGCGACTGTGTTGCGTTCTTTCTGGTCCTGGGCACTAACGGCAAATTACCTCAGCAACCCTGAGTGTTCGCTTATCTCGTGATTGATCCGGAACGCGCTCTCAATGACGTGGGCTTCAGAGCAGGCTGGGCAGGCGTGACCTTGGTTTAGAAGAAATAGCTATGCGCACTTTCTACGACTGTTTTTATGGAGCCTGGTTTGTGTGAATGAGGCCAGCCTTGATGTCCTTTCTTAGTCTCCTTTAGATACAACAGGGCGTGTTCCTGGTGGACTCCTCCCCTGCTGAAACTAGACTTTTGTTTACCTAGTTAATGTGAGTAATTGTTGTTCCCAACCTGCTCCCGACATTCACTTTTGTTATGATCCATGTCAAGATTCCCAACCTCCCCAGTTTGTTTCTTGTTCCCCCATTTTTTTTTTATCTTGCCTTTGATGTTTCTCCCCTCTGTAATCTTTGTTCCGCCTGGGCTTTTAGCGAACGAATTTCTTGATTCTGCCTTTAGCAAAATACAGCAGCCACTCTTATTTTACTGTGGGGTGGACGGTTTTGTTTTGTTTTTATTGTGGTATGTATTGGATTGATGAATGGTGATGGATATGTTCTTGTGGTGATTGGGTCAATTTTAATTGATTGAGTCAATTGTCGTGAATCAGATTAGCTAGGTGTAGGATAGTCAGTGACGCCCACTTTTCTCCACTTCCACTTTTGGCTTTGAAAATGTAAAATTTCAAAATAAACATTCCTTGGCAAAGATCACTAAGATCTAAGTGTAGTATCTGTTCCAGCAACAGACAGCCGGCCCACGTGGCTCCAGCCATTGGCAACAGCATTTCCAGTCAGACATCATCGTCAGAGGTTGTGACAGCCCCGAGTATTCAGTCAAAGTGTGAAATAAAAATTAAGTGTTTATTTCATATTTCATGTGTTTTTATTTCTTTCTCATGTTTCTCAGTAGTAGGTCCTATAGCCCCCACCACATACTTGAGTCCTAGGAGTATACAATCAAGGAGTTGACCCCGGGCATCACTAAACCTCTGCACATCACTGACGTGATGCATTTGGTCAGCAATGAAACCAGCTGCAGTAGAGACTAAATCTCGAACACTACAATGCAATAATTCATGGACTCCCACAAATCAATTTCACATGTAGTGGATCTAAGAAGGATGCGTGGTTATTAAAGATTGTGCTGCAAATAAAATATGCAATATCCACAAACATATTCAATCACGACAAAAAATACATGTTTGAAACAACAGATTAAATTTTATATACACAATTTACAATTTCTTTGTAAATGTGTGCAAAAGTATAGAGGAAAAGTTCTTTGCTGTTTCGGAAATGTTCAATGTCTAAAAAGTTGTCTACCCTTGATAGAAAGGTTGAATTTAACTTAGACAAAATATGAAAGATTTTAAATAAAAAAGTTTGTTGTATGAATTTTTCTAATCTCTCATAAAGAAAGTTTGTTTCTTTGGCGGCAATTTTGACACATAATTCCCGTGTGTATCTTTGCGTGTGTGAATCTCAAAATGCGGCGAAAATTCGTTTTCTGTTTCTATTTATAGTTTTTTTAAAGAACAAAATCGGCTACAGCGGCTTGGTAGCTTGTTGCGAATTTTTTCTGAGAAATGCGTGAGCGAATGTTGTATTTTTTATTTTTTAGCCAATAGGATTTCTTGAAACATTTAAATTAGGGATGAATTTGAGAAAGATTTTTTTTATGTCAGTTGAGCCTATTTTTGCACAAATGTTTACTGTTTTGTTATGGAAATTTATCGAAGCTTATTTTTATTTAACAACCAAGGAAATTCAAGAAAATGTTTGAAAATTGAAATGAGGGTTACTAAACACTTGCATACATATGCATATTGATTTTCTTTCATATGTCTATCTTGACTACTACCTTGTACACTATTTACATTTTCGGACTGCTGTCCTCATCTTTATTGCTACATTCACAGGTGATGTACATTGGAATTAGAACAATCTACCTCCAAGAACTAAATAAAGGGTTTTATTCAAAATTCCAACGTATGTCACTTGAAGAGGGCCGGAGCGTACAATGGCCAAAATGTCATGAATATGGCAATAAAGATGAGGAAAACTGTTCAAAAATGTAAATAGTTACAATACCTCATCTCAGAAATATAGACAGATGAACCTTGTATTATTACCCAAAACAAATTTTCATTCTTTCACAAATATTATACAATACCACTGAACGAGCAGATGGTCAAATTTTGTAGATCACGAGAAATAAAATCTCTTTCATTTATATCTCAACCATATCACTGCTCCATTTGATATTTTGTCATTTCCACTTTTTTTCTTTTAAGATTGTCATTACAAATGTATTGCAGCCATTTTTTATTATCATTATTAATTATTGCTATTGAGTTTCATTTAAGTTCAATTTATTTGAAATTCATTTTATAAGAAATTAATAATTTATAAATGTATTTTTAATATTATTGAAAACTAAAAGGCTTGGAGAATGTAACAATCACAGGGCAGTTCAAAGTGAAGAGAGAGAATAAGAAATCAGTGAATAACCTAACAATTTTCTGCAAACAGATGAGAAATATGTGACAAGAAAGTATAAATTAAAGTATTGTTGAAAGGCAGGAAGCTCTGGAGTGTGTATTTATTTTGTAAAATTACAAAATCGTGGCCTAGAAGCTCTGGGGAGATAGGATTGTTCTTGTGATGACACAATAGTGAGAAAACGCGATAATTCGGTGATAGCGAAGTTTTGCAAAGTTTCCAACGTTAAGCAACCAATAAAAAATCAGCTTTCAGAACGACAGTATTTTCCACTAATCAGAGCCGACGTAACAAAGAGAAATCGGACTTTTGTGTGGTTCTCGTCTAAACCATATATTTTAATTTAAGCATCAAACCGCTACGAATAAAGACCACAAATTGTGATTTGTGGTCGATTTGTCCCAATAGGACTTGGCTAAGGATATTATTATTTTTTAATATTATTGGAAGTAAGTGACATTTTTTTTTTAATTACAAAAAGATAAAAATATTATTTTTTAAACTACAGTGACAGTACTAATGCGAAATTCTTAATTATTCCTGTTTTCTTTTTTTTCTCGTCTTTTTTGCATTTAAAACTTTTTACAAATCTTATAAAATAAAAACATGCCAATCCGGGTATCCTATATATCTGACTAAAAAAAATTTTTTTCGTTAAATCAACTGAACTTTTGTTTTAATCGTGTGTCAAGTTGATGTTCCTTTTAAAAGTAAAAGTAAATCTAAAAGTTTCGACAACACTAACAGTCAATATATTCCTATTTGAAAAAAAGATATATTCTGCAGGAAAATCAGCATGCAGACGACGATAGGTTTTTCCTTTTCGTAATTACGTCTCTTCCTGTTTGTATTTAGTATCATATTAATTATTAATATTATTAAATTAATAATTAATAAAAAAGAAACATTAAGTAAAAAAAACTTTTTTTAATTGATATGATGCTAAAAAATGAAATTTTTACTGATAAAAAGTAAAAACGGGTTTATTTTTTCCATATATTTTCTACTTTTAATCTTTTTTTATCTCAAAGAAAAATAAAGAAATTAATTTGTGTCGTGTTGTTAAAAAAATAAATCTCTCTCTCTACATACGAGTCTACGAAAAATTTTTGATTTTGATTTTCTTTCACCGATCCAACTAAAAATAAAGTTCTCGTGTTTTTTTGTTTTTTTTTTACGCGATTGGTTTCATTCAAACAATAAACAAAAGTACATTATCTGTTTTTTTTTTTTTTTTTTTTTTCGTTTTTTGTGAAGACTTATTTCGTCTATTTTTTCACTTTTTAATGCAAAAATATTTTTACGATATCGCTACTAAAATAAATTATGCTGCCGGCTGTGACAACGAAAGCATACAAATTGGAAATAGGGGTATTATTAGGCAAAGACGGTAATTGGAACAAATATATTCACTCAAATAATTTTTTAACGAAGTTATATTTAATTTCTTTCTCCTTTTAGAAATTGTTCTAAAATTGATTTTTGATTTGATTTCAATTTACTTCAATTCATTATTGTTTATTTCATATCGTCACGGACTTCTTAACTCTCCCCTGAAAAAACGCATTTTAAATAACTTTAGTTAGTAAGTTTGTTTACTTTCTTTGAACTTAAATTTGGTTTAAAAAAAATAAAAACTAATCCGAATTAAAAGAATATTTAATTTCCGTAAAAGTGTTTACTTTTTAGTCATTTTTCAAACCTTGGCACGTTTTGTCGTCAGTCATCGACCCTTTTAGAACCATCATTATAAACAAATTTTAAATTTGTTTATGGTTCTAAAAGGGTCGATATTTTATGCTAGGACTACGATATGTTTCGAATCCATTTAGTAAATTTAAGTAAGTATTGATTAACTGTATTTTGTAGTAAAACTAAAAGTAATGTTTACTTTTACTTAATTTAATGAAAATAACTTATTTACGTGCGATAGCCTGTGGGCGTCAAAAAATTTTAAAAGCACGTGGAAAAATACAGAGAACCAGCAGTGTAATAATCAAGAAGACACTGGTATTTTATGTTTATGTTTGTATAGGTTTCTTTAACCTTGTATAACCAATTGTTGCGAGATGTACACTACACAGAGTGAAATGTATCAGAAGGTAAATTTCTCTAATACGAAGATTATGCGTGCTTAATGTCAGTATCCCACAACATATACAAACAATTTAAGGACAATTTGCATGGCAAGAAATTACTAAAAAACAGTTGTTACATCAAACAATACAAAAACTTTTATAAACAGTAAAAAATTGCATATAATCAAAATGTTTGTTGTTGTGATAAAAACTACCGTTTTTTGGAGTTATCGACCAGAAAAAAAAAAAAAAAAATGATTTTAAAAATCATTCGCCCACCATTACCGGCTTTCTTTACTTTTTTGTGTAGATTCACTGCGAATCATTTACGTTCATTTCCATAGCGCAATCATAACTTTTTGGCCTATTCACTGCTCTTACTCGTCGAGATTAATTCGAGTTCAGCATGTACATTTATATACGGAAATATGACGATTTAGAAAAATATTTAGCTTGGAGATTGAAAAGCAAATTTACCAGCATTTTTTTCATACTTTTCAGTTTAAAATACATTGCTTTATTTGATTTTGATTTTTTTTTTGTACCTGTTTGATGTTATGAAATAACGTTTTTTTTTTTTGTTTTTTTTTTTTTTTAATTTATTCTGAATTTAAGAGTTAGTGATTTTACCTTTAAGGAAAAGTAGTCAAAGGCGGTAATCCAAAATTATGAACCTTTAAAAGTTTAATCCATACCAAAAATAATGTAACAGTTGCTAAAATGGGTGGGGGAAAATTAAATTAAAATTCTCTTCTTACAAACAGAAATGGGATGAATTGCAAAATCACACTGAAAAATTACAAGTAATTTTTTAAAAAATAATATTAAGTGTAGATTTTTTCCTGTTCAATCTGGAAGAAAATAACGTTTTATTAAATTATGCAAGCACCAACTATAAGGACACTTGTTGCTGCTGACTCTGTAAACTTGGTCATTCTGCTAGCAATGTCCACCAAGGAAGAACAAGGAGCAGTGATCCAATTTCTCTGGTTGGAAAGTGTGTCAGGCTGAAATTCATCAAAGGCTTGGTATGCACAGCTAGTGAAGCGGCCATGTTTACACTGTAACAGGCATAAAACTGACACAATCAAGCTCAGACTTCAATCAAGTGAACATAATTGTACAAACCTAAAAGATATGTTAGGAGAGGAGGTGGATGTATTTGGTGTCATATTTGCTGACTTTTTTTTTATTTTACTCTTATTTATAATCATCAATTAACTATAAAACCTGTGCTTATTAGCAATCAAGTTAATGATTCTAATAATGCTCCCTGCTAACAAAACCAGTAAAAGCTTTTGAATATTAAGAAAGTTTGCTGAGAGGTTACAGTAGTTGGTGATAGCTATGTTTAAGTTAAATTTATATTCTGTGATGTTGAAAAAATTTTTAATTTTCTAAATTTTTATTCTTTTTCTGGAGATATTTATCCAACACTTTAGTCTACCACAAGGCCATGTGGGATTTTAACCCACTACAGTAGGAAATCTGCATGGTTAACTTATAACATAGTAAAGTGTTTTTGTAATATCATTTAAATTAAATGTAAAACTTTCTCTAAAGTATCTTAATGTATTATAAAAAGAAATAGACATTGCATATAATATGCTATAATACAACAGTGTTTTTTAAATTCTTTTACTTGGTAGCTTAACAATGTGGCATTTAGTTTATTAATAACCTTCTATACAGTGTTTAAGGGACTGATGTGGTCAAATAACTTGAAGAATCCAATCAACACTTTTATCCATGGTGGATTGGTTGAAGTAATCTAGTGACTTGACCCAAAGATTTGTGAGTTCAATACCTGGCTACAGCAGAGCTGGATAAAAACTTGAAGAGTTGAGGTAAAGGGAGATAACTAAGACGTTTGGAAGAGGCATGGCACGTGAAACTAGAACAATGTACCCCTGGTGGATGAAATAAAAGGTTCAATTAGAAATTCCAATCACCTGAAGAAGACCAGAGTGTACAACAGCTGAAACATTGTGAATATATCAACAAAAATGAGGACAACAGTCCAAACAATGTAAGTAGTGTAAACAGCAGATATGTTATCACTGTAATACTGGATCTCAGCCAAGTGTTTTTCATGTTGAGGAACAGATGAGGGTCAGATGGTGCTAAATCAGAATAGGGAATGTGATCAACCAAATTCAAAGCCACAGTTATGCACAGCTGCCATTGAAACCAAGACCCCCTTTCATCAATTTTCTGAGATATTTGGTCTTTATAGCTTTTTGTAACTGCCTCAGCAAGTTGGCATACTATTCTCCATTGATGGTGTGGCCCTTTTGAAACTAGTCAATAAACACAATGCCTTTTATATCCCAAAACCTGCACATGAAACACCCATCCTCACCTGCTTAGAGGAGGGGTGTTTCCACTGTATAGATTGTCATCCTGGGTTAGGAAAAATTCAAGGAAATCAGCTAGATCTGCCTCAAATAATTTTCCTGTGATATGATCATCCTAGTAGGCTATGATTAGGTGTTCATTGTGCAGAATATTCTCAACTCTCTCAAAGCATATGCTAATAGCATTGGCTATTTTATTTATAGTCTGTTGTATGTCATTCATTCCCCCACTATCAATGTTTTATTCAGTGGTGGCAGTTGCAGGATGTCTAGACCTTGGGTCATCTTCAAGACTCTCACTTCCCCTCTTAAATTCAGCCATCCACTTTTGCACTGTTGATAAAGCTGGAATGTCATCCCATAATGTAATTAGGTCAGCATGAATGTCCTTGGGGGCTAAACTCTTTTGTCTTGATGCCAGATTTTGTCCATTTTTCATGAGAAGTTGTAACTACGAGTTACTTTTGAAGTCTTTGAACAGTCAGTTTGTCAGAAACAATGCTGTTATTAATAAGAAGAGTTGAAATTTAATGCATGCAAGATTTCATAGCTCTAGCATCACTCCATCATACTCAGCCTTTGAAGTTTTTTTGCAAACCCTCATAAAGCTGCTGTTTATTGTGCAAGGTTTTTTCTTTTCTTATGTTTTGGAATTATCAAAACTTATATTTAAATATTTATTAGGTAAAACTTTAGTCCCAAGATAATATTTATGGGTTACAATAAAGAACTGAACATTTGCAAAGTGAATATTCTCACTATTGAACTCCGATGCTTACTAAATTCTGCAAAATTTTGCATTTGGTTAACAAAATTCTGTGAGCAATTTAAGATCCTATGGGAAATTTTAAAAATGCTTATCAGTATATTATTTCTGAATTTTTGTTTGTTATACATCACTGACACATGAAAGCAAACCTCCATAAAGTACCATGTAGACTGAATACACATAATTTAATTATTGCACTGCAAGAGAGTAAACAATTTTATTGTATATTGGTCCCAAGAATATCATAAATTAAAATCAAAGTGAAATATTTTTATTTTTATGTCCCCTTTTCTACTGTATGGCAGTAGTTGTAAGTTTTATTTTATTTTTTCAAGCCAATTTACTAACCTGATTTCTTTATTTTTTTATTTTTTAAGTCGGGAATAGCTAAAATTATTCTTACAGACTTTATTCTCAGTATCCTTGTCACATTGATGCAGTTCAAAAGTGTGGAAAATTTTATCTTCCTAATGAATGACAAGTAAATTTAACAGTTTTTTGTTTGCCTTCTTTCTAAACATCTGATTTGGCTGCATCTGAATTATATACAAAATTACCCCAGCAATTGACAAATGTTAATTAACAGAAAAAACTTTTGTAAAAGAATCTCAAACTAGCAAGTATTATTATTATTATTATTATTACTTAGCAAGTATTATTATTCAGCAATTTTTCATTGATGCATGTTTCATTAAATAATGTAGACAAGTTTTGTCTATTTATTTTAAGTAAGTTCCTTTCATATTGTCTGATAAGTTTAATAACATTATCATTGAAGGACGAAAGGAGATCACCATATTGATACATGTTTAAATCCGATCTAAGCTTTCGGCTTACATAAGCCATTATCAAAGATGACAATTACTTTTCAATATATCAACCAATACATGGAACAATAATGATAGTTTGTTTTTGTTGCATGAAAAATTTCAAAGCAATGACTAACATGTGTATACGAGACACGGAAGTGGAAATAGCATTGTAGCTCGTGATGTCACACATGACCACGCGAGAGTGAAAATGAGAAGTATTAAGTATGGGAAGCTGTTGGTATAAACCAATGGCTTCTGTTATCAATTATAGGCATTTAAGAATGTTTGTGGAGATTTCATAGTTTATTTTGTTAAAGTTAGGTTTCAACTGTTTTATGTATTTAGCTTCAAGAATTTTTAGTTTTTGTTTGTTTTCATGTTTAAGCATAGTTCTGTTTTCAACAATGATTTTCTGGAATTGTGTACACGGCCAGGCATGTTGTTTTAAATGCCTAAAAATGTTAGAGTTATCATTCAAATGTAGAGTCAAGCGACGTGAAAGTGAGTTTGTGGTGTGACCAACATAAATATTATTTAATCCATTGGAGATACAATCTCCCAAAGGGCACTTCAATTTGTAAACTATGTTGGTTTTTTGCAAGTCACTAACGGGGAGTGGGGAAGAATCATTGCGAACAATTAAGTTGGATATACTAGATTTAGTGATTAACTTAATTTTTATGCAAGAACCTGTTGTAGATATATTAGTATTTACTAATTTTTTTAGTATATTTTCATCTTGTTTATAATTGGTATGTATTTGACTACGATATAAGAGATTAATATGTTTGGGATTAGTTGAAGCAAGTATTATGTTCTATTTGCTTAGTATTAAGACTTCTAAGAAAGCATTTTATTTGTTCATCAACTATATAGTTTGGAAAGCTATTATTAATAAGTGTTTGTTTTATATTCTTTAGTTCACTGTAAAAAATCTGTTTTGTAGACGAATTAGTTTTTGCATGGTGTATTAGATTCTCTATAATTGCTATTTTGTAGTAATATGGGCATTTGCTTTTGTAGTTAAATGTACATGAATTTATGCTGGTAGGTTTTTTGTATGGTGAAATAGTAAATTTGTTATTCAATGATAATGTTATTAAACTTATCAGACAATATGAAAAGAACTTACTTAAAATAAATAGATAAAACTTGTCTATATTATTTAATGAAACATATATAATATTTATTTTAAAGAGAAAAGAGAAACCACAAATGTTTTTGGTTATAATGTAGATTTTTGTTTTATTTATTTAATTTTTTATGAAATATATATTATACTTTATTTTCCATATTTTTGCTACATGTGTTTCAGGTCTTGTGACCATCATCAGGTGAAGAATAGTTATTTCCACATATTAAAGGAATTAATTTTTTTTTCTTTGTTTTCCTATGTTTAACCATTGTCTTTTGTGTGTGGTAGTAATCCAAATTCTTGTAGGATTGACAGGGAAAATGTTCCTCTGCTGAAAGTGTAATAAAACAATTAGGATTGGTCAGAGAAAACTGTAAAGATAGAGGTCTTTGTTAAACCTGTCTGTTTTTGTTAGTGTGTGTACTTAGAAAAATATGATGAATTGGAAAATTTTTAGTGATGTATTTTATCCGTTAGGATTTCATCAGGCTGGGCTTTGTTGATGTTGCCACGTTTACACATGTGCATGAAATGAGAGACACATGTAGTTTCAAAAATTTTTTAAAGAATGTTTTCAAAAGAATATTTTTTTTCAATCTTGCCAAATCCATCTGTATTCTTATTCTTTTTCTCTCCAATACCTTTTTCCCCTGATTATCCCATATTGTGACAACAGAAAATCTACCGAGAATGGTGATGTACTGTAAAAGCCTGGATGCAAATTTATCGTGGCTGAATTAATGATCAAGACACTTTTTGTGTATGTGTATAGATATTCCTTCTCCATACTTTCAAAAATGAATTTGACTGAAAAGACCAGCGTGACAATAGTTGGTGAATGACTGGGTTGCAAAAGAAAACATTCTTCTTTTGTGACCCATTCTGCTAGGGTCATGTAACTACAGTAATAGCAGGTAGGAACAATAATAAGAACTTGTTTCGCTGTCAGCCAAAAGGTTCATGAGTATGAAGTGAAGGGATTTTCATAACATACCTCTGCCCTCACCTCTTCCGCCAATCCAAAAGAATGAGGCATTTAAACCTTAAGACTCCTTGGTCGACATTGCCACTACACTCACATAAGTCTATTTTTCATTATTTCCAACACACTGGCAACAATAACAAAAAAGAAATAAAGGTACTGGTAACCCAGAAGAGACTGACAGGTGGTAGGCTCCAATCACAAGACACCTGGAGGTAACAATGGGTCAGAGTACCCTCATTTATCGCATAGGCAAGCTCCACTGCTGGTTGCAGTTTTATGTCATACCCAGGACCAATGTCAAACAGGGAGAAGACTAGGTCAACCTCTCTTTCTTCTCTGGAAAGCACAGTCTAGACAATACCATTTTTGTCTCACTGTCAGTGGTTCCTCAATGCCAACACACCCAAAATGGAACCACTCATCACATGCATCCAATCATATCCTGCTCTCCCTGAGATGCGTTTCAAGCAGAGAAGTACCAAATTGATTTGTCTTTGTTGGGAGTTGAGCCAATGGATCTTAGGTTGCTGCTGTTGCTGCCTCCATTACCCACTGTGGGTGAGGAGGCAGGACAATTGGTCTCAACTTCATCTGGTTCATTGGAAGAAAGAGAAAGCTCCATAGGATATAAGTGTCTCAAAGTATCTCAAGGAGTGGACCTTTATATGACCATCCACCTGTCTGACATGAGCAGACCTCACAACACCATCTCTTACAGGGAGGAGCTCTATAATGGTGCCCAACATCCAAAAGTGTCATGGTTTTTAGAGGACTTTTGACCAGAACCACATCATTCTTCTGAAGGTGATTCTGGAATGGTACCTTGGATCCTACCGGGGACCTCCCTCTAAGATACTCATTGTACTAAAGTTTGCGGAACTTAGCTAACCATTCATTCTGGAGCTCCATAGTTTTGATCAACATTTTCCAGCTGGGAGTAGCCATGGTAGAGAGATCTTTCCTTTTTACTCATAGTAGTAATCCAGGTATTTTATTGGGCCTTAAGAACATACTCAGGATAATGGCTACTAGTTGCCTCTCAGAGGATTCTCAGTATATTAGGGGGTTGGTCATTCACTCTCCTTTGGATGTCTGAGATAATTGTTAGGAAGGAAAAATAATCAACCTTACTCCTACTGATAACCTTGTACAAGCATGATTTTAATGTTTGGGTACTATACTCTCAAGTCCCCCCATACAAAGGAGAAAACAAGGGAATTGTTTTCAATTTGATACTGCAGGAACCAAATTTGCCTTGATATTTTTGAAGCAAGGAAAGTTGACCAAACATTCTTCTCCTGCTTAAAAAGGTTTGGGTATTATTACAGTAAATTGCCTTAGGAACATCATACAAACTGGAAAATCTGACAAGGGCCTGAAAAAAGGACAGAACACTCATGTCAGGAACCACTTTGACATAAACAGGTGAACAATAAGAGGTACATTTTCCTCTCCAAGTCTCCCTCCTTCATCGAAAAGTGTTCTGAGAAGTCGACCCCTGTGTTCTTAAATGGCAACTCAAATTCTACATGAGAAGCTGGCCATGAAGCACCAATCTGGAGTTATATTTCCTGCACTGGAAACAAGACACTAATGAGCTTTTGACTGCCCATCTTCCCTGAGGTACCCAGTAACCAGTCCACCTCAACTCTGCCAGTGTCGAACTCATTCCCAGATGAGAACATCTGCTATGACAGTCCAAGATTATAAGCCAGGTGAGATGGTGCTTCTTGGCCAGCAATTGGATTTTTAACTTTGTATCCAAAATACGAAGATCTATTCAACCACCAGAGTGGATCAGCCCATCCTGATCCAAAAAGAGGTCTAGAGCCAGGACTCAATGGGGCATAGACCTTCCATGTGGGTTTCTGAGGAAGTTCAGTTCCTTGGCAAATTCCTATTGTTGTGCAGTTCTCAGCAGATATAAGGCTGCCTTCCTATTATAGTCTTCCTCCCATTTCCTCGCCAGTCCAATGAAGTGGAACACTAATGATGTAACTCTCAATAAATAGTGGAAGTAGAGAACTGAAGCAAGGAAATCATAGGACACTCCTCCCCAAATCATAGTGAAGTTTGTTGAAGATTGTGCAATCCACTGACACCAACTGTCAAAGCAGTGTAATGTCCAGGTCAGCCACAGGAGGAAACCATTTTGCACCCAAGAAGGGCCATTACACGAAAAGTTGAGTCTTAATAGGAATCTCTTCAGATTTAGTCATCTAGTGATAAGGTCAGCTGGGTTCTCTGTTGTGGCAATATACCTGAAGGTAGGTTTGATTCCATATTTATCCTCCAAGGCAACACTCCTCTGCAAAATGTCCTTGAGCCCATTCCTGGCAAAAATGCTCTTAGACTAAGACAGGGCCTAGGATAATACTAACTTGGAATTGTCCAAGATGGTTGGTAAACATTTGAGAGGGCTATCAACTCCAATGTGGGTAGTGTTTTCTCCTTGACAGGTGCAACCTTGGCCTTAGCAAAATCAAGGCGGCTTGGTGGTCCTGTACAAAATAGGCAGTAAAGCCATATGCTTCCTTCGATGCATCACACAACAGGAACAATTCTCCTGTCCAGCTCCCATCACAGAAACTAATACCACTTAATCCTAAGAGGTCTTCCGCAAGTCTCCTCCAAGACAATTGTGACTCCGGAGGGACCTGGTCATCCCATCTGAGCCCCCTCTTCTACAACTCCCCCAACAAAATCGAACTTCAGATAGCCACCATGAGGCAGAGGGACAATGAATCGAATGTTCTGGCTGACTTGGAAAGTATCCGCCTTTTAGTAGATGCATCAGGATCACATTCAACAGGGTTAATATGCAGTTTCTACAAAAGAGGGTCGTACTTGTACCTGAGCACCTTCTCCCACAAATTCTCATGTGCACTCAGAGTACTGTCCCTTCTCATCTTATCCCTAAGGTGGTCACAGTTGGAATTCCATGATTGAACTGTAAGCCCACCCTTCTGTGAGTTTTACCGGGTCCAATTCAGTCACCACCAGATTGTTGACATGAAACTGGTCCTCCTTATTATTCAACATTCATCTAAGGGATACTTCAAAATACTCACAGGACAGGAAGTGAATCTGAAAATGAGTGTAGTATATCAGAAACTATGAAGCCGGTCACCATCCCTAATGAAAAAACAAAACCTGTTCCTATCAGCCTCCAGGCTAAGACAATCATCAAAAATTCCTTTCAGATATCAACCAGCAAGTTGTTGGTCTTGAAGGATAGTAGCAAATTCAGCAAGTTCACACCGGAGGAAGCAGCTTCATTAAGAGAAACAGAGTTACCTGTCTTCAGGCTGGGTCGATGTGGAATCCAAACATAATCTCCAAACCTTCTTAGAGGCACAAATATTTACTCAATAATGTTGAAGGAACACATCCAAATACTCCTGATACATTCCTTTCTTCTCCAGTCCCCTGACCACACAGTCCAAGATGCGTAGAGCAATTGCGTGATTGGAAGGGGACTGGGCCAGCTTGTCAAAATGCCAGGGCAACTGTACACAGTAACTCCCATTCTTAAACATTATAGATCTCTGGAATCGCTGAATTTGATTCTGGTCTGGAATCCCTAATGACTCTACACTAAACATCTTCTCCAATCCTCCCTGAACCTTGCTGAAAGGGAAAAAAATCTGCCTACATAAGTGGGATATGGCCAACTGGGACTGAGAAAGCCCAACCCTGCAGACAGGGCACTAACTGTAAGGGTCCAAAATGTCAGATGAGATCAAGACCTATAATCCTTTTTATTGGGACAAAATCAGTACCAGAGATGAATCGCCCAGCCAAGGAGCATACAGACCTCCCAAACTCCTCCAACAGAGTCCCAATTGTTTAAATGAATGGATAAGTTCAACTTGTCAGCCACCAGGACATGAGAGGGCTGAGTACAACCAGACCCCAAATGAACATCCCAAACCACCTCTTTAAATCCTTGGTCACACTCCCCAAGCAGGGTAGTCAGTCACAGATAACAATCTAGTCTGACTGAATCGATGGAGCCCCAGGGATTGCAAAATGTCTCCAGACATATATGTTTGGCTGCTGTCAATGTCCAACAGGTAATTTATAGAAACAGTTCTTCCCGCTTGACTGAAGGTCACACAAATGATTGGTGGTAAATTGTTAGCTTCCTGAGGTGACCCTGAAGTCAAAACTACCTGGAAAGAGGTGTCTCATTGAGTCGAAGTGTCTCCAGAGTTTGAGGAAGTCCGCTTCAGTGGCCCTCAATCAGTCCCATGTGATTGTCTGACTAAGCCACAACCCTTGCTCATCAGACACTTGATGGCTTCCTCAGTGTCACAACGATGAGAACAAAGTGAGAATCAACTCGCCTTTCGATTCCCTCAGGTATTTGAGGAATAATAGTTTGACCATAAGTCAAGCTCCAGCCTTAGAAAAGTCACAAAAAAAGAATCCAGCTAACTCATTCAGTATTGAGGTCCTAGCAATAAAGTTTCCAAGATCAGAATAAACATTCTTCTCAGGAGTATAGTCAATTATATCTTGGAATTCTCTATCAATAATTTTGTCCACATCTAGATATTCTCCTTTTAAGATATAATGATAATTCATGTTGGTACAACTCAAGTGGTTGATCAACAACAGAGGTCGCTCTGACAGAGAACACTTAGGAAATTGAGCCTTTCTGCATCATTGGCCATGCCAGCCACACAGTTCTCGAATCTGGACAGAAAGTTACAAAAACTCATTCAGTCCTTCTCCATTTCCTGACCATTGAATGTAGGTCCAGTAATCTGCACTTGAAGTCTCACTGAAAAGGATGAATGAGTTCCACCTGGGACTAACCCTGAAGGAAACATAAGGGAAGAATTGTCCCTAATATCAGTCTCTGGTGGAAGTAGAGTGGAATTTAGATGCTCAGGTTCCTTGTGGAGAGCTATTCTCAAGGTCAGCCAGTTAGATTCTATCTCTTCCCTTTACTCATCAGAGGGAGAGGAAATTTCAAGTTTACAGTTGCAGATCTCAACCTCTATTATATACTCGAAAATCTCTTGACGGAACTCCTTATATATGGTGGACATGATTTCATCCCCATGAGACAATGTTAGTCTTCCTTTGATCTTCATCTTTAGGACTGCAATCCTTTGGAGGAATTGATCCCAAGAATCATCCTCTCTTGAAAAATTAGAGCCAAGAATAAAGGGGGGGGGAAGAAAGATAGACAAAAAATGTACTCAGTTATACCAAAGTTTTCTTTTGTCAAAATGTCAAAAATGAATTTAACTGAAAAGATCAGTGTAGAGATAGTTGATGAATGACTGAGTTGCATTCATGTAAGTCTATTCTTCATTATTTTTGATACTCCATGCATATATATTGTTTTATTATAAGGAAATAGTATATATACACACACCTACATACTTTGTATGCTGTGTGTATGGTCTGTCTAGTGTGTTTGTTTTTGCCAGTATGTGTGTGTATATACTTGGTTTTCCATACATATTTCTACGGTGTGTATGTTTGAACCGACTAGTGTGTTTGGCCACTATGTGTGTGATTGTGTTTTGGTTATGATTTATTTAGTGCTGGTTTAAATTTGTCTATGTATATTTTTCTTGTTTTAGTAGGTAAGAATGATTGTCTGTTTGATATATTGACATAATTTTAAATTTACCTTTGTTGCATTTGTGGATGTGTTGTGACACAAAGAGTTTCCTGTTGTCTGCTAATTTAATATTGCTTTTATGAAGGGGAAACTCTGTTTAGTGCTTGGGTGATACCTATATAGTATTTGTTGCATTTTGTGCACTTGAGTGCATAAATCACATTTTTTGAAGTTGCAGTTTTTCTTTATTGTGAATGATGTTGTGGAGGTTTTCAAAAGGGTAGGAGTTTCTTTCTATATCATTATAGAAGAAAACCCCACATCTTGTTGCATTTTGTGATCCCCTGTACTGTGTGTTGGCAAAATTTGGATGAGGTTAAAAATGTCTTAGGTTTTTTGGTTGGCATTTACTTTTAATTATTTTGGTTGTTTTAGTATATCTTTCAATTTATCATTCTTAAGTAGGTCTAGATTTCTTGTAATTTCTGTAAATAGTTCTGGATTGTTCTTGTATGTTAAGGTGTCCTGGGTATAGCAATAAACTACATCTGGCCTCTCATCACGATGTTTTGAGGAGTGTGGAACCACTTCTTAATTGCTGTTATTCCCACATCCACCTTGACTTGGGGTGGTAGCACCTGTTAGGATTCCAGCTATGGGCAAATAGTTTACCTCTAATCTGGGATCAAAACACTATGAAAGGGTAGAAATACATATTTGTAGTGAAGGTGTCAGAAATACATTTTCATGACTAAAAAGTTACCAGCAATACATTTAAAAAATAAAAATTACCAACAATATATTTTTGTAAAAGAAATTACTAATACTCCCAAGGAAATTAGCTAAACTGAAATCTGCGATTTTCAAAAAACAGTTTCACCCACATCTCGTATAGGATATTAAAATACTACCAGGCATAGTAAACAAGATGGATTGTTCATATGAGGAAAACTTAACCTACATGCTGTCAGCTTATATGATAAGCTTACAACCTATCTGTTTATAACTAGGATGGTGCCTTCAGGAAAATATAGTTTCTTCATATAATCAATCTATTGAAATTAAAGAAATGCGTTTAAACAACTAATAAAAAAATCATAACCCACAAACTGTTTACACAAAGCTCTATGCCTAAACTACTTGTCTATACAAAATACCTCTAAAAAAATTTTCCTAAAACTTAATGATAAAATAAAAAACTATACTCAGTATAAGTATATACATGACACTCAACAAAAGGCATCTGGGGGTGTATTGATCCTAATCAGAAATGACATCTCCCAAAGTAAAATACTTCTAGAAACTAATGTACAAGCAGTTGCTGCAAAAACTACCCTACATAGAACTGTTAACATTTGCTCTATTTACATCCCACCACATGATCCCATAAAAGAAACTGATCTAGAGAAACTAATAGAACAACTACTAAAACTATTCATATTATTAAGTGACTTTAACAATGTTATATGGAGATCCAAGAACTCTGACAAAAAAGGGAAAAATGTAATTAGCGACTTATGTTTACTAAATTATAAATCTAATACATATCTTCATTCTGCATAAGGTACATAATCAACTATTGACCGATCACTGTGTGACCCCTCTATTTTTATGGGTTACAATTGGTAAGTTCTTGACTGTTCATGTAGCAGTGATCACTACCCAATTATACTGAAGAGTTTAGAACCAATTGAAAACCACCTCCCTCGATGGAAACTAATGAAGCAGATTGGAGGGAATATAAAAACCAATGCTGTCAAAAATAATTGCAAGAAAATGCATATAAAAAAGCAATGAATCAAATAAACACCAAAGACCATGGTTCAACAAAGATTTCAAAAATGCAATAAGATTATGTAGAGCAGCATTACAGAAATTTATTAAACAACCTACAACCCATAATTTAAATCTATTCAAACAAAAAAGAGCAATAGCACATAGAGCCATCAAAGAAGCAAAACAAAAATCATGGAGAGATTTTACATAAACTCCAATATGAAACCAAAAATGTCTGGAATATAATAAGGAAAATTGCTGGCAAAAATCTGTCACCTCCTTTAAATCACCTTACCCAAAAAAACATAAAAATATCAAGCAAAATTGATATAGCAAATTTATTTGACTAAACCTTTAAAAAAAATTCCTCCAGTGAAAACTACTAACAGCAATTCCAAAAAGTTAGGCATGATGCATTAAAAAAAATAAGCTGAACCTTAACTCAAACAACAAAGAAGATTACAATCATCTTTTACTCTAAATGAACTTATAGATGCCATAAGCAAATCACATAGCTACTGGTCCAGATGAAATTCATTATGAATTTCTAAAACAACTCCCCACCAAAATCCTTAAAATATCTGTTAAACATCTTTAACGAAATATGGTTTAAGGGAAAACTACCAACTAGCTGGAAACAAGTTACCATAATCCCTATACCAAAACCAGATAAAGGCAAATCAGACCCAAAAAACTTCTGAATCATAACGTTAACAAGTTGCATATGCAAAACCCTAGAAAGAATAGTAAATAAGATTGAACTGGTACCTCAAAACTAATGGTTTAATTACCAATCTCCAGAGTGGTTTCTGAAATATTAGGTTGGTGCAAAAATAATGTCGTTTTCTCACATAGTAACATATGTGAGAACACGACATTATTTTTGCACCAACCTAATAAGAGGCACCATAGACAGCATAGTTTTTATTAAAAAAGAACACTCAGCAGCTATTTTCTTTGATCTAGAAAAGGCCTGTGAGACAATAAGGAGACATGGAATGATGAAAGACCTATACAATCTAGGATTAAAGGGCAGATTACCCAATTTGGTAAATAACTTTTTGTCAGATTGAAGTTTCAAAGTTTGGGTAGGATCAATACTCTCGGACATAAAAATCCAAGAAGAGGAGTTCTAGAAGATTGCATCTTGTTCATCACTCTTTTTAATATTAAATTTAACAACATTATTAATTGCTTGAATCAATTGCTCTGCTCCAGAATGACAACTGCAAGAGTGCCTAAATAAATTAAACCGATGGACTATCGAAAACTGTTTCAAATTCTCCCCAACTAAAACAAAATGTATCCATTTCTGCAATCTGAAAAAAATGCACAATGATCCAACTCTTAAACTTGGAAGGAACTAAAATTGAAAGGATTGATCAACAAATTTCTGGGAATCTTTTTTGATAAAAAAAAAACCTTAACTTTCATCTCCCACTTAAAATACATAAAACAGAAATGTTTCAAAGCATTACAGTTACTAGGGGTCATGGTTAACGGCAACTGGAGAGCAGATTGCATATCACTCCTAAAATTATACAGAACTCTAAGAAGAACTAAATTGGACTATGGATGTTTCATATATGGGTTGACCCAGAAATCCTATCTAAAAAAAAACAACAAAAAAAACCTTGACCTCTTGGCATCATGCAGGATTAAGACTGGCTCTGGGTGCCTTCAAAACATCACTCATAGAAAGTTTATATGCTGAAGCCCATGAGGTACCATTAAAATAGAAAAACTAGCATTACAATATTATCTAAAACTCAAATCCTGTCCAACTAACTCTGCCTACACTGTACTTTCAACCCTAAATACAAAGACCTATTTGATAAAAAAGAAAATACTATCAAACCTTTTGGCCTTTACATTAAAAATCTCATCAGGAAAACACAAATAAATCTAACCCTAATTCTTAAAACCACCAACTCAAAAAATCTCCCCTGGTTAATGAAATACCCTACAATTCTGTTAAAAAATTGTGTACTTGGGTGAATTTGATCCTCAGTTGTAAGTTTTGAAATAGATTGTATAATTGGTTAATATCGCCCTATAAGGATTTCCAGAAAATGAAGCAATCATCTGAATATTGCTTCCACAATTTAGTGAAGTGGGTTTTTATATTTTCCCTATATAGTTACTCTATCTTTTCCGAGATTTTCCTCTAAATAAGCTAAGGTTAGGGTGACATATGTTGGTGCCATTTTTGTTCCTATCGTGGTACCTGGGGTTTATAGATTTTGTTGTCAAATTCAAAAGTGTTGTTGTTTGGGATTAGGTCTATACTATCGGTAATGTTTATAAAATATTATGTAACATGCCCCTGTTTGAAAGTATGGTTGACCATACATAACATTATCAGAAGATGACAGTGATGACTATAGTAAATTTCAAGTCAACATTCCTAAAATTAGATCCCTGAGAATATTTTCCAACATTTTAAAGATTACTTACTTAAAAATTTATTAAAAATGCAGTCACCCCTAATTTTCTTAAATTATATTTTAGCAGATAGGCTGTCAACCTGTCAAAACCTTA
The DNA here is from genome assembly GCA_963932145.1 of Acanthosepion lycidas. Taxonomy (NCBI): domain Eukaryota; kingdom Metazoa; phylum Mollusca; class Cephalopoda; order Sepiida; family Sepiidae; genus Acanthosepion; species Acanthosepion lycidas. The sequence goes on along the minus strand of OZ010599.1, from coordinate 51,115,966 downwards.
TCAGTGCTTGTTAAGTGATTGACAAGTGAAAAGCACGTAAATCACTGCTACTGCTCATTTTAAAAATCCATTTCTCTGTTATTTTCAACTTCAAGTAAATAATATTTGATTCAAATCAGATTAATTATATTTTAAATTGGCTAATATTCCTCAAATAAAGTTTCAGAAAAGTATATTTTATTTTTAGGAGGTTTTTAAAATTGAGAATTAACTTTTGTTTACAAATGTTGTGAAATGTGTCAAAAATGGCTGATTTTAATGATTCAACCAAGGAGTTAAGGACTCCACTCAATATAATTTCAGTTTGAAATACACCAGAGTATTTTGCTTACTAGAAATAATAATAATAATAATTTAGCTTTCAATTAAGGCTAAAAATAAAACTTGAATTTCATTTTTAAAAATTAATTTTAAACTTCAAGTATTGAAAATTAGTTGAGGTATCTAGAAAAACATATCCCTTTTTTTTTCTTTTTTTTTTTTGATATATAAGCCATTTTAGCAAACTTTACAATAAATTTTAAAATATTAGGGAGTTGAAAGCTAAATAATGCTGATATCTAACTTGATAATTTTATAAGGTATGAGATTCAACTGTTACAAAGCAATAAATAAAAAATAAGATCATGTTAAAAGTGAAAAAACTATAGTTTCATCATGTAAGATAAAAATGGTATAAAAATACCCATTTTTAATTTTTTTTATATTTATAAAACTTGCATATCATTTGGCTTTCTGGAGGAATAAATGAGAAATAAAGTTCAAAATATTTTAAATATTTAAATGCCATAATAATTTAACACAGGAAAGTTCAATTATACGAAAGAAAAATATTAGTAAAATAAAATTAGATACAATTTTTGATGGAAATTAAATTTTAGATTTTTAATACAAACTCTTGTGTGAAAAAGGTTTTTTTTTTTTTTCAGGAAACTTAAAAGTTTTTTTTTTTTTTTTTTTTTTCAATCTAGATGAAAATCCAGTTTGAAAGCTATAAAATGTTAAGAAATACATGAATTTCGTTGAAACAAATTTAAGTTTCATAAAAATGTTTACTTTTTTAAGTCTTGGTTATTGAAAAGATTTATTTTTTGTTTATGTAATATGCTGTGTAAACAAAAATAAATCTTTTCAATAACTGAGACAAAAAAGGATTTTATGGATTAGAACTATTGTAATTTTTCCTCATCACAAGAACAATTTGTGACACAAGGTAATTTTTTATGTGAAGAAACCAATGTGGGAATTCCATACATACATTTTTTTTCTTTTTTATAAATGAAAAGAATAGTACAAATTGTTTAAATGAGAGCCTGGGTGAACAACGTGAATTGATTTTTTGTTTATATTACATAATTTTGATTATAATTATTAAATGGGTGAATTAACAATGTTTAAAAAAAAAATGAAAAATAAAAATTTTATTTTGAATTGAAACAGACTTTAAACTAGCAAACTTATGGGAAGTTTGTCATCTGTGAGGAGATTGTCTAACATTCACTGCCATATAAGGGAGAATTGATAGCAACTTTCTTTCCTTTGTATCTAATGAAATTTTCTTGTTCCTATTATGATGGTATTCATTATGATTCCTCACCATTAATTTTTAATATTGAAAGAAGATGTACAGTTTTTTTTAGTGGTTATGTACATGTTCTAGTGTAATAGTGCATAATATATAAGCAGAAAGAATGGTAAGATTTATAATCTGGTGTTCTTAGAAGTTATATTCATTTTTTAAAAAAGTGCTTGATAGAGCAAAATATAATTATTTTCTTTTTTAAAATATGATTACATTGTGACACAGAAAATTTCCATGTTTTAAAACTGAAACTAAATTTTATAAATTTAATTAAATTAAATTTAATTATAAAAATTAAACTTAAAATGTATAGTCTCATTCCATTGTCAACTGATGTTAGGAATAAACTTTCAAAGAAATTTACTTAATTTATAAGTGTAGACAATGTTGATATGAGTTGTTAAGGTTAAGGAAAATCTATTTTAATTTAGGAGTGGATGGGTTTTAATTTCCCTAGACAGCTTAAGTATCTAATATATGCTACTTACAAAGTTAGGTTAAGTTTAGGTGGGGTTGGTGTGCCTGCTAACAAACGAATACTTCCGTTATTCAGTGAGTTGTCTGGGTTTTCAATGATAAAAAAATTGTCATTTTTATTCATCCGCTTAATTCAAATTTTTATACTTTTTTTAAAAGGGTCATTTAAGACATTTTTAATATATAAATTTTATTCTTACAGATTTAAAGTACCATTCAACCTTCTAATAACTAATAGACTATACAGTGTTTTTACAAATAAATATATTAGAATTTAATTACAATCAAATATAAAAATGTATGTTTCATCTCTATTCTTTACTATTTTATTTTTTTCAAAATTAATTATTGCTTCTGGAAAATATTTGACAGTACCTACAAAAAATAGCTATTTCATTTCTTTGATTTAGTAAATTTTTATTTTTCAGAAACTTAATAATGCATAATTTTTCATGTATGCAAAAAGGTTCTAGCTTTTCTCATTAATTTCCATTTTACTATTGGTGTTTTATTGGTTTCTTTTAAATGCCAGAAATATTTAGATAGGGAAGCTTGATTTTGGTATTGATTATTATTAAAGTACATTTGATGTTGGCCCCACTTTTTGAAGTCATTCCATGTGCATCCAATGTAGAATTTAACTATGTCTGGACCTTCAATAGATGAGATGCTGCATTGATAAATTATTAATTCAATACAGCATTTATTATTAAGAGGACAGTTTTGAGGAGTTATATAATTTTTCTTTATTTTTATTTCTTTTTATTTTAGGATCTATATTTTTTTGATTTTGGTATAAGTGTTTAAGATATTAGCATTATATTTCTTAATCATTTCTAAGTTTTCAGTACAATTGTAACTTAATTTTAGGGTATTTCTATTAAAAATTGTACTGAGTTTTTTTATCTCTAGGAAAATGTTTATCAATTAATGCAAGGAATTTTTGTCCTAACTTATTTCTTACCATTTGGTTGTATGGAGGTGTATACCAAATGATTTTTCTATTTCTATTTTTTCTATGGTGTCCATTTTCATTTTTTATATAATTGAGTTTTGGCATTTATAGCCACTATTTTTTAGAGCTTTATTATAGAAATTCTTATATTCATAGAATATTTTCTCATTTGCTGAATTTGTACTTATTCTTTTTTCAATAGATGACGGTATATGCTTAATTATAGATGGGGGATTATTAGATTAAGGTTTTTATATAAAGGATTAGTATTGGACTTTTTTGTAAGGTAGGTATATATTATTCATTAAATATAGCATTATATCATGGAAGTTAACTTTTTCATTTTAGTATTTACAGTAATTTTCAAGTTTAGACATTTAAATTCTCTGTAATAGTTTTCTAATTTTATCAATTTTAAAGTTTGTAGAATTTCTTGCAGCCATAAGTTCATCATCTCTGTACAATCTAATGTCATTTATACTAATTTTGTGATATGCAGTAAGATTATATAATATAAAAAGATGTATAAGCTCAGAGGGCTCTGTGGAGTCCAATGATCCCATTGTGATGTCAAAGTGGTCATTAGATTTTTTAATCCATTGCTCATCATTATGAATGAGTACCAATTTTTTTGCATTCATAATTATGTTTTTCTCTACCTCTGTTATGTCTGAGTATTAGGTAGCAAAATCCATAACATTTGTGAAAAGTTCCTTTGATATTGCTTGGTTGTAATTCTCAACATCAAACTGTATTAGTGTACAATTTGGTTTCTCCTTGATATTAGTAAACCAATTAGTAACTTCTTGGGTATTGATCCAAAGTTTTAATCCTAGGTAATCTTTTATTTGTTGGTTGACCCTTTCTGGGATTTTTTTTTTTACTAATTCTGCTGATTTCAGGTTGGGTTGAGTTGATAATTCTTGTAGACGGTTTAGCTTTGAAATCGGGTTTGTAATCCTTTATAATTATATAGCACTCTTTTTTGGTAAGATTACCTATCCTATCACTAATATTCAATTTATCTGTGATGTTTTTACTAGTAATATTAATGTTTTCCACCATATTTATGTAATTATTACTTGCCTTTTTATAGTTCTTATTTAAATCTTTTTTATATCATTTCAATTAGGTTGTTGTAATCTGTTGGTGTTAATTTATAAAAATGTTGTGTTTCATCCAATTTTCATTAAGGTTTTATCAGTTGCATTAATATTTTTCGCTGTCTTGTCCAGGGGTTTTGGGAAATAGCTTTTCTTTTCATGGAAAGTGATGTTATTTATTATTTCCAGTAAATCATTTTCAAATTCAGACAATTATTGAATAACCAGTGCTGTTTTCTTACTGTTAAAACTTCAGGTTTGGTAAGTTATTCTGTCAAAGGAAAAAGTAAGCTCTCCATTTCATCCTTCATATAAGTTCCTCTGTTTTTTTGCAATAATGTTATGAAATAATTATTTTTGTTGGTATTTGGAATGTTCTTCAGAGAAATTCGGAATTTTTTTTCCATATTTTTATATTTTATATTTAAAAATAAAGATTAAGAGTGTTCTACCTTAAATAGGAGCCAATGTACATATATCAAAATAATAATTAAAAAATATAAGTATATAAATATATGAATAAAAAATAAAATAAAAATATATAAAAATATATGAATAAAAATAAAATATAAATATATGAATAAAAAATAAAATAAAAATATATAAAAATATATGAATAAAAATAAAATAAAAATATATGAATAAAAATATATCAAAATATATGAATAAAAAATAAAATAAAAATATAAAAATATATGAATAAAAAATAAAATAAAAATATATAAAAATATATGAATAAAAAATAATATAAAAATATATGAATAAAAAAT